>ONZH01004210.1:0-606085 GCA_900303285.1 Rhinella marina
TGATGCCACTCGTTTTTCTTTACTTAGCTGCTTTTTTTCTTGCCATAATACAAATTCTAACAGTCTATTCAGTAGGACTATCAGCTGTGTATCCACCTGACTTCTGCCCAACACAACTCATGGTCCCAACCCCATTTATAAGGCAAGAAATCCCACTTATTAAACCTGACAGGTCACACCTGTGAAGTTAAAACCATTTCAGGTGACTACCTCTTGAAGCTCATCAAGAGAATGCCAAGAGTGTGCAAAGCAGTAATCAAAGCAAAAGGTGGCTACTTTGAAGAACCTAGAATATAAGACATATTTTCAGTTGTTTCACACTTTTTTGTTAAGTATATAATTCCACATGTGTTAATTCATAGTTTTGATGCCTTCAGTGTGAATCTACAATTTTCATAGTCATGTAAATACAGAAAACTCTTTGAATGAGAAGGTGTTTCCAAACTTTTGGTCTGTACTATATATATACAGTATAAATATATATATATATATATATATATATATATTATATATATATATATATATATTATATAAAGCTGAGTGTATGTGTGTGGGTGTCTGGGTGTGTATGTCCGCTAAAGTAATCCGCACCGCTGCAGCTACAATCACAAAATTTGGCACACATGTACATCAGGTGTCCAGGAAGGTTTTAGAACAGTTTTCAACTCTCCAGGACGTTCCTGAGATATTCCCAAAAAATGCATTAGCCAATAGTAGCCTGGTCACATGACCCTTACCAGCCAATAGAAGCTCCCAGGCAGTTAGTCTCCACACACACACCAGGTTTCTATGGCCACGCCCCTTCCACTCCGCATCTGACCGGGATTGAAAAAATGAAGGTAAAAATCAACTTCTGTCAGCTGCAGGGGTGGGAGGGAGTGTGACTTTCTCCCTGCAGCTCATGCTCAGACAGCACAGTGCTGCTGTCTGAGAGTGAGCTGTTCAAAAGGACATCCGTGTGTCCATCTAGGCCCTGGGCATGACAGAGGACAGGGAGTCTGAAAGCCAGAATGTCCAGCCTTACACCAACATGAAGCCGTGCCACCGGTCCCCATGAAGCCACACCCCTAAACAAGAGGCCACGCCCCCTGTGTCCATACAGGCCCTGTGCATGACAGAGGACAGGTAGTCTGAAAGCCAGAATGTCCAGCCTTCCCCTAACGTGAAGCCGTGCCACCGGTCCCCATGAAGCCACACCCTAAACACGAGACCACGCCCCCCTGGTTCCATGAAGACACAGAGGAGAAGCTGTCTGAGCATGAGCTACTGAAAGGGTGGACATCCCTGTGTCTGTCCAGGCACTGCGCCGGACAGTGGGACAGGGAGTCTGAAAGCCAGACCGTCCAGCCTAAAACTGGACCTCTGGCCACCCTAGGGGCAGGCTGATGTTAGGGTGGCCAGTTGTCCGGCTTTAGGCTGGACAGTCCGGTTTTCTGGCTCCCTGTCCTCAGTCCAGCAGAGTGCCTGGATGGACGTAGGGATGTCCACCCTTTCAGTAGCTCACGCTCAGGCAGCTTCTCCTCCGTGTCTTCACGGAGCCAGGGAGCGTGGCCTCATGTTTAGTGGTGTGGCTTCATGGTAACCAAGGGCACTGTTTCACGTTTGGGGAATGGCGGTGAGGTCTGGCTTTCTGGGGTGAAGACAGTGGCCACTCTAGCTGCTGTGGAGGTCACAGTTATAAGGGGCGGGCTGCTGTAGGGGTCACTCTCGATATTTTTTTTACGTCACACACACAAACATTAAATGAAATAGATCAAATATACCCAGGCGAAGCCGGGTCCTTCAGCTAGTATATAATATAACCTACAATACTATTACTTCTTTTATATATATATATATATATATATATATATATATATATGTGTGTGTTCCTACAAAATAAATTCACTTTTTAAATGTTTTTTTTCTTTCCACCAGAGTCAAACTTATTTTTTGAGAGAACTGTACACAAAGGGTTAATCAACCTAAAAAAGAGAAGAAGACTGGAAGAAAGCTCTCCTGCGATGGGAGGCTTATTGGTTCCCCAAATGGACTTAACATATTTTTATTAAGTTTTTTTACATTGTACATATGATATTGTAGCCCTAAGACTGCTTGTTTGAGATAAAAACACATCAGATGACAGCAGGACATGTTTTTTTTTGTGATTTTTTACAATAAAGGGTTTGAATTTTATTTACAACGTGTAGGATTCCCTTTCTACCTTCAAATCGCTTGAGAAGTTCACCCCCGTATGTCTACCATTCCTAATTCCACCTTGTGACCTATTTTGGAAATAGAGACTGCAGAATGTTGTGGAAGGTTTGCTTTCACACCTACTTTTTTAGTGTTTCTCTGCACTTTTCATTTTTTGTGCATGTTTTGCAGCGAAAACGCAAGCTTTTATTTTAGCCATATCCATGTGTGTAAGGACTATGAACCATACGAGCACCTGGTTAAAGTAATTGTCCATTTGCTTTAAATTTCTCGGTTTCTTTATGATTTCATACATCCTCTTCCTCCAGACCAGACTGTGTAAGCCGCCCTTATTATTTCATTCAGAAATGTAATATGACATGGGAAATCCAGAAATAAATTGCACCTCTCTTCCCAATATGTAATGAAACTTCCAGCAATGTAATTTCCTAAATTACCCTGTAACTAGTGATATGGATGGCTGAGGGCAGACATGGAGAATCAAAGAGTAACTGAAGTGTTTATCTGATAACAAGCGCCACCACATTCCTGAAAGAGACGCTTAAACTTATACCGTGTAATGTGCGGAGTTATTCCCGCCACCAAAATACCAGAACCCCAATAGAACCATACAGCCCCCATTATAAATCAGACTTTACAATCTGTTTGAAAATGAATGCGTCAAAGCTGTCCTGGTTACATTATAACAAAAATATCTTGCTGGTTCATTTATTAAAAAGTCTGTCAATATTTAGATTATATTAACCAAAACACAATTCCGCCACAGTTTTATGGGTTTCATTTTGTTCCCTATGTAGTAAAAATGCACCTTTAACTTGATTCTGCCATATCACATTTTTATAGTTTCTCTTATGTTTTAATGCTTTTTAAAAATAAAAAAGACTAATTTGTTTGTTTGCATCACCACATTCTGACCACCCAAAACAACTGTATACTTACGGCTACGGAGCTGTGTGGGGGATTGTTTATTTGCAGGGTGATCTGTATTTTTCATTGCGGCGTGTGTATGCCTTTTTGATAATTTTTTTATTCAATTTTTTGGGAGGTGAACCAAAAAAATTGTGAATTGGCCATTTTTTTAATTTTTATTTTTATTACCATTCACCGAACAGGATAATTACTTTTATATTTTATTAGTTCAGGCCTTTTGGGACAGTGATCACTATGCAGTAAAATGACAGGTTTCCTTTATTCTGTGGCTCGGTATGTTTACAGTGATACCAAATTTATATTTTTTTTCTTATGTTTTAATACTTTGGGGAAAAAAACTTTTTTTATATTTACATCTACAGTACTGTGTGACAGCTCATTTTTTGAGGGTAGATCTGTAGTTTTTTTTATTGATACCATTTTTGAGATGCAAAACCAAAAAACCCCAAAACAAAAAAACAAAGGTTCAGCCATTTTGACTTTTTTTCCCCCATCACAGAGTTCCAAAGAGTTCACCACATAAAATACCGTACTTTTATATTTTAATATGATGAGGTGATTCCAATTATGTCTACTTTTATTGTTTATTTTTATTTGTAAAATGGGGAAAGGAGGTGATTTGAATTAAATTTTTTTTTTACATTTAAGTTTTTTTTAACTTCTATTTGAATTTGAACATGTGGTATTTATATATCACTGTGTTCCTACTAAAGGGATTATCCGAGATAATTAAAAAAATCTCAGTGCCCACGGCAATCAATCAGATTTCAGCGTATTTTCAGCCATATTTTCTTTATCCCTATAACTTGATCAGTTGCTGTGTCAACTGCTCCCTTTTTACTTTTTAATTGAGTTTTGATAAATTTTCCCCACAGTGCCTGTTGATTTGAGTCTTTGTACAGTATTTCATCTAGGGCTGCCAAGCTGATTTAACTAAAAATACTGATATAGTGACATTAGCAGCATTTACCGTGATTACAATCATCACAATCTGCACAAGCTTCTACGGCTTAAAAAAAAATCACAGACACCAACATTTTTTTTACGGACAGATGAAAAATCCACTTTTTTATCCTCTGTAAAATCTTCTTATAGTGGATGACCCTCATATTTGCTAAGTCTACTGCAATGTAGAGGAGACTTGTGGAAAAAAGGAAGACCTCTCATGCCTGCAGATGACTTTACCCTTGGTCTGGGGTCTGTACTTGTGTTGGGTTAGTCTAGGGTCCACAGGTCCAAGTCTCTGATCCTTGTATGCACAGGAACAATTTGGTAACCTGTCTGATTGGCTGAAACCTAGGACCCATATAAGATTTTTTTGGTTTAGAGACACAATATGGAATCCTACTAAAACTATATCTAAAGTGGTCAAAATAATTTCCAGGTCCATAAATTACACTGAATACACTCTTCTGTGGTTAGTCTATGAAGGTTTAAGTTATTTTTTACTTGAAAATAGTCTAAATATATTTTTTTTTATTATTCACATTCGTTATTTGCCTTTTTGTTGTATGTTCTGTTGGGGCTCTACAGAAGAGGTAGCCACAGGTTTGTCCCTTCACTGAACAATAGGATAAAACTAAACAAGATTTCAAGGGACATGAATAGATGGAATTTTTGTGTATTGAGCAATGGAATAACAAAAAGCATCCCCATCAGACAAGGGAATGATTCAGCCCGCCTCTTCTCTCTGTGTCTTTGAGTGATAGGCCTATTATTACCAAAGCTTTCATGTAGAAGCAGTGGGCCTGCCCCATAACTCAGGTACATACAAAAGGGGATGCCCCTGTCCAAGGTCTGACTCAGAAGAAGGGCATATATATGCAGAAACCAAGGCTTAGTATCCACAACTGGTGCTCTGTACCGGATACCTCCAGAGCTTGAGCTGAACAGACAGCAGAACATGCCTTCCAGAAACCTGCTTCTTCTCCTGGCCATTTTTATGGTCCATCACCAGGATTTGGGAGTCTCAAGTCCAATCCATAAAACCCACTCTAGAAGTTGTCACTGGAATAAATTCAAGCACCTGACACAAACCCTCTACAATCAAGCCCTGAAGATTTACAGCTCTACGGTAAGAAAAGCAGCTTTACGTCTAGATAACTTCCATTTATTTCTATACATTCAAATGAATGTATAAATGTCTATGTATAACTTTCCATTTTCCCCATCTTATTACATGTCGCTGAGACTTTTTTCACTGATGGTCACCATGATTCTGTCTTTGATATCAGAAATGTATTTAAGCCATTCTAATACAACAATAGGATACTGTTATATAAAGGGTAATACAAAATAAACTTATTGAGCAGATGTAGCAGAGCTGAATTTGCAATTTGCTTTCTGTGCACCTCGTTAACACATTGTGACAAGTTGTATCTTAATTTATCCCTATTATTATTATTTTTTTTAATTAAGGCATTTCACATTAATCTTATAGTAAATAATATAAAATAGTGCATGGTATACTAACATAATGTGTAAAAATTACAGCTTATAATGCCCTCTATGCAAGTCGTCTCTCATAATGCATAGCATGCCAAATAACTTGATGTCATTTTATATGATAATGAGATAAATGATACAGATGTGTCCTTCCCTAGCTTTCCCTTTGGACGGCAATGCCATGATAGGTTTGTGATTACATGATCAGCTTTTCAAAATCACATCTTTCCATGCCAGTGTGACACAAAATGTTTGTCCTTTATGTGTCAATGTGCGGCCACCTAGTGGTTTGTCTGCAAATTGCAGCCTAGGTTTTCTTAGCATGTTGCAATATTCAATGAATATTGTATTCAATTGGTTTCATGAGAAATTGGAGTCCAAATTTGAGCTAAGATAAGGCCTGATTTCAAGCAGTGATTGGTCAGTGATTTTGAGTCAAAACCAGGTGCAGGTCAAGAACATGAGCACATTTTTCCATTATTCCTTGTCTCTGTGTACCCTCTGCTCTTGGTTTTGGCTCCCGATCACTGTGTGCAGGGTTGGGCTGGCCCACCAGAGTACCAGAGGATCCACCGGTAGATCAGGCTCTAATACCATAGATGGTTGCAGAGTGGCCTCCATTCCTGTTTTTGGCTCACAATCTATGAAAGTGGCCTAAAGGTGGACAGATCTGTATGTCTCATACCAATTTCTTGTCTTTTGCAGAATTCCACACATAATATAGTTCTAGATGATGTTCCCAGAATCCAGTGCCACCATCACTGCGGACCAGAACATTTGTTTCGCATCCAGAGGTAAGATAAGTTCCTTAGTCTGAATAAAGCGTGGTCTAAGTGAATGTCCATACAGAGGCAGAAACTCCATAGTCAGGAGCCCATTTACTATACTTAGCAGACAGGACTTTTCTATAGGATGACATAATATTCATGAGCTTCCAGATTAAGCGTATCCTGTGACATCACTTAGGGCGTCTGTTTAGTTTGAGGGGCTGTGCTCATCAGTAATGACATCATTATTCCCTTATGTAACTCAATGGAGTTCCAGGAAACACAAGCCTTCTAGTGAAGTCATCAGGCAGCAACTAGCTCTGATTGACAGTAAAGTGTTAATCTTCTTCATCTGGTGCCAACCTCAACCAGCTCGTAACATTCCTATCCCAATAAACCAGGAACTAGGCAGCTGGCATCTAGGACAGACACTCCCACCAGTTACCTGCTGCAGTACAGAGCAAATGGGAACTGGAAATACAGTGGAATATCCACAGGTCTATGTAATGATCACTGTGTACACTCCGGGACTTACCTCATCCACTTTAAAGACATGTCTGAAATTCTTTCAGGTATACATGTAAGTCATACTCCAGGTTTCATCAAATGCATTGAAGATTTCTGCATCTAAAAAATGGCTTATTGTGCGTTCTTGTAAGTAATCATAAGTTTTCTCCTACACGACAAGCGTCCAAAATCATAAATAATCGTCTATTTAACAATATCAAAAATACCTGTTTTTAGCTTATTATTGGCCAATATTTAAAGGTGATGCAAATATATATATACATATGTAGAAAAGCTGAAGTGGTCATTAAAATTGCAGAATAGGTTTACCTACAGTCCTATGGAGAATTATAGAAGACACATCGGATATCACAAGGATTATTGTGTTCAATGATAAACTTGGCTCTACTGCATCTGAGAATAAAAAATATAACTAAAAAACATGCCGGGAAAAAGACAACAGTATGACTGATGGAGAAATAAATCAATAAATCAATAGATTATATTTCAACTAGACAGACATGACAAAGATATGAGATAGATAGATAGATAGATAGATAGATAGATAGATAGATAGATAGATAGATAGATAGATAGATCTGGTTCAATCATTGATGCATGATGATCATGTTCTATTTTGTCTTTCTTCTAGACTTGTCTGAAGCGTATCATCCATGTACTGTCATACTATGAAAGCATTCTATTAACTCTATCAACCAGCCGTCAAAATGAAGACTTTATGAATGTGAAAGAGACTATATCAAATATTCTGCTCCTTTTACAGGTAAGCTGAATTCTAGCATCATTTCAAGAAAATTGAAAAACAAAATTGAACTCCATTGTGTTCTATAGCCCTGGAGTAAAGTGGTTGTCCCACCATTAAATATCATATCCACTGTATATAATAACAACTGGATAATATTTGGCATTTACACGCTTTAACTTACATACTATGGCACCACCTGGTGTTTAAACTACATAGCAACGTGCACAACTACCTAATGAGTAGGTATTAGGCATAGCTATGTATCTGAATACAGAGTCTCTGTTAATTGCAGAGTAGCCAATACAAATGGCTTTCTGCCCTGCTTGTCTGGGAAGGACCGTACTGGATTCATTTTTCACAATGTTTAAAAAATGTTAAAAAAAATGCTGCCAGATATTACTTTAAAGTCAATAGCAAATTATTTCTTTTGCCACTTTTTGTGGAGTATGTGGCTTTGGGTATGTCATTTTACTGAGATTTATGCCATAGGCTTCCCTATTAAAAAAAACAAAACACATTTTTTAATCTTATAAAATAAAAAATACTCCACCAAGAACGCTTGTACAAATGCTTGAAACTGTTCTTTTTTACAAGGATTTAACAAGTAGCACCTGTTAAGGCTTGAAACAGCATTAACCAGCCTTTCTCAGCCTTTCTGAACTTTTGCTATGAAAATGATTCATGGGGGTAACCCCTGCAATCTCTGTGTTCTGTTCCCAGAAATTCTCTCTCTTAGTAGTTTTATGGGTAAACAAAATGAGCAGCAATCCTTACTCCGCGGGGCGGGTGTGTACAGGGGGTAGCAACATAAGGAATCTTAAGTAAGGCATTCTGCCATTTACTTCCTGAACAAACTATGACATCTAGTGGTCACAATCCATTTTGCAAAGAACATTGGAAAAATGGAAATGGTTTCTCCTACACATTTCAATGAAACACTCATTTTGATCCTTTATTCCTTTCCATGCTTGGTTTACTTTCCATGTTTAGTAACCGGCAAGTTATTTTCATGTTTTCATTTTATTTTTCAACTACCGGCTTTCCTATAGAAGGCGTTTTTTTTTTTGGTGGGACAAGTTGTAACTTCAAATATGGCACCATTTAATATTCTCTGCCATATAGTGGGAAGCAGAAAAAAAAATCAAAATGGGGTGGAATTGAAAAAAAAAAAAACAATTCCGCCATTGTTTTATGGCTTTGTCTTTAATACATTCACTGTGTGGTAAAAATGGCACATTACCTTTATTCTGTGGGTCAGTATGATTACAAATGTATATGCTTCTTGATATATTTTAATATCTAGAAAAATTTGCATTGCCATATTCTGACCACCTTAACTTTTTATATTTCTGTCTAGAGCTAAATCAATATACTATAAATATTGATATATAAAATTTAAATAATTGCACAGATTTACATTATTACATTATTATAAATAAATATATACATATATATATTTAATTTTTTTAAACAAATCTGTGCAATTATTTAAATCGGCCACATACCCTGTCAACCTGGATTTGCTTTGGATTTCATCCTTTGCACTGCTGGGATCACTGGTGCACTTTATAATAACATACCAGAAGTTTACTACATTCTGTACAGAAATCACAACTTTTCTTTTTTTACTTAATAGGCATGTAACTATGAAGCCACAATTCAGACTACACCCAAAAAGGTTACAGAAGAATTTTTGAAAAAGAACATTGGCTCTCCACTTTTATCGGCCAGCATCCTCATAGCCCGAGTCTTTTCCCCTGGGAACCCGGCAGATCACACAACACACCCAAGGCATTAGCCTTTATGTCTTCAATGCTATTAAATATTATATATTTAATGATTTATGCCTCCAATGCAGGCTGACACATATTTATATATTATTATGACAAGTATCAGCATGGGCATGTTCTAGAAATGAGTATGAGACACCATTGGTTTTATTTATATATGTCACTTGAACTAGGATCTCTGCCTGAATTTATCTTCATATAATGTTAATAATAATAATAATAATAATAATGCAGTCTGTTATAATGTCTGCCAAACTTAATGTCCCCTTCTCTACTAACATCTCAGTGCAAATTAAGGTCTGAAGTCAGCTCAGTAATTTAAAAGGGATATATACAGCTTTCTTCTCGAAACGACACCACCGTTATCCACTGACTGTGTCCGGTATTGCAGCTCAACTCCATTGAAGTGAAAGGGGCCGAGCTGCAATACCATACACAACCTGTGAGCAGGGGTGGCAGTCTTTTTGGAAGAAAGCAGCCTCTTTCTCAGCCTGGCAAAAGTTTTGAAGGCAGACTGGTTGTTAGAGACACACTGCCTGACATCTGGGTTTGTCAGGTAGTTCTTCCATAACAACCTGTGTCAGATTACTTACCATTGGCTTCAAGCTGCGAGTAGAGAAGTGACCAAAGCTGGTTTGTGGTGTCACCCATAATTTTGAATTCAAAGGGTGAATAACCCAACCTATGGAGATCCTGTGATTATTAGTTTATAGATTACATTAAGTAACTATCTGTATTTTAACAGATAACATGTTTTATACCATGCAATTAAATTATATATTTATTTATAATTATTTAAGACACTATATTATTTAATATGTCGTTATTTATGTACTTTGTACTGAAGATGTATTTATTGTTAACTATGGAATATTGTGTTATTTTGCCTTTATATTTATTGAATCCATTAAACATAAAAAATGAACTTTCTGTGTCATGGATGATGGTTTTTGTATTCTTCAGACTATATAAGTGGACAGGGCAGGTAATAAACAACTCGGGGGGAGGGGGGGTCCTATGTGGGCTTCCCCCTGTCCTATGATACACAAGTTTTAAGGGGTACTCCTGTTAGAGCAATTTATCGTCTATCCACTTTACTGTTAAAGGGAGTCTTTCACGTCTTTCAAGTGCCCCACAGTAGATTGCACACACATCCCAGACATACCTGTGTGCACTTTGTTTCTGTATTACATGTCCAGGAAAAGCACTTTTATTCTCTTGGAAAACAGCTCCCAAGTGCCCAGCTGAAAATGAAAGTAAAAACAGCTTTCTCTCCCTACTCGATTTCTAACAGCTATTTCTTCAAAAACTATGGTACCAATCCTAAGATATGAGCAACTAAAGCAGCCGAGCAGCAGCAGAGCTGGGCACTTGGGGACTGTTTTCCTGCAGAATAAGGCCTCATGCACACGAACGTGTGCTGGCCGTGCCCGTGCTGCGGTCCGCAAACTGCGGTCCGCAATGCACGGGCACTGACCGCGAGGCCACCGCATGCGGATCGCGGAACCATTCACTTGAATGGGGTCCGCGATCCGCATCCGAGGGTCCGCACCGCAAGTGCGCTACTTTTTTGCGGTGCGGAGGCACGGCCAGAAACACCACGGAAGCACATCGTAGTGCTTCCGTGGTGTTCCGCTCCGTGCCTCCGCTCCCGCATCTCCCGGATCGTGGACCCATTGAAGTGAATGGGTCCGCGATCCGTGATGCGGGCTGCACACGGCCGGTGCCCGTTTATTGCGGACCCGCCGTATGCGGCCCGCAGCACGGGCACAGCCAGCACACATTCGTGTGCATGAGCCCTAAAGGTGCTTTTCCTTGACATGGAATATAGACACACAGTGCACACAGGTATGTCTGGGATGTGTCAGCAATCTTCTGTGGGGCAGTACTTTTATTATATTGCTGAAAAACTCCCTTTAATTAAAACTGGGTTTGGGGTTGGAAGTTGTAAATGCTCTCTTACATAGGTTTATTTAGACATTTTGATTTTCTATTAATAACTGGTGATATTGGTGAAAATGAGGTGAAAGACTCCCTTTAAAGTGAATGGGATGGAGCAGCTGTAAATACACTGCAGCACCGGTACAATTTCGACGGCTCGCAGGTAAACATTGAAGAGGGGGCAGTGCACACACAAACACTGCGACCACTTCAAACAGCTGATCGGCGACAGACCACCAACGATCTGATATTGATGACCTATCCTGATCATAGGTAACAATATCAGAAAACCGGATGACGTGAGAAAAGTATATTACAACCTCACGCTCGGCCATCTTGGAAGACCAATTGAAATGAATAAGAGGTGCACCGCACAAGCGCAGCCACTGCTCCGTTCACTTCCATGGGGCTGATGGCAATAGCCAGCGCTCAGCTATTTTCAACGCTCTCATAGGAATGAATTGAGGGCGGTGCGCCCTCTGGGACTTTGCGGGCTCCGTTCTAAGAATAGGTGAGGGTCCCAGAGGTGGGACCCACACCTATCAGGCATTGGGGGCAAATCCTAGCAAAATGCCCCAAATGTGTGAGATGGGAATAACCCTTTCACTGCCAGTTCTAGACATTTGTGATCCCATCCTATAGGGGAAAGAACAATTCTAAGCAAACAACATGGGGCTGTTGTGCATTATACTTGGCACACTTACATTCTTACTCCCTGTTATTCACATTTTAGGGCATTTCCCTTCTCATCATTTCTGTTTCTTTATATTGAGGAACTAAATACAGGAGGGGAAGAATTGGCAAACTCCCCTATTCTATAGCATGAGTAGCTTTCTCAAGAATGTTATGCATTTACAGTACAGTCAAAGAAAACATTGAAAAAGATTTAAAAAAGCATAAAGATGTGAATGTACATGGCTACATTAGACAATAGATGCAATGGTTGCTGTGTTTGCACACTATAGGAAAAGGCACCGGGACCTTGGGACTGCACATAGGCCGGCGTTTTTTTCTATATTGTGCCAGCATGGCCACCGCTGGTGGATTGCAGGGTGGTCGTAACCATGGAAACGAGCAGTGTAAAATGTTATGGAACAATGAATCCAGCCAGAAAAGGAGGCAATATGGATAATCACAATACATTAGTAAGTGACTTGTATTAACTTTCTCTACATGATAAATGATATTTGCTGAAGTAAGACAACCCCTTTAATGACTGGGCAATTTTACATTTTTTAATTTTTTTACTCCCAGCCTTCCCAAAGCCATAACCTTTTTATTTTTCCATTACAACAGCTGTATGAGGGCTTTTTTTTTGCGGGAAAAATTCTAATGGCACTATTTATGGTTGCATGCAGTGGGAAGTACTATGGGGTGGAATTATAAAAAAAAGCCCACAATTCCGCCACAGTTTTATGTGTTTTGTTTCTTCCTATGCGGTAAAATTGACATGTTACTTTTATTCTATGGGTCACTATGATACAAAAATATCACCTATGTAAAATAAAAACTTTGGAAAAAAAACAGATTTTTTTCTTTGCATTACCCCATAATTTTATTTTTTTATTTTTGTATGTATGGAACTGTATGAGGGCTCGTTTTTTGAGGTGAAATCTGTAGTTTTCATTGATACCATTTTATGATGTGTATGGCTTTTTGATCACATTTTATTCAATTCTTTGTTGGAGGAAAGTGAGGCAAAAAAAAAAAAGGGAAAAAAAGGCAAATCGGTCATTTTGAGTTTTTTTTCCATTTCGCCATTTGCCGTATGGGATAAATATTTTTATATTTTAATAGTTCTGGCATTTTTGCACATGCCGACGCCTGTGACGTTTATATTTTTAATTGTTTATGTATTTTTATTTTGGGGAAAGGGGGTTTGATTTGAATTTTTAGATTTTTTTTTACATTTTGTTATTTATTTTTTAATATTTACTTAATTTTTTTTCTTACACTTTTTTATAGTTCCCATAGGGAACTACCTGTATAACAAGCAATCGTCCAATCTTTCATACTCTCCAATGCATTAGAATTTGAGTGTACAAGAAATACACTGTATTCCAATAGAGCCCTGTCACAGCTCCATAGGAGCTGCCACACACTACATCTGGCTCCCTGATCCTCACCAGGGGGAGACGGAGCACACTTGGAAGTATGCTTACGGGTTTTGCTAGTCTAGATGCCGTGTTCATGATTGACCATGGCATCTGACGGGTTAAAAGTTTGGAAACAGCATGCACCACACGGCCAGGGCGCCTTCTGCACCATTGGGCTGGCTGCTCAGTCTCTCCAGCAGGCATGGGAGTATTAAGGTGGCTGCACATGATGTGGATTACATGTGTTTTTTCTGTATGGAAACGGAATGTACATGGAGTAACTTCCGTTTTTGTTTTTTTTTGCTGACCCATAGAAATGAATAGTGACGCATACGGTCGGCAAAAGCAACGGAACGGACACGGATAGAAAATACATTGGTGCGCATGAGCCCTTATTCTCCAGTTTTTCTTCACGCGCATGAAAAACACATCAAAACTAATTGCATACGTGCAGAAAAAGTGAAACTCTGAAAGCAATTGCAGTCTGATTGAACTTGCACACAAAACTATCAATTTTTTCCTAAACAGATCCTGACAATCTGTATCGCTCGTGTGAAAGAGGTCTTAGTCACGTTTTTCACTCATCATCTCTGCTTTCAGAAAAAAATTTGCAGCATGTTGTATATATTGTGCGTTTTTCATGCAGCTCTGGATACGAAGGCGAATCTACTTGCTATGCGGTTTTCACTAATGGTTGCTAGGAGATGTGTTTTTCTTCCTGTATGTGAAAAAAAGGCATGCAATCCGGATACAAACCGGGTAGAAAAAGGCACACACTGAACGCAATCGCATCCAAAACTAAACTAGCCTGCAAAACCATCCATTTTTCCCTGATCCTGACACAATCCATATCACTCGTGTGAAAGAGTACTAGGAGACAGTGAGAGATAAGACCAATTATTTTTGTGACATGAGGGAATTTAAATAATATCAGTTACGCAAAGTCTGTGTATTTAACTGGGGGGGGGGTTGGTTGTAATAGATGAGGCAGTCCTAGTGCCCAGAGACTAGATGTCTGAATTTGATGGATAGAATATTCTCTGGGATATCTCAGCAAAATGGAACCAGTAGTAAAGAACCCTCTCTATGCACATTATATTTTCTAGTAAATTATAACACTGAAATATAATGAAATTACACTGAACAATGAGTCAATGACCCATTATGTTTCTAAAAGTATTTATTGGCAAAATAGCATGAATATGGGTATGTCAAAGGTTACATACAAAAATGAATATAAGTATCCACTAAAAATGGATACTCAGGATAGGTCATCAATATCAGATGCGGTGCGTATGTGCCGTCTCCCTTCTCTCTTCCCTGTCTACTGCTGTATGTCTATGGGATCATCGGGGATACCGAGTGTTGGACCCCCCTCGATCTGATATTGATTACCTATTCTGAGGATAGGTCAGCAATATTAAAAAGCCTGAACAACCCCTTTAAGCCCTAGCAATTATACAGGTGTTGACATATAGTGTAGTGTAGGGTATTACCAACTTTCTGGCACCCAAGAAAACATAGAGGGAAACCATTGGGTAAATGAGGTGCAGTCTTGAGGGTACCATATATACTCTATAAGTATCTTTAGAGAGGTTTCCATTAGGGTTACCTTCCAGCTCCGGGCGTGCAACATTCGAGCTAGTTCTCCTAGTTCTCCAGTATGGGGGTCTTCCCCAAGTCTACCTCCCAGCCATGCTTAAAGGCCAACTTCATATCTGATAGTGATGAGTTTATATTGGCTCTATATTGGCACAGCCATTCAAACATTGTATATTCTATAGGGCTATTTACTGGGATTAGGGATGTCAAGAAGTGGAAGACCTGATTGGCTCAGTTTGACTCTGATTGACTAGAATGAGAACTTGCTCTGGACATGAGTTTGGATTGAATGGCGTAATTTAGCATTTTTCCACCAAAAAAGGAAGTTGGTGACAACCCAGGGGGAAAAAGGGGTTTTCTAAATAGGCATTAGTAGGCATTAGGGACGAGATAGGGCTTTGAAGTTTCTGTTTAAAACAGATTTTCCGCTATAGCTGCAACATGGGATAGGAAATTTTTGCCGAAGGATCCACGACTCCTAGAGAGATATCAGAAGACCAAATTAAAGCTAAGGGGGACACTGGTGACAATAGGTGAGCTTCAAGTATAACCCAGTGCAGGGGATTAGGGACTGCTTGGAAGGACACTAATTGAGACAGCCGAGCTGCTAAGTAATACTTATATAAATAGGGCATTGAAAATCCACCCACCCTCTTATGTAAATGCATGATCGACCTGGCTGTCTTTTATACGTGTATGACCCATTAAAAGGGAACCCCAAGTCCTGGGAAGTGCAGTACAACATGAATAGTACTGCTACCCCAACTCTGGTTCACTAAGTTCCATGCTAACCCTCATTTCCACACTGTGCACCCACAAACCTGTCCTGTAATACATTGAAAGAACTTATCCTGGAGTCCTCTCCATTATGTGCGCATGCATGCTCATGAGTCCTCGTAATGGATTACAGCGCCAATGTGTAGATGTCCAATGAGGGAAAGGGGGTGAGTATGGATATACAGATTAGTGATCTAGGGTGTGGGGTAGCAGTACTATTTGTGTAGTACTGTATTTCATAGGGCTTGGAGAGGTGACATACTCCCTTTAGGCCCCTTTCACACGGGCGAGATTTCCGCGCGGATGCAATGCGTGATGCGAACGCATTGCACCCGCACTGAATCCTGACCCATTCATTTCATTGGGGCTTTTCACATGAGCAATGTTTTTCGCGCATCAGTTCGCCGTTGCGTGAAAATCGCAGCATGTTCTATATTCTGTGTTTTTCACTCAGCCCTGGCCCCATTGAAGTGAATGGGTCTGCATGAATCACGCATTGCATTCGCACACAAGTGCGGATGCAATGCGTGATTCACTGATGGTTGCTTAGAGATGTTGTTTGTAAACATTCAGCTTTTTATCACACGTGTGAAAAATGCTTCGCACCCGCGTGGAAAAAATTGAACAAACGTACGCAATCGCAGTCAAAACTGACTGCGATTGCGTGCGGATTGGTGCGGATGCATGTGGATTTTCCGGAACACATCCGGACTGAATCCGTGACGCTCGTGTGAAAGAGGCCTTAAGCTTAAAAGATGCATGTGATTTTTCTGGTTGCCATCTGCTCTAGTAAAGAAGAATCCCCTATCTTTCATCTGCCACACAAGGGTTTTTTTGTGGCTTAGATCGACACACAAAACTTTTTTTTGAGCCTTATAGCTATAGATGCCTAGAACAAGTATGTACATGTTTCCACTCTTATTTCCTTGTCACATGAAGAAAACAGAATAATGAGATAAGGAAATAATTAGAGGAACCTATTGCTTCATAGGTTTAAAAGTGCCATGTAGACTATGCAGAATAGATGAATGGATGCATAAAGTGAGAGCCATTAGGTTCTCAAAGGAGCAATGGTGTAGAATACATAGATTCTTGATTTCTTGATCACAGGTGAATCAATAATGAAATCATAGCCGTGTGGTGAAGACATCATTTTCAATTGTTTGCACTTATTAAAGGGAACCTGTCGCATTGAATGTGATGTCTGAGCTGCAGGCAGCATGTTATAGAGCAGGAGGAGCGGAGCAGACTGATATATAGATTTATGGTAAAGATTCAGTAAAATCTGTATTTTATATATTTAAATTCCTGCTCATTCTGGGCTGTGAAGTCCAGGAGGTGGTCCTATCAGTGATTGACAGCCTTCCCTCTATGACTGTGTATACACAGATAGCTGTCAATCACTGATAGGACCGCCTCCTTGACTATAATAGGCCCAAATATATATATGTATATCATAGCCACATGCACTGCTCAAGCCAATTGGCTTCAGCAGTGATGTGGCCACAAGCTTTAGGGCTCTTTCACACGAGCGGATCCTGTGCATAGAATCCGCTGTGTGAAAGAGAGCCAAGCCCCGTTCCGGACAGCAGAGACACAGAGCGTTAACATGATTGATAATGCTCCGTGCCTGTGACCTTTTAACTACAAAATCCCAGTGACAACTTTATCTTACTGTGATTTTGTAGTAATAAGGGCACAGAGACGCACAGAGCATTATCAATTATGTGAATGCTCCGTGTCTCTGCTGTCTGGAACGGGGCTTGACACTCTTTCACGCAGCGGATTCCAAGCACAGGATTTGCTCGTGTGAAAGACCCCTTATTGTTACAAGGTTATTTTTAGTTATTCATATTGTTCATATAAAAACAATAACTCTTTAATGATATCCACTTCTTAAGGGGCCGTTCAGATGGCCATGTTGTTGCGCATCCCGGCCAGTGTGTGTTCCGCGGACAAGAATAGGACATGTTTTATTTTTTTTGAAGAGCTGCGGCTGTTTGCGCTCATTGAAACGAATGAGGCTGCATCTATTCCCGTTCACACTAGGAACACGGATCAAGATAGGACATGCATCCGTGCTAAAAAAACGGAACCATGGACCGTGATGAGACACTGATGTCTGAACACACACATTAAAATGAATGGGGACGTGTGCTGTCCGTGGGAGAACACGTACAGCACACGTCCGTGAAACACCAACTTGTGAATGAGGCTTTACTCAGGGATCACTATCCTGCTCTATGTGTTTCAACAGATTCTGTAGCGAATGTCTCATCAGGAGCTAGAGAGCTCAATTAGAGGGTGATTTCCTAGGGTAAATTGAAGCAGGCGGTGCTGGCTGTAATAGTATGTGCAATTGGTATGGCAATCAGATGACCACTGAGATGACCACGGAGCGGCATCGATCGTGCGCATGGGAGCGCACAGCATCATTGATTACAATGATGCTGTGCATGTCGGGCCACCCGCGGGACTACTGTCCTGCACTCATATGATTCAATGAGTGCGGGACAATAGCCCCACGGGCGGGCCGACATGCACAGCATCATTGTAATCAATGATGCTGTGCGCTCCCATGCGCACGATCGATGCCGCTCCGGGACATATGGCCCACTCACGGACCGTATGTCTCGGAGGGCATACGGTCGTGTGAAAGGGGCCTTACCCCTATACTGACGCTAGGGAGATGCAGCAGCAGCTGTTCCGGAAGCAGAAGTGGCGCGGGTGCTGGGGTAAATATAACCTGTATGAGGTGCCCTCTAAGATACATCTGAAAGGAAAGATGTATGTGCCTAGTTCTCTGTGTATAAACCATTGGGTGTCGGCCATGTGCGTATTGAGGAGTTTATCCATTGATTGCAGGTTAGAGTGATTGTTTCTTTACTATGTATGTGGTCTGTCTGTTTATGTCTTCTATAACCGTTAGTAAACTTTTTATCCACTTAGCCTTTGCTAAGCATATCTTAGAATCTGTAAATATTCCTATGCACTGAGCTTCCTCTCATTGTGGCTGCAGGCATCCAGTTTTACCATGTACTATGTGAAAGGCAGAGGATTTAGAGCTATATGGGGGAGATTTATCAATGTAAAAGTATATATGGCAGTAGGTGAGGCATTGAGGTGCTTTCACAATACAGAGGTTGGGTACAGTAGGCGAGGCAGAGTTCTTTGCAGCCCTTTGAATGCTGTGTACACCTCTGGTATGGACTTTTAATCTGCCAAACAAAAGTTACTTTTGACATTCGGAGATCCCTTTAGTGCTGGGCACATTTTCCTTGGATTAAGGCCCCATTCACACGACCGTATGTATTCTGTGATCCGTATAAAAACGGAACGGAAGACATACGTAAAGTCTTCCGTAGTGTTCTGCATTTTTGCGGACCCATTGACTTTAATGGGGCTACGGACATGATTTTGTGGTCAAGTATAGGACATGTTTCATTTTTTTTGCGGGAGAACTTCCGTAATATACGGATGCGGAATGCACACGGTGTGCATTCCGCATTTTTGTTTTCTCCTATGGAAAAATGAATGGGTCCGTATGGTTCCGCATCTTATCCGCAAAAATGCGGATAAGATGCGGAAATGTACATACGGTCGTGTAAATGGGGCCTTATAATGCAATCATCTCTGGCTGTGCAATCTTTCACATAGCAGATACTGAGGACCTGGCATGGATTTTGATTTGTGTATACATTTATATGGATATACAAACACACTACATCATTCTTTTTATTTTTTACATATATATTTTTATTTAAAGTAATCTAGCATATAAAAACACCACACGTTCAAGATAATTTTTTTCCCCACTATTATCACATTGGTTTTTCAGTTTCCATTAAATAGTGCTCCATTAATGTGCAATAACATGATATGCCACTTACAAACACTGTAATTGTGCCTAGCCTTGACTTGCATATGGCTCTGTGGACATGTAGCTGCTCAGTGCACTAACGTTAGTGGTGGTCAGTTGATGTGCTCACATGACCGCTTTGTACGTAACTACTTAACTTTGCATGTGCACAGGTATGGATAAATCGGTCAGATGAGTACATCACCTGCGCACCACTAGTTTTTTAAGATACTCTTTATTTCTTCGTTTTCATCCAATAACATTTACAGTTACAGACTGGAGTCACAAGAGAAAATGTATGATCTATTGACCATAATGATGTCACAGGGTGCTTATGGGCAGAGAAGGAGCACCTTCTCTATGTCAAGCTCCCTAGATCCTGCGGTTGCTGATCATGGTATCTAAGGGGTTAAATGGCCAAGACCAGAGGTTTCCCTGATCCCGACCATTATAGCAGGAGCCCTGCTATCAGTCACTGCTGGGCTCCTGCTTGTTGATTGTGTGGCCATACCTACTGTGCCCACATTATTCTGTTCCTGTACATCATGGTGCCTTAGGTTACTTGCACACGGGTGCAGGTAAACATGCAGAAGATCTGGACAAATTTTTGTGTGTTTGTGCACCCAAAACCTGCAATTTCTAACAGCGTTTTTTGGTGCAGAACTAATGCCACAGATCTCGCCCTTCATTCTAAAAGGGTGAAATCTGCAGTTAAAACCACAAACATAATTGACATGCTGCAGGTTTTTAAATCCAAACAGCAGGTCAATTTTCCCCACGGAAAAGATTGTTAGGTGTGTAGGTACCTTTAATGCATGGCAATCAATGACATACAGATAAATCATGGTGTTTTAAGGGGTTAAATATATTATAACTATCATTTGGAAAGTATATTCAAAAAATTTCCTACAGATTGTATTTTTTTTCCTGGATGGTTTGATCTGAGGACAATAACACTATGTATAATTTCACATCACAGAAGTGGTGGATGATGTATTCATAAGACCAATTTGGCAATAACTATACATGTGACTAGTGTTGAGCGAAGTGGAATTCGGTCCAGAGTTTAGGAAAACTTTGATTTGCAACTAATGTTCATGGTAACGAATCAGGTTTTCCTAAAATAGCGGCTTCACATGTTACATGAAAGTAAGAAGCCAGGGAACGCAAGATCACCCATAATGCCGTGCAACCAGCCAATCCGTTGATAGCCATCCCCTGTGATATCACAACCCGCGTGGTTTCCTCCATTGTCCGGTGAGCTGAGCATAGGGAGAGACGTGGCAAGTGCTCAAGTGCTAGGGACAGTGTTGCTGAAAACGATTAATAGAAGAACATTCGAGAGGGACAGTGCACACTGAAACTTATTTTGTGTCAGTTTTCATTTTTATTCCTACATCAGACGTAAACTAAGATATGTAATTCAATACCAATAAGATGGAAGCCTTTATTATTCCAGTGCCAGTGTGACAACCAATACCATCCAGTCTGCACCCCTTAGTGGGGGGTCAGGTCTTGATGACCATCCTCATCTTTTTCTGGCATTACTTCTTCCAAATCATCCTTCAAAATCTCCTAGAAAAGTCATCAAGATGCAAAGAAATGAGGAGCTGCATTTTCCTGATGACATATTGTCATTGATATTAGATGATGTGGAAAAGGAGGAAAGGCAGATGGCAGAAGAAGGGCTCCCACCTGTAGAGCAGAAGAGCGTTGGGGTTGGAGAAGTGGGTATATCAGAGCTGATTAATATTCTGTGTTTACTGTCAAATAACCTGCAGGAGATTACAGGTCAGAACAGCAATAATATGCATATTGTGCCCCCAGCTAACCAGCCATACCCCATACCAGCAACGGACCCTTTTTAAAGGTGCATTAAAGGTGCAGAGTGGTCTTCATTATTAAATGAGAGGCAGAAGCGGGCTAATTGGTTGCGCAGTTTTTCACTGCAGCATGGCCACAACCCGCACGGCTCCATGTGGCCATACCCATACTGCAAGGAAGAGTGGCCTGGGTATACCTGATTTATAGCGTTTCGGGACAAATTAATTCGGAATAAATCTAGTTTCTTGGCGAACTTTGATGAAGTTGCCAAATCAAATTCTTCAAAACTTCGCTCATCTCTACATGTGACCCTGCTCCACAGCACCATATGCAAATCAGGAAAACTGGGCACCATTGGAGCAAATGTGGCAGCTGAGAACCATTATTGTTAACTGTAAGAAAAAATAAATGTACTTTGTAACTGAATATCTTAGCTGTATAGCATGTAAATTAAGAATAATGGTAAAATACTGCAATCGCATACCTGCCAACAGTCCTGAATGGGCACCTAGATGTAAATAAGCCACAACCCAGCTATAACAATACCAGGAAACACCAGAAACTCAGAGACTCATGAAGTCAGGGCATTGGACAGGTACACAATTGGCAGTTTCATGGAAATGTTTTTCAGAGCTGCTTTAAAGTAATAACGACTGTATTATATGAGTAATAACATTTACCATCCTGCTGAAGCAAAGAGTGGCCCATATATATTATTGCTGAATTCTGTAGAATCTCATTACACACATACTTATGAAGAAGGTAAGCCAAAATGAATAACGAACTGCACCCTGCCTGGGGCTGGGCTTCGTGGAAAAAGACCTGGCTAAAGATGCACCATTTTGCATCAAGAACTTTGGCACCTAATGCCAACTAATAGGTGGTAAAAAGTTGGACTAGACAGTCTAAGGGTGTGCTAGATTTATCATGCAGTGTCAGCAACTGTGATGCATCTGGCGGATCTTTAGATTTCTTGTCTAAGTTTACAATGTCTACATTTTAGGCAGGATTAGAAAATCTGCCCCAATGTTCATAAAATCCACGTTACTTCACGAAAATAAGCCGACAATGCGTTTAGTTCTGCAAACAGACAGCATCTGGGCTGAACCCTGACCCATTCTTTTCAATGGATACATACACATGAGCATTGTTTTTGAATGACCAACTGTCCGTTCATGAAAAATCTCAGCATGTTCCGTCTTCATCTGTTTTTCACGCAGGAATGGTCCATTCAAGTCAATGGGTTAGTGACAGAAAATTGACAGCACACCCATGACATTCGGGCACAGTCTATCACTGATAGTTGCTAGGAGATGATGTGTGTTATTCTTCAGTTTTTCTTCATGTGCGTGAAAAATGGATGTAAAACATATGCAATCCTGATGGAAAAAACTGAAGCACTGACACAGACAATACTTATTCAACTTTCTGTATCATTCATGTGAAAGAGACCTTGAGGTGGCCATACACCTTCAAAAGTGGGTTCTTTTATGTGTATGGGTCTCCTAAAACTAGAAGTACAATTGTGGACCCAAAAAGATACAAAAGTCAGTACCCTTTCATTAGTATATATATTTACTGGCTGTGTTTTAGCTCAGATCAATAATCTCTGCAGCTCAACTACAATGTCTAATGGAGGCTATACTATTTACTGAAGTCCTTCTATCACATCTGAGAAAGTGAGAGCATATTCACACTAATGACAGGTAAAAAAATAGGGCACTTTTTTATTTAAAAAAACTGATGCATCCAGTTTTTTTTAAAGGGGTTCTGTAGTTTTTTCAAACTGATGATCTATCCTCTGGATAGATCATCAACATCTGATCGGCGGGGGTCCGACACCCGGGACCCCTGCCGATCAGCTGTTTGAGAAGGCAGCGGCGCTGCAGGAGCGCCGCGGCCTTCTCTGTGTTTACCGCAGGCCAGTGACGTCACGACTACTATCACTGGCCTGGGCGCGGCTAAGCTCCATTCATGTGAACGGAGCTTAGCCCCGCCCAGGCCAGTGATACTAGTCGTGGCGTCACTGGGCCTGCGGTAAACACAGAGAAGGCCGCGGCGCTCCTGCAGCGCCGCTGTCTTCTCAAACAGCTGATACCCGACACCCGGGACCCCCGCCGATCAGATGCTGATGATCTATCCAGAGGATAGATCATCAGTTTGAAAAAACTGCAGAACCCCTTTAAGCTGCAGAAGCTCATATAGATTACTGTAATTGTAATCATTTTATGGCTCACATAATTGCTGCCATTGTGATCGTATCAGTATTCTGAACCATTCATATATATTGTGTCTTTATGATTTAATATGGTTTTCCGATGTGTCTGTAAAAATGTTGTCTGTTTGTGATTTTTGGATACGTTGATCAGAAATATAAAAAATCAGGTTGGCAAACCTGGTTCACATTTCAGTTCTAGTGCATTTTTTGTCGTCAAAATGAAACCCATGATATACAGTAGTGAGGCGGCTTCTGTCATGTATAGCAGTCACGGGGCATACATGACCACAGCCTTAGTTACCTCTTAGCTCCCCTGCTACTCTCCTCAGGCTTTATGCAACGTAGCATAATACCGCCTTGAAAACCGACTCTGGCAGCGCTATCGATCAACCATCTGTGCCGGTCAGGTCACCAGGCTCACTGCTAGGCGGAAGTCTCCGCACACATCAAACAAAGACTTGCGCTGCACAATGCAGCATGGCCAGGGGGAGCATCACAGCAAGGAAATGCTCTGATTCTCTACTCATAGTGAGGGAATAAAGAACAGCTAATATTCCTGAACTCTGAGAATTTATCAAACATTTGATAAATGTGGCATAAAGTAATCAAACGCAGACTCAAGCAAAACGGACTTTAAATACCCCTAATGATAAATTCCCTCCATTAGTTGTATCTAGGGCAGAATATCACTGTACCTTACACAGTTTGTACAGAATTATATATTCCTGAAAAATCTTAAGGCATTCAAATACTGTATGAAAATGAATATGATACAGAAAATATCAATGCTAACACTTTAAAAAGTGATGAGAATTTGCATTCTGTGTTGGGATGAATTTTGACAGATTAATGTGAATTCTGGGTCTGGATTAATATCTGACGGATAGCGCTATGAAGTTTGGCATATAAGGAGCATAGAGTAGTAAGGGACATTTATTGTTAGGGACATCTTCTACATTCTATCTTCATGTCCATATTTCATTACCTGGAGACGGCGAGACAGATGAACCACTCTTTTCTTTTTCTATTGTTCTCCCACAAGACGGGGTCAGTAACGAAAGAGGAGTTTGGTCATGATTTAATACACAGGAATGCTCTAAATACCTTGTAACCTACTGTGCAGAGATACAACTGCAACCTGCACTTCCTCCCTGACGGTATGTATCACTGAACACGCACACTTTCTTTGAATTTCCCAAATGCGAGCACTTCTTCTATCACTTTGTATATTGTAGTTAATGGAGGTTGAGAAAATCTTCCTGGATGATTTCATTAGTAAGTGAGGACTGATTTGAGAACATTGGATCGCTGGCCGGATTTATGAAAACATTATTCATTGTCATCTCTGAAAAATAAAGTAATATTCCACATTCAGCATGTTATTACACCACGGGCTTCACATAACATTACAAATATAAACTATTTTAGGGCACGTCCACATGGGATGCAATTTGCCATGTGAATTCCACAACAAATGCTCTGCAGAATCTGCATGACTTACATGTGGACTTGTCCTGGATTTTGCTGCGGATTGTCACAGATGTCACCATGTGCTTTGCAAAGGGTGAAATCTGGGATAAAAATCCACAGCATAATTTGACTGGGGATTTAAAATCTGCGCTACCAGTTAAGGGCTCAGTCAGATGACCGTATCCGCAAAACACGGATAACGGCTGTGTACATTCAATATTTTGCGGATCAGCACATGCTGTCCTATGACAGAAATGCCTATTCTTGTCTTTTTTTGCAGGGCCATGGAACGTAAGTATGGATGCGGACAGCACACTGGGTGTTACCATTCACCTTATTAGGGGTGGTGATGATTTATGTGAAGAAAATCCGTCTGCACCAAAACCGCACATAAATCTGCACTATTTATAGCATTTGTGGTGTGTTTTTTGGTGAAAATTTTCCACAGATCTCACTCTTCCATTGATAAGGGTGACATCTGCACAAAAAATGCAACAATTGACAGCCTGCAGATTTCAAAACCCGCACAGCAGTGCAATTCCCGCGCATAAGAAAAAAAAAGGCGTACATGAGGTTTGTCTAATCTCATAAATTTTGCTGGAACTGTATTATGCTACGATTTTTCTGCATGAAATCTGCGTGGGAAAAAAACAGGATTTTTGTATAACTTACCGTAAAATCCCTTTCTTGTGGCTTCATTGGAGGACACAGCACCAGTGGGATATAGGCAGCTGCGACTAGGAGGCGACACTAGACCATCAAAGAAGTAGCCCCGCCTGGTAGCCTATATCCCTCCCACGGACACCAGGCTAGCTCAGTTTAGTTAAAAAGCAGTAGGAGCCAAACAGAATGATACAAACCAGTCTGAACCCGGGAACGAGAACTCAAGGAACAGCAAACAAGCCCGGGAAAAAGAACAACCCAGAAAAAAACCAGGGTGGGAGCTGTGTCCCCCAATGAAGCCACAAGAAAGGGATTTTACGGTAAGTTATACAAAAATCCTGTTTTCTTGTGCCTATCATTGGGGGACACAGCACCAGTGGGACGTACAAAAGCAGTCCCAAAGGGTGGGGAAAAAGAAAAATTCCCAGTCGGCCAGCCTAACGTACGGCGGCCTGCAGAATCCTGCGGCCCAGACTGGCATCAGCTGAAGCCAGAATGTGGACCTGGTAAAACTTGGTAAAGGTATGCACCGAGGCCCAGGTAGCGGCCTTGCAGACCTGGGACACCGATGCATGATGGCGAACCGCCCAGGAAGCTCCCACGGCCCTGGTGGAATGGGCCGTGACCCGGAAGGGGGGGGACCTGTCCCGAGAGCGATAGGCCTCAGAGACGGCGGCCGTAATCCAACGCGCAATGGTCACCCTAGAGGCGGCAAGACCCCTGCGGGGACCTTCAGGAATGACAAACAAGGAATCCGATTGACGGAAGGGAGCCGTGAGGGACAAGTAGACCCGGATGGCTCGGACAAGGTCCAAACAGTGAAGGGAGCGCTCCCTAGGATGAGCAGGAGCGGGACAAAGAGAAGGAAGAACAATATCCTCATTGATGTGGAATGCCGAGACAACCTTCGGAAGGAAGGAAGGGAGAGGGCGCAACACCACCTTATCCCTGTGCAAGACAAGATAGGGGGAGCGACAGGAGAGAGCGGCTAACTCAGATATACGGCGGATGGACGTAACCGCCACCAGAAAAGCGACCTTCCAAGAGAGAAGACGCAGGGAAATCTCTCTCAAAGGCTCAAAGGGGGGACCCTGGAGCACATCGAGCACCAAGTTAAGATCCCAGGGCTCGACGGGGGAGCGGAAGGGGGGATTCAGACGAAGAACACCCTGTAAAAAGGTCTTCACCTGGGAGCGCCGAGCCAAAGTCCTCTGAAAAAGCACGGACAAGGTGGAGACCTGAGACCGAAGGGTAGAATGGCTGAGACCCTGGTCAAGGCCGGACTGCAAAAAAGAAAGGATCTTAGGCGTGGAGCAAACGAGAGGATGAACACGGCGTTGCTCGCACCAAGAAAAAAAGGATTTCCAGACCCGATGGTAAATGCGAGCCGACTGCGGCTTACGGGCTCTAAGCATAGTCTGGATGACAGACTCAGACAGGCCCCGAAACCTCAGCACCGCGGCCTCAACAGCCAAGCCGTCAAATTGAGCTGAGGTAAAGTGGGGTGGAAGATCGGCCCTTGAGACAGGAGGTCGGGCCGCAGGGGAAGACGCCAAGGGGCGTCGGCCAGGAGGTGGATCACGTCGGCGTACCAGGACCGGCGGGGCCAGTCCGGAGCGATAAGGATGGCGGGAACGCCGAGAACCCTCAGGCGTCTGAGGACCCGCGGAAGGAGAGGGAGCGGGGGAAATAGGTAAATCAGGGAGAACCGATCCCAAGGGGTTACCAGGGCGTCCACCGCGAACGCACGGGGATCCCGAGCCACGTAAGTGGGAAGCTTGTGATTGAGCCTGGACGCGAAAAGATCCACATCGGGGAAGCCCCACCGACGGCAAACCTGTAGAAACACCTGGGGATGGAGAGACCACTCTCCCTGGTCCAGGGACCCGCGACTGAGATAATCCGCCGCCCAGTTGTCTACGCCCGGAATGTGGATGGCTGAGAGAGCCGGGACAAACCGTTCCGCCCAGCCGAGAATCCGGGCAGCCTCCGCCATCACAGAGCGGCTCCTGGTGCCCCCCTGGCGATTCACATAGGCAACGGCGGTGGCGTTGTCCGTCTGAACCCGAACAGGGTGACCCTGGAGAAAGTCGGTCCAATGAGTCAAGGCAAGGAATATCGCCCGAAGCTCCAATATATTGATGGGAAGGCGCGACTCCGGCAAAGTCCACGTGCCCTGGACCGTCAGGACACCGAAAACCGCACCCCACCCTGTCAGGCTGGCATCGGAGGTGACGACCAGCCACTGAAGGGGGAGGAAGGAGCGGCCCTGGAGAAGGGCTGGGGACGTCAGCCACCAAAGCAACTCTCTGCGGACTGCCGGGGAGAGGACGACCTTCCTGTCCAGGGAGAGAGGAGACCTGTCCCACTGGGCCAGAATCGCTCCCTGGAGGGGCCGAGAGTGGAACTGAGCAAATGTGACGGCCTCGAACGAGGAGACCATCTTGCCCAGCACCCGCATGCAGAAGCGGAGCGAACAGGGGGAACCCGAGCGGAGCTTGGAGACAGCCGAGCGTAGGGACGAGATCTTGTCGCAAGGCAGAAAAACCCGAGCCCTCTCGGTGTTGAACAACATCCCCAGAAACTCCATCGAGCGAGAGGGGCGCAGAGACGACTTCTGGAAGTTGATCACCCAGCCGAACCTGGAAAGCAGATCGAGCGTGATCTGAAGGCTGGACTGAGCATCCTGCAAGGTGCGGCCCCTTACCAAAAGGTCGTCCAGGTACGGGATGACCGCCACTCCTCTGGCATGAAGGAGAGCCATGAGAGGGGCAAGGGTCTTGGTAAAAACCCGGGGCGCTGTTGAAAGACCGAAGGGCAGAGCGACAAATTGGAAATGAAGAGAACCGATGGCGAAACGAAGAAAGCGCTGATGACTTAGCGCGATTGGCACATGGAGATATGCGTCGCGTATATCTATGGAAGCGAGAAACTCGCCCTGGTCCAGGGACGCGACCACCGACCGCAGCGATTCCATGCGGAAGTGGCGGAGGCGGACATAGCGGTTGAGGTGCCTCAGATCCAGGATGGGTCGAACAGAGCCGTCCTTCTTGGGAATGGTGAACAGGTTCGAGTAGAAACCCTGAGACCGCTCGGAGGGGGGACTGGGACTACGACCCCTTGAGCAAGGAGGTGATGAACAGCGCGGGAAAGCGCCAAAAGCCCTGCAGAAGAGTGGGGGATCCGAGACAGGAAAAACCGAGGAGGCGGAAAGGACGCAAACTCGATTCTGTATCCGGAAGACACCACCTCCCGTACCCACGCGTCGGTGACGTGGGCGAGCCATACCTCCTTGAAGGAGAGCAGACGACCCCCCACTCGGGGGGGAAGACCCGAGTGGGGGAAAGCCATCAGGAAGAAGGCTTGGGGGCAGGGCCCTTGGAAGGGCGGGAGCGCGGCTGCCAGGACGGCCGGGGCTTAAAGGAGGGCTTCCTGGAAGAGGAGGCTGAGGGAGCACCCCTTGAGGACTGCTGACGGACAGGGGCTTGGAAGGAGCGAAAGCGACTAGAACGCCTCGGAGGCTGGGAGCGCCCGGGCCGGTTTTGCGGCAACAAGGAACTCTTGCCACCGGTGGCGTCAGAGATAATCCTGTCCAACCGCTCCCCAAAAAGCCTGCTCCCTGAAAAGGGAAAACCCGTAAGAGCCTTCTTGGAGGCGGCGTCAGCCGACCACGCTTTCAGCCAAAGAGAGCGACGAATGGCCACGGAGTTGGCCACAGCCCGAGCCGACAGACGAGCCGCTTCCTGGGAAGCATCACACAGATACTTAGAGGCCTGAAGAATCTGTGAGGCTAGGGGAAGGAGATCCTCGCGAGGGGCCTCCGAGGAGATGTCATGGACCAGCTGCTTGGCCCAAGCGGAGCAGGCCTTACTGACCCAAGACGCCGCAAAAGTAGGGCGAAGGGCAGAACCCGCAGCAATACAGACGGATTTGGAGAACGTGTCCATCCTCTTGTCCACAGGATCCGTCAGAGACGCCCCGTCCGCTAAAGGGAGGGTGGTGGATTTAGACAGCCGGGAGACAGGGGGGTCCACAGTAGGTGGAACCGTCCAGGCGGAGACTAAATCCGCAGCAAACGGAAAGAGAGCCTCTGTCCGTTTAGAGGATGGAATGCGCCGGTCGGGGTGCTTCCATTCCTTGTCCAGGAGATTCTCAAAGTCCTTATGACTAGGGAATACCAGCGGTTGCCGCCTATGGCGACTAAACGAAACTTCGCCTCTGGCCGCAGAGGGAGATTCGTCCCGGATATGGAGTGTGTCCCGTACTGCACGGACCAAGGCTTGCACCGCAGAGGCCAAATGGTCCTCCCTGTCAGACTCTGAGGCAGAGTCACAGGAGTCCCCCGAGACGCAGAGGGGGGCACCTGGGACGGCAACCGGTCAATGGCGTGGATCATGACCTGGGACAGCTTAGAGAGGTCACCAATCGCCTGGGTCAGGGACCTGGCCCACTCGGGTGCGGCCGCAACCAAGCCAGAGGGAGCGGGAGCCTCAGTGGGAGGGGTACCAACAGTAAGGCAAGGCACACATAGGGAGCCAGACTGACCGCTGGGGAATTTTTGGCTACAGCGAGCGCACGCAAAGTGCGTCGCCACAGCCACCGGAGCATGTTGCCTTGGAGGGTCGTCCCGGGGACCCGACATGGTGAAGGGCTCAGCGGACCGGCAATAGCCTGGGGAGAGAGGAATATCACCCACTGGGTGCCTACCGGACCCTGGAGCAGCAGAACACGGTACTGGAAAAAACCCCACTGGTGCTGTGCAGACCTGAAGGAGCTCTACAGGCCACTGGAAGCAGAGGCAGACCGGCACTAATAAGCCTCTGAAGCCGGATGGACCACCCACTGCAAGGAGGGGGCGATGAGCAGGCCAATGAAATCGAACGCCGCCGGCCGGAACAGGAGGGGGCCGGCAGAACAGCGGGCGGGCGCACTGCCCAGCGTGACGTCACTGGGAGGCGCCCGCCCACATGCGGCCTAGCATGCCTGGAAGCCGCGGCCTAAATTAGAGCGCCGCCCGGCCGGAAGTGCCGGTGCGGCGCGCACCGGACGGGAAGCCCGTACACCTGCCAAGAAGGAGCCGGAAGGGCCCCGGAAAGCCGGAGGCCGCCGAGGAGGAAGTCAGGAGGCACCCGGGCGTCTGCCGGAGCAGCGACGGCAGGTTCTGGTGACAGAACGGGTGGTAGATCGTGAGTGACTGTGACCACACTGATCCCACCAGGGCGCTCCCCCGGTCACCTACCCCAGGTCCAGGAACGGATATCCCCCGGAAAGAGCCTGGCTGAACCTAACAGAAAACATCCCCAGAGGGGGCGGCATAACAGGTGGGAGGGGGAGGGGGGAGGGGGGGGGTTGGTGTGTAAGGTCCCTACTCACCTTTCCGACGGCTTCAGGTGCGCGCAGGGTCACCCCCTCAGTGACCTCGCACCGAAGTGGGGCACTGGCATCCAGCTGCAGGGGCAGCTACAATGGGGGACGGGTGACCGGCGCAGGGAGAATGTGAACACATTCTCCAGGCACCCTCAGGGGGGTCTACGTCTGATGTGGCTTCCCACGCCGACGGCCCCCCTGATAACCTGAAAAAAACAAGAAAGAAATAAAACTAACATAATAAATTTAGAGGTGCAAAGCACCAGTGTCTACCTCCTACGGACACTAGACTAAAAACTGAGCTAGCCTGGTGTCCGTGGGAGGGATATAGGCTACCAGGCGGGGCTACTTCTTTGATGGTCTAGTGTCGCCTCCTAGTGGCAGCTGCCTATATCCCACTGGTGCTGTGTCCCCCAATGATAGGCACAAGAAACATGAGTAATCTGCACCGTGTGCAGCCACCCTAAGGCCCCTTTTAGATGAGCTAGTGTCCTCAGTGAGGCACCCAGCCTGAACTCCCAGCACTGCCGGGGTGACATATTATATTGATTTATGATGCTTTGTAACCCTTACAGTTCTGGAATGTATTGGATGACACTGACACAATGCTGTCAGTATTATACAATACATTCCAGACATTATAAAAAAAAAAATACATAAATTCAAATCACCCCCTTTCCCCAAAATTAAAAATACATAAATCATTTTAAAAAATAAACTTCATGGGCATCGCCACATGTGAAAATGCCTGTACTATTAAAATATAAAAATATTTATCCCATACGGCAAACAAAGTCAAAATGGCCGATTTACCATTTTTTTGGTTGCTTCCCCTCCCACAAAAAATTGAATAAAAAGTGATCAAGAAGTCATACACACCTAAAATTGTATCAATGAAAAGTACAAATCGTCGTGCAAAAAAATGAACCCTCAAACAGCTCTGTACTCATAAAAATAAAAAAGTTATGGGGATTATAAATTGGCGAATAAAAGAAAAAAAAATTGTTTTTTCCAAAGTTGTTATTTTTTCAGTATTCAGTATCATACTGACCCGGCGAATGAAAATAACAGTTTTAGCGCATGACAAACACTAAAAACCCATAAACCTGTGGTGGGATTGTTTTTATAATTCCACCCCACTTGGACATTTTTCCCAAATACACTGTATGCAACCGTACATGGTACCAGTAGAAAGTACAATTTGTTCCATAAAAAAATAAGTCCTCATAAGGCTATGTGGCTGGAAAAATAAAAAAGTTATGGCTCTGGGAATAGTATGAGTAAAAAACAAAATTAAGTTAAAAGTTAAGAGAAAAGTGGTTGTGGACACCTTTGCGGACATTTTTTTTGTTATTGCATTCTACTTATTTTGGGGTAAAAAATAGTTTTTCAATTGGTCTTTATTAAAAATTTTCAACAATTTTTCAGTCCATCAGCAGACTATTGCTTCCCCCTTTTCAGTGAATCCGTCAAAGAGCTGCTCTGATGGCTTGAGCTGTAGCCATGAACTTCAGACAGCTCATAAACACTGATAGCTAAATTTTCCTCAAACTAATAACATCGTAACATAGTTTGTAAGGCCGAAAAAAGACATCTGTCCATCCAGTTCGGCCTGTTTTCCTACAAGATCCAGAGGAAGGCAAAAAAAACCCTGTGAGGTAGAAGCCAATTTTCCTCACTTTAGGGGAAAAAAATTCCTTCCCGACTCCAATCAGGCAATCAGAATAACTCCCTGGATCAACGAGTAACTAGTAACTATAACCTGTAATATTATTATCCTCCAGAAATACATCCAGGCCCTTCTTGAACTCTCTTAGTGAACTTACCATCACCACCTCCTCAGGCAGAGAGTTCCATAGTCTCACTGCTCTTATCGTAAAGAATCCTCTTCTATGTTTATGTACAAACCTTCTTTCCTCCAGACGCAGAGGATGTCCCCTCGTCACAGTCCTCAGGATAAATAGATGATGGGAGAGATCTATGTACTGACCCCTGATATATTTATACATAGTTATTAGATCTCCCCTCAGTCGTCTTTTTTCTAAAGTGAATAAGCCTAATTTTGATAATCTTTCTGGGTACTGTAGTCCACCCATTCCAGTTATTACTTTAGTTGCCCTCCTCTGAACCCTCTCCAGCTCTATGTCTGCCTTGTTCACAGGAGCCCAGAACTGTACACAGTACTCCATGTGTGGTCTGACTAGTGACTTGTAAAGTGGCAGGACTATGTTCTCATCACGGGCATCTATGCCCCTTTTGATGCAACCCATTATCTTATTGGCCTTGGCAGCAGCTGTCTGGCACTGGCTTCTACAGCTTAGTTTGCTGTTCACTAAAATTCCTAGGTCCTTTTCCATGTCAGAGTTACCCAATGCTTTACCATTTGGTAAGTACTGGTGACTTGCATTATTCCTTCCCATATGCATAAATAAGAATTTAGCTTTAATGAATGTTTACAAGCTATTAGTGAAGTACAGATAATAGCTACAGATCGAGTTGTCAGAGCAGCTCTTTGACGGATTCACTGAGAAGGGGGAAGCTATAGCCTTCACATACACTGAAAGAGAAAGCTATAGAAAAAAAACTGTTGAAATGTTTTAATAAATACTAACTGAAAAAAATGAGTTTTAGTCCAAAATGAGCAGAATGCAATAACAAAAATTCCCCCAAAGGTGTCCATAGCTTTTAATATTTCTGCCTAAAGACCCCTTACCCCTTAAAGGGACTGTCTAGGAATTGGTAATGATGTCCTATCCTCAGGAAAGGTCCAAGTATTAAACCAAATAGTGTGATCCACCACTTTGGATAAGTAAGAATACAAAACACAAAGCAATTAATGACTACTCACGAGTCATAAAGTTATCCAGGTCTTCAACATTTTCGGAATATTCAGCTTGGTCTTGCAGATGCATTTCATGCTCACTTTGTGAGGTATCTGAAAAATATTGGGGCGTTCCTGAAGCAATACTGCTCTGGGAGTCATCCACATTCCTAGAAGAGAAAAAATATATATACCGTAACTATGCAGCTCAAAGCAGAAAAGGGTAAATCATTTATCTAAATCCTAAAATTTCACCCACATGACTGGACTGCTAATTTCCTGGCAGTGACTGCTATAAGTGACCTTGATAAGGGGAGGTAATACATGGAGATTAGCTTACCAGTGGCTCCCTGCTCTGGCTAACAGAGGGTGGTCTCAAGCAGGGGACCCCCCGCTATGACATCCATATGACCTAATAGGGAATATGAAAGGGATCTGTTGGGATGAGACAATCCCTTCAAGGAAAAGACCTTGATTTCTAAAACTCATATGCAAAATAATCATGACTGTAATGTCTTCATAAAACTGATGTGGTTTGCATTGAAAACAGGATTTTAGGTACTTACCTGTAAAATCCTTTTCTCAATGTATTTATTGGGGGACACAGAAGACTATGGGTATAGCTGCTGCCACTAGGAGGTGATGCTAAGTGAGAAAAGACTATGGGTATAGCCGCTGCCACTAGGAGGCGATGCTAAGTGAGAAAAAGTGTTAGCTCCTCCCACCAGCTATACCCCTCCTGCAGACACTGAGCTAATCAGTTTGTACAAAGGCAGTAGGAACAGCCAGGAGAAGCCAAGCAAAGGTAAATTAGTAGAACCATGAAAGCTGGACCCATCTGAAAACCAGCAAAACAAGAGGATGTCCGCCAATGAATATAGAGAGAAAATTTTTACAAGTACCAAAAATCACGTTTTCTTGGGGGGACAGAAAAAAAGTATAGCACAATTGGTGGTAAATCTGTGAGCGGAACCCAGCATTATTTGATTAAATTTATTTTACTTTATTTCTTAACTCCTGCCAATATTTTTTGAGAGAACCATTACTCAACTCCTTTCAGGGCCCTGCTATTTTCCATTTTTGGGGTTTTCATTTTTCACTTCCTGCTTTCCTAGAGCCCTAACTTTTTTATTTTTACATTTATATAACTGTAAGAGGGCTTGTTTTCTGTGGGATAAGCTGTATTTTATAATGGCATCATTTACTATTGCATACAAGCTGGAAAAAAATCCAAATAGGGTGAAAAAAAACATAATTCCACCGCAGTTTTATGGGTTTTATTTTTATGACATTCCCTAAGCTTCAAAACTAACCAGTTACCTTCATTCTATGGGTTAGTATGATTCCAGAGACACCTCATTTATATAATTTTTCTTTTGTTTAATATTGAAAAAAAAAAACTTTTGAAAATAGATTTTTCTCGTTTCATCACCATATTCTGACCCCCCCCCAAAGTTTTTTTTTTAATATTTACATCTACAGAGTTGTGAGGGGGCTCATTTTTTTGCAGGACTATCTGTAGTTTTATACAATTTTGTAGTGTGTATGATTTTTGATCACTTTTTAAGTCAATTTTTTGGGAGGTGAAATTACAAAAAAATGGCAAATTTGCCATTTTGATTTTTTCCCCTCAATTTTTATATTTTAAAAACTTTTTTTTTTAAATTTTTTTTAAGTCACCCTAAGCGACTATAAAATGCAATCTTTAGATTCTGTAATGAAAATCTATGTATTACAGAATACGGGATACAGTATATTCCAATGCAGTGATGCCACCTGCAGGCCTGAATTGGAATATACTACACCTGGAAGCCTTGCAGTATGGGGCACCTTCCCCTACACAGATTGAGCCCAGACCGATGCCTAGGAAAGAAAACGGAAGCAGGGAGTGATTGAGTTGTGTCCCAAAACCAGGCAGAAAAGATCTAGGATACTGCCAAGTAAGGGAAAAAAACACCAACCACATGAGTATTGCATAAGACAAAGCCTGACAGCTGTAGGAAAGTGTCATCAGGAGACCTGTATCTAGTGTAGAACTCGACTCAAGCTTGCTTGGCTTCACGAATTAGCCAAGCAAAACACCACATACAGCAACGGACATGGTAGGTAAAGTGACTAGTCTGGAGCAGAAAACCACCCTAGTCTGGTAATCGCAAAGAGGGCGGTAGACAGCAGAGTCTGTGTACCGCAAAAGGATGAGGTACTGAAACATTACACGGTAAGAGAAAATGATGACCAGGGTGAGCCGCAGACTCTACCGGCATAATGGACTGATGTGGCCACGTTAGGCAAGAAACAAGTGGAAAGCCATGAGTGGTGTGTCACACATGGAGAGTAGAACTAGGCCACTGTGGATAGTGGAAACACAGTTGTCCAGTGTATGACAAAGCTGCCTAGACTCATCACTGGCAACAACAAGCAATAGTACCGTTAGTCCTGTCATACAGGGGTGAAGCGCAATCACTTCCCCAAGCGAAAGGAGAAAAGTTCCCGTCTGAAAACCACAGGATTACCCTAGCTTGACAGATAAAGCATTCTTGGGTAGTGCAAAGACTCCAAATGTGGTAGGGAGTAAGCAGACCACCTAGTGCGTGTAGGTTTGTCTGAAAACAAATGTAGTGATAATGCAATGTGGATGTTAGGAGAGAAAAACAGAATTGTGTATGTCTGACAGATCACTTCACTTTTGAAATGAGAAAATGCTGTCTGGGGAACTGCTACACCATATATGCTTATTACAGATCTGTAGTAGAAAGAAATGCGTAAGCTTGTTCAGTCCACCAGGAACCGAATCCCCACCTGATGAACGGGGTACTAGCTGACTAATGCACTTACTCCACCTCCGGTACAGGGTATAGCGGTTGTCTGGTGCAACTTCAGTGCAATGACTCCGCACTGAATGAGGGAAGGTTGACACCTGATGTAGGGCAGTACTGGGAAGGCTTGAATATAAGACCATATTGAACATGCACTTACTCCACCTGTGGTAGTGGGTAAAGCGGTAAACTAGTGAAACTTAAAGGGGTTATCCCATCTTGTACCACCGCTCAGGGCTCTCCCGCTTCGTTCTCAATAGATATGCCCCCATTGTCAAAGATGAGATAACCCCTTTAAGCACAATCATCCCGCAGTGAAGGAGAAAAGAGAGATGCCTGGTGCATGTCAGCACCGGGTAAACTTGTATATACAGTCATGGTGAACGCACAATTACTCCACCTGTGGTAGTGGATAACGTGGTTGCTTGGAGTAACAACAAGAAGCTATAAAGTATAAGAACATAGAAAAAACAAATGTTCCCTTTAAAAGGGCATTTTCATCTTAGACATTTATGACATATCCACAGGATATCCAATAAATATCTGATAGATGCAGGTTCCACCTCTGAGAACCTCCAGAACTGGGACCCCGACCTCCCCTTTACTACCTGATGCTCGGTGTCACTGAATGGACAGGTTCTTACACATGTAAAGCTTTCTTCTTTCCATTCTATAGGAGTATCCTGTAGATATACAGTGGTCCCTCAAGTTACAATATTAATTGGTTCCAGGACGACCACTGTATGCTGAAACTACTGTAACTTGAGTAAATCGGTTCCAAAGCCCCAAAATGTCATCCAAGACAAGAGAAAATGAAGATTTAAGAAAAATATGCAGATAACTATGACAGATAAAATGAGTCCTTAAATATAAGTCGGGAATAGCTGCTAATTAGTAACTAATACAGATATTTTACCAGAGAAGTGACCTTGATTGGTTGGATCTGATTCTGTGACATTGTATGTTGAGTCTAGTTTCCACATACGATGGGTCAGAAAAGACTATTGTATGTTCGAAATATTGTATCCTGAGGCCATTCTATCTTGAGGGATCACTGTACTATATATATCTAACAATGAGAATAAGACCTTAAAGAGGACCTTTCACCACTCCTGACACGTCTATTTTAATAGCTTCATGCATTCCCCATGTAATAATAATTTTGGAGCATCTATTCTTATTTCTCTATGTTGTGCCGTTCCTTTATTATTTCTACTAGAAGTTATGAATGAATTGCTATTAGCCTTCAGTAAGGGTACAGAGGGGAGGTAACATGTTGGGGGTGTGTACCTGTACAGACTCACTCTATCCAATCAGTGCTGCCATTTTCAGACTGTGCAGGTACAACCCCCCAACTGGTTACCTCCCCTCTGTACCCTTACTGAAGGCTAATAGCAATTCATTCATAACTTCTAGTAGAAATAATAAAGGAACGGCACAACATAGAGAAATAAGAATAGATGTTCCAGAATTGTTATTACTTGGGGAATGCATGAAGCTATTAAGACATGTCAGGAGAGGTGAAAGGTCCTCTTTAAGGTGAAAACAGTTTATGAGCTTATACCTGAGTAGAAGGCATGAGAGCAATTCATACATAAAATCTATTGACCAACCAAAGATGCACATCTCATTTCTCACCTTTCAGAAACTATGATCAGCCTGCGCGTCATGTACCTTTGGTATTCCAGGTTTACTGTAAGAGAATACACCATTAAGAGTGATATAACTATATAGTTTGACAGTCACTTCTTCTGTGAGATCGAAGCTAATGAAGAGTCTCCCATGAGGCCCACATTACAGTCTGCCTGCGCTCTGATTTGCTCAAGTCTTTGCTCAATCTTTGGAGCAAGCAAATTAATTTACCAACTTTCAAACTCGCTGCAAAATGATTCTGTCACTAATTTTATGGTGCCCTATCTAAGGACAGCACAAGATGGTGACAGAGACCCTGATTAAAACTCTGTGTTACTTACTTACCGCACTATTGAGAAGCTCCAGCACGAACAGAGAGTTAGTTCGCTCAGTACTGTGCGGGAGCTGGGACGTTCCGAATATTCATAAGCACCTGGCTGCCCCTTCCACTGATGACTGACAACCATGCTATGAGGAAACGTGTATAGATAAAAGGCTGCCGGTTGGAGGGGGAACAACTCAAGTTTGGGCACTCCATGGCTGAGCCTGCCCTGGTGCTGTTCAATAGTGAGAGAATCCAGTGTTTTAATCAGGGCCTCAGTCATAAGTTTTATGCTGACCTTAGACAGGACCGAATAAAACAGTAGACAGATTCCCTTTAAGTGAATATTAGAGAAGTGGCAAATTGACTCACACATTCTATGGGTTTATCCCCAGAGCAGGCTACACAATTTTCTTATCTTTAAGGCTACTTTCACACTCGTGGTAGCAGAAACAGCCTGCCAGATCCGTGCTAACGCTAGCCCACTGTGCCGCGCTGCGGCCGGACCTCTGGCCTGCACCCATTATAGTGAATGGGGCCGGAGAGGACTTCTGGCGGCACGGTGGGCTAGCGTTAGCACAGATCCAGCAGGCTACTTCCCCGCCGGAACAGCCTGTCAGACCCTGCTACCGCAAGTGTGAAAGTAGCCTAACTGAGATGAGACAAATGTCTGCATGCAGTTCTGTCCAATCCTGAAAAAAAGGTGGATTTACACAGCCCAATATTTGGGCCGATTATCGTGCATGAAGGTTCCTACAAACACTTGTTCCCGATAATCTGCCAGTCTAAAGGTGTCGCAGATCAACCGATGAACGAGCGAAACGCTTGTTCATTGGGTGGAATGATTGGAGGTGCGGACACCTCAATCATTGTTCATGGGAAGCAGATCGTCCTGTCTAAACAGCGATCTGCTGCCCAGGAGCAATGATTCTGTATGGGGATAGCAGGAGCCATCGCGCTTCCTCATACTGTGGAGGTGATTGCTGAATGTAAATCCAGAACTTCACCTCCACTTAACGAGCAGCCGATTGCTGAGAAGGAACGCTTTCTTCCAACAATCGGCTGCTCCTCAGGTAGTGTAAATGCTCCTTTACTCTTAAAGTTGACGAACTATGTAGTTAAACAGCTACAGGAAATATTGTGTAATCAATTAGTAAAGATGACTGGAATTTGGGGTCATTTTCCTGTTGGAAAATTTTGGTAGACATGTTTCATAGAAGATTGTACATATTAGGCATACTCCATTCACCTTCAGTTCTCTCCTCATAATACTTCCCAAAAGCTTCATCCTTAGGGATATTGGGATACAGATATTTCAGTGGGTTCTCCGGGATGTTTTCCTCGGTCAGAAGTTGGTAGTTCCGAATGATCTCTGTGAGGGGGATGTGGGATAACTCCTTTTTGGTGAAGGGCACAACAGACTGGATTAGATAGGTTCCTGTGAGGAGACACATTAATCACATTACGACACCACTGTTATATATAATGCCACATGTTTTCTTATCTCATGTCAGACTGCTTCATTTTCACTTTGACATTATGTATACTGTAATTGCATGTCTAGCCATGTTCACCATGAGATAATGAAAATGATAACTAATGTCGCAAACAAGACTAACCCATGCTCACTGCAGGATTACGGTATATTGGTATAGCCTACCATCAGGCTGGTGGTCCACCCAGGAACATGTAATCCCTCCATCACGCATGCTTTCACTAAAGCGAAGGAGGAAGGTACCCTGTTGCCTATCCTTCAGAAGATCTTCCTCTATAGTCCGACTCACAAACCCCATCACATAGCTGTCACAATGAAAAAAAAAATAAAAATGAAGAGGGAGTACGAGTGAGATATTGAGACCACCAAAAAGCCAAGTGTATACAGTACACATGCTCAACATCAAAACCTAATACTACACAGCAAGATACTACACAATGTGTGCTCTGATAGCTTTCTATCACAGCCAGCATGAACTTTTATCAGCAATTTGTGTTAAAGTAGCCCTCCTGTCAGATCCGACTAGACAAACAACCTACCACATCTGAGCCTTAGGTGCCTATGGCCCGGTCACTGATTCCCTGGCTATCCTTCCTTGGACTACTTTTGGAACGTACTAACCACTCCATACTGGGAACATCCCACAAGACCTGGGGCTGAATTTATCATTAAAGGGGTATTGCCATCTCTGGTACCCACATCTACGCTAAGGATGGAGCGGGGAGAGCAATGGCTGGAGGACCCCGGGTTTCTCAGGGTCCGACCACCGCGAAGCGCTCTCCCCATCCAAATGAATGGGAGCGCACCGTGCTTGCGCGGCCACCGCTCCTATTCATTTCTAGGGGGCCGACAGAAAAGGCCGAGCCAGCACCCGGCTATTTTCGGAGGCCCCATAAAAATAAATGGGGGGCGGCTGCGCATGCGCAGTGCCCCTTCCGCCACCTTTCCCTGCTCCGTTCTTGGTGTAGGTGCGAATCCCAGAGGTGGGACCCACACCTATTAGATAATGGGGGCATATCCTAGCGATATGCCCCCACTGTCGGTGATGGGAAAACCCATTCAAAGTGCTGCACGTTTGCTATTTTTTAAATGGACCCCAGGTCTAGACAACAGAAAATCTGAAACATATTTTCTAGGTCCTCTTTGAAGGAAATGTGATTTACTGAAGTGGAGGGGTCAGTGTCAGTAACTTTAGGGTGTAGTGTAGGGGGAGAATAGTTTTAGTCAACTCCTGCTGCCCTAACTGTGTCATCTGCTGACCATTGTAACAACCAGCAATGGTGTATGTGGTCACCTCATTAAAAGTACCTATCCAAATAAATGTGTCTCCATTGCTCTGTCGTGTCCTGCCATGCTTCTTGTTCTGCTAGATTATTTTTAAGTATTTGTCTGCTACACAAACACACATTTCTGGTACACATACCGATCTGCTATAAACACTGCCATATACAGATACAGCACTGCTAAACACAGATACAGCCCTACTACACAAACAGCTCTACTACACACACATACGGAGCTTGGTGATGGTGGTCAATACTGGTTACTCAATTATCTCACATAAGCAAAATAAATATTTGATATATCTCATCCTAAGACTTACCCCTCATTCCAGATGTCTTCTAGGCGTGCTACCACAAGAGCTAAAACTGCATCAAACCACTCCCAAAAGGTGAAGGATACCCCATGCATATTTTCCTGTAAAATTGATAAGTAAATGTAGTAGATTTGTAACCTGCTTTACACCCAATAAATTTAGCTTACTGTATGAGGTTGATACTGTCTAAGGCTACTTTCACACTAGCGGCAGAGGTGTCCGGCAGGCTGTTCTGGCGGGTGAACAGCCTGCCAGATGTGTGCTGCCGCTAGTGCAAGTATGCGGCCGGAACTACGCTCCGTCCCCATTCACTACAAAGGGGGCGGAACGGAGTTCAGGCCTCAGCACAGCAAACATGCCAGACTAAAGCTACAACATGTCATAATTTTAGTCCAGCTGCCTTTCGGCATGTTTTTAATATGTTTTATTAAAAAAATTTTTGTTTGCACCGCCATATTCTGACATCCATAATTTTTTTTATATTTCTGTCTTCAGAGCTGCATGGGGCATATTTTTTGCAGGATAGACTGTATTTTTGGCACCATTTTGAGGTCCATATGACTTTTTGATAATCTTTTATTCAAAGTTTTGGGGAGAACAAGGTGACAAAGCACGTTTTTATCTTTCTTTTCTGTTATGGGTCTACACTGCGCAGGAAAAATATTTTTATGGTTAAATAGTTCACAGATTTTTGGACATGGCTATACTTGTTATGTTTATTTTTATATGCAAAATTGGGAAAAAGGAGGTGATTTGAATGTTAATTGTTATTATATGGGGAATGCAAGTAGTAGTGAATCAAAACATCCAGCAATAGAGTGGGGGGCAGCCAACAGCAGGCTTAGGGAGGCTTGTTTCTGTCGCAGCCTGCTATTGGCTGCCCCCCCCTTATGTTTTGATCTGTACAACAGGGAGATGCAGCGGCGGCCGTGCGGGTATAAAAAGTGACGCGGGTGCCGGGCAGCAGGGTAAGTATAACCAGTGTGAGCGGCCCGGGCATTTGGTGGGGGGGGGATTATAGGGGTTGGATAACCCCTTCATGTTTTGGGATTTGTAATCCTGCGCAGTCACATTTCCGAAGAAGACTCGCAGCCCTTGCTCTGCTAATCTGAGCTGCAGCAAAGGGAGGAAATTATCAGGGCCAGGCTTAATGTCCAGCCCTGTCAATCTAGCGGCAGGTGGGGACTTTATTACCTGCGGATGAAGTCCTGCTGATGAGAAAAGTCGATTTGTTAGAATCAGTTCACTCATCTCTAGTATGAGCTCCTCACGTTCTACAGTTTTTCGGTGAGTATAATTTTTTTTTTGCATGAGGTAGAGTACATACTTAAAGGGGTTGTCTCACTTCAGCAAATGGCACTTATCATGTAGAGAAAGTTAATACAGGGCACTTACTAATGTATTGTGATTGTCCATATTGCTTCCTTTGCTGGCTGGATTCATTTTTCCATCACATTATACACTTCTCGTTTCCAGGGGTTATGACCACCCTGTAATCTAGCAGCAGTTGCCGTTCTTGCACACTATAAGAAGCGTCTGCCACTGGTTGCCAGGACCTCTGGGGTGTGCATAGGCCTGGGTTATTTTTCCATTAATTTGCAAGCACGGCCACCACTGCTGGATTGCTGGGTTTTGAAAGTGCATTTACATTTAGGAGGCATGGTGTGTATAACTTTCTGCTTGGATAACCACTAATACAAACTTCTGTGCAACTTTCAGGAAAAATTTCAATTTGATGAAAAATCGTATGAAGGCGCCTGTGCATATAGTGTTGTGACACAATGTGCCATGTATTTGCTTTCAGAAAATATTTAGGAATAGGGTGGGTGCCTTTTTAATCTAATTTGACATTTTCTGCTTGTGGCAGTAATTTTATGGATTAGAGGGGTCAATTATTAGACAGAATTACACCTAAGTTAGGCATATTTCTGGTGCAGATTCTGCGACTTTTCCCTGCTCACGCCAGGTATAAAAAAGTGACGTGGGAGGGGAAAGGGGACGGCCTGTTTTGGGTGTAGAATATGGTCTAAATGTAAGACAACAACGGAGCTGTCTTACATTTAGAAGTGGAGGAGGATCCACCAAAGTTATGAAGAGGCCGTCAAGGATCCATCGCCAGGTATAAGGGCTATAAAGACCGGAGACTAAAATGCCGGTCTTAATAAATGTGCCCCTAGGTGCTTATGTTATTTCACATGCTGCATTTAATATTTTATGGGTGTTTTTAATAGTTACCTTTGAGAACGTATTCCATGTCACAATGCTGTCATCATTTGGTACTGATCCTGGCGGAAAAAAAAAAAAAACTGTTAAAGAACTGCTTCTAAGTGCAAAACAGGGGTGTAGCTATAGGGGGTGCAGAGGTAGCAGTTGCCCGGGCCCAGGAGGCTGAGGGGGCCCAAAGACCCTTGTGCCACATAAGAAGACAAGTATTATAGAAAGTGCATGCTGGTCAAGTTACACCTCTGGCTGGAGGGAAGGAATATGTATTTTTTTTTTCTTTCCGCTGAGGTAAAAAGAGAAAAGAAGGTTTGTACATAAACATAGAAGAGGATTCTTTACGGTAAGAGCAGTGAGACTGTGGAACTCTCTGCCTGAGGAGGTGGTGATGGTAAGTTCACTAAAAGAGTTCAAGAGGGGCCTGGATGTATTTCTGGAGGGTAACAATATTACAGGTTATAGTTACTAGAGATGGGTGGTTGATCCAGGGAGTAATTCTGATTGCTTGATTGGAGTCGGGAAGAAATTTCTTGCCCTAAAATGTGGAAATTTGGCTTCTACCTCATGAGGGTTTTTTGCCTTCAACTTGCAGGATAACAGGCCAAACTGGATGGACGCCTTTTTTCAGCCTTATAAACCATGTTACTATGAGTTTAGCGGAGTGGAGGGATAGAATGGTATGGTATGGCATGCTTCCTTGGGGTTAAGTTCCAGTAGACCTACTAAGTCCAATATGCAACAAAGTCTAAGGCCATGTGAAATTCAGATCAATGCTTGCACACTTCAATTTGGCAGTGTCTCGCAGTGCCTATGAATGCTATATACTGGGCTCACTACTCTGACCTGAGCAAATCAGATGTCTCCCTCCAGTCTGAGGGAGTAGCTGCAACCCCCACTCCCTCCTCTTCCCGTTTTCTACTTACGTTTTTTTTTAATTAGATTAATCATTTGGTGACAGTTTATATAAAAAGGAGCAAAAATGATCTAAAGTGATCCAGAAATCAAATCTCTGTTTCGCTATAATACTAAAACATTTACAGAAATTCTGACTGCACTAATGGACTATTAGTTCAGAGAGTGAGTTTCCCCACTGCAAAAAGTGTTTCTGGAAGACTCGTGTGACTGTGCACAGCCACTCTTATATTTCTGCTCCAGTTTTCCAACAATTAGACCCTCATTGATGGCGCTGCCACTAGAAGAAAGTACTATATACTAAGTGAATAGCCCCCCTTTTATGATACTCCTTACTTGGTCTTCCTTTGTATGGAATAACCCCACTCCCCCAAAGGAAATAGGGAGCACGATGTCACTGTTTGAAGTTTGCTAATGGATCAAATAGTTGCAAATCAGATTGTGTATTGGATTTCCCAAGTATGAATGCACTATAGTTATAGCTGCACACAAATGTATAGGGCAGTGATGGCAAGCCTAAGGCACAGGTGCCAGAGGCAGCACTCAGAGCCCTCTCTGTGGGCACCCGCACACTGGAAAAAGTCTATGGTGTACCAATATGCCTTAGACCTTTCCTGCCATTCATCAGCGCAGGGTACACTATGAACAGCACAGGCAGCGCTCTGAATGTAGGCAGGCTATTATAGCTAAATGATAAAGTACATGGAGGATATACTATACTGGACTGTGGCATTCAGGGTAAATTGGCGTGTTGGCACTTTGCGATGAATAAGTGGGTTTTCGGTTGCAGTTTGGGCGCTTGGTCTCTAAAAGGTTCAGCATCACTGGCATAGGGAATATGTCAGCGTCCTTGTAATTTAAAGAAAATAAAACAAAATAAGAGAATGACTGTACCACACAGCTTCTTTCCTAGCATTTGCAGCTGGTTTGCATTCAGACCTCGTTTTGTGCAGCACGAGAATTGCCAACTAAGCGCATCTGCTACCAGAATCCATGGAGCTGCTGGAGGTCTGGAGAAAAAAGCCACATCCTAAAAATAAAAACATGCACTCAAATCAACAGAGTCCATTCTTAGGGTCTGATCAACTGCTTTTGAGGACTACAGTAAACTTCATGTTTCAGCAACCACAGAGTTTTTGCTTCAGGATTCAAAATGGAAACATTTAAAGGGGTTGGCCACTATCTAGGAGCTGGGAGCAGCAGATACATGCAGCTAGTAATAGACATTATTAAACCATTGGCGCCAACGTCCGATGGTTTAATATGCCTAATTTATGTTTACTTGCAGGCCCGCTTACCTGGTTCCCAAAGCTGTGCTCCCATAATGGTAGCTCATGAAGGGTCATGTGACCAGTCCCATTCATCAACAGATTCCATTCACTGACACTGCGGCAGGGTATCTAGAACAGCTGCAGTCCGTCCCCAGTGTAAGTGAATGGAGGCTACTGATGGATAGGACAGGTCACATGATACTCCATTAAAAGCCATTTTGGGAGCGCAGTACAGGGGAGCAGGTAAGCGGATCTTCAAACAAACATAGATTAGGCATATTAAACCATTGGACATCGGGACAGATACGTAGTTTAATAATGCCCTGTCTTGGATGGGGAGGAAGAATGTGCTTAAGGCGTATGTATTTCCCAAGATCCTATACACGATGCAGATGGTACCTATAGTCCTACCTTCGAAATTTTTCACTGATATTCGGAGGCTGTTCTCTAGATTTCTCTGGAAAGGGAAAAAAGCTAGAATTGCATATCAGGTTTTGATCAGACCAAAAGAAGAAGGAGGCTTGGGTGTTCCTGATACTTTGATATACTACCAAGCCATTCAGCTCAATAGATGGCTGGAGATGGTGGATCCCAAGAGGCAAGAGGATGTAGTTAAATTGGCGAAACATACAACAGGCCCGACTTTTAACAGAAGGTTGTGGTTTCCCATAGAGAGCAGCACTAATGTAGTGGAATTAGATCCCCTGATGAGAGGCATGTGGGATACATGGGCAAAACTAAAGGATAGATTACTACCGGGACCGTCACCCCTAATGCCGGCGTCCCTCTTGCCAGTCTTGATGGGATCTCAAAAGGATATCTTTCCTTCATTATGGAAGCTTTTTGAAACACAATCAGTGGGGCAATTATTGAAGGACCAGTGTATCCCACAGGATGTCTCTTTTCCGCCTTCCCTTCAAAACTCACCGTCCTACCTTCTGTATCTTCCTCACTTTAACTCGGTCTGCCGCAGTGCCCTAAAAAAGTACGACTTTCAGAGAACTCTGTCGGCCTTTGAACAGATACTATCTTCTCCAGTGCGGAAACTTAAAAAGATCTCATCTCTCTACAGGTTATTGGGGGGTCTGGGGAGGGTTTTGAAGCCGCCTTTTGTGGAGGAATGGGAAAGAGAATTGGGAATAACTCTCTCGGAAGAAGAGGTGAAGCGAGTACTGTCTACTTCACATGGCTTCTCCACCTGTGTACGCATCCAGGAAGGTCACTATAAGCTACTTTCCAGATGGTACAAAACCCCCCAATTCATGTTTGATAGGGGATTACTCCCCTCTGCCCTTTGTTGGCGTTGTAATTCTGGAACTGGCTCATTATCACACATATGGTGGGACTGCGTTGGAATCCGCCCGTACTGGGAGGACATACAGAAAGCCATAAACAAGCTTAGTGGCCAGGAGCTTAGCCTCTCCATTGACATTGTAGCGCTTGCTAGACCCTCTAAGACATACAAACCCTCCAAAAAGAATCTAACTTCACATCTAATTGCGGCGGCCAGAGCTTTGATCCCATTACATTGGCTGAGCACCTCTCCGCCTTCACTGAAGGAATGGATAAAGAAAGTAGATCAAATTTGTCAATTCGAGGAGATGTCTAGCTGGTTGACTAGAACACACGATACATTTGAGATGCTCTGGAGGCCGTGGAGGGAGACACGAGACACTCTGGTTTAGGTATGGAGAGGGTAAAGCTTTTTTCTCTAATGCCCCCTCCTCTCTTCTCTCTTCCTTTCCCGGCCCTTCCGTTCAGTTCCTTTTCTCTCCATTGGAGGGGGAAGGTGAGGAAAATATCAGGAATGTTCTTCCCTTGTCTCCTTCTCTCTCCTTTTCTCCTTTTCTCTTTTTCTTTTCCCTGCCCTTTCCCATGACCTCTCTACCTCCACCCCTCCCTCTTCACCCCCCTCCCCTATTCCTCTTCATGTGCTCGTCCTGACTTTGTTTGTGAAGTCACACCTGTGTAGTACCTTCCCCCACCCCTTCCCTTTGTATGTTGGGCTTGTAAGTCTTGTGAGTTGTGTTTGTGGTATGTCTGGTAGAATATTTTGTTGCGGTCTCTAAGGTTGAGACACCGCTTGAATCTACTATTATTTTTGGGTCTTGTATTCGTACACATCATTTATCAGTCTCATGAGGCAACATTATGTCATATGCATTTACGGAGCTTCTGTCTGACCCAAATGGTTGTTGAATGGTTCTTGTACTTTCTTGTACTTTAATGAAAACAAAATAAAGAATGTTAAAAAAAAAAAAATAATGCCTATTACTAGCTGCATGTATGTGCCGTTTCCACTATATGTGAAGCTAGTAATACATAGTGGCCAACCCCTTTAAGCCGTGACATCCATATACCTAGTAGGTATATGGATAGGGTTTGTACTGGTTACATACCCTCTATAAGTTCAATGCTTCCTAACAATTCTAAGCATGCATCAAAGAATTAATATGTGCACACTGCAGGGTTCCCCATTATAGAATGCAATGGTTTGTGTGCACTGGAGAATAATTGTGATATAGCATTAGTGGTGTGAATAATTTGCTATATAAGCCACAGACATCCTTACCTTGGGGTCAGTGCTAAGCAGGTTGAACCACAATACCGATGCCCATGCTCGTACAAACTGAGTGAGGTTGGAGATCACAACAAAAGGCAAAGTACTAGCCTAAAAGACACACCAAAGGCATTTATTTGAAAAGTTGCCTGGAGTAGGGCAGAAACGCTACAACAATATATGATAAAGAAAGTAGGGTTGTCACGATACCAGAATTTTGAGTTCGATACCGATACGTACAAAAGTATCACGATACTCGATACTGATACGATACCTCGCCAAAATAAAGAAGAACCTATTAATGCCACCCTGGCCCTTATCTGTGCACCCCCCCCCCCCCCAGACCTTGCTTTTGACCCTGCTCTGAGCACCACCCTGGCCCTTTCAATGCAGCCCCTGGCTCTTATCTGCGCCCCTTTGGCTGTGCCTACCTGGCCCCTGTCTGCACCCCTGGGATCTGGCCCTTGTCTTTGTACGCCTCTTCCTGGTCTGCGCCCCTGGGCCCTTATCTGTGCCCCACTCCCTCTTTGTCTGTGCCTCTCTGGTTGTCGTCTCTGCTGCCCTCTGTGTGCGCCACCCTGGCCCTTATCTGTGCACCCCTCACCCCCCCCTTCCCCCCCAGGACCTTGCTTGTGACCCTGCCCCTTACCCCTTATCTGTGCACCACTGGCCCTTTTCAGTGTAGCCCCTAGCCTTATCTTGGTCCCCCCAGGCCTTGTTTGCACAGGTGTACTGTGACATCACTGTGTTTATTATCCCTGTACAGTGACATCACTGTGTTTATTATCCCTGTACAGTGACATCGCTGTGTGTATTATCCCAGTGCAGGAAGAGGTAAGTGGTCTGTGTTTGTGTGTTTGTTTTCTATTTTTCAGGGTCGTGAATGCAGAGGACTACGTCGGACCAGCTTTTTTTTTTTTTTAAATAAAATGGTCAAACAGGGGTCTGGGGGAGTGTTTATTTCAATAAAATGTTTTATACTTGTGTGTGTGTATTTTTTTTTTACAATACTACAGTTTTAGTAATTACGGCTATCTACAGACGGCCCTGATTACTAATACTGGGCTTAGTGCTTGCCGGTATGGCAGGCCAGCACTAACCCCAACATCTATTACCTCGGCACCCACCGCCACCAGGGGTGCCGGCAAGAGCCGGGTACCCGCAGGACCGGACCTTCTAAATTGAGGGTCTGGCTCTGGGGCGGCTGCAGGCTGGTACCATTAGGCTGGGAAGGGCCAATAACCGTGTCCCTTCCCACCCTGGTAGTGCCAGGCTGCCGCTGCTGGTTGTATCTGGCTGGTGAAGGAAAAAAGGGGGAGGACCCCACGCCTTTTTTTTTTTTTTCAATAATGAAATTTTTGAAAAAAAAAATGGCGTGAGGTCCCCCCTTTTTTCCTTCACCAGCCAGATACAACCAGCAGCGGCAGCCTGGCACTACCAGGGTGGGAAGGGACACGGTTATTGGCCCTTCCCAGCCTAATGGTACCAGCCTGCAGCCGCCCCAGAGCCAGACCCTCAATTTAGAAGGTCTGGTCCTGCGGGTACCCGGCTCTTCCCGGCACCCCTGGTGGCGGTGGGTGCCGAGGTAATAGATGTTGGGGTTAGTGCTGGCCTGCCATACCGGCAAGCACTAAGCCCAGTATTAGTAATCAGGGCCGTCTGTAGATAGCCGTAATTACTAAAACTGTAGTATTGTAAAAAAAAAAAATACACACACACACAAGTATAAAACATTTTATTGAAATAAACACTCCCCCAGACCCCTGTTTGACCATTTTATTTTAAAAAAAAAAAAAAAAAAAAAAAAAGCTGGTCCGACGTAGTCCACCGAATCCAACGTAGTCCTCTGCATTCACGACCCTGAAAAATAGAAAACAAACACACAAACACAGACCACTTACCTCTTCCTGCACTGGGATAATACACACAGCGATGTCACTGTACAGGGATAATAAACACAGTGATGTCACCGTACAGGGATAATAAACACAGTGATGTCACCGTACAGGGATAATAAACACAGTGATGTCACAGTACAGGGATAATAAACACAGTGATGTCACAGTACAGGAATAATAAATCTCAGATCAACACATTGTGCCCCCATCAGACCTCAGGTCAGCGTCTTGTGCCCCCATCAGACCTCAGATCAACGTCTTGTGCCCCCATCAGACCTCAGGTCAGCCTCTTGTGCCCCCATCAGACCTCAGGTCAGCCTCTTGTGCCCCCATCAGACCTCAGGTCAGCCTCTTGTGCCCCCATCAGACCAGCCTCTTGTGCCCCCATCAGACCAGCCTCTTGTGCCCCCATGTGCCCCCATCAGACCTCAGGTCAGCGAGTTGTGCCCCCCCTCAGACCAGCCCACCCAGCCACTTTTAAAAAATCATACTTACCTGTTCTGGCCGCCGCCGCTGTCCTCAGGTTCCCCGCTCCACTCTCTTGCCTGCCGGCGCTCACTATGACCTGACGCTGCGTCAGGTCATAGCGTCAGGTCATAGTGCGCGCCAGGGAAGACGGTGGAGCGCGGAACCAGTGAGGACAGCGGCGGCCAGAACAGGTAAGTATGATTTTTTTTTTTAAGTGGCTGGGACCTGGGTGGGCTGATCTGAGGGGGGTGCGGGGGCCCTGGCAGCGCGGCAGGCAGATATTAGAACATGGGGCAACGCATTAAAGTGATGCGCGCGCCATGTTCTAAGTATCGGACTGCAAGAAAACTCGGTATCGAGCTTCGGTACCGCACTAGGTACCGAAACCGTACTGAGTTTTCGATATATCGTGCAACCCTAAAAGAAAGAAATCAAGAATTTGGAGCAAGACCTTCTAGGTATGCCAGGGAGACAAACACTGACAATCACTATATACTGCCGAATTAGCTACAGATCTGATGCACATAATAGTATAGATGCAATGGGAACCAACCTAACCACTATATTCTTCAAACGATTATCTGCCGGTGTAAAAGTGCTGCTGATAACTTGATGAACAAGCGAAACGCTTGTTCATAGGGTAATAGAATAGTTTGTGCAGACATCTAAGGGCGGAATAGGTGCGGCCCCGTTAACTTCAATGATCGCGGGCAGCCGCGGCTCTGCAAAAAAAAAATAACAGAACATGTCCTATTCTTGTCTGCAATAGCGGACAAGAATAGTCATTTTGACTGGCCGGCATCTGTGCTTTTGCGGATCCGCATTTTTGCAAATCCGCAAAACAACGGCCGTCTGAACGGCCCCTAAATCATCATCTTCCAGCAGCAGATCGTGGTGTTTAAACAGCCTCTGCTGCCAGCAATCATTCTGTATGGGGACGAGCATTGGCATTAATGACTGTGGAGGAGATTGCTGCATGTAATTGCAGCGGTCTCCTTCACTGACGAACAGGCGACTATGAGGAAGGAGCGCTTTCTTCCCGACAATAACTTGCTACATCAGGCCATGCTACCAATCACTGACAACAGCTTCCCCGTGTTCAACAGAAGTCAGAAAGAGGACGGATATAAATTTACAAAATATGATTTTTTTCCCCCCACAAAACTATATATCAATATGCTCAACCTCCTCCTGCTCTATAACATGCTTAATGTACCTCTATGTTCAACTTCACTCCCTCATAGTTGAACTGAGTCTTCAAGGTAATGATGTGAAGCTCTTCCATGACACTCAACAAGCCCTAAACAACAACGTAAAAACAAAGGGCAACAATGAGATATGGGATAAGATGGAAAGATTGATGTACCCCAACTAAACATGTACTACTTACATCATTTGCACCTTTACTTCCTTTTCCTCCTCCACCAGCTTTTTGTTCTTTCAGTATCTAAAGAAAGACAGAAAGATACCCAGGTTATACCACCATGGTCCATAATGCTAAAAGAAGATGTATACCAGTTGTACATATATAATTATATACAGGAGATGCCCAGGTTATACCAGCATTGGACCACATCAGTATATACAAGAAGAAGCAGCAAATAAACTTGCGTAACACTCTAAGATGGTGCCGCCACCTTCCTGTTGTTACTGCGCTGCTGAGTCCACTTCCGGACAGCAAAAGGAGGAGGCAGCAGCGCAGCAATATGGGGTAGGTGGCGCTCGCTTTCAGCCCTGCACTAGCGCAAGTGTCAGGACATTCTGAAGCGCGGTTACACTGTGGCTGTGAGAGACAAGTATGGGCACTGCCACTGCGGTGCGCGGCACTAAAAACTACTTACACATATTACAGGCCTCACCGGCAGGCCACAAAGACAAAAAAAAGCCCTCAGGCCTTGTGTTTGACACATATGTTCTGTGGGGTCAAACTAGAGGGGCAAGCGATTGTTCCCTAGGTACACCAATAAGGCCTTGTGTGCCCACAACGCTGTCAGGTACTAAGCAACTGCAATGCAAAAAACGTTAAACCAGCACCTCCAGGTTTCTACTCCGGGTGTAATATAGCTGGATTCTGCAATGCCCTTAATTTTGTAGGCCAAAACCCAGAAGAGGCAAGTCTGACAGTGTAAGACCCGTCTATTGGAAGCCACCTTGTCGCTGGTGGATGGGCCCAACACAATTTTGATTAAAAAAATGTACACAAAATGCTTGTAATTTTCAGAAAGTATAGCAGTGATGCAGTTTACATTTATTCATGTTTCCAGTGTTTAAATGTGTCTTTGCACATGGCAGTCTGTAGCCACTTGTAGTCCTTGTGTACTAAACACTGCAAACCATGAATAACTCACAAGACCTAACATTTTTGGAGATGCTGTGACCCATTTGTCTAGCTATCACATTTTGGCCAAAGTTGCTCAGATCCTATAGGCTACCAAAGTACAATACATAGTCATTTTAACATATCATTGTGCATAAAAGAGTTCCAGTGTAAGATACCCTGACCTGTGCAGTCATATCCATAGCAATAATAAAGACAAATAAAATATACATATGCACCAAGCCAGTGTAAAAGAGATGGAAGAGGGGGGCAAGGAAAGGGAAGGGTGTGAGGGGTGCAAAGTGGTAGATATCTGGGAGGGCTGTTCAGGTATTCCAAGTATCAATCCAGCCCGTGGCCCGTCCACCGCTATAACATGTGATATTCAACAATTGTTATGGAGGTCTGTGTGTCAAGACTTCAGGCAGGAAAAGCATAAATGATCAATATGAGACAAACGTCTGTTTATTGTCTCCATGTTAAAACGTTCTGGCATATTGTAGCTAAGGATCCCAAGTAAGTAGAAAAAGATCATGTCTATGAGCTTGCCATCTAGTCGGCTCCTCCATATGACACAGTTGATGCACTTTCTCCAACCACTGATGTTCAGTTAGTGGATAGGATTGCAACCAATAAAGAGGTATGAAGGATTTGGCCGCAGCTAGAAGGTGCGTTAACAAAGAGTGTTTAGATGGACATAAATGAGATGAGTGTTGAGTAGAGATGAGCGAGCAGTGCTCGTTACGAGCACTGTAACGCTCGGGTCCTGTGTGAAATGCCCGCAGGCATTGCGGATCCGTCCTCATCTGCATGTAAGTCAATGAGGACGGATCATTTGGTATGACACTCATACCAAACGGTTCCGTCCTCACCCGTCTTAAAGTCAGTGGGGACGGAACCGTTTGGTATGAGCGTCATACCAAATGATCCGTCCTCATTGACTTACATGCAGATGAGGACGGATCCGCAATGCCTGCGGGCATTTCACACGGGACCCGAGCGTTACAGTGCTCGTAACGAGCACTGCTCGCTCATCTCTAGTGTTGAGCAAGTAGCACTAATCGAACTGTAAGATTAATGTTAGGGGGGCCGACAGCTCACATATGTGCTTGAACCTTCGTCCAAAAAGGAGCTGACCAGCGGACAATACCATCATATATGACTCAGTGTTTTATACCATCGTGACAGTAATTTGTAGTGATTTCCTATATTTTTATACAAGGTGAGAAGCCTTCGATACAGATATACCAAATTCCCTCTGCCAAGACAATAAAAACAATGGAGATTCAACAGAGGATGATAACAATAGTTGGAATTATATGGAGGAGAGTTTCTGTCATGTACGATTGTGTGCAAGAGTTAAATGCTCAAACCAGGATAGCTGCCTGCAGGCTGAGTTAGAGGACAAAAATGGGGAGCATACAGCCTGAAATATAAGATTAATACAAAATGTTGCTTTTAGGGTCCATTCACATGTCCGTACTTTGTACTGTAATCCGCATCCGTTCCGCAGGAATGCGACCCATTAATTTCAATAGCCCCACAAAAAATGCAGACAGCACTCAGTGTGCTGTCCGCATCCGTTGTTCTGTTCCGTTATGCGGATCCACAAAAAAAATAGAGCTTGTCCTACTATTGTCCCCAAATACTGACGTGTGAATGGACCCTTAAAGGGTGTTACATCTTTATGTTTTCTGCAGAAAAAAACAGAGCATTCACTTAACATTCACTTAAAATTGAAAAAAACATTCAATGAAAATTTAAAGAAAGAATGCTATCGTTATGTGAATACATACCAAATGTTTATACTCTACTGCCAACCCCCCCTCCCTCGTATATTCCAATGCCTTGTCTTGTGTACCGAGCAAATTAAATCTGCGATATCTAACAAAAAAAAGAAGAAAAAGAATTTGTTATTTATGTATGAAAATACTAGATAAACTGGTGATAAGAATGAATGTAATGATATACTCGGGTACTTCAGCACCTGATTAAATTAAAAATGGTCTTACCCCTTGATGTCTGGAGGATACCTGTTAAAGACATACAACTGGCATTAAATACATCTAATGGACATATATACATATAAATCATACACATCCTTTCTTACGGCCAGCTATCTTATATTACTTCTATGTCTCTTAACCCCTTCACCCCCGGAGCTTTTTTCGGTTCTGCATTTTCGTTTTGCGCTTCCTGCCTTCAAACAGCCATAACTCTTTTATTTTTCTGTTCACATAGCTGTATGAGGGCTTGTTTTTTGCGGGACAAGTTGTACTTTCCAACGCCACCATTTAATATTGCATACGGTGTAGTGGGAAGCGGGAAAAAAATTCCAAACCGGGTGAAATTGCAAAGAAAACGCTATTCCGCTACAGTTCTACGGGTTTCTTATTTACAGCGTTCGATGTGCATTAAAACTGATCCGTTACTTTCATTCTACTGGTCAGTACGAATCCGGCAATACCTAATATGTATAGTTTTTCCTGCGTTTTCATAGTGATAAAATAATTAGAAAGTTGCCCTTTTTTTTTTTTTTCCTTGTCAAATCTTGACCCCTATAACTTTTTGGTATTTATGTGTACAGAGCTGTATGGGGCTCATTTTTTGCGGGACGATCTGAAGTTTTTATTGATACCATTCTGGGGTGTGTATGACTTTTTGATCACTTTTTATTTAATTTTTTTTAGAAAAAAAAAAAGCGACAAAAAACGGCAAATCGCCATTTGGACGCTTTTTTCCGCCACACAATTCGCTGTATTGGAATTTTTTTTATATATTTTAAGAGTACGGGCGTTTTCGGTCACGATGATACCCATGATGTCTATATTTATTGTTATTTAGGTATTTATTTTTTACTTATACGGAAAGGGGGGTGATTTGAACTTTTACATCTTTTTTATTTTTTATATATTTTTTAACTTTTTTTTAAATTTTTTTTTACTATTAGAAAGCTCAAATATGGGCTTATATATTGTGGCTTTTTTTTTTTTTTCTTTATGAGCAATTCTGGGTTTTATAGACTCAGAAAGACATGAATTGCTAATTTCTTATCCTGGCCTGCCATCTAGTGGCCAGAATAAGAATTGCACTTTGAAAACTGTAATCCTCACCAGCGAGGATTACAGTTTTCATATGGTGTACAGACACCCCGATTGGCCACACGGGGTGTCTGTACACCACCCGGAAGCGAACGCTTCCGGGTTTAGCCGCAACTAGATGCCGTGATCACGTGTGATCACGGCATCTAGTCAACCCGGAAGACGCCGCCGATGTAGTAGGTAGCGGCAAGTCTCTGCTGTTAGAAACAGCAGAGACTTGCCGGCCATGACGCCCGCCGCACCCGCGAGCGGGCGCCATGTGCCCGCATCGCCCCAGCGCCGTACATGTACGGCGCTGGGGGTGAAGGGGTTAAAGGAAATCTGTCACCAGTTTTAAGCTACTAGATTCTAACAGCTCCAGTGCACGCCAATGAGTCCTGATATTCATGAGACTTTGGCTGCTCTAAAAACAACAACAACCACTGGGGGGGCAGTGGTTTTTGTTGTTTTTAGAGCAGCCCAGTGTTGTGTGATTGTAGGACTTACAGTAGCCAGTGCTGAGCACGCATGTACTACTAGTTCCACAAGCACCCTAAGGAAGTCATTTAAAGAGGACCTTTCATCACAAAATGTAGTGCAATCTGCAAGCAGCATGTTATAGAGCAAAAGAAGCTGAGCAGATGAATAGTTTTGTGGGAACAGATTCAGTAAAACCTGTAACTGATACATTTATATATCTGTTTTTTCCACTTCCTGTGAAGAGCTATCAGTTCAGGAGGGAGGGGTTATTAGTGACTGGCAGCTATCTCTTATGCACACAATGCCATCAATCATGGATAACCCCTCCTCCCTGTACCAATAGCTTTTTAAAAGAGGTAGAAAAGCAGAGATATAAACGTATAAAATTACAGGTTTTACTGAATGTTTTCCCACAAAATTATATATCAATCTTCTCAGCAGCTCCTGCTCTGTAACATGCTGCCTGCAGATTACATTGTATTTTCAAGGTGACAGGTTCTTTTTAAATGTTGGAAGGCTATGGAGGGCTTGATGATCTTAGGATGGACATACCAGGAAGGTTCTGGTTTTAATGAAGGTTGCGTGAAGTCATAAAAACTAAAAGAGTACTTGTCCATGCGGGACGAAGATTTTCAAAAGGAACAAAACTGAAAGGCCTGAGGAAGAACAGCCTTTTCCCCGTAGGCCCAAAGATAAATTCTTCCACTGGAAAAATGAGGTGCAATAGCACAATGAGTGCCATCTTGAAAGCAGAGTCAGCCAAATGGTGCTGTGGATGGCAACAGTGTTAGATACAGCTTTACGAGTTGATTCCATGAAGACATCACAAAGAAACTTGAATGCCTGGAGAAGCTGAGAGGTGAGAAGCTGGATATCTTCCAGGGAGGCCTGGGAAAAGAAAGGCCCTGTTGGAGCTGTTTGGCCCAAATGGTCCAGTCTTTACCGACCCAGAGAGCAAATGATGGGTAGATGGCCGAGCCTGTGGAGATAAAGGCTGACTTAGAAAGCAAGTCTGGTCCTTGTCCAGAGGGTCACTAAGGGACGCGGCATCTGTTGACAGTAAGGTGATGGCTTAGTGAAGCAAGCCACCTTAGGTCCACTAAGTTCCCAGAGAGGTATGTGCCCACAGGGGAATGCAACTCAAGTGGCAACCCACGGTTGTGAAGATTCCTTTTTCAGCAAGGTTATAGCTCCTGCTATTGATTGACATAAAGATGCAAAACTAAAGATGCAGACCTAAAAAAAGCTCACGTCTGCTTCCTTTGGACACAGGGGGTACAGCCCACCTGGGCTGTGCTAACATTTTTTATTGTCAGCCTCTGAGTGGCAAGACCTATGCACATGATTCTGTGTTCCCTAATGATATTACAATACAGAAATATACAAAAATCTAGGCCTATACATATACAGTATATAAATATAGGACCAGCCTAAATTATAGTTAAAGGGAACCTGTCATCTCCGAAACACCCCCTGAACTAGAGTAAGCGGTGTATAGTGTAAATGATGCTGAATCCGAATATGGAAGTATTATCTTCATACTCGCTTCCATTCTGACGCTGTGCTCTGACAAACCAGCAGTAAAATGCACTCACTGGACTCCAGTTCTCACTCACATAATGGAGAAGACTCAAAGAAGAGTCCAGTGAGTGCATTTTACTGCAGGTTTGTGGGAGCACAGCGTCAGAATGGAAGTGAGTATGAAGATAAAAATTACATATTCGGATTCAGCATCACTTACACTATACAACACTTACTCTAGTTCAGGGGGTGTCTCGGAGATGACAGGTTCCCTTTAAGCACATTTTTGACAAGCCAGGACTGACTCACAGCAATGAAAACATGAAAGAATCATAATGACAAATAAGTAAAGGGCTTGTCCAGAGAGCCATTGAAATAAAAAAAAAACATCCCACCCAGTCCCTACACTAAAGTTTTAGTAATTGTCCCATAACATTTGTAGTATTTTCCCTGCATAAATTATCTCCTACATTACTCCGCTCTGCCAGTTGCTTTCCCGAACTTATGGGTTAGAGGCAGGACTTTTGCGGTCTTCCCAGCATCCTTCTATTTCCCTTGCTGCATCTCCTCCCTAATACACCCCTTTATTGTGTTGGATCTGCCTACTAAAACAAGATCCCAGTGTGGCTTGGGATCATGTGACCACTAGGGGCAGTTATCAAATGTCAGTACAGCCTCTAGATCAGTGATGGCAAACCTATGGCACGGGTGCTAGAGGCGGCACTCAAAGCCCTCTCTGTGGGTACCCATGCCCTGGAAAAAGTCTGTGGTGTACCAATATGCCTTAGACTCCTCCTGCCATTCATCAGCGCACTATGAACGGCACAGGCAATGATAAAGTACATGGAATACGTACTATATTGGACTGTAGTATTCAGGGTAAATTGCCATGTTGGCACTTTGCGATAAATAAGTGGGTTTTGGGTTGCAGTTTGGGAAATCGGCCTCTGAATAGTTCGCCACCATTGCCCTACATGATGTAAGTGATCACAATATGGCACAAATGGGTGGGGAGTTGCAGCCTGCGGTCCATTCAGTCATGTGATACGGGGTTGTGTTGTCAGGCCACAGAAAGAAGCAACAGAACTTCTGGTGTCACCTGGCCTCACTGGGCTGTGTGTAGGGGCAGAATAGGGGGATCCTAGCCAATAACATTACTCTATACAAACAATACAAACACCAAGTCAGATAACTGCGAATGTATCTAATGTAAATCGCTGGGAGACATTTGTTAACCCCCAGCAAAATGCATCTATGAGCAATCGCTAATCCTGGCTGCCTACAGCAATTTTAGCATTAATAGGAGGGGACTCGGGGACTCTCCGAACACCCCTCCCCCCCCAAAAAAAAAGGGTCAGCACTGGGACTAACAAATAAGCAATAGGAACCAAACAGGCCAAGCACTCATGTAACTTAGATCAACAGTGTACAATACACTATGCTTGGACAATGAGCCCACAATATACCAATAAAATATAATGAATGTATTATGTATACAAATTAAGATATAAAAGAAGTCACATGATGCCAGGACAGGTGGCAGAAAAATGTCATCCAGAGACCACATGATCACAAATGGGGATGAAGCTGGACATAGTTATTTTCATTCTGGTTTACTTATGGTCATGCTGCTTACAGGTCAATGCCAGGTGGATGTAGTCCAGCCAGTATTTATTAGTATTTTTTGCCATTATTATTGCCATATTCATCCCCATTTGTGATGATGTGGTCTCTGTTTTTTCTGCCACCATTCTTTGCATCATGTGATTTTTAATAAGACTTCTTTTATATCTTAATTTGTATACATAATAAACCTTCATTATATGGGTACGTTGTGGGCTCATTTCTTCTTGTAAATTCTGTATATTTTTAAATATATGCAAACAGTCAATATTACAATAAATCAAAATGTAGTTGAGTTACAGCACTCAAATTGAAGCATAATATAAGAATGTGATAGAAAAAGGAAATACTATACATAGTGTAGGAACATATGTGGCATATATTCAAATACAAAACAAGAAAAGGAAAACAAAACAAAGGAAAAAGGGAAGGGAGAGGGGGCAGTAAAATTGGGAACATAGGGGTATAGGAGATCAGTCAGTGTATCTTAAAGGGGTTCTGCAGTTCTGTAAAACTGATGACCTACCCCCTGGATAGATCATCAGCATTTGAATTGATCAGCTGTTTGAGAAGGCGGCTTCTCTGTGTTTTTCTCAGGCCCACTGACGTCACGACTAGTTTCACTGGCCTGGGCGGGGCTAAACTCTGTTCACTTGAATGGAGCTTAGCCCCGCCCAGGCCAGTGATACTAGTTGAGACGTCACTGGGCCTGCGGTAAACACAGAGAAGGCCGCGGCGCTCCTGCAGGGTCGCTGCCTTCTCAAACAGCTGATCGGCAGGGGTCCCGGGTGTCGGACCACCGCCGATCAGATGCTGATGATCTATCCAGGGGATAGGTCATCAGTTTTACTGAACTGCAGAACCCCTTTAATCAGGTTAACATCCAAGTGGACCATTAACTGAACATTGAAGAGAAAAAGTCACAAAACAAAAAGAAAAAAATTAAAGCAAGAACTGTGCAATTTTGTCAGAAGTAAGATAAGTTGTCCATCTATTCCAAATAGTGTTATATTTCTCTAAATCAAAATTCAAAGACCATCTCATCTCCTCAAAGCTTTGAATTCTTTTCAACTCTATATACCACTCTTTCAGGGTATTTTTTTCTATGTAGGTTACTGGGCCTAACAAAAACCTGGCAGGTCTGTGCTGTTCGCTCGTGCACAGGCAGTAATGCATTGGAATACATAGGTATTCCAATGAATAATAATGAAATAACTTGAAAAGTAAAAATCCCCTTGTAGGAAAAAAAAAGTTTAATAAAGTTTAAAGTTACAAAAAAAAAACTACGTGAGCAAATAGAGATTAACCTCTGCAGCAAGTGAGGGTTCCAGTGGTGACGTTAGAAGGCCTTCCTCTGGTACAACACGTGATTGGCATGTAAACAAGACATGTAATGTACTGGAGCAGGGGGTAATATTTATTTTATTACATTTTTTGCTGGTATTTTTTTATTTATTTAACCTATTTAATTTGGTAATCCTTGAAAACAGGTATATAATCAATGCACCACAGTAAAACAAGCCCATCTTTGTTAGGGTCCGATAAGGAGCTGATCACAAAGGATCCCCAGCAATCAGTTGAGACCCGAGAGGGAATCTGGCAAAAACTGATTCCACCACTGAAGATTTTTTTTTCAGACTAACAGAAGGATAAATCTGCCTTGGATTGATATTTTGCTTGCCCCTTTTTTTAACTGTATTTGCAATTCAGGAGGTGACAAGCCCTCTAAGAGCCATAATAAATTTTGCAATTTTCTGTTGTCAATTTTGGAAAACACATCAGCATCTGAATGTAATGTTTAAAAAGACAAAAGATTTACGTGGGCTTATGTGGAAACGAACATGTTAAACATAAGTACAGTAGTCACCTTATCATTACAATATTAACAACGTAAAGGTCAGGACGGTTTCCCACACCCTGGTTTCTCTGAAAATTTGCAATTTTTGTGTAGTTTTTTTTTTTTTTTTTTTTTTGAGGCAAAGCCAGGACTAGATTCAAAAGGTATAGTTTTCTGTTCCGTTCTATTGGATCCAAATCTGGCTTTGGTGCAAAAATCTGCATCATACATGGCAATTTCAGTTTTGCCCAAATAGCGGTGTGTGAAACTACCCTTACAAATCATTAAAAATTAAACTTGTGTATCAAATAGAAGTAAAATTCTGAGGTCTGTGGGTTTGGAAGTGACATACTTATCTATTGTATGAGAGACCTTCATGTTGTTTATGAGCTCTTGTAAATTCACAAGGAATCTAAAAGGAAAAATAAAGAAAAAAAACATATTCATAAGGAATTGACTTTCCAATATCAGCTAATTTACTTAATTACCACCTTCCAAACTGCAGATTATTAAAATCAACAAGACTATACTAGCATAGTAGATAAACCCGAATCTAGAATCCCTTTAAAGGAAAAGTAACGCTTATATTATTGTTACTAATTGAAACTAGATACTGATTTGGATATTCCTTATTTTTATCTGAATCTAAATATTTGAATATTCTATTTTCTGAACATGATTATGAGGACAGCCATCTTTTCTGAGCTGCTGTTGGTCAGATTCAGAGATAGGCTTCACAGCAGCCTCATGGACCAAAGAAACCTGTAGTCTGGAGATGACTCACTGACATCTACGGGAGTGTGCTGTGGGCTTGCTCTGTGACCTGTCCAGAGGTCAATAAGCATGAAGGAGGATGCGGGAAGATGTGACCATCACTTATTGTCAATAGTGAATCTTGTGTTATCTACATTCAGCTTTATAATGGAGGTGTTATCCAGTCTATGATGATAATGAGTTGACTACTGTAAACTATAGTACTTTAAATACTTGGCAAGGGCTAGCCGAGGAAGTGGGAGGAGCGAGGGTGCACAGAGTGACTTGGGCCTGCCCTCTGTGCACTTAAATGCAAATTTGTATATGTGTCAATGAATGGAGCAACAACAGGCATAACTACATTTAGCTGACTTAGTCCTACAAGGAACTGTGTCTGGTTCCCTTTAATCACTTTCTATGTAGAGGAGAGAAGCTTCTTCAGGGCCCTGTACAGTACTCATTGCTCCCTCTCCACTCCCTTCCTGTTTCTTTTTATTCTCCTCCTCTCTCTTTTTTTTTTATTTCTCTCTTCCCTTTTTTCTTTCTTGTTAGTTCTTTTGTATTGTTTATACTTCATAACCTCATTGGTTAGTCTCATCTTACATCACTGTTTCAATAGTGTCTCGCGTTGAGATACCTTTAAAGGGGTTGTCCCACGAAAAATATTCTACAATTTTCAAACCAGCACCTGGATCTGAACACTTTTCTAACGGCATGTAATTACAAATTTTTGTATAGCCACTGAGTTATTCAATAAAATATATCTGTATAGCGCCACCTGTTCTTTTTCTTATTTCTTTGACCTGCTCACTGAGAAGGTCGCACATGCTCAGTTTCAGACTTCAACTGCCTCCTGAGTTGTGATAGGGTGAGCATGGACACGACCCCTTAGCTGCAGCAGAAAATACACTCCTCTTGAGCTGTTAGCTTGATATAAGTCTAGGAGAACAATGAATGGGGAGATCTCTGGATCCATGTGAGGTACAGGGCTGGTTCTTGCTTTATTAGTAAGAGGTTGTCATGTACTATATGATGTCTGATTTTAATTTTTTAGATTAGTCATGGTATAACCCCTTTAAGTATTTGGTCCATTTTTCTATCACATTATACACTGCTCGTTTCCATAATTACAGACCACCTTGCAATCCATCAGTGGTGGTCCTGCTTGCCCACTATAGGATAAAGCCATCAAAGGACAACCCCTTTAAAGTGTGTTTGTTTAAAAACTGATAAAACCCAATAAACTCTCTGAATGAGAAAAATAAATGCAGCACACCTCATCCGCTAACCAAAGGAGCAGTTCATCCTGGTACAGGTAAAGAGCAGTACAATATGTGTAGGGCTGTACTCGATGGCCAACTGGTATATTTCAGTTGTACAGGTGATTTACCAGAAAAATGTCCATGCTGATTGACTGGATTTTCACACGTGTTGCAATGTCATGAATAATTCCAAGCTATAAGGGCCCATTGATGACCATTGTATGTTGAAAATATTGTAACCTGAAGCCATTGTAGCTCAATGAATCAGTGTTAGGGCGGCATTATACTGCCGGATGCTCAGCACTCGTGTGCACTGGTCTTATTACACACAGGCTGATGCAAACTGATTGCTACCACAGTCGTTTCTCCCTAATTCTTTTCTATTAATTATTACCGGGACATCCCTGATTACACAGGGATGAACGCTGGTTCCCAATAATTTGCCCAATTATCGAGCAGTCTAGAGGTTTTAGCAAAAAGCTACACAACAACTCCAAAATACAAGCACTTACTTCATTCTCTACTCACCTGCCACCCACAGAAAACTGGGTGCTGGTTTTCAGTACCAAAGGTCTCTTGCATGGATAGGCCATAATTGGTTGCTTAGAGATGACAAATGATCTGATAGGAATAATTAACAGCAAATGATACATTATTTAAATCAATTCTCACATTTAGTCCTCCACTACAGATCAGAGGAAAAAGGCACTGGGAAGGAATGGCTACACTCATCTCAGATCTGCTAGAGAAAACAGGATTAAAGAGGTTTTCTCACTAGTTACAAAGATTAGCTTTCAACATAGAGGGACAGTTAAAGACTGTTTTCTAAATACATTGGTCATTCATGAACTATAGACAGTTCAGCAGGTCTCTCACTGCACACAGGTTTCTATGGTAACCTGCAGACCAGAAAGACTGTTATTTGATTGGCTGAGAGCAGTGAAGAATGATGGGACTGAGCTTTGAGTGATTACCTGCAGTAAGCAAAAGGTCCAAGTGTTGTGAGGACTGAGAAGCATGGCTTTACCTGTAATTGTGTTAGAGATCACAATCTTCTTCTCTATTAGAGTAAGTTAATATATGCTAATAACTGCTAGTGACCCGCCCACAGCCTGGCGAGACAGAGTGAGTGCAAACTGCCTCTCAGCCAGTGAATCAACCTGCTGAGAAAACCCCTTTAAAGAAAGTACTTCTTAGTATATCTAAACTTTCAATAAACTGTGCATAAATCACTTGTCCAGTGCAAGCTCTCTCTGTATGCTTTCCCCTGGGCTCATGTTTGGAGAGGTTAGCTGCTCTGATGGCTTCTATATACTATACATAGAATATAAGGGGGAAAACTGTTTTCTAACATTTCAAATTCAGAAATACAGAACCACATGTGAAAAAGTACTATTGTTGTAGAAGCCATTGCCTAGCCTTTGTTATCTAGCACTGCTAGTAGTATCACTTTCTAGACTGTAAGCAGCATGCCTTTTTATTTTTACTTTTTAATTTACATAATGGGGAAAACATCTGCAGAGCATCTATAAGCAATTGAGGTGTGGCAAATAGAGTAGCTTATGCACTTTGAGGGGCATGTCTATGTCCTCACAGAGAAGAAGATCACATAGTGTGGTTGAAAGGCATATGTCCATCAAGATCAACCAAGGGATGGGAAAGAAAATGGATGAATGGAAGAGCTGCAGGTAAGCTTTAGAACTTAGGGAGTCATTTATTAAGCTGAAATACGCCTAGTATTTGCGCCACAATCTGCGACTTCTCCCTGCTCATGCCAGGTCTAAAATAGTGATCATGGCGTGGGCGGGGATGGGCCAGAAGGCCCGTCTCATTTACCAATTTCTACGCCTGTTTCAGGCATAGAAAATGGTCTAAATGTAAGACAGTTCGGAAGAGGATCTTACATTTAGAACTGGCGGAGGATCCGCCGAAGTTATGAAGAGGCCGGTGCCTCTTCATAACTTAGGTGGAACCGCCGCCAGCTTAGGGATTTGTTAAGACCCTTAGTTTCCACCTATTGATTCAGAGGCATTAAAAACATTGTCATCCAACCGCTGGGAGCCCCCACCAACCATGATATTAGGGGCCCGTACTCCCCATCCAGATGGAGCGGCAAACACGCATGTGTGTCTGCTGCCCAATTAACCTATACAGATCTGATAGAAATAGCTGAGTAAAAGCGCTCATCTACCTCCATCAACCTCATATAGTTGAATGGAGCGGCAGCAGGCATGTGTGGCCGATGCGCCATTCAAACTGGGGGTCCTGTGCCCCCATTCTCATGATCAGCAGGGCCCCTAGCAGTTGGACACCCAAAGATCAGACACTTATGCCTTATACTGTGTCTTAATGAGGCAACTAATTTGCCCTAAAAATGAAAAATGTTCTTCCCAAGTGGCGATCAGACTGAATTAATGTTTTCAAGATTTCTAGAATTTCCACAGGTATTGATTTTTATTGTGAAGCCATCAACTATTATGGCTTATTCCCCTCTCCCTAGTCAGAAGACTTGCACGCTCAACTTATACTGGTGAAAAAAATGACCACAATTCCAGTGATGATAGCTTAGATTTACCTCTGGAGAAGACACCGCAGCATTTCAAGCAGTCGTTCCAGTAGTTTTGGAGGGTCAATTTTCAGGGGGTCTCCTTCATATGATACTTGGTTTGGAAGCTCACCAAGGTTACACAGGATACGTTTCAGCTGGAAAAACACTTCCACTGTCTTTGTCACCCTGTATTATGAGTAGAAAGGGAGTCACTTAGACTGGCTTAACATATGTCCGCAATGCATTTTAGGTTCTCTCCGGCGTGGTACAGAAAGACCGAAGGGAATCTGATGCCAAAATTGACCCCATAGTTTTCTGCAGCATGTCAGTTCTTTCCATTGATTTTACCCTGCAATTCTCTCCTATCCTCAAGATAGGTCATGAATATCAGATTTGTGGGGGTCCCAGACCCGGCAACCCCGCAGATCAGGTGTTTGAAGAGGAGGTGGCACTCCATTTTAATGACGCAAGTACTTGTAATTACACTACGCTACTGCTCCACAGGAGATGACGGGCAGTGTAATGAAGAGGAAGTAGTGCCACCGCCTCTTCAAACAGCTGATCAGTGGGGTTGCCAGGTGTCGGACCCCCACAAATCTGATATTGATGACCTATCTACAGGATACGTCATCAATATATAATGCTGCACAACCGATTTAATTGTAGGTTTTTGTCTCCATCCTTACAGAGCAGTATACAATGGGTTAGGCACAACATTATGGGTGCACTCCATCTAATATACACATCTACTGCTTCCTAAAGTAGGATTAGTCAAATAAAAACATATTACAGATAACTTAGATATAACTTTACATAAGTCCATCTCAATTTAGATTCAGGATCATCCACCAAAGATGGAGAACTCCAATACAAGAACAACCAAGTGTATTGAGGAAACTAAATATGAAGGTTTAAAGAGGTTTTCTACTTGCCAGGTTTCGAGCTGATTGAGACAAGTGTTCGTCGCAGCCCCAATGCAGGATAATCTTTGCCTTTGAAGCCAATTAGACAATTCTTGCTGCAGAAAACCAAGAAGGGTCTCGCACAGCCCCAGGAGTTGCTTAACTTGGTCAAGTATCTCCTTTTGTAGAAAAAATAAATAAAATAATAGTAATAATAATAATAATATTGATTATAGCAACAGACATGCATTTATTCATTTGAGCAAATTATTATATTATTATTATACTTACTTATATAGCGCTGCTATATTCTGCAGTGTTTTACAGACATTAGCATCAAGCTGTCCCCAATCTAAGGTCCCTACCAGTATGTCTTTGGATTGTAGGAGGAAACCGGAGTACCCAGAGAAAACCCACGCAAACACAGGGAGTACATACAAACTCCATTAGGTGTTGTCCTTGGTCAGATTCCAACCTAGGACCCCAGTGCTAACCACTGAGCCACCATGCTGCCCATATACACCATAGCCCACATTTACTAATGTAAGTGCACCTAAATTGTGCCAAAAAATTCACACACCTAAAGGGAGATTTATCATCTCTTATGCGCCTGAAAAGCGGTGTTAAAAATTCACAAACTATGGGGGGGTCATTTATCAAAGGGGTTATCCGAGGCTGGAAATGGCCCCCCCATATTACCGGGCCCTTCACAGTGATTCTACTTACCTGGTTCCCCGCGCCGCTCCTGGTCCCTGGATGGCCGCAGCTGCTTGTCCCCGTGCGCGGATGAAAACATCCGGTGTCGGGAGGGAGCAACCAATGACGGGGACGAACATCCCTTGTGTCAACCGCAATGCTAGGAAGGCTCATTCCCGTCGCCACCTGCCATTGGCTACTCCCCCCGACACCGGATGTTTTCATCCTCGCATAGGGAGAAGCAGCTGTGGCCGTGCGGGGACCAGGAGCAGCACGGGGAGCCAGGTAAGTAAAATCAGTGTGAGGGGCCCGGGCGTATGGGGGGCCATTTCCAGCCTCGGATAACCACTTTAAGACCAATATATTAAAGAACCTGGCGATGGGATATATGCATCACAGTCTTTGTGACAGCACATAAAGTCAAACTAAGGATGGGTTTACAACATGGCAGATCTGTTTCAGACATTTTTGCGACTGTTCCATACATCTGAATGGGACTTTCAGAAATAAAAGAAAAATAGCAGCATCCATGGCCAATACAATTTACTACAGCTTTTATATACAACCTTTTTGAAAAAGAAGTTGCAGACATTTCCTCACCTTGCGTTTTTTGTCTAGGTCGTTCAACTGGGCCTGAAGCTCAGAAAGCTTTTTCTTGAGGCCTGGATCTGTAGAACGTGCAGCCACTGTAAGCGATAAAGGAGAGCTATTAACACAGCAAGTACTTACCTTTAATGCAGCCCGGCTGCAGGATCTATACTGTGGGCTGCACCTGTCCTTGCTATTGCTTCAAATGGCAAGTACAAGTACAGCCCGGAAATTAGAGACAATCTACAAGTGGATCCCCGTGCCATGACGTACTGAATACAACCACCCCTGCAGAGCAAGATATAAAATGCTCACAGCTAGCACCAGGCTAGCAGTTAGTTTCTGAATGGAAATGAAATACTTACATAATGTTGCCATACAGCACTTTAAAGGGAATCTGTCACCAGGAGTTTGGACTATTATCTGCAGTAGTACATGACCAATGCTGCAGATCTCTATTTTTTATTATTTTCCTACTGCCCCCCATTCCCTTCATGTCAGCATTAAAGGCTGTGTGGAAATACACTGTCATTCTGACGGCACGCACAGGAGTCCTCTCCATTATGGTGACATGGCAGAGCAATCTGGACTGCGTATTTCAGAGTAGCTATGAGAGCTAACAGCTTGGGAGGTGGGAGGGAGGGGGGTATGGTTGCCAAATTTAGTGTTTCTGTTACCTGCATCCACTTTGTCAATTTTGCAAAGTTTAAAGAAAAAAAAAGTGTGACAATCAGAAATCAGATTTTTTTGTGTGTATTATTATTATTTTTTTTTTGCATTAGTGATTAGCATACATGTACCTGGAGAAGGTCCCTGGATAACTGTGGACCTGGACAAGCAATTGAGGTGAAGGACCATACTTTATGGAACCCCAACAGATATACAGAACCCCAATGACCAGGTAAGTATAAAGGTAGCTATACAACTTAGCAAATGGCTATTTCTCCCCGCCGCACCCCCACACACTCAGCTCAACCAAGCATGCATGTGCTCCCAACAGGGAGAAGGGAATAACCCTCTGCCAGACACCTCTTGCAGCAGCTTACCTACCACCAGAACAAAGCATTGGGCCTTTTAAAGTCCAACATGCCCAATCCCTCTTTTTCCCGACATCTGCCGCTAGGGGATAATCTTAATACCTTCATACATATTAGACGGATGACCAGTTGAAATGATAGTGTAGTGGGGGGGGGGGGGGGGGGCGACGGCTCCGGGCCCAGTTCCACTGGGGGGCTCAGCAGGGATGGCCTTAGGCCACCTGTCCTGCGCTGCGGCTGCCCTCCGTTCCGGCGCTCCACTCTCTTCCCTGGCCGGCGCGCACTATGACCTGCACGCAGCGTCAGGTCATAGTGCGCGCCGGCCAGGGAAGAGAGTGGAGCGCCGGACCGGAGGGCAGCCGCAGCACAGGACAGGTAAGAAAGGTTTTTATTTTAACCTGATGTGGCTGGGTGGGGTGATCGGAGGTCTGATGGGGGCACATTCTGATGATATGAGGTCTGATGGGGGCACATTCTGATGATCTGAGGTCTGATGGGGGCACATTCTGATGATCTGAGGTCTGATGGGGGCATATTAAGCTGATCTGAGGTCTGATGGGGGCACATTCTGCTGATCTGAGGTCTGATGGGGGCACATTCTGTTGATCTGAGGTCTGATGGGGGCACATTCTGTTGATCTGAGGTCTGTTGGGGGCACATTCTGTTGATCTGAGGTCTGTTGGGGGCACATTCTGCTGATCTGATGTCTGATGGGGGAACATTCTGTTGATCTGAGGTCTGATGGGGGTACAGTGGGCTGATCTGAGGTCTGGTGGGCGCACAGTGAGCTGGTATGTTTATCATGACTCCTTTTGTTGCATTAATTTTGCTGGCAAGTTCTAGATACGGTACATTGCTGCGTTAGTTATGTAGAAATATAGTAAATACATGCTGGCACAATAGCAGGCTAAGGGCCAGTTCACATCTCCATTTGTCCATCAGTTATTTTTAACCAAAACCAGGTGTGTACAGTACACAGAGATAAGGTATAATGGAAATACTTGCACCTGTTCTGGGTGTTCGACCACAGCTGGTTTTAGTTTAAAATAACTGATGCAAAAAATGTGAATTGGCCCTAATCCTAAAAGGTGAATTCCATATATGGCTGTTATAAGAATGCATTTCACAATCGTTCAGCTGTCTTGGACATGCCCAGTGGCTAACCTGCTATGATGTATCATCATGCTGCAAAAAAACGCAGCACAAAGTAACCTGCACTACGAGTTTTCAAGCCAAAGTATGTCAATTTGAGCTGTGGAAAACCAGCAGCAGACCCATGTCTTGTGTCTTCACCCCGATATTCTTGGTGTAACAGAATTAATATTTAAACACAAAGGGGTTCAATGAAACCACACACTCCAGGTATTTCTAATTGATTGCTAATGTAACTCAGGTCAGTTTACCCTAAGGGTGGGTTCACACGTTGCATTTTGATGATGCGTTTTGAAACGCATCGGGAAAAACGCAACGCTAAACGCAACGCTATGCAATGCGTTTGGTTGATAGAAACGTGTTTAGTGTTGTAATATTAATGATAATGATTAACAACGCTAAACACATGTTTCTATCAACCAAATGCATGCGTTTTGGTGAAAACGCATATGCTTTCAGTGTGTACCCACCCTTACTGACATACTCCAGTGTAGTGAAAATGGCAATTTTTATGCGGGCTGGCAAAGGGTTTGTGCCAGAGCTGCTTTTTAGTCCCAGTCCGGCCCTGCACAGTTGAGAGGCACCACGTCCCAGGCTGTTGCAAAAAGAACCGGAAGGGTTAGTAGGCGGTGGGGAGGAGCATGATGCTGCGTCCACAGTGATCTCCTCTCTACTACAGCGGCCTGACGATAGATTAGTAGATCATGCCACACTTTCGTCCGCTGGGTGTGACAAGTGGTGTTAAGCGAGCGGACAGAGGAGTGGCATGATCTACTAATTTATCGTCAGTCCGCACCTCCGTCCGCTGTAGTGATGGTGCAGGATAGCACTGTTGCAACAGGAAAGCTGCAGCAAGATGCTGTGAACTAATCTACTGTCACAGCATCATGCCGCACCTCCATCCAATCGCTTCTCTGCCAGGTCCGACAGTGCTCTCCTGCACCATCACAACAGCGGTGTAAAGCGAGCGGACTGAGCTGCGGCATGATGCTGTGTACTTCAGCTTCTGTCACAGCGTCTGCACATTCTGCACCTCCGTCCGCTCATTTTTCTGCCCTTAGCGGTCTGTCATGGCGTGATGACCTGAGCACGCCGTGACTTAACTCCTCCTCCCTGTCCCTCGCGCCATTTTATCCTTTCTAGCTGCTAGTGTCTAGTGTCCCAGAGCTGCAGATAAAAACTCAGTTTCCCGCCTGTATCTCTGGTTTTATAGTACACAGATCCACATGATATAATTTGAAATCTGAGCTGCTCGTATTTAAAATGGAACCAAAAACATGGTTCTCTGGGCTATAGAGGCCAGTATAAGGGCCTCTGAAGTGACCCTCCATCCTCTTTGCGTGACTCATCTCATACATAACGTGACTCTTCTCAGCTCATTTGCATATGACTTTGGAGACAATTTTTAATAGGTAAACAAGCGAGTTTTAACATAAAAGAGACAATGCTTGAGGGGACTGTTAGTTTAGTGATGAAAAACTGGGGACAGGTTTCCTTTAACATAAGAGTCCTCTTGTTTTTTACTCCTATTACTCCTATATTGTACTGCATTATGTGGTAGAGTATTTAGACTAGGGTATGTAGAAAGTCTATTGTACTGTACTTAACAGCATAGATGATCTAGCAGTTTATATAGTCATCTTTCTAATACAATATTATAACCACAACTAGTAGTATGTGCCTGTGAAGTTGGAAACGTGCGTTTGGGAAGCCACTAAGGTGGGGGGGCCCACTCGAGTATGTTTCGCTTCCCCTGTGCTGAACCTCTAGCTACGCCTCTGCCTAGGTGTATAGGCATTTTTGGGTACTATCACATGGCAAGGTCATATCGTGGAAGTGAGGTGGACGCGCTGTTGTCTAGTACCACATGTCCATGAAGACAGCATATGGCCCCTGTTAAGCTAATGAGAACTGCACATTTTAGATGGTCTGCACTGTTAAGGACTATGCGGTATTGTGTGATCATCAACAATACAGACCAACTAACAGGGGCGGATTGGGAATTAAAAGTGGCCCTGGAAAAAAAATAAAAGTGGCCCTATGTTGTGGGTGGGACCAGATCGAGAGAAGGCGGGGCCAACATGGGTAGGCGGGGCCAGAAATACCATACAGCGAGCAGTATATCATGCTGCAGTTTTTTATTTGGCTCAGTGCAGCACAATATACTGCTCCAGAAGAGGCCAAAACCTCTCTAAAAGCTGCCCCTCTGTGGTGCCCAGTGCCAACTGCCATGTCCTGTCCCCCTCCTCCACTTTGCTCTAAGATATAGAGAAAGGGGATGAACAGTTAAAACACAGGCAACAGCAGAGAGGCAGCCTCACCATCAGTATTCTGACGGTCTTTAAGAGTTACCATGCAGCGTCACTTACCTCTCACATCCGGTGACGTCTCCTCTGATATTCTCTTTCCTCATCTTCGCCGTTAGGACCAGACAACACATGATGACATCTACCCGTGTTCCATCTCTGCAGAGTTTCACACACAGACATCTTAGCGTCCTCAAATTTCCATCATCCTCCCCACCATGGTGCCCCAACATTGTCATCCTGCTGCTACCCCAATATACTGTAAAAATAATAATGCCCCCTATAGTGTCCCCAGTGGCAATAATGCCTGCCCCCATCAACAACAAACTGCCTATAATTCCCCCAGTAATAATAATGCCCTCAGTAATAGTAACCCCAGTAATGCCCCCCTGCCCCCAGTAATGTCCCTTTAGAGCCCCCAGTAATGTCCCTATAATGGTCACAATAATGCCCCCCTCCCACTAGTAATGTAACTAGAGAGCCACCAGTAATTCCCCCCCTGCCCCCATTAATGTCCCTATAGCGGCCACACCAATACCCCCTACCCCCAGTAATATCCCTGGTCACAGCAATGCACCCCACCCCCAGTAATGTCACTATAGACCCAGCAGCAATGTCCCCTGTCCCCAGTAATGTCACTATAGAGCTGCCAATATTGCCCTCCCTGCCCCCAGTAAAGTCCTTATAGTGCCCCCAGTAATGCCCCCTGCCCCCAGTAATGTGCCTATAGAGCCACCAGTATTGCCCTCCCTGCCCCCAGTAAAGTCCTTATAGTGCCCCCAGTAATGCCCCCTGCCCCCAGTAATGTGCCTATAGAGCCCCCAGTAATGTCCCCCCTGCCCAAGTAATATACAGTGGTCACATTAATCATGCCCACCCCCCATCACCTCCTCATTTTCAAATGGCTTGTAAAAAAAAAACAAAAAAAAAAAAACAACTTACCTGAGTGTGCAGACCTGCAGCAGCTTCTTCTGGCTTCTGTCCTAGAGCAGGAGGGGTAGGGTGATGACACAGCGTCAGTCGCGATGACGCTGGGAGTGGGAGGAGCCAAAGGTCCTTTGACCTGGAGGGCAGAGTAGTGCTCTCTCTCCTGCTGTCCAGTGTCAAAGGACCTGGCAGAAGGAGGTACAGGGGCGGGCCGGCACATCAGAGGGAATGCAGGACAGCTTACAGCAGGGTGGGCGGCGGCTGTCGCTCTCAGGACAATACACATACAATCCACATTGCGGCGGCCGACAGCCCTGCTGCGATCTCATTATCATGACAATGGTAATGTGTATTGTAGTGTGGATTGTAATGTGTATTGTCATGAGAGCAATTACCCCGACTCAAACGTCATGGCGGCCCACAACATGCTGCAAGCTATCGGCCCACCGGGAAGTGTCCCGGTGGGGTACATTGCCAATCCGCCCCTGCCAACTAAACACCGTGGTCATCATTAGTTTCACAGGAGCCAGTTGTGGCCTGTACAGCCACACGGTACACGACTGCAGCATGTGGTCATACTCTTAGGCCCCATTCACACGAACGTATATTTGCGGGTCCGCATTATTGCGGACCCGCAAATATACGGGGGCCGCTCGGCGTGTGTTCCGCAGTGCTCGGAACACACGCCGGGCGGCCCCATTCAAAATGCCTATACTTGTCCGTGCGTACGGACAAGTATAGGGGACATGCTTCAAATGAGCCGCGGCACGGAGCTAGCTCCATGCCGCGGCTCCCGGACCCATAGAGGTGAATGGGGCCGCATCTATTTTGCGAACAGATACGGCCCCATTCAATACGGTCGTGTGAATGGGGCCTTAAGGTGGATGCGCTGAGTTTAAGAAATTACTCACCCATTAACCTGCTGCTTATACAAAATTTTTGTTTTATAAACAATTCTGACAAATACTCACTTTGCATTTTCCAAGTCTTATATCTGAAGTCGAAGATTTCCTGTTGCTCTTCCAAAAACTTTACTTCTTGATCAAGAGACTGAAAAAAACAAAAAGCCAAAGCGTTACAGGTATAAAAGAGAAATATAATTAAAATGTCTTCGCTGTTTAATAAGTACAAAGATGTACAGTATTATTATGTAACGTGTATGGTCAGCTTTCCGACCTTCTACAAACACACAAACTCTTAAAGGGGTATTCAGGTTATAGCATATAAAGCTTATTTGTTATATAAAGTTATACAATATGCCCATATACTTTCTAACAATTCATCATAGCTATCAAGGCATCAGTTAACTGTCATTAAATAGGAACCTTTAGGCTCCATTCACACGTCCTGGAAATGGGTCCGCATCCGTTCCGCAATTTTGCGGAACGGGGGCGGACCCATTCATTTTCAATGGGGAAGCAAAAGATGCGGATGGCACACAGTGTGCCGTCCGCATCCGCACTTCCGGTGCGCGGCCCCGCAAAAAAATATAACATGTCCTATTCTTGTCCGCAGCCACGGACAAGAAAAGGCATTTCTATTATAGAGCCGGCCATGTACGGTCCGCAAAATGCGGAACGCACATGGCCGGTGTCCGTGTTTTGTGGATCCGCAAATTTGCGGACCGCAAAACACATAAGGACGTCTGAATGAAGCCTTACTGTGTATTTCTGGGGGATGAAAAACCTTCCTGGTCATGTGATGATCATGCATTAGCTCAGCTAATTACAAGATACATCTTTGATACCTGCACAGTAACAAGCCATGCACTCATATTATGCTATGGTTTAAGCAAAGCATTTCTTGTGCCTAAAAAGCTACTAATTAGTATTACTGTTCTCTTCCCAGGCATAATGTTAAATAGTAATACTGTGTGGAACCTTTTTAGGCACAGAAAACCCTATCTGTATAACAGAGCTGGTCTATAGAGTAGTTGTAAATCTGCTGCCAGCTACACATAACTTCAAGGGTTGAATTCCCAGTATAGAGTTGTGAAAAAATTTCTTTAGTAAAACTGGAAATTTTAATTTCAATTTTTATGGTAAAAATTACATTTTTTCTGAAATGTTATTGTTACTAAAAATAAAACAGCAAAACTCATTACAAGCAATGTGTTTTAGTAACATACTTACTACTAAAATCACAAAACCGTATTTGGTATCCCTGTAATCATAATAACCCGTACAATATAGTTAACATATTATTTAAAGTGATTAGTAAATGACATAGAACACTGCACATATTTTCACAGTTCAACAAAATTTAAAGGGGTTGTCTTCACGTCAGCAAATAGCATTTATTATGTAGAGGAAGTTAATACAAGGCACTTTCTAAGTGTGCAAGAATGGCCACCGCTGCTGGATTGCAGGGTGGTTGTAACTTTGGAAATGAGCAGTGTATAATGTGATGGAAAAATGAATATAGTCAGCAAAGGAGAGAATATGGACAATCACAATACATTCGTAAGTGCCTTGTATTAATTTTCTGTACATTATACATGCAATTTTCTGAAGTGAGACAACCCCTTTAAATATTACTTATGCATATAGTAGTTTGCCTGTATGGGGCCCTGAAATTCCTGATGGCAGCCTTGAGTGGCAGTCATAGAGATGGACTGGAGGTGTCGTGATATGCATCCTCCATTCTTGTCTGGTTATTTATGGCTTATGGGCTCCAAACAAGCAGCCTACACTTCATTTGCCAGTGCTTTTGACTCCTCTTGTAAGTCAGACTTCTTGGGAAGATTTAAGCCAAACTCACTCCCTAAAATAGAATATGACAAATTAACCTGGTGTACATTTGAATAAACTTGGTTGTTTCTCCCTTAGACTTCAATGGAGAGAGCTGGGCACACGTCTTTATCCAGTCACCTCCTAGATGTGGCAGTGGCCGGCCAATTTGTGTTGAAAAGCAGTTTCCAGAAGAACCCAATTGTCCCGACAGAGAAGTGTCCTATAGTTGGGATCCCCAGCCATTAGATATTTTATTGTATATCCTTTGGGTATTCTATACAGGACTAAAGAATGAAACCCCATTAGGAACCTCCCCATTCAGGCACATAGAAAAGGGAACCTTCCTCCAGCAACCTTCGGCACTCCAGCTGTTGTGAAACTACAATTCCCAGCATGCTCCATTCATTTCTATGATAGTTCTTAGAAGAGCAAAGCAAGTATGCATGCTGGGAGTTGTAGTTTCACAACAGCTGGAGTGCCAGAGGTTTCCTACTGCACTATATATTCTGGGAAAGGCTAAAGGTACATTCAATTCACTGCAAAATCTGCATGCACCACATACACACGTTTTGCTGTAGAGTTCCCTCAATTATGCACAGATTTGTTTCAGCTACTTGGCAAGTCTGAACATGACCTAAAGATAACATTGGAGATGCCTTAAAAAGAACAGAAAAACAAAACCAGCTACTGTGTGGCTTCCAAACAGTAGGAAACCCTCTTACCATGACAAGTTCTTTTGCTTCATTAACACGCTGCTCTATTTTACTTTGCTGTCCTGTCTCCATTGGTAATTGAGCTTGCTGTCCATTCTGTGACTATGGAGAGAGTTGAAGGTTATATAACACCCTTTGTACAATTCATACAAATCATATTATTCAAAAATCAGCTTCCATGAGAAGTGAGGGGCTGGCCACGTTGCTCAAGAGAGTCCCCCCAGACATTTAGCTTGCCCCCGTCCATCTCACACCAGCGACGTTGCGCTGGGTAGTGGTGCAAGCTGCTGTTATCTGAGCATGTGCCACTCAGGTCTGGGTACACCGGAGGCAAAGAGACACATGCACAAGATTGACAGGGCCAGGCAAGGCGCCAATCAAGGAGAAAGGGAGTCTCATGAACAGCAGGGCCCCCCAGATTTATCTTACTTAGGGTATGTTCACATGTAGTGGATATGTACGTGTTCTCAAACTAGAATTGTGGGTGAAAAAGCATAGCATATTATAAGAGCAACAATGTGGTTTAGAGTTTAACAAATCTGCAGTGGGAAAAATGTTATAATTTTAAGAAGTCAAAAAAGTCAATTATTTCCGCAGGTTTTCCACACGGATTTCATCCTTTGCAAATTCACAACAAAATATAAACATAAAACAGATTTTTTTCTTTCACATGTGGACGTACCATTAGAGTCCAATTGATATACAGTGTATGTTACATTTTCCCTATTACATTACAAAAACATGTTTGTTCTTCCATTCTAATTTCATTTTATACTAAGCCTACTTACACAGTGTAACGGTTGGGAGAGGCCGGCATATACCGGTGTATGTACATTTTCAAAATCATTTTATTTATTGACTGTTTATAAAAATGTAATTAAAGGTTTTGAGTAACAATAATAAGTAATTGCCTTTTACCAGCAGTGAACCCCTTAGAGAGGTTGTCCAACATTCAAAAATCAATTGGGTGGACGTTTAACCAGTTCAAGACCAGGCCATTTATATTCATAAATATTTTAAATATATAGTATAATTTACTTATACTATTTAATTTATTTACTATACTATTTATCGGGCCATTTCCTGACCAGGAGTATTTTGCTTTTTTTTTGTGTATTTTTTTTTAAAGCACAAGCGTCTTTGAAAGTCATAACTGTTTCGTTACATAAATCATTTTTGTGCCTTTTTCTGGTCATGCATGGGGCTTTAGTTTTATGTAATTTTTATTTATTTATTTATTCTTTTATAACCAGAAAAATAGAAAAAATAGATACACTAGTCTTTATATTATTATAATATTTTTTAATGTGTTCAGTTAATAGCACCATGTACAACTAAAGTATATATATATACACACATTTTTAATTATGTCCCCTTTCCATAACAGTCATATACAGGATAAATTAGTTATGACCACCGGGGTGGGACTAGAAGCTGCGGTGTAGTGACATTATTATATTATTTTGTTTATAGTTTCTTTATCTTTTACACTTTGTGCTCCCCCCATAAGATTGTACAAGATCTTTGGAGAACATTGAACATTACGTTATTTTTTTTATTTATTGCTGATTTCACCTGTAACGAGGGCAGACACATTAGTCCCAGTTAGAGGGGACATACAGCCCCCAGAGAGGATGCACAGGGCTGTACAATCTCACTGCAGAGCTGATGTTGTCTCAAAAGCCTCAGCAGCTCACATAGATACCCGGCCCCCAGTGATCACATGACCTCTGGGAGCGGAGCAGGAAGCAGTATTGCTGCTCCATGATCTCTATACACATTGCTCATTGAATGCTGTGTTATAGAGTGATGGGGAAGGCAGGGATGGTGATAATCCGCCCCAGCCGTCTCTATGGAGCTTCCTGCCCCCGCAGCTGCGCAATTATTGCGCAGCTGCTTCCTTTGCAAGAACATTTAGAAACATCCATTCAGAGATATGTGCCGGCATCTATAGTATATGGATGGTTGGCTATCAATTGGCAGGCAGCTACGAAGACTCCTCAAAAAAGCACTCACCCCTTCACAATGTCCCAGTTCCATTGCCATAGCTCCCTGCCATTTCCTATCTCTGCTGTATACATACATGGTCGCTGACAGGCTTGGAATAGCATGGAACCACTGACACTCAGCGACCGGCGGGAGTCATGGTGCTGGTACCAGGACACTGTGAAAAGGTGACTGCTTTATGAGGATTCCTTCACAGACAAAGTTGGTTTCACATTAAAAACCATATAGGAAAATGCCAGAAAAATTCCCCATAAAAACATGCTGTAATTTTTTTTAAAAAAAAGGCATGGACCTAAAAAAAACGCACAAAACAACACATTTAGAAAAAAAAGCGTCAAAACATGCAAACGTTGTCAAAAACGTCAGAAAGAAGTGTGTGACCAGCATTATGATATTTACATTTTCTTAAAGGGGTTTTCTGGGAATTTGATACTGATGACCCATCCACAGAATAGGTCATCAGTATCTGATTTGTGGGGGGTCTGACACCCAGGACCCCCACCGATCAGCTGTTTGAGAAGGCACCGGCGCTCCTGTGGGCGCCACGGCCATCTATCTGCTCAACAAGCACTGGCGAGTATAGAGGCTGTGCTTGGTATCGTGCTCAGCCCCATTTAAGTGAGTACACAAGCACATCCACCATACAATGTATAGCTCTGTGCTTGGTAAGCTGTGAGAAGGTAGGGGCGCTCACAGGAGCGCCGGTGCCTTCTCAAACAGCTGATCGACAGGAGGTCGCGCATGTTGGACCCCCACCGATCAGATACTGATGACCTATCCTTAGGACAGGTCTTCAGTATCAAAATCCTGGAAAACCTCTTTAAATATCACACAATCCTTTCAAGGTGATCCAGGGGCTCCAAAACAAGTATACGACAGCAACATATATAACACAGGAGCATTTTTTAAATTCCTAAAAAGTGTTATATTTTGCCTGACAAACAAAGAAATACAGTTTGATATATAATTTATATACTGTACACCTCATAAAATGTATAGTTCATTGTGTAGTATTGGTAGAATCATGCAATTAGATCATAACAACTTTTGAAATCCAATGACTTTTTCTTAATTTTCTGCAAAGATTTAAATTGGTTTTCTGGGATTTTTATACTGATGACCCACGCTCTGGAGAGGTCACAAGTATCTGATCAGTGGTACCCTGGCCGATCAGCTATAAAATGCTATTGAAATAAAACATACCTGTGATTCTTGAGAATCTAAAAGAATCTGTTTCTCCTTTAGTAGAAGTTCACGGATCAGTTCTGCGAGGAGCAGTGGATTTTCCTGGTATTGAGACTGCAAAAAGCAACTCAAAGTTACCAAACACATTCTCAGGATTAGTTAGTAATCAGATTACAAATGATTGCCCCAATAAAAAAAAAGAAAGAGAAATTATGGTTTCAGCAAATAAAGCAAAATCCCACTACGTGAAAGGATATGCAATATTTTAATTTACTTTTTATATCAATTCCTTACATTTTAAGTTCTCTGCTTGCTGTCATTGCTTCCAGCAGTTAACCACCTAACTGTTTTGCCCGAGTCCAGCTCGGGCAGTGTGAAAAGTAGCTAACTAGAGGGGAGAAGGCTGCTTTAGATGGTGATATCTCCTCAATGGTAGCAGCTAGAAACATACAACTGGTCCTGTATGACAGCTTACAGTCCGGGCTTTCATGTGGCATCCTGATTTCTATCAGTGATATCTTTTTGTGTCCTGAACATATTGCTTTTGCATATTGCATTTTGGTAGTGTTTGAAAGTTTGGAATGTCTGCTTTCAAACAAGGTCAGTTGCATGTTTCTAGCTGCTACCATTCAGGAGGTAGCAGCATCTAAAGCAGCCCTCCCCCTCCAGTTAGCTAGTTTTCCCACTGCTGGAGCTCCACTCTGGCAAAACAGTTAGATGGAGTCACAGAACACGTCCAAAACATAAAAACGTATACCTGTACTTTCAGTTTGAAATTGCGTATGCTATTGGCCTGCACCACTTCCCGAGCCTCTGTAAAGCGGCTGTAATGTATGTCCAGATGTTCAAAAAGATTCTGACACAGTACGGTGGCCAGCGACCAATCTCTTGCTGCCAGCCTCCTGTGATATTGAAAAGAATTACACTATGTCAATGTCCACCGCTGTACGTACAGAACAATATAAACCCTCATTATGGAAACAGCATCATTTTTATACAAATAGTGATAAAAATCAACATGACAGCTACTAGTTATTACTAAAAAGTGTTAAAAAGCAAGACGTATACATAAGTGTTTTGGTTTTGTGTCTTCTAATGTGTTTCATGGCATGTGTGTTCTCATTAAAGGGAACCCATCACCATGAAAATGCTAAATAATCTGCAGGCAGCATGTTATAGATCAGGGGGAGCTGAGCAGATTGATGTATAGACTTATGGGAAAAGATTCAGTAAAACTTGTAATTTATACATTGATATCCTACTCATTCTGGGCTTTGAAGTCAAGGAGGAGGTCCTTTCAGTGATTGACATCCTTCCCTCTATGACTGGGTATACACAGATAGCTGTCAATCACTGATAGGACTGCCCCCTACGCTCTACCAAAACTCTTAAAAATGTATAAAGAATTCTTCTATATGGCTCCCAGGCTAAAAAAAAAAGTCATTTCAGCTGTAAGGCAGGAATTTCTGGACAGTTGGCAACCCTGTTCCACGTAATGGAAAAAAAAAACGTGATTCATCTGAACAAGACACCTTCTTCTACACCATCTAATGGTCTAGTTCTGATGCTCACATGCCCAGTGTAGGCTCCTTTTGTACTGGACAAGGGTCACGATAGGCACACTGAGTGGTCTATGGCAACACAGCCCCATACATAGCACTGTGGGACAATTTTATCAAAACTGATGTAAAAGGAAAACTGGCTTAGTTACCCAATCAGATTCCACCTTTCATTTTCCAAAGGATCTCTGAAAAATGAAAGGTGGAATCTGGTTGCTATGGGCAACTTAGTCAGTTCTACTTTACACCAGTTTTGATAAATCTCCCCCTGTGTTTTAATACCTTTCTATCATAGCCAGCATTAACTTTTCCATCAATTTGTTCTAAAACAGCTATTCTGTGGGATCAGACGAGATGAGCTTTGGGTCAATGCACACATTAATGAGCCCTGGGCGCCGATTATCCGTCCACTACCACAGCCGAAACATTGTCTACTGGTCAGGAAAAAAGCTTATTTCTTAGGAAAAAAAAATGGACCCATAGTGGATTAAAATGTATATTTTCACACGTCTACTTGCTAAATGCCATGATTAATAAACTATTTTGCACTAATTTTGTGGTATGTATACTTTTCCTAACTACCTTTCTACCATCGCCAGCGTTAACTTCACTACTACAATAACACTTATAACATTAGACCAAAGAGATTAGCCTTGGCTTCCCATGTGTGAGCCTTGGGCGGCCAAGACCCTGGTTCACAGATTGTCATTCCATGGACCACTTTTGGTAGGTACTTACCACTGCATACCAGGAATATCCCACAAGACGTGTCTTTTTGGAGATACTCCAACACAGTCATCTAGCCATCACCATGTGGCACTCATCATCGCCCAGATTCCTACACTTGCCCATATTTCTTGCTTCCCTCCCCATAATCCCTGAGGGTACTATCCACGTAATGAGTCTCATGTGGATTTCCATAGCATAAAAACTGAAAAGATCTGGCAGAAACCCACAGCAGCAACATCCACATCAAATAGTGCAGATCTTGCTGCGGATTTCATTTCAGGTGTGCTGTGGATTTGCTGCATTACAAAGGGAGAAATCCGCAACATCCGTAAATAAATCCTCATAGTGCAGATTTAAAAAGCTTCCCCATGTCAATTTAGGTTTTTAGATTTCAGTGCAGACGCTCTCTGTAGCACGTGGCTGAAATATTGAAAAATCTTTTCCACTTCACTGCTACTGTCCAACTCTGCGGATTTTCCCCACACAATTTCATTGCGCAAAATATGCAGCGTTCACATTACGTAAGGCCGTACGCAAAGGTTAGACCAACGTGCTTCAGATTGGGAGTGGATGAAAAAAAATACCAAACATGACACAAAATGCGCAAGTAAATCCACAACCCGCTTGTCAGTTGCAGCGTTACCTGCAGATTTAAACCCTGTTAAAAGTAGTGGAAGAAAATCTCAACCAATCCGTGAACAACCCACAAGATAATGGCGGCCATGCTGCATATCTTAAAGTCCAAATGAAGAAATCTACATCTAAAAAAAGCCGTAGTATGTAGATTTAGATTTGAAAATCCTACAGACTTGTATCATATTACTGTGCTGCAGACCCACAAGAGATCTGCAACATGTGAACGTACCTCTAAGGTGCCTATTAGAGATGAGCGAAGTTATCAAAAATTCGCTTCTGCTGCTTCACAAAGAAATTTTATTAGTACCTAATTACTTTGTTACAAATCGCATTGCATAGTATGTAGCGGGCACAACGGCGAGTAACGTCAATCGTCATTGAAGCCCTCAGATGCCGTGATCAGTTGAGTTGAGGCCTATCAGGGCGTTAATCAGGGGTTAAAAACAAAAAAAACACTCACTTCATTCATTTGCTTGCGGAGAGGCCGCTGCGGCTGTCTTGATTGAAGAAAACGGGCCAAATCTCACAAACACTGACGTGTGATGTCACCACTCTGGCTGGGTGCGGTGACGCCATGATGACGTCACTGCGCCTGGCCAGTGTGATGATGTCATACATCAGCGTGCACAAGATTTTGCACATTTTCTTAAATCAAGATGGCCATGAAGGATTCTCCATCCAAATGGGTGTTTGTATGTTTGTTTTTGTTTTTTACCGCCATTTCAGGAAAAATTGATTCGTTACCATGAAGCGTGAGGAAATTCGGCTTCGTGACAAATCAAATTTTTGCTAAAATTCGGATCTAAGTCCACTTTGTTAACTTCGATTTGCTCAAAACTAGAGCCTATACACTAGAGTTGTCACAATATCAGAATTCTGAGTTCGATTTCAATACCAATTCGTTAACACACAAAAAAAAACGTTGCCGGGCAACATAGGGTTATTGTATGAGTATTTTTTGTGTTGTGAAGTACATGATGGAGTTACTTAGTATTAATGGGAGACACATTGTTTAATCAATTCAGATCTCCATGTGCCTCATATTATTACTAAGTAACCTCATCAAGTACTTCACATTAACCCCATGTTGCCCATTATGTGAGGAGGTACATGATGGGGTTACTTGCTATCAATGTGAGGCACATGGTGTTATTAATTTTGAACCTCCATGTGCCTCACATCAATACTAAGTAACCTCACACATTAACCCCATAGTGCCCATTACATGAGGAGGCACTTGATGGGGTCACCTTTACTATTACTGAGCGTTACAGGGCGGTACTAAAGTAATAACATTGTGTGTCAACAGCAGGGTCTAGACTCCATGAGGCATACACCTGTCATCTGCTCGTGAGGTATCTCTACATGAGGGTATGGCTACACGGCGGCACTGCTTGCACAACATGGGTTGCGGCCAGAGGAAAGATACAATGTAGAATTATGAGAAATGAGGTGTGCAATACAATAATTTACTGACATAGACAAATCGTCAGTATGTTTGGGGGATCTCCAGTGGTTCTCGGCACTACAGACATAGAGAAGTGAAAGCCGATTACATATGCTGAAAAATACCCAGAATCATACACTGTGGCTCTTACATGTAAATGTGACTGGTTCTGGACCACCTTCATGAAAGCATCAGGTATTCATTATGTGCCATCGTCTGCAAAAACTTAAAGGAGAATTTATCATTCCCCCGTGCCGGTTTTCTGGTGGTAATTCTGCGACATTTGTTATACCAATGGAAACTGGCATTTTTAAGGTACAGGTTTCTGGAAAGGGGGCATGGAAAGGATATGGTGTGGACGGGGCCATCAGCCCTGTCACATTTATCATTAAAGGGGTTGTCTCAACCTCACAATACTGCTCACCTACAAATGTCTACCATCTCACGGCCTTACTTCCACACCTCTCCCACTGAATGTCAGGCCTTATTTTTGTAGCCATAAGAGTTTTGTGCAGCCAAAAATATTTTACCACATAATAATAAGCTGTATAATTAATCCCCTCCATCAAATGAGGAAGTACTTACAGATGACATTCCAAAGTAACAGCTGGCGGCCAACTCTGATTTTGGTCATTTAACCTCTTAGATGCTCACAGAACATTATCATAGGGTGCTGATGAGTTGCCCTGGCAGTCAGGGGCCCACCATGGTTATATACCTAATTGTCTGCAAAAACAAGCCTCCATACAGCTGTGACCACGGAAAAATAAAAGTTATGGCTTAAAGAGGACCTTTCATGTATTTTTTTTAAAAGTACCTTTACTTGCGGTAAAGTACCTTCCGCTGATGCTGCCATCATTTGTATTTATTTTTTTTTAAATAATCCCTACTTGCCCCGATGTGCCCCCCTGCAGTTTTCGCGCCCAGTATGTTAATACTGAACATCGGTACAGGGAGGAGAAAACGCCAGGGTTTCTCAGTGAGCTTCTCCTTCTCCCTGGCTGTGATGTGGTCCGCTGCGATTGCACTGCGGCACAGCCAAGGAGAAGGAGGCGCTCACTGAGAAACCCTGGCGTACCCTCCGACCTGTACCAATGCTAAGTGTTAACATACTGGGCGCGAAAACTGCAGGTGGGCACAGCAGGGCAAGTGGGGGTTATTTGAAAAAACAATAATGATGGCAGCATCAGAAAAAAATAAATTAAATAAACTATACATAATTGGTATTGCTACATACGATATTTCATACTATAAAGTAAACAAATTATTTATTCCACAGTGAACCATGCAGAAAAAAAAATCTCTAAAAACACATGGCAGTTGATCAAATCATATGTATCCCAAAATTATGCAAATACACCAATACCTTTTAGAATTTCCATAGAATTTTAGTGAACATTCGCATATGAAAAATGTGCCACAAACAAAACAAAAAAAAGTTTGCAAAAACGGCATAAAAAAAACCTATGTGTGTCCCCAGCTTTCCGCTATTTTCACATGGCTAAAATACATGTGAGAAAAAACAGCAGCACAACAGAAAGCTGATTTGCCTCTGACACCAATATGTTTTTGGTGAAGGAAATTTTGTCAAAGATGTGCCAATTTTTGCTAAATATTTTAGCAGTTTCCTAATTAACTTTAATGGGAAGCACAGTAAAAATACACTTGAAAAATGCAACATGTCCAAACTCAAGCAGATTTGAAATGAGCTGTCTAAAGGAAAAAACATGACCACGTACATATGGTCATGTTTTTTGTACTGAAATCAATGGAAAGATGTTGATCACCTTTTCTCTGCGTAAAACGTCTATTTTGGACCTTATTCACACCTCTGTGTATGTCATAACTTTCAAGAAAAGACAGTTAGTGCTTCTCCTGTGAAGATATCTGTGAAGGGTCTGCAACTAGTGCCTTTGTTTTTTTGTTTTTTTGACCCCCCTCCGCCCGTGCTCATTCTTAGGCTACGGTTAAATTTCAATTGACCCATGGTCCGTGGGGAAAAAATGCGTTAATAGTCATATTAAAACCAATGGATACACGTGCACAAACGCTTTATTGATAGACAAGTAAATACGTTCTTATGCAATGGAATATGCCAAATATTTCAGCCATGTGAACATGGCCTCAGGGAGATTTCAGACAGTGTTTTTTTTTAAAGGCACTGCTTTTTATGGGGGAGGGGAGTGTGTGTGGGGGGTGGCGTTAAATTACAGCTTCCTCGTCCATTAAATTAATGGGATGAAAAGCTGCAAATACCCTGATCTGCTCCTACAACACAGAAGATGAGCACGTAAACACTGAATGGGAACACAGCATTCTCACAAGCACCGAAACCCCCTTCAAACCCCCACTGAGTCAGACCCCCACTGATCTGATATTGATGACCTGTCCTGAGGTCAGCTCATCCATATCATGAATCCGGACAACCCCTGTAAAACTGAATCGCATGTGCTACAAAAAGCCTCAGAGTAGTCTTAGCCCTAAAGAGTTAAAGGATTACACTTCGCCCATGACATGTGATGGAGCAGGGCGTTGTCAGCATAACTATACAAAAAAAGTATCCAGTACAGCTGAAGGCAAACTCTGACCACATATCAACTTGACAAACAATTCTGCTCTGGCAGAGTTTCAAAAAAATTGTCTCCGTAAAAAAATTAGACAAGCTGAAGGGAATAAATAGACACCACTGGGGTCATTTATCAAACTGCTGTAAAGTAGAACTGGCTTCAGATTCCACCTTTAATTTTTGAAAATGAAAGGAGGAATCTGATTGGTTGCTATGGGCAACTAAGCCAGTTCTACTTTACACCAGTTTGATAAACAACCCCACTTGTGTCTGCAACCAAAACTCATAGATTGTACACATATTGCAGAAAATACACCCAGTCATTTACACTTTTGACCACCTTTGTGCAACTTTGCATGAAAAAGTAATTTAATAAAATAATTGCACTCTAAACACTGGGACTCAAGAATATACACAGCACATTAACCCTTTAAAGAAGTATTCCAGATTCTCATGGATGGATCATAAATATCAGATTTGATAGGGTTTTCCAAGATTTTTATACTGATGACCTATCCTCTGGTCTCCATTTCAGTTCTGTTAAGGTTTTTTTTTTTTTGCTGGGCGAGCTGTAGTTTTTATTGACGCCATCTTGGGATACTTGTAACTATTTGATAGTTTTTTTAATGCTATTTTCTTAGAGGCAAGGTGACAAAACAGCGACAATTCTGGAAATGTATTTTTTTTTAATCTAGTTACCATATTTTTCGCTTTATCAGACACACCGAACTATAAGACGCACTCAAGGTTCAGACAACAGAAAATTAGAAAAAATATTTTCTAGGCCCTCTTTGAAGGGAATGTGGTTTACTGAAGTGGAGGGGTCAAGGTCAGTAATTCTAGGATGTACTGTAGGGGAAAATAGTTTTGGTTAGCTCCTGTTGCCCTTAGGCCCCTTTCACACGAGCGTGTCCGGATTTGGTCCGAATGTGTTCAGGAAAATCCGCACGCATCCGCACCAAATCCGCACGCAATTGCAGTCAGTTTTGACTGCGATTGCGTATGTTCTTTCAGTTTTTTCCGCGCGGGTGCGAAGCGTTTTGATGCGTTTATCACACGCGTGCGAAAAAACTGAATGTTTACAAACAACATCTGTTAGCAACCATGCGTTAAAACCGCATTGCACCCGCACTTGTGTGCGGATGCAATGCGATTTTCACGCAGACCCATTCACTTCAATGGGGCCAGTTCTGCGTGAAAAACGCAGAATATAGAACATGCTGCGTTTTTCATGCAACGCAGAAGTGATGCGTGAAAAAAAACGCCCATGTGAAAAGCCACATTAAAATGAATGGGTCAGGATTCAGTGCGGGTGCAATGCGTTCGCATCACGCATTGCACCCGCGCGGAAATCTCGCCCGTGTGAAAGGGGCCTTACTGTGTCATCTGCTGACCATTGTAACAACCAGCAATGGTGTATGTGGTCACCTCATTAAAAGTACCTATCCAAATAAATGTGTCTCCATTGCTCTGTCGTGTCCTGCCATGCTTCTTGTTCTGCTAGATTATTTTTAAGTATTTGTCAGTACGGCACAGGACCTTCCTCCATACAGGTCAGTGTCAGCAGGGAGAGAGAAGTGTGTGCACAGTGCATACACAGCTCTCTCACTAATCAGGCAAAGCGCTGGATCATTAGGGAAGCAGTCAGGGGTCTGGCCATTCTGGATCTCCCTGACTGCCGTTTATAAGACGCAGGCACTTTTTAGCATCATTTTTTTTTGCTAAAAAGTGCGTCTTATAAAGCGAAAAATATGGTATTTTTTTTATTGAGTCCACCGTGCATAATAAACAACATAAAATTTTAATAGTTCAGACCTTTTTGGACACGGCAATACCAATTATGTTTTTTTTATTTTTTTTATTCTCTATATATGAAACACAGGAAAAGGAATGTTTTTTGAATATTATACTGTATACAATATTTTTTAATGTATTCAACTGTTCTGTTTTTTACATTTTTTTGTTTTAGTTTTTTGAACTTGAACCTGCTATCATTTGACTGCTTGTACTATCCGCGGTGGTACTTTTGTATCACTGTGTATAGGGATATTTGCTGGCATTTTACACAAAAAAGTTCATCAGCTTTCCCACAGCCAGCAAGAGGCGTGCACAGAGCTCGCGGAACAGGAAGCTTGCAATAGAAAAAAATCCTCCAGCACTGTCGTCTGCTGTTAAAATCTAAGTTTTATTCTGTATACATTAAAACTACAGGAACTCAAGCCATAGCAGGTTAACGCGTTTCGACATCAAGTCTTAGTCATAACCTATTGTTCTACTCATCCACCTTCCTGTAAAAGAGCAAGTCTGCCCCTTATGACATGGGCACTAGTGTTGAGCAAAGAGAGCTTTGGATGCTTCATCCGAAGTCGCTTCGTTCAAAACTTTGGAATAATACTATACGGAGATTTGTCTCCGTACAGTATTAGAATGTATGGGCTCCAATGGGCCGAAGTAAGTTATTTGCAAAGTCGCATGAGGGACTAGACGGAACGGAAGCAGAGTTCGGTTTCAAGTTTTAAAGTGGTTTTCCACTTTAAAAATCAAGTTAATCAACCGTTCATCTTAGTTCAGTTATGTGCCAAATCCGTCCTTTTCATTCTTCTGCTCCTATAATGGAGAAGAAGAACGGAAAGGGTGGACTCTGATGTGAGCTCAGCCTAACATAAAAATCCAGCAGCACTGACGATTCAATACCTCCCATGCAGGGGTAAAAGACTCTTACAATGCCTATTACTTCCAGATTGGCCACATTCCCTTGGTGTACCTCCCTGAAGTGTTTGGACAGCATGGAGATGTTCACCACGTGTGTTCTTAGATTACTGGTGGTGCACCCTACATACTGGAGGTCACACTCCTTGCACCTGGCTACATAAACTACATTAGCTGTGTTACAGTTAATATATGTTTTTATCTTCTAACTGTCCCCAGTAATATTAGAGATTACTGCATTACCTGTTGCCATGTGTGAACAGAGTCTACACTTAGAATGTCCCCACCTATAACAACCAGGTCTGCAGTTTAGGAGGACTGTCAGAAAATAGACTTGGAGATCACTATTTTAATGCCAGGGTCTAAAATGGCTTTTAATTTCTCATCCTGAAAACGGACAGGAAGATATCTGTACAATTTTTGATATCTGTGTGAACTGGGGGCTATATGTGGTGACCAGCATCATTTGTTTAGTTTTGTCTTTTTTCTAGTTTTTTGAATTTTCTGATTTTTTAATGATATTCTGCTGCATGATCAATCAGGTCCTCTTTGTCCACATGTCTTTTATCCCATCCTCTGTTTCTCAATCTAACGTGTAGCATCTTTAGCTCCTTTTCAAAAGTAATGTTTTTGGTGCAATTGCAGCATAGCCTAATGCCCTCCCCATATGGAATGCTATTTATCACATGCCAGGGGTGGCATGAGGATGCCAACAGCACAGTATTACCTCTAATATCCTTCCTATAGGTTATAACAGTGATGGCTAACCTTGGCACTCCAGCTGTGGTAAAACTACAACTCCCAAGATGCCCCCCTTGCTTGACTGCTCTCAGAACTCAACAGAAATAAATGGAGCATGCTGGGAGTCGTAGTTTCACCACAGCTGGAGTGCCGAGGTTAGCCATCACTGGGTTATAACTAAGACTTGATGTCGAAATGTGTCAATCTGTTATGACTCATGTTGTTGTACTTTTAATGTATACCGAATAAAATTTGGATTTCAACAGCTGACAACGTTTTTTTTTTTCTATTTGCTGACGTTCTATAACATCTTGCCAGAGCCCTTCAGAAGGCTGCCATGAAACTACACAGCACCTTGTGATTGTGTTCCCACCCTCTGTTGGACCACTCAAATGCCACGGTCGCCAGTGACTGCAGCATCTCAGGGGTGACATATCTCAGATAAGGGTCACTGCAGGCGGGTGTCAGCTGTATAACAGATCCGGCACCTGTCATGTATGATGTCCAGAATGTTTTTACCAAATACATGGTTGGACAGGTCCTACAACATCAAGTCTGTAAACAATCTAGTGACAGATTCTCATTAGTTGGTCACCATGAGACTGAAAAGCGTTAGGCCGTGCACCTAACAGGGAACACTATGGCATATGTTGGAGCTACATAAATACTGGATGGTAACATAAATGGTACTAAATGCCCATACATCAACTCTTTCTCACCAGTCTTGTGATTCCATCCATTGAGCTAGGTACTGTCGCACCACCACAGGAAGGATTCCCTGGCTGTAGACAGCATGGACTTGCTCTTGGAATACATCTGCTAACTTCAAAATGGCTTCCCACTGACTCATCTTGTGTCCAGAAGCTGAAGTCTCACTGAAGAAAGAAGAAGGAGAGCAATGTACATGAGAGAGTGGATCTCTTTCCCAACACCACACTGAAGATCATTTACTAGGGATGAGCGAACTTGTGTTTTCAAATTCGGCGTACAAGGATTTCGCTATAACTTATGGTTCGTGGTAGCGGAATCCATAATGGAATTCTTGTATAACCTGAACCTTCTTCTAGTGCATGACATCATGCAGATACCACAAAACCATACTCACTTTACTGCGAAACGTTCTGCAACTTCTGTAACGTCCCTGTGCTTCAATTTCTCACCCATCGCTATGTGAAGCATTACAGTACAATACTACATGGATTGATGAAAAAGCTAATCCACGTGCAGCACAATACTTCTGCACAGAAACTTGACCTCTGGTTTGGATTTTTTGTCAATCTCAGTTGCGGATTTTCACAGCAGATTTCATCCCCTTCAATGTAGAAAGGCAAAATCCATTGCTGTGTCCGCAGTAGACATATCCATGACGTCTGCACCTACCCTCATGGTATGAGTTTCATGTGTACTGTTCAGACAGGAGTGAAGAAGAGGCAAGAAGGGGAGAGGTAAGAACCCAGTCATCTAATCTGTGTTTTGTGATAAAGGCTCGCACCGCTGAGAAACATGATGTCTTAAAGGGGTTGTCTGGGTTCAAGGGTGCACCTAGCCTTTCTGCTGCCTGAGGCGAAAATTGAAACGGCGCCCCCTCCAGCCCTACAGTTAAAAGGCATACTGTAATACAGTTGACTATATAGAGATGAGCTCTTCTAAAATGGAAGCACTCATTTCCCAAGGTCCTGCCACTGCCCCCACTTGTCTCCAGGTTTTGCCGCCTGAGGCAGTCACCTCACCTGGCCTCATTGGAGGTGCACCCCTGTCTGGGTTCAGAGCTAAACCAGAACATTTCCCCTTCTTCCCTCACTCCAAATAAATGCTCCGATGCTCATATCTGGGTGAAAATGGGGATATGTCCGGGTTCAGCTCTGAACCCAGACAATCCCTTTAATATATGCATATGAGCCTCTAGGAGAAACAGGGGCGTTGCCCTTACACCTAGAGGCTCTGCTCTCTCTGCAGCTGCTACGATTTCTGCACTTTGATTGACAGGACCAGGCAGTGAAAACGTCACAACACTTGGGCCGGACAATCAAAGTGCAGAGGGAGCTGAGCCTCTAGGTGTAATGGAAACGCCCCTGTTGCTCCTAGATCCTAAAAGCTCATTTGCATATATTAAAACATCATTTTTCTCAGCAATGCGGGGCACATATGAACATGGGGCCAGCTGCCAAGCACACATGTAACAGGTCAGCCAGTGTCTACCCTGATTTGTACCTATGGGAGGTCTGAGATCTGTATGTAAGGGTCTATTACTTTCAGGGGACTACTCTGGGGTGCAGTGTTTATTAAGGGTGTCTGGTTAGGATTGCAGAGGGTTCTATGGGCTCTTTGGTTAAGGGAAAACATTGTTGTGCCTTTTTCAAGATCTGGGAGGTATGGCGGATATATCTGGAGATTCTCCTGCCGTAAACCCGCCAGGTGCTAGTGGCGTCAGGCGTATTCTGGATCCGGAAAATACTGTTTTCTCTACCGGACATTCACTGCTGATGGGAACCAAGCCTAGGAGATAGCAGTATTATCCTGTTTTGCTGTGGCAGCCATTCTTTGTAGCAGTGACACCAGGAAGTGAAGTAATCAGCTGTCACTTCTGACACATTTATTGTGCAGCAGTCATATGAACGACTAGGCCACTGCTGTCCAGCTGCACAACTGCTGACAGTGCAAAACATAATATGGAGTCATAAGCAACTCTCATTTTATTTCATGTCATTGGATTGATGCCACTGTCGCGCAAAGACTAAAATAAATAAATAAAAAAATGTCGCATGCAAACTGCACTACAGTTTCTCCATTTGATAAAATGCGCAGCCCCCAAGCACCAGCGTCTATAAAAACCGCACTATAATGCCCTTTTCACACGAGCGGGAGACTCGCATGTCTCCCGCAACGCATCTACAGGTCTGGACTTCGGCACTGACAGGGATCGCATATAATGCTATGCTATCCCTGTCAGTGCCGAGTCCAGCCCTGTAGATGCGTTGCGGGAGACATGCGAGTCTCCCGCTCGTGTGAAAGGGGCATAAAGCGCTCTCACGGCAGAACACGTCACACACGGGGCTGTGGGGCAATCGCAAAAAAATAACATTACCGCACGCATCCAGCGAGCCTCCTCACTCCTGTGAAAGAACAGCCTGTGTCATTACAGCAGCACAGACTAGGCTCCCAGCTGCCATTGGTGGTTCCGGACGTCAATCTCGGACAGCAGCCAGTCAGTATACACCTGATGGGGTAAGGGACGGGGTATTGTCACAAACCCCGCCCCTCTAGATGACCGTTGCTAGTGATTGGTTATTTGAGAGTAGGCGGACATAATGCCTTCTTAGGGGCGGAGCGTGGACGAGTTTCTATCAGATTTCCCAGGTTTTACGTCAGAATCAGGGTGTGGCCTGTGTGTACAAGTGCTGCGCAGCTGCTGGCGCTGGCTGTTCTGGGCTGAGAATCGGTTACCTGAGGCGGCGTTATTGCCTCATAGAGGTTCACATTGCTGCCACCTGCGTAATATTTCTATAAAACTATTATTGAACTGGGTCAGTGGTGTGATGGGCTCCAGAATGATGCTAGTGCAACACTCCATGGGCTGCCTTTCATGTGCAGGGCAAGGGAGAACATCGGAGCATGAAATCCTCATGTAAGAGGAGCAGGAGGGGTGAAGAATGGGGTAATGGCTCTGAACCTGGACGTGCCCTTTAAGGGTCCATACACTCGTCTGCAACTGTTTTGCTGTCTGCAAATTGCAGATCCACAAGACACGGACGTGTGCGTTCTGCATTTTGTGGACCGTACATGGCCAGGACTATGATAGAAATGCCTTTACTTGTCCATGGCTGCAATATTGCGGAATGGATGCAGACACACTTTGCGGACGTGTGAATGGACCCTAACTGTTTAAGAACCTTAATTTTTTTTTTCTCCACATAGCAGGAAGGAGGACTTTTTTGTGGTAGTTTTATAATGGTGCCATTTTACACCAGGTTACATCTATTGTACAACTTTTATATATTTTTTGAGGGATGATGCCGTAAGAATTCTGCCATTGTTTTTTTAGGCTTTGTTTCTACGGTGTTCACTTTGTGCTGTGACATGAGAACTTTATTTTTTGTGGCAGTATGATTATGTCAGTACCAAACATATATACATTTTAACATTTTTCTGCTTTTCAATAATAAAATCTCTGTTTTTGAAAATAAAATAAAAATAAATGTTTTGTTAGCCTCAACCACTTATGGAGACAAAACAATTATGCACAAATCAGTCCTGTGCCCCTAGGTCAGTTGTATGAGAAATTCAAGACATAGGCCTCTTTCACACGAGCGTATAGAAATGCATCCGCATTCTGGCTCTGTAATACGCATGGATTCCTGAGGATATACCATCCGTATTGTCATCAGTATTCCTTCAGGATTTCATCAGGATTTATATGCGTATTCCTTCCTCCCTGCATTTGATCCACTCCTAGACTGTAACGGACATATTCAGAAACAAGTACACACAAAACTCGGACATGATTTTAAATACTGCGGAATATACTATTCCCATGTGACTTGTCCCATTCATTAGCATTAGCAGCGGATTCCGGCACATAAAATCCAGACCATATACGGATTGCAAATACGCTCGTCTAAAAGCAGCCGTAGAATTTGGCTCTCCAGACACAATAATTCACACAAATTGGAATCGATGTGGATATTTAATATACAAATATAGTATAAAAGTATAAGGTGAAAACATACAATGCCTAAAAAAATGTAATGTACGTTCATATCTGCATTGCAGTATCTGTTTGGAATCTAAGTAAATTCGGCTGCACTGCAATACCAAGCGCAACCATTATACAAAATATGGCGCTGTGCTTGAAAAAGGCGGCTCCCTGAAACAGCTCAATAGCGGAGTTGCTGAGACTTGGATCCCCGCCGATCTGATAATGATCACCTATTCTGAGGATAGGTCATGATTAGAGATGAGCGAGCAGTGCTCGTTACGAGCACTGTAATGCTCGGGTCCCATGTGCAATGCCCGCAAGCATTGCGGATCCGTCCTCATCTGCATGTAAGTCAATGAGGACAGATCGTTTGGTATGACACTCATACCAAACGGTTCCGTCCTCACCCGTCTTAAAGTCAGTGGGGACGAAATCATTTGGTATGAGTGTCATACCAAACGATCTGTCCTCATTGACTTACATGCAGATGAGGACGGATCCGCAATGCTTGCGGGCATTGCACATGGGACCCGAGCATTACAGTGCTCGTAACGGGCACTGCTCGCTCATCTCTAGTCATGATTATCCATCCTGGATAACCCCTTTAATGTTCTATTAGGCCTCATACACATGACTATATTTTTAGTCTGCATATGATCTGCATTTCTTGCAGATCACGCATGGACTTATTGATTTCTATGGGGCCTCAAAAATTGCAGACAGCACACAGATGTCACCTGTGTGCGGCCATTTCGCAAACTATAGAGCATGTCCTATTCTTGTTTGTTTTGAGGAATGGCCTAAGAACTATGCTAAGCCGCGTATGTGAAAGCAGCCTAAGGGCTCATGCACATGAGCGCGTGTGGTCAGTGCCCGTGCTGTGGACCGTAATTTGCGGTCCACAACGCATGGGCACTGACATAGGGGCCGTCGCATGCGCATTCACTTGAATGGGATCCACATCCGAGGGTCTGCACCGCAAAAAAGTAGTGCTTGGGTCCGCGATCCGTGATGTGGGCTGCACACGGCCGGTGCCCGTGTATTGTGGACCTGGCGTATGCGAGCCACAATACGGGCCGGCACCGGCCTTGTGCATGAGCCCTAACTGATGCTCTAAAAAATCATTTTAAGATATGGGGATTAAATTTTTTCTGTTTCTCTGACAGAACAGAGTAACACAAGTCAATGCAGATGTGAACAAGCTCTAAGTATTCTAAGCCAGAGATGCCCAACCTGCGGCCCTCCAGCTGTCGCAAAACTACAACTCCCAGAATGCCCTGTTAGCTGTAGGATGTCCAGGCATGATGGAAGTTGTAGTTTTGCAACAGCTGGAGGGCTGCAGATTGGGCATCCTTGTTCTAAGCTAAGCAGTCCAGTGGTTTGATCTACTCAGTGACTTCTCAGTATCTCTGTATTCCCACTCATTGATGGACGGCAGCACGTTCAACGTGACAATTGTGCTTTAAAGTAGTTTATAGCTGATTTCACGCCATCTTTTAATGCAGGCTTCACACCCATACCTACACCTGCACCTATTGCCCCAGAAACTCCCCCAGTGGCAACAAATAAAGAATCATAGCCCAGATCAACGGAGGCTTCAATGGCCCTGTCCTCTGCAAGAACAGAGCATCCCTGTGAGGCATAATAAATAGCACTTCCAGCACTGTAATAGCCGCTGACCACTGGAATCCATTGCATGACTTTATAAATGTGCAATTCCTTTTCACTCTGGCACTCCGGTTCAGTAGAACGTCTCCTCAGGTGTTCACCAGTACAGCGGTGCAGCCATAACTTAGATCCAGCATGGGGTACGATATGCCCGCCGTTCCTTGACACACTTTTAAATTGCCCCAAGGTATCAGAAGAAACACCAGCACAAACTGGACCTAACCTACGGCAGTGGGCCTGTGCGTGATGTAGGGATGAATGCAACCCAAGAATAAAACCCTTCAGAAGAACGTCCTGCTCCTCTTGTTGGATACCAGAGCAATGCTTGTGGTGTGATGGATCCACACCATTCAGATAAATAGACTCCAAATTGAATCTCAGTAAGTCAAACTTGTGAAGATGATGTTGGCTATTGTGAGGGGCAGTGGTTTGGTGAATAGGGATATTGAATTGCTCAGACATTATATTAAACAATTTTTTGGCATCATCATCTTTAATTAAATCCAAAAAGAAATGATCCTGTTTAGTTAAACATCCAACCTGCAAAAAGCCCAGTGCCAGAGCAGGTTCTAGCAGCCAAGAGGAAGAAGGCGGGAGAAGGCCAAGAAACTCTCTGCAATCCTCCAAGAGCTGGCTGCATGTCTGGTTTTCTTTTGCCCAGGAGAAGTCTTTTGCAGTGACAGCCTGGAGAGGTCTTTCCACAGTCTGAGCAGTTCCAGTACCATTTTGTACCAAGCCATCTATGATATAAGGTTTACTGTACAGATATGGATGTAACAGGAGAAAAATCACACATCGCAACAAGAGATCCATGTCTGAAAGAGACAGCAAAACAGGTGAGCTACATAAACAAAAAACAAATCTCAAAACCTACAGTACCTTAGTTAAAGGGGTTGAGTCACAAAAATATTCTACACTTTTCAAACCAGCACCTGCATCTGAATACTTTTGTAATTGCAAGTAATTAAAAATTTAGCATAGCCAGTGAGCTATTCAAGAAAATGTATCTGCATAGTGCCACCTGCTGTTTACTCCGTATTCTTTGTCCACCTCGCTGAGGCGGTCGCACACGCTCAGTTTAAATCTTCAACTGCCACCAGCCATATCTTCTCTTAGAAGCTTTGACAGTTACAGGCAAAGAGCTGCAGCAGAAAGGACATGTACCTTGAGCTGAATAAAAATCAATTGGAGCAATGAGTGGGGAGATCCATGGTTTCATATACTATATGATGTCTGAATTTAATTTTTTTTTACACCAGTCATGGCATAACCCAAAAATCATCTTATACTCACCACTTTATCTATCACCATTCTCTGCAGAAAAAAAAGCAGCGGCAGAAGGGCCAAACCAGCACTGGAGAAAAGGGTAAGTACAAAATGATTTCTTATTTTAGACTATTGCAGGGCTGGTCCAAGATTTTTTAATTTTCTTAGACAACACCTTTAACACAACACCATACCCAGTGTAGCACTGGGAGTCTGAGCTTGTATCAAACCATGTATTCCACTGTATTCACTGAGGAAAATAAACTGTCAGATGAAATGCAGAATATAAAAGTAAATTCCCCATTAAAAGTGCCCTGTCTGACCCAGGAAGAAGTAGAGCTGCGTCTTAAAAAGATTAAAATAGACAAATCGCCAGGACCGGATGGCATACACCCCGTATCCTAAGAGAATTAAGTAATGTCATCCCCAGACCCTTATTTCTGATATTTAAGGACTCTATACTGACAGGGAGTGTTCCACAGGATTGGCGCATAGAAAATGTGGTGCAAATATTCAACTGTTTGAGGGTTTTCTAAGAGATGCTATCTTGCAGTACCTCAATGAAAATAAGCAAATTACTCCATATCAGCATGGCTTCATGAGGGATCGGTCATGTCAAACCAATTTAATTAGTTTGGATGAGGAGGTAAGTTCTAGACTGGACCGCAGCGAATCAATGGATGTCGTATATCTGGACTTCTCCAAAGCATTTGACACGGTACCACATAAAAGGTTAGTATATAACATGAGAATGCTTGGCCTGGGAGAAAATGTCTGTATGTGGGTAAGTAACTGGCTCAGTGATAGAAAACAGAGGGTGGTTATTAATGGTACACACTCAGATTGGGTCACTGTCACTAGTGGGGTACCACAGGGGTCAGTATTGGGCCCTATTCTCTTCAATATATTTATTAATGATCTTGTAGAAAGCTTGCACAGTAAAATATCAATTTTTGCAGATGACACTAAACTGTGTAAAGTAATTAACACAGAAGAGGACAGTAGACTGCTATAGATGGATCTGGATAGACTGGAGGCTTGGACAGAGAAGTGGCAGATAAGGTTTAACACTGACAAATGTAAGGTTATGTATATGGGAAGGAATAATGCAAGTCACCAGTACATACTAAATGGTAAAATATTGGGTAACTCTGACATGGAAAAGGACCTAGGAATTTTAGTGAACAGCAAACTAAGCTGCAGAAACCAGTGTCAGACAGCTGCTGCCAAGGCCAATAAGATAATGGGTTGCATCAAAAGAGGCATAGATGCCCGTGATGAGAACATAGTCCTGCCACTTTACAAATCACTAGTCAGACCACACATGGAGTACTGTGTACAGTTCTGGGCTCCTGTGAACAAGGCAGACATAGCAGAGCTGGAGAGGGTTCAGAGGAGGGCAACTAAAGTAATAACTGGAATGGGTGGACTACAGTACCCAGAAAGATTATCAAAATTAGGGTTATTCACTTTAGAAAAAAGACGACTGAGGGGAGATCTAATAACTATGTATAAATATATCAGAGGTCAGTACAGAGATCTCTCACATGATCTCTTTATCCCAAGGACAGTGACCATGACGAGGGGACATCCTCTGCGCCTGGAGGAAAGAAGGATTTGTTCACAAAAATAGAAGAGGATTCTTTACGGTAAGAGCAGTGAGACTATGGAACTCTCTGCCTGAGGAGGTGGTGATGGTAAGTTCACTAAAAGAGTTCAAGAGGGGCCTGGATGTATTTCTGGAGGGTAATAATATTACAGGTTATAGTTACTAGATATGGGTTGTTGTTGATCCAGGGAGTAATTCTGATTGCCTGATTGGAGTCGGGAAGGAATTTTTTCCCCTAAAGTGAGGAAAATTGGCTTCTACCGCACAGGGGTTTTTTGCCTTCCTCTGGATCAACTTGTAGGAAAACAGGCTGAACTGGATGGACAGATGTCTTTTTTTCGGCCTTATAAACTATGTTACTATGTTCTCTGGTCTGAAGATGAGACGGAATGCTTTCAGGAGCAGTCCGTTGTCTTCAGTTCAGTTTTATCCCCATTCACAAGGAATGGGGACAAAACGGAAGCGTTTTTTTCCGGTATTGAGCCCCTATGACAGAACTCAATACCGGAATTTAAAAACGCTAGTGTGAAAGTAGCCGAAGACTCTTTAGATCTTGCAATGTGTCATAAATCCCGGGGACAAATTCAGATTTGAAGTTACCTTTTAATACGAGAACTTTCATGTGTTCTACATTGTGTCCTGGGCTACAGAAATGTTTAGCCACAGGAAAGTGTAGCTTCTTCTCTTTAATTGTGTTGCGGTGGGACCTCATCCTTGCATTGAGTTTTTGTCCTGTTTCTCCAACATAGAGGTCCCCACCAGGAGATTTGGTGCAGAGAATCAAATAAACAGCATTAGATGTAGAACATGTGAATGTCCCAGGGATCTTGTAGTCTTCCTGTGTGTTGGGGATCCGGATCTCATCTGTTGTCATAATATGGGAACAGGTTTTGCATCTTCTTGTATTACAGGGATGGGTTCCTTTTTCTGTGGTATATGGCCTTGAAGTTGATCTGATGAGAATATTCCTTAGATTTGGAGGTTGTCGGTAAGCTAGTAAGGGGGGGGGGAATCTGGGAAGATTGCTTTTAGTTGGTTATGCTTATGTAGGACATGATGTAATGTTTTGGCAGTTTTCCTCAGTACCTCTAGTTGTGGGTTGTAGGTCACAACTAGAGGTACGCGCTGGTTCTGTTTCTTTTTATTGTATTGGAGAAGTTGACTTCTGGGGATCTTGGTGGCTCAATAAGTCATGTCCACCCTGCACTCTTTATAAGAGCAGAAAACTCCTGTTTATAAGTGAACACCCCTGCTATTTGATGTTATTTTTGTAGGTTTCGTTGGCTTTCATACCAAGACATGCCATGCATTTGTTATAAATACAGTTTGACTTACAGTACTTGAAGCCGGCAGCTGTTCAGCCTTTTGGTTGGGAGAGGATCCTGTGTGCCAGTCTGCAGCTTTATGATAGCTGCTGATAATGACCAGTCAACTGCTCACCAGGTTTCCACCCACTGTTTAAAGTCCTCACGTATCAATTTGGTAAACATTTAAAATGTCACTTCACGGGGGAAAACTGACTTCGAACAGCTATGTGATGCGAGAGGAATAGTCAGACATACCCTGTCCAGGCTTTACAATACACTCATTACGCCTTCTGACCAGCCTTCACCCACATACATACTCAATTGGGAAAGGGATCTGGAAATTACCTTCTCAACAGAACAGAAAGAGCGTTTATTCACACTAACTCACAAAACCTCTATTGCTAGCAACATACAAGAAATGGGTTTTAAGATCCTCTCCCGCTGGTATATGGTTCCCTCGAGACTACACTCTATCTTCCCTACAGTTTCACCCACATGTTGGAGATGCGGTGAGGGAAGAGGTACAATCTTACATGTATTCTGGGGTTGTCCCGTGCTAGCCGGCTTTTGGAGAGAAGTATGGCGCATAGTCTCCAAATTTACCTCACACACTCTCCCCAATACCCCAGCATTCTTCCTACTACACCATAGTGAGATCCCTTTGTCAACGTATAAGAAGTCAGTGGTGCGGCATTTAGTGAACGCGGCGAGAGCATGCATCCCATGTACATGGAAAAGCACGTCGGCTCCCACTGTTGCACTATGGTTTAATAAGATATGGGAGGTAATGAGAATGGAGGACCTGACCTCAGACCTGAGAAGATCGAACACCAGATTTCATAAAACCTGGCAGCATTGGACTGCATTCACAGAATCTCCAGAGTACAAAGCTCTACTATTACACTGAACACTTGGTTAGGAGGACCTCAAGCCCTCAATTGAGATCCCCCCCCCCCCCTTTTTTTTTTTTTTTTTTTTTTTTTTTTCTCTCTCCCTCCTTCCCACTCTCCTCTACTTTAATCTTTTTCCCCCCTGATGACATATCCTTCACCCATACTATCCTGCTTGGCACATGTAGCTGGTGACTAAGGATTTTTGTGTCAAAGTGTAGTTCTATTTGACTTCTGTTCTCATTTTCAGAACAAATTGTCACATGCTAACATTGAAAGTGATTCTACTACATGTCAAAATCTTTCTCGTTTAGTCCGGTTTAGCTGTTAGAGGACCAATTCAGTTAACAACTCTACAGACGGAAATCAGAGACAATGACTTTGCTTGTACATTTTAAAATGGTTTATTTGTTTATATTGAATGGGCTGTGTCCCATTTTACAGAGATTAACTTTTTTGTTTGTTTAAAATTTTGAAAATTAAATAAAGAATTCAAAAAAAAAAAAAAAAAAATGTCACTAACTCAAAGAGGTCATGGTCTTTTTACAGGACAGCTGCATTGAAAATGCAAAATTGCCATAATATATTAGGTTTTAATTTGTTTACTTGTTCAGTTCAAATCAGACGTGGTTCTCACTTCAGCAAGAGCCATTATTGCATGAATATATAATTATTTTTTATTGGTAACCTCTTAAGGACACAGCCAAATTTTGCAAATCTGACATGTCACTTTATGTGGTAATAACTTTGGAATTCTTTTACTTATCCAGGCCATTCTGAGAATGTTTTCTCAAGACACATTGTACTTTATGACAGTGGTAAATTTGAGTCAATATGTTTTACCTTTATTTATTAAAAAAAAAAAAAAAAAAAAAAAAAAAAATTTTGAAAATTTGAATTTCTCCGCTTTTAAGATGGATAGTGATACCTCATCAAATAGTTATTAACATTCCAATGCCATTTTATTATTTTTTTTAGGACGTTAGAAGGCTTAGAATTTTCAAAGCAATTTTTAAAATGTGTAAGAATTTCCAAAACCCACTTTTTTAAAGAACCAAGTCAGTTAGGAAGTCACTTTGTGGGGCTTACATAGTAGAAACCACCATAAAGGACCCCATTTTAGAAACCGTACCCCTCAAGTTATTCAAAACTGATTTTTACAAACTGTTAAACCTTTACTTGTTTCACAAACATGACAGGAAAGTGAAGGTGAAATTTCAATTTTTTTTTGTTGCAGATTTTCCATTTTAATCCATCCCATAGAACAGGGATGGCCAACCTGAGGCTCTCCAGCTGTTGCAAAACTACAACTCCCAGCATGCCCAGACTGCCTTCAGCTATCAGCCTACAGCAGGGCATGGTGGGAATTGTAGTTTTATAACAGCTGGAGAGCCGCAGGTTGGCCATGCCTGCCATAGAACAAACCTCAGTATTTATTACCCTGATTCTGCGGTTTACAGAAACACACCATATGTGTTCGTAAACTGCTATATGGGCACACGACAGGTCTCAGAAGGGAAAAAAAAGTCATGTTTTTTGGAGGGTAGATTAAGCTGGAATGGTTTTTGGGCGTCATGTTACATTTGAAGAGACCCCAAAGTACCCCAACAAAACCCCCAAAATGTTACTGCATTTTGGGAACCACACCCCTCAAGTAGTTTATTGAAGGGTGTACTGACTGCTTTGATGCCACAGCAGTTTCATTGAATTTAGAAACAAATGGCTGTGAAAATTAAAATAAAATGTTGCATAACCCCCCCATAATTCATTTTCACAAAGGGTTACAGGAGTAAAAGCAACCAAAATTTTAAGCATTTTCTCCTGAATACAGAAACACCCCATGTGTGGTCGTAAACTGCTATATATGGGCATACTGCAGGACTCAGACAATAAAGAACACCATGTGCATTTGAGATCTAGTTTGGCGACTTATACAGCAGGTCTGAAGTGAAGAAGACGTGACCCTATGTTAGAAACCACAGCCCTCACAGAATTTACAAAAGGGATGTACAGTGAATTTTGACCCCACAAATGTTCTGCAAAAATGAATGTACAGCAGATGATGCATAGTGAAAATTGCAATTTTTACACAGATATGCCATCGCAGTGCCCAATATATTGTGCCCCGTGTATGCAGTGTGAAAAGTCAGGCCTCTTATTATGCTGTTCTTCCTGGTTTTAGAAACACCCTACACCTGGACATACACCAGGGCTCGGGAGTAAATGAGCACCATACACATTTGAGGCCCAATGTGGTGATTTACGCCACAATTATAGAGGTGAAATAATAAATGGAAACTACACCCCTAAAAGGTATTTATTGAGGAATAGATTGAGCACTTTGAAACAACATATTTTGCAGAAATTAATGCACAGTGGACTGTGCACAATGAAAATTTAAAGTTTTTCACAGATATGGCATTTCAGTGTCATATGCTGTTCCCAGCTTGTACCATCTGAGACTCACCAGGCCCTTTAAATTGTTATGTGTTTCTACTGGGTGCTGAAATGCCATAAATGTGAATGTAAACTGCTGTAGGGGTACACTGCAGGGTTCAGAAGGGAAAGACCACCTCTTAGCATTTACAGGCACCATGTTGCTATTGAACAGCCTCTGGGGTAGTAGTACAGCCATTCCCTGACAACCATACGTTTATTTTTCTCTTGACAGAGCTTTGTGAGGACTTATTTTTTGCAGGCTGAGTTTCGATCATTATTGGTTCTATTTTGGGGCACATACAACTTTTTGATCACTTTGTTTAGCTTTTTGGGAAGCAAGAAACAAAAGACAGCAATTCTATCACTGCTTTTTAGGTTTTAGTTTTGCGAAAAACAATATCTTTACTCTGCTGTCAGAGATATCAATTTTATATATTTTTTTATATTTTTTTTTTTTACATTTTACTACTTGTACACAAAGTATTTAGAATTGATAAAAAAAAATTCAGTTTTTGTGTCGCCATTTTTCCAAGAGCCATATTTTTATTTTTTGTCCTGCAGTACAATATATATGTACAGCCAGTGTATTATATAGGCCTTTGCAAGGCTTGAATCTTCACAATGGGTTTAGGGAGGAAGCTCTCTCCTCTGCGAGCCTCCTATATGCCGCGGTCAGTTGATTGTGGCATATAAGGGGTTAATCTGCCGGCATCAGTGTTTTCAGTAACATTCGTGTCCTTACAGCTGATCTGGATTAACATTTGGGTAACTGGCATAACCCCATGGGGAGTAATACTTCTCTAAAACTGCATATTCTGAACTATATTTAAAGGGGTTATACAATGATTGATGTAAAAAATGAAAATCAGCCGTGCCATCATAATAGATGACAATCTCTTTCTAACAAGCTAGAACCAGCCCTGTACCTCGCATGGAACCAGAGATCTCCCCATTCATTGCTCTGCTACATTCTCTTCAGACTGGCAACTCAGGAGGAAGGGGGGCATGTCCTTTCTAATGTGACTCTTTCCCTCTAACTGCCACAGCTTCAGAGACAGAAGATATGGCTGGTGACAGCTGAAGATTTAAACTGAGCATGTGTGACCACCTCAGTGAGCTGGACAAGAATTAAGGAAAAAACACAACCAGATCTCCACCAGTCCCCATTATAGTTCATGGGGCCGGACAGCATTCATGTAGCTTCCGGCAATGCTGAAAACAGAGATCCGGCAGGCTGTTCCCTGCCGCAACAGCCTTCAGGATCTGATGAACTAGCCATATAATTTAGAAACTTATGTCTGAAAAAAAGTACTTATTAATATGTAAAGAAGGTGACTGATCTGTAAGCAGTGACATACAGAATTTTATTGTCCACTAAACATTTAATCCAGTTCAGAAAACGTAACTATAAAAACACAGAAGAACATTCTTGTTTGGAATAGTGAAACAATTACTTCAATGGTTTTGATATTCCAGACACACGGGAAAAATATTTTAAAACCGAACCATAATTTATTTTTGTAAAAACACACCCAACTGATATTTTCTTCTGAGCAGTTCAAATGCATTGGCTCCCATTACACGTTGGGGTAAAACATGTACATAATGTAAGACAGGAGGCCGGGACGTCTAGACAGTGCACACTGGTCATCACTATTGCTCTAATAGCAGCAGAAACTAGTTGTCATCTTCATCATCAATGCGAAGACGTTTTTTCTTAGTTGGCTGAAAATCTTCATTTTCTGAATCAGTTTCTGCCCCAGATGGCTTTGGTTGTTTGTCTGAAAGGATTGAAAAACAAAATAAAGTTTTTTGCTCTAGTTTCTCACATGGCTCAAGTCTGACAACTTACAATGGAACTGGATTATTCTTTAGACAATTTTCTCCTATGGATTTAATGCGTTTTATGTAGAGAGCTTTAACCCCTTAACCGGGTGCCAATGGCTGATCACAATAAGTCTGTTTTTGGCGGTCCAGGGCCTGAGAGGCCAATGACTGCCCAAAGTGCAGATCAGTGTTGGTCCGTAACTTCCTGCAGAAGCAGCTTCATAGGAGGAGAGGTCCTGACCCTTCTAGCTACGTATCTATACAAAGCATCGGTACTGTGTAGCTGCACAACACCCCTTCTGCACATACTGAAAATAAAGGCTCCAGCACTGACCCTTGCTCTCCTCCCTATCCGAAGATAAAAGGTCTCTCCCTACAAAGTGTGAATGTTTGTGTATACATAGATGTATTTATGTAATTATATACAGTGCCTTGAAAAAGTATTCATACCCCTTGAACTTTTCCAAATATTCACGTTACACCCACAAACTTAAATGATTTTACTTGGATTTGATGCCATAGACCAGGGATCAGCAACCTTCAGCACTCCAGCTGTTGTGAAACTACAACTCCCAGCATGCTCTTTCCACTTGTGTGGGAGTTTAGAGAGCAGCCAAGCAAGTGTGCATGATGGGAGATGTAGTTTCACAACACCTGAAGTGCCAGAGGTTGCTGACCTCTGCCATAGACCAACACAAAGTATGGCTTTCAAACTTTTAAAAAAATAAAAATCTGGAAATTGTGGCGTGCAGTTGTATTAAGTACTTTGTAGAACCACCTTTTGCTGCGATTACAGCTGCAAGTCTTTTGCGGTATGTCTCTATCAGCTTTGCACATCTAGAGACTGACATTTTTTGATCATTCTTCTTTGTAAAATAGCTCAAGCTCAGCCAGATTGGATGGAAAGCATATGTGAACAGCAATTTTCAAGTCTTGCCACAGATTCTCAATGGGATTTAGGTCTGGACTTTGACTGGGCCATTGTAACACATGAACATGCTTTGATCTAAACCATTTCATTGTAGCTCTGGCTGTGTGTTTAGGGTTGTTGTCCTGCTGGAAGGTAAATCTCTGCCCCAGCCTCAAGTCTTTTGCAGCCTTCACCAGATTGCCCTGTATTTAGCTCCATCCATCTTCCCATAAATTTTAACCAGCTTCTCTGTCCGTCCTGAAAAAAACCATCCTCACAGCATGATACTGCCGCTATCATGTTTCACGGTGGGGATGGTATGTTCAGGGTGATGTGCAGTGTTTCTTTTCCACACCACACATAGTTTTGCATTTATGCCAAAAAGTTCTACTTTGGTCTCCGAGCACCTTTCACATGTTTGCTGTGTCCCCTACATGGCATGGCTTCTTTTGGCTTGCTTTCAAAAATGGCTTTCTTCTTGCCACTTGTCCATAAAGGCCAGACTTTTGGAGTACACGACTAATAGTTGTCCTGTGGACAGATTCTCTCACCTGAGCTGTGGATCTCTGCAGCTCCTCCAGAGTGACTAGGGGCCTCCTGGCTGCCTTTCTAATTAATGCTTTCCTTGCCTGAGCTGTCAAAGTGGATGGCCATGTCATGGTAGGTTTGCAGCTGTGCCACACTATTTCCATTCTCAGATGATAGATTGCTCCTGGGGATGTTCAGAGCTTTCTGTTTCTTTTATAACCTAACCCTGCTTTACACTTTGACACAACTTTATCCCTGACCTGTCTGGTGTGTTCCTTGGTTTTCATGATGCTGGTTGATCACTAATGTTCACTAACAAACATCTGAGGCCTTCACAGAACAATTGTAGTTATACTAGCTTACACACAGGTAGACTATTTACTATTAGGTGACTTCTGAAGGCAATTGGTCACACTGGATTTTATTTGGGGCATCAGAGTACAGGGGACTGAATACAAATACACGCCATGCCTTTCAGATTTTTATTTATTAAAAAAATTCAACCTTGTAACGTGAAAAAAATGAGGGAAAAGTGCAAAGGATAAAAATACTTTTTCAAGACACTGTATGTATATGCATATGTGTATATAAATGGATATGTGCATTTATAGGTGTATACAGATGTATATGTCTCTACATATACATTATGTATATGTGTCTATAGATGTAGGTGTCTACGGATAGATGTACATAGGATAGATGTGTATTGTTTTGGAATTGAATTTGTAGTATTTCCGGTGCTTTTGCATGTATGGAAATAAAAAGTTATTCTAACAATATTGAGATTTATTTTGGTTTTTTTTAAAACTCACTGCTATTTTTTGAACACCACTGTACCAACTGAGGAGACCATACTGGTCAACATATCAGAAAAAAAACTTTCCGTTTCAGTGGTGATCGATACACAACACAAAATTCAAAGAGAAAAAAAAAGCTCTTCTCCTTGACAGCAGCCATATATACGTAAGATTCCTCCCAACCCCCCAATTGTACACGTGGACACTCAGCTCAGTTGTGTATTATGTGGTATTTGGTGCTGCTGGGAAGGTAATCTGTGTTGCCTTGTGGTATCCATTGTTGCTGGGGGGGGGGTATTTTGTGCTGTACTCTGGTATTTAGTGTTGCTCTGGAGAATTATTGTTGCATTTAATTGGCGCCGTAGAGGGAAATATGGGCACTGCACAGTGACATTTGGCGTTACCTGTAGTATATGTTCACCAATGAGGGAAAAAGATGGATTGGCTGGTGACCTCAGAGTAGTAGAAGTTTGAGACGCTCGTAACTTATTTGATTGCTTAAAGAGGAAGTCACCAATTAAATACCGTGCAATCTGCAGCAGGATGTTATAAAAGCAGGAGGACCTGAGCAGATTGATACTGTATTCTTCGGTCTATAATAGTATGGAAGCAGTCAACAGCATGCTTGAGGCACAGGAGGTGAGGGCAGCGCTGAACTGTGTTGTGACCACGTAAGCTTCAGGACATAGTGCACGTAGGCACACACTATGACCTGACACTGTGGGAGGTCAGGTCACAGTACAACACGGGGGAGCCAAGTGTTTTTTTGGGTTTTTTTTTTAGTCTGATCTGAGGCTGATCTGATGAAGAATGGGGTTCTGATTTAGGAGTCTGATCTGATGGAGATGTCTTTTTTTTCTTATTTTCCAACTCCAAATAAGGTGCGTTTTCTAGTTTGAAAAATACGATATATAGTTTTATGGAAAAGTTTTACAGAATCTTTTCCCACAAAATTACATTTCAAGCTGCTCAGTTCTTTCAGCTTTGTAACATGTGGCATGAAGATTGCACTGCATAAAAGAAAAGAAAAAAAAACTAAAAATAAAAAAACATATATAATATATATTTTTTAGACAGACATATCTATCTGTCTGCTCTCCTCCCTTTGTTCTACAACATGCTGCTTAGACAGAATTCGGTGATGATAGATTCTCTTTAAAGAGGCGCTCTGGGACGACAGGAGGAAAGGGTTTCGCTTTATGCGGACGACATGCTTTTATATGTAGGAGATTTGCAAAATTCCATCCTCCCCCTGATCCATATCACGGAATTTGGCCTGTACTCAGGACTTACAATTAACTGGGACAAGTCGGTCATCCTCCCATTAGATCCTGTACCAGATCAACTTGATTGGTCCCTTGTTCCATTGCAGGTCCGGCAGTGGTTTAAATATTTAGGTATCACGGTTACCGCAAAGGTATCCGATTACGTCAGGTTGAATATTTATCCACCGATTCAGAAATTCGTTGAGAAACTAAATGTTTGGTGCAAACTTCCCATGTCTATCATAGGACGCTGCAACCTGATCAAAATGATTTGGATGCCGCAGCTGTTATACATCCTACATAATTCCCCTATCTGGATACCTCAGAGAATTTTCTATAAAATTCAGGGAATCTTCCGTTCCCTAGTTTGGAAAAAGCACCAGCCCCGAATACATCGTGAAACCCTCCAGAAAGGGAAAATGGAAGGGGGTTTGGCCCTACCCAACCCTTGGCAATATTTTTTGGCAGCCCAATTACAACATCTTAAGGGCTGGGGTCAGACGGATGAGTTGAGTCCCTCGGCCAGAATGGCCTCCCTGTTTATAAAACAAAGAGCCCCCATAGCTCTGGCGGAGTTGGGTAATCACTACTCCTTTCAAAAATCATATCCCACCTTCTCTTTAATAGTTTGGACTTGGGCTAAGTATAAGGAGTTACATGTAATAAAGGGGTTATATGATCAGACCCCCCTGTGGAATAATCCGCAGTTGCCTGAAATCTTTAGATTAGAGGGATTCTCGCCCTGGGCGGTAAGAGGCATAGTGTTCCTTTCCCAAATACATTCGGAAGGGGTTATGAAGTCATTTGCCCAATTACAGACAGAGTATAATCTTCCACAAAGCGCCTTTTACCAGTTTTTGCAATTGCGGCACACCTTTCAGGCACAGTTTAAAGATAAGGCACAGCTAGAATCGTCACCTCCTGTGCTCCAACAGCTACTGAGCAAGGGCAGTGCTAGGGGGGGTTATATCTGCGCTTTATAACAACTTCACTACAAAATTGCCCACGGTGGACCTGTCATCACTTAAAAACAGATGGGAACGAGATGTGGGGTCCCTGACGCAGGATGAATGGGAGGATCTTCTGGCTGAGACCCCCGTGCTCTCACTGTGCGAGGCGCAGAGGGTGTCTCAACTATATCTGCTTCATCGGGTATACAGGACCCCGGAATTTCTTTGCAAGATAGGTATCAGGGAGGTTTCCGACTGTCCGCGCTGTGCATCGGATGGGGCTAATCTATTACATATGTTTTGGTCTTGTATAAAGTTACAGGACTTCTGGGATAATGTTCTTCATCTGATCACTAAAGTTATGAAAATCAGATTGCCCCGCGATCCCAAGGTATGCCTGTTAGGGCTGTTGGGAAACACTGAAGATACGAGCGCTTTAAACATAGGTATTCGCAGGATGTTATATCATGCTAGAATATTAATAGCCAAGCATTGGCTGGATCAACAATCGCCGTCACAAGCGGAATTTATTAATAGGCTTAATATACTACTACGATGTGAGCAAGGTATATATTTAAAGAGGAAATGTCCAAATAAATTTGCAAAAATCTGGCGAGGCTGGTTTGAAGTCCCAGGCTTGGCAACTAGTGCCTTACGAAGGGAATATGCCAAATTGCAACTTTTGGTACAATAGGTCTCGGCCTGTTGGAGGGGGTTTCCATGAGGTGGTTCATCTATGTTCAGGAACTCTGGTTTGTGGATTTATAATGCTGCTGTACGACTAGTCCTCTATGGCATTGAATTGGGAGTAGAGATGAGCGAGCATGCTTGAGTGCCATTTTTGCATATTTGCGTACGCATTTTAAAATTCCTACGCTATTCATACGCATATTTTAATCTATACGCAAATGCATACGAATTGCGTACGAATAGCGTACAAATTCAATAGATTAAAATATGCGTATGAATAGCGTAGGAATTTTAAAATGCGTACGCAAATACGCAAAAATGGCACTCGAGCATGCTCTGCCGAGCATGCTCGCTCATCTCTAATTGGGAGCCATGTGGGGGTTTAGGGGTGGTCTCTCTGCGGAAGTGGGAAAGGGTAGGGGTATGCTTAGGTTCTTTTGTTTTCTTATTATGTGTATATTATTAAAATAAAAACGGAATCTGAATATCACATGTAAAAATGTAATCCTATGCAATACTCGATACTCTATATTGTCAGCGCTAACATATGTGACCTTATGATAATTTATGTATGTGTATTGAAGCGCTTTGATGACACGCTTTGATTGTACATGTTCTCAGATTGCAAATAAAAAGTTTCTGATTTAAAAAAAAAAAAAAAAAAAAAAAAAGAGGCGCTCTGGGATTATCAAATAGATGGCTATCCTCATGATAGGTCAACAATATGAGATTGGTGGGGGCCTGACTCCCGGGACCCCAGCCAATCAGCTGTTGAGGAATCCGTGACCTCCCCCAGCCATCCATTGCATAGCGGTTATATTTGGTGTTGCAGCTCAGGCCCATTCACTTGTATGGGACTGAGCTGCGCCTAAGCCATGTGACTGATTAACTTGACGTCAAGTGGCCTAGGTAATGGCTTCTTTATACAACTGATCGGGGTAGGTGTCCCCGGAGTTGTACCCCCCATCAATCTGATGTTTATAACCTATCCTGAGAATAGTCCATCAATATCAAAATCTTGGAGAATGCTCTTTAAGATGGATCTTATGGGTCTGGTTTACAGCAAAGATAAAGTGGTGTAACATCTGCAGAAATAAGAGTAGTGTAACGTACGGTATTTGGATTCTGACTTTACAAACCTTGGTCATTCCTTTGTGGCTCCTCATCATCACTGTCTGTGAATCGGTTTCTTTTCGTGGCTACTTTTGGTCTATACATGGAATTAAAAAGGGTGTTTCAGATTTTTGCATACTTTATAACAATGTGACAATGTAAATAGAAGCTCGACACTTGAACAAAATGCTCCCGTCCATGTAAATGCTCTTAATTAAAACGCCACAGTCTGATCGACTTTGGGGGAAGACTGAATGGGATTTTTAGTAGAGCAGCCAAATGTTATTAATGTAAAGCTGTCATGAGAACTTTACCTCAGGACAGTGTAAGAAAGAGCCCTTGTACAAGGTATCTAAGAGTTAATAATATTACCTGTCTATGGAGAAAAAACTGACTGAAATCTCCTTTTTTCTTTGTAAGTTTGTACTGGAGGTTTGGCTACTCCATTTGGTCATGCACTCCTGACTAGCCTGTCTGCCCCATAGGCTGATTTTAATTAGTGTAACTATAAAGCCGAGTGGATGCGGCATGCATGTTGGTACCTGCATCCCTGAATTAGTGGAGGCCTTTGAAGCACTATAAATGGCAAAAGGCAGAGTGGATCCAGCATGCATGTGAAACCAACACCCCCTGATTATACGGAAGCCAAGGTTGGCACATAACAGGTAGGAAATAGTGTTAGATTCCCGTCCTACAGAGATCACCTTGACGTTTTGGTGGACGGGCTCAGATAATTTTGTACAAAATATATTTGCCAAGAATCACTAATTTACCAAACAAGCATAGCATTAGCTCCAGAATAACTCATATCACTATGGCATTTTGTGCTTTATCTGGTTAGCAGTGTGCCGTTGCATTGTATGTATTTTCTAGAGATGAGCAAGCATGCTCGGGAGCAATTTCCGAGTAGTAGCGTACGCATCTTCTAATCTGTACGCTAATGCGTACGCATCTTGTAATTTGTACGCATTAGTGTACAGATTAGAAGATGCGTATGCATTAGCGTACAGATTATAAAATGCGTACGCTACTACTCGAAAATTGCTCCAGAACATGCTCGCTCATGTCTAGTATTTTCCTTTCCTTATGGAGAAAAAAAAATATTAAAATTAAACCTGTCAACATTTTTTTTGCAACAAACTATAGGGATAAAGAAACCCTTACCTTTCACTACTAATGTCTGAAGAAATATCTGGATTCTGCTCCTCAGTTTCTATAACATCTAAAATATGAAACCAAATTATGAGCCACAAACACAGGAGAGTAAGCAGGTGAAATGACATTAGAACTGGTAAGGAAATCCTCATTCACATACTTCTTACCTTCCAGGCATCCTTTTTTTGTTAGCTGCGATTTCAGATTATGACCATTGGAAAATAAATTATATCAAATATAGCTTTTAGCAAATTGCATAAATCAGTAGTCCAGGTGAATAAGACCTGTATTAGCTCATTCCTCCTCTGGGCAGTAATTAATCTGATCCCTCAGTGAATGGAGTGTCCACCTAGTTTTTACTGATAAGATATATTAGAGAGTTTTTATATTCAACTGTACAACTGATTTATGCAACATTTGCTCAAAGTTTAGTAATCAATCGGAAGGTACAATGACTTAATAATGCCAAAGGGAAGTAAAAGTTAGATGTCTGTACTTACAATAAAATCCCTATCATGTTGGATTAATTGGAGTACACAGCAATATGGGAATAGGTCCTGCCACTAGCAGGCTAATAAAATGAATAAGTCCAGGTAGCCTGTACCCTCTCCACAGACACTAGGTTAATCAGTTGTACTGATTGTACTGATAGCAGGAATAACAGTTCAGGAGTAGGACAGGATTTAAAAAAAAAAAAAAAAAAAAAAAAAAAAAAAGTGGTCATAATCTGTGTCCCCCAATGCATACAATGAGAAAGGGATTTTACAGCAAGTATAAATATCCCTGAGGGTGGGAAGAGAACATCTATGCAGAACAGAAGTCCATGAAACAGCTTTGCAAAGTGTGCAGTAACCCAAACTACAAGGCTTCCTTGATCACAGATCGAATTCAACTGGAGATGGAAGACTTGGACCTAGGCTGTCCTTCCGGAATGACAAAGAGGAAGTCCTACTGACTCCACTGCCCTGACATCAAGGTAGCGAATTGAATGCTTCCTAAGCTGTGAGGGATTTGGGCACAAGTACGGTAGGATAATGTCTTCACAGATATAAAAGGAGGAAACCAGCTTGGAGAGAAAAGACAAGACAGGGTGAAGGACCAACGTATCCTTGTGGATGGTCACCAAGACGGAGTTGCTCATCTGGAACCTGAACAGAAGACCCCAAAGAAAAGCTATCCAGTAAGAGAGCACCAGGAAGATGACCCTGAGCTCTAGGAGACTGACCCGGAGCAAGCACTCTCTTCTTGTGCCATATCGCCTGGATGTGAGATTGCCAAAGACTCCTCGCCAGCCATTAAGGATTTTATTGGTGGTGATCACCTGAAGGCAGAAGTGCAGAAGGATTTACCCAGTGAGAATGAAGGAGAGGAAAGCCACCAGAGAAGGAACTGACAGACCTGGAGGGGAGGAAAAATTGGCTGATCCAGACAGAATGGAGACACTTGTTCCAGTGGGAGAGAATCGACAGATTAAGAGAATGTGTAAGGAAATGAGCATACAGGACCGCTTCATATGAAGAGACCATTGTGCCCAGGACTTTCAAGCAAAAGTGAATGGGACAAGGAGAGTGCCTGCAAATAAAAGGTCACTCCAGAATGAAGTGTTTCTGCCTGCAAAGATCTTCCCTGGAAGAGGACATGAAGACCAAGGATATTGGAGCACGGAAGAAAAAAAAAAAATATCTTTCAGGGCTAACTTTCTGGAGGTAATGTGTGCTACCAAGAAAGAAGATGCTACTGCTGCAGAAAGCTGATTTAAGAGAAGAACCGAGTTGATGATACCCGAGGCGAAGAGGACTGAAGAATGGCGGCAGAGCATGAGCGAGCCCATGCTGGATGCTCATTGTACATAAAGGATCACACCCCGCCAATGCAAACCCTGTGCTAAATCCAGTGAAAGGCCGATGGTCCCTAAAGGGCTGAATGCTACCACTCACAGAATAGTAGAACAGAGCCGTGGAGTGGAGCCTAAAGTAAAGCATAATTGTAGCAGCCAGGGAGGTGAGGACATAGGAGGGGACAGAAACGGTGAGAGGACATGGTGAAAAAAAAGAGAATCCTGACATGGACAAAAGAGACCTGGGGGTCCATATTCACTTGGGTGGTGTTTGCAGGTGCTGCAAGGTCACCGCCTCCTGTTAAGCTTGCACAGTGTGGGGTCACCAGCATTCAGGCTGCAGAGGTAGTATAGGAGGAGTGGGCTACCCCACTGTAGAACTGAGCATCTGCAAGGGGATCAACTAAGGTGGCAGCCTATGATGGGGATACCCCTGCTGTCAGGAATCCACTTCTGTAGGCAAGAAGAACACAAGAAAAAAAATGAAAAAGAAAATTAAAAACCAAAGCAGAAGTAAAGAGCAAATAGGTCATGTCGTCTTCTCAATGACACTACAGTAAAAGTTAAAATGATTAGTGTAGTGTCTGTGGCCCAGCTGGGCATTTTATTTTTTTTTTTACTTTCTAGTTCTGCCTCCTGGTGGCAGGGCCTATAACCATGGTGCTGTGTTACTGAATTACATTATATGTAATAGAAAAGGTTACAATGTGACCAGGATTAGATACAAACCTTCCTTTCTCTCTTGCTCATCATCCTCATCATCACTGTCAACCAATCGGCTCCTTTTTGAAAGCTTTGTTCTCCTAAACAGTTAAAATGTAAAATAAAAATATGAAATTGCTTAATATGACGCTGGTAAATGTATTTCTGCTTCACATCACTGTGAGCACAACAAATCACGGATATAAACTGATCCAGACTATCATCCACCTGCAGGACACTTGTCTATATAAGGTCACTTTGAATTTTGGCAACATTCTTACACACCACAGCGATACTTCTACACTAGAAAGGCATTGGTTTTCAGATCAGAAATTTCTGCCTTTACTGGGACAAGGATTGGGCAATGTCTGATTTCAAAATGCCAACCCCTTAGTCTACCAGAAGATAAACCTTTGAAGTGTCTCCTTCAGACATGATTCTACTAGTTAGTAAAATCACTCTTACAATCACACATATTACAGGTTTACCTGGTACTTGGCATTTCAGGCAATGAAGACAAATCATCGTGCTGTGGTTGTATTGCCTCAGATTCTGCTATAAGAAAATACAAAAAAAATACAAAAAACATTCAAGGTTGTGTTAAAGGGTAAGAGGACAAAAGGCTGAATATATTTTGATAGTAACATTTGCATGGATTTGTGTTTGCACCTCCAGGTAGTCCTGTTTCTTCCCACACACTAAAAATACTGGGTTATTCTGGGATTTGCACTGTGAACCCCAATGGGGATAGGGAGCAATGTGAGTGATGGCACAGCGCTGTGAATAGGCTGGTGCCAGGGGCATAGCTATAGGGGGTTCAGAGGTAGAGGTCGCTACCGGGCCCAGGAGCCTGAGGGGGCCCAAAGACCCTTGTGCCATATAAGCAGCCACGGGTATTATGGGAACTGCATGCTATTCAAGTAACACTTCTTGCTGGAGGGAAGGGGTTAGGTCAAGAATTTGGCATGGGGGGTGCTGTTTCAATTTTTGCCCCAGGCAGTGTGAAGGCTATGTGCTTCCCTGCCCCTGGCCACAAAGCACTGTGGGAAGGGAGGCCAGAACTATACTCTTGAACCAGGACCCATAAGCCTTTAGCTATGCCCCTGGCTGGTGCTATAAAAAAAATATAACATTTGAGATTTCTAGCCATCTATTGAATGGCACTTATAACATTTCAAGTGTTTCAATTGAAAGATTAAGAGAATCAGCAATAGTTTGGCCTGTCCTGCTCCGCAGATGGGATTATGGTGCATAGTGTAAGACATCCTTGACAAGACAGTTAGTGTTTCATTCATGAAGATGCAAAGGACAGGTCTGTGTGTATATATTGCTTCATTTCTCCTGCAGCACTGTCATTTATGTCCCTTTCCTACTGACTTACCTGTTGCTGGAGCCTTCTTTTTACGAGCTAGTAAAAGTGCACGCAATGCCTCAGCTCTCTGCTCTAAATTCGTGCCTTGGTCATCAGGCTCTGGGGGTGTCTCAATAGCCTCCTCCTCCAATGAGAGAACAAGAGCAGAGGCCAATTTACGTAGAAGCTCAGGGCTTAGTTTTGCTGGAATGCGCCAAAATGATTCCTGCAGGGAGAAGCAAAAGAAAAATAACGCAAAGGAAATTGTTCATCTGGAACTACATTTTACCATATTCCACAACTGAAAAGAAATGGGTCACCAGTTTTATTTTTGCATGTCACCGCTGAGACTAATGAATGATCCCCTCTGGGAATAGGCAAGTGGATTATTTACAACACTGTCCAGAGCTAAAATAAAGCACTTTTATTCTGCTGGAAAACAGCTCCCAAGTGCCCAGCTGAAAGTGAAACTAAAAACTGCTTTCCCTCCTGACTTGATTTCTAACAGCTATATCTTCTGATATACTGGATATAATTCTGTGATTTAAAAAGCTATTGGTGTCATTTGAAAGCTTGGAATGCCCGCTTTCAAAGAAGGTCAGAACCATTTTTCTATCTGCTACCAATCCCAATATATGAGCAACTAAATCAGCCCTCCCCTCTTCAGTCTGGTTTGCTTTGGGCACTTGCAGTAGCAGAGCCGGGCACTTGGGAGCGGTTTTCCAGCAGAATAAAAGTGCTTTTCCTGGACATGTAATACAGACACACAGTGCACACAGGTATGTCTGGGATGTGTCTACAATCTTCTCTGGGGCACTGCTCTTAGTTATATTGGTGAAAAACTCCCTTTAATTAAAACTGGGTTTGGGGTTGGACGTTGTGAATGCTCTCTTGCATAGGTTTCTTTAGACATTTTGATTTTCTATTAATAACTGGAACAATAGTAGCAATCTGTACATTTTGCACATAGTAATGTAGGATATTTTAAAACATTCATAAAAACACACATACAATGATAGAGCAGTGAAAGTGTCTTCCACAGAAGAAAGTAGGTAAACCTCATCCTCAGCAGTAAATATCTTACAAATAGTAAACCGCAACACTTACCTGTTCGTTTGCTGGAGGACGGATTCCCACAGTTTTTAAAAGTTTTTGGAACGTTTTGCTTTCCATGGCATCCTCATTGTCTTCAGTTAAAGGTACAAGAGGAACTGACTGAGAGGAGCCTGTAATGCAGACATGTTCTGTAATACTGTAATATTGAGATCATCCAGCCAATAATTATTCCCAATCTTTACCATATGGTTACTGAGAACAGATACTCTAAACAGTTATTCAAATCAAGAAAAAGATCCATAGCCATGACATTCCCATTAAAATCTCTCTTATTAATACAATCTTAAAAATACCAAATACAGATAATATGATAAAGGGTAAATCTAGATTCCTACCCTCGGATCTCCGGCAAAGTGCTAGAATTGTTAATATCTATGAAAAAATCTATTGTATATATGGCCTAAATCTGCTACAAGCTAATTATCTCACTAGGCTGGACAATAATACAATAATGGCAATGCCTAACCATTGCCATTATTGTTCCAGCCTAGTGAGATCATTAGCATGTAGCAGATTATTCACATATAATGGATTGTTCTTTTTTGCTTTTGTAGCAACATGAGATGCATTTTCCAAACCCTTCAATTCCCCCTCGCGTTTGGTCTCCTCTATTCTCCCTAGAGGATATGCCTGTGTATACCCATTACTTTGTTAGTACCTTTAGAACATTGGTAGGGGAGCCAAGTATCAGACTGTTTCAGGCTCCTGTGGCAGTGGTGAAGCGGAAACAGAGGGCTCCCTACACTGTCATTTCTGGGGCTGGCGCACTGGAGCTCAGCTCCCATTTACTAAAAATGCTGGACTTAAAGAGGACCTTTCATGACTTTAAAAAAATGAATCTGCACTATCTACCTGATAGTGCGTCCCCCACTGATGCCAGCAGCGTTGTTTTCTTAGCAAATTGTCCCCCGGTGGCTTCACACGGGCCCCCCGTTCTTCGGTCCGGCTTTATGCTAATTAGAAGGCATCGGAACAGGGAGGAGGAGACTCCCTGTTCCTCAATGGGCGTTGCTTCTGCCCTGCTGTGAGCGCTGTCCAATCAGAGCGGACCGCTCACAGCAGGGCCGAAGGAGTTCAACCCTGCTGTGAGCGGTCCGCTCTGATTGGACAGCGCTCACAGCAGGGCAGAAGCAACGCCCATTGAGGAACAGGGAGTCTCCTCCTCCCTGTTCCGATGCCTTCTAATTAGCATAAAGCCGGACCGAAGAACGGGGGGCCCGTGTGAAGCCACCGGGGGACAATTTGCTAAGAAAACAACGCTGCTGGCATCAGTGGGGGACGCACTATCAGGTAGATAGTGCAGATTCATTTTTTTAAAGTCGTGAAAGGTCCTCTTTAACACGTCAAGATTTTGGTGGTTAGTGTGGAAACATACACAGTAGAGTCAAAATGATGTTAGACCTACTTAAGATGGATGAATACAGTACACGTACTAGGCAATGCTACAAAGGATTATTGTTGTAGGAACATTAGACTAGAAACAGCCAATTAAAAACTAGATTGTGAAGAGTGCTGGAAAATAAAACGATTTGGAAGCATCCTCTTAGCTGCTCATACACTCACCATCCTCTTCTCGGTCATCAGCGGTCCGGTTTAAACAGTTCTGAAGCCACACAACAGGAGGGGACAAACCTATTGATCACAAAGCATACGTTTTGAAGCCGATCATATGACAAAATTCTGACAGATATTAAGAACAGAAGCTGCTCTGTTACTATTGGAAATTTAAACTCACATTATCATTCAGCATTTGAGATATCTATCTGTAAAACATATACTGTGCACAGCGTGAAAAACATACTGCACATACCAATTACACAAATGACCATGAATGCTTTTGCATTGAATGACACAAATGCTTTTTTTCCCTGCGATTAGAAAGCCGTCTATGTGCTTCCATACAGCCATCACTATTTCACTTTCCACGCTCACTTCTTTCTCTAGCAGCACCGTGGCTTAGCAGCACTGTGTATGAAGCCACAATTTCTTACCCAGATTATATAAAATATTCAAAATAACATGGCAGATATACTGGTAATTTACAACAGGATTATTTCCTGCATTTCATCACGTCTGGTTACTGCATTAAAATGTAGTCACCTTCTTCATGTAAACTCCGTAAGATGGTTTGTATCTTCTTATCCACAAACACTGCATTACTCCTGCCTGTTTTCTCTTTTGGTTTATGTTCCAACTTGGTGTGCTCCTCCTCATCCTCTTCACTGTCGTCATCATCATCTTCTTCCTCTTCATCCTCTTCAATATCAACATCTCTTCCATCAACACCAAGATCATGGAGGAAATCCTCCTCAGACTAACAACCATACAAAACAAATATAAATCTTACACAACACTTTGCTCATGATTTTCAAACAAGATTTTACAGTAAAAATGTTTATATTTTTTTCATTTCATGTTTAACGGATGTAAAGACACTCCACTTACTATGCCTGAAGATTTTCCTTTTCTCCTCCTCTTCTTATAAAGTTCTTTCCGGTCAGACACTAATCCCATGCTTATTAGTTTTTCTATGATTCTAGCTTTGGAGCGCTTAGCTGTGACATGCTTCATTATATTTCCTAATATATCTGCAAAGGACAAACAATATAACTAAATTGGTGAAATGGACAATACAAATCACCCCAGTTCTAATCGCTGTATCCAAAAGTTTGAAGGGACTGTCCAACATTATCGAACAAACAAAAGACGAAGACCGCAACAAAAGGTGGATGTTTATTTAAAAAGCAGCTGTCAGCAGATTTGTCCCTATGACACTGGCTGACCTGTTACATGAGCACTTGGCAGCTAAAGGCATCTGTGTTGGTCCCATGTTCATATGTGCCTGCATTACTGAGAAAATTAAATATATGCAAATGATCCTCTAGGAGCAACGGGGGCGTTACCGTTACACCAAGAGACTCAGCTCTTTCTGCACTTTGATTGACAGGGCCAGGCAGTTTAGACGTCATCACACATGGCCCTGTCAGAGGGCTCATCAAATGCTGAGAGAGCAGAGCCTCTAGGTGTAATGGCAACGCCCCTGTTGCTCCTAGAGGCTCATTTGCATATATTAAAACATAATTTTTCTCAGCAATGAGGGCACATATGAACATGGGACCAACACAGATGTCTTCATCTGACAGATGTCCTTTAATTTAACCAAAACAATTCATTTACAAAAATACGTTTCATTATGCATTTCATTTTTTCATGCCAAAAAGAAGACAAACGCCAAAAAGCTTGAAAAAGGCCCTGCATGGCTGAAAAATTGCATTTTTTAAAAGCTAAATTAAAGGGTTTATCCAAGATTATGAAAATGTCCCCCCCATATGCCCGGGCCCCTCTCAATGAATATACTTACCTCGCTCCCTGCGCTGCCACAGCTGATTCTCCCCGTACGCAGATGAAAACATCCAGTGTCAGACGGGGGGGAGGTTTTCATCTGCGCACAGGGAGAGGCTGCAGAGGCAGTGCAGGGATCAGGAGTGGGGCGGGGAGCCAGGTAAGTCTATTCATTGTGAGGGACATATGGGGGACATTTTTATAGTCTTGGATATCCCCTTTAAATATTTATCTACTTTTTATCTGAACGTCTGGTGCCTTGGACTTAGGACTCATTCAGACGACTGTGCCGTCTTTTGCAGTCCACAAATTGTGGATCTGCATACAAGAACGCTGTCCTTGCGCGTTCCGCCATTTGCAGAACAGAATGCAGGGCCCATTATAGAAATGTCTTTTCTTGTCCGCAAATGGACGTGCTCTATCTTTTTTGCAAGGCCACGGACGGAGCAATGGGTGCGGACAGCACATGGTGTGCTGTCTGCACCTTTTGCAGCTCAGTTGAAATAAATGGATCGACACCCGTTTGCAAAATTGCAGAACAGATGCGGACCCATTCAGGCGGTCATGTGAATGAGCCTTTACCTATTTGGATATGACTGCAGCTCGGTGGAAAGATACACCAAGAAGTACAGATGCCGGCAAGTAGTGCATGGGATCTTTATATCTAAGTTCAAAGCACAGCCAAGTGGCCAGGAGCACGACTGTGCAGAAGAATGAAAAGGCAGCTCTAAATTGGCTCATTCACTCTAAGGATTATGGGGTCCTAAAGGCTTACTGATCAAAGTAACGGCGTATACCAGCAATATGCCATCATTTAATAATATGGGATTAACCCTTTGAATCACATCCAAAATGTGTTTATTCATACAAGAAGAAACTGCATTTTCAAAAATGTGCATGAGGTACCATCAGTCTCTTGAAACTCTTCAAAAAGCCGCTGTAGTTCCATCTCTTGATCTTCAGTCCAGAGCACAATTCGAGTTCCTTTACTGAAATAATTTGGACAATTAAAAAAAAAAAAAGTTATTTATGCAAGACAGTAATGAACATATAACTCCCCAAAATCTTCAGCTATAGCGAATGTCCACATATTCTCTAAGGCTGGGTCTACACGTCGACCTTGGATCGCAGTTTGGCAGGGTAGTCATATAAATGAATGGAGTTACAACGAGAATTGCATTTTGCATGACTCCAGAATCTCCAAAAAAATAAATAAAAAAATCCAACCCTGCTGGAAATGCTAGTCACGCTGCGACCCTATTCACTTCTATGGCTGCCCTGCTGCACTGAGATCCTTTGTGGCACGACATCTATTGTGCTCAAGATCGCTGTGTAGCCCTAGCCTTATACTAACAAAAATAAAAAGATGTCAGTCACTATGTAGTCCAATTTCAAGATACAGTATTGTACAGTATGTGTATATTAAATGGAAATCTACAGCACAATCTGCATAAAACTAGAATATACTGTGTTAATTACATATGTGAACACCAGCCAAAGTCTGGTTTCAGTGGCCTTTTAAGTCGGCCTGTGTAATAAACTCACATCTCTTTTTTAAACTCCTTGACGCTATCAGCAAGACCCATCTGCACCAGATGGTTAATAATTTGCTTCCGAGTCCGAGTTCCAGGCTTCAGATTTGCCAAAATATTATCTACCACATCAACACCTGAAATATATGGACATTATTTATGTGTTAGTCCAGTTGCCAATACTAAACAGAAAAATACATCATAGTATCCTAAGGGTCCATTCACACGAACGTATATTTGCGGGCCTGCATTACTGCGGACCCGCAAATATATGGGGGCCGCCCGGCGTGTGTTCTGCAGCACTCGGAACACGCGCCGTGCGGCCCCATTGAAAATGCCTATACTTGTCTGTGCGCACAGACAAGTATAGAACATGCTTCAAAAGAGCTGAATAGAGGTGAATGGGGCCGCATCTATTCCCGCAATTTTGCGGATAGATACGGCCCCATTCACACGGTCGTGTGAATGGGGCCTAATATTTTTAGGTTGGATTTATAAGTTAGCTCACATAAATATGATTAACTAACAGCAATTTGGCGATTATCATTACATGTACAGAAAGAAAAAAAAAAAAAAAAGGACCTAGACCAACTTCCAGGCCAATTATCAGGAACAAGGGGGAATATTTGCTTCGGATAACTGGTTTCGTATCATCATGCAACAGATCAGGAGATAAAATGAGCAAACACTCGTTTGTTCGCAGACTTGCATCTTTCATCAGAATGAAAGATGCACAATTATCAGGCAGCACTTCTCTTTATAATCAAAAATGTGCAGCTAATAATCCGTGGAACGGAATAAGGGAGGAACGACTGCAGTCACAACTGTCCTCCATTCACTTTTATCGGCCATCGGTGCTCATCCTGGCTGGTCGTCAAGCATTCTAATAGGGGGGCAAACTACAGCAGAAAATAATCATGACAAAATCTTGCATTGCAACACCAGCAATGGAGATCTGCTGCATAAACTGAAATCAGCACTTTGTGTAAATTGTCATAATTTTTTTTTTTCCTGTGTGGTTGAGATTTCTTAAAATCTCATCCACTTTGCTGGTACTGTACAGCTCTGCAGATTTCTGGCACAAAATATCTGCAACAGCAAATCCTCAGCCACGTATCTGCCACGTGTGAACCATGCCATAAGGAGTCAGCTGCTACAGCCAGTGTTGATGTGATGTCTTCACTGCAACTAGGTAAAAAAAAAAGCCCGGCACAAAGAAATGGAGCGGCCGTACTGGATTCACTAGCTAAGCAGTACTATCTTTATCATTTTTTTTTAGACCAGATTTTTTTTTTGTGAAACTAGACAAGCCTATTAATGGTATCCAGATCCTCACATCTACTGTTGGGGGAAATCACAGAGGACAGGTTGGATTATACCTGCCCATACCTGACCTAATCATCCTATGGATGATGAAGTTGTTCATATGAATTTGGTCAGAAATAAAAATAACCTAAGCGTCCTTCAACAAAACCTACTTTGGACTGCTTACCTTCAACCTCTTTATATTGCAAGTACAGGCGTTGTAGCTCCTCTTCCTCCTGTGGTGTCCATTTTATACGTTTACGACCTACATCACTATAAGAAAACATTAATCAGTAAGAAATATTATGTATTCCGCTGTTCTCTTTCTAATTACTGAACTAATTTCTCACCTCTCTTCCTCATCACGTTTCTGGTAGCCCTCAGTCATTTCTCTTATAACATTGGTATTTTTCCAGAATAGGAGCTCCACATAGGCTTTGTTGTTTGTAGCAGCAAGTGCAAAGAACTTATTAATAATGTACTTGGAAAAAGCAACCAGCTCCTGGAAAACCAAAAACGCATATTATTACTTCTGTGCTGGGACAAAAGCAGTTTCATGATGTTTTTTGAAGATCTAATTCAGGTCACTTTCAAGTGTATTATTTTTTTAACTGATTAAGGCCCCATTCACACGACCGTATATATTCCGTGATCCGTATAAAAACGGAACGGAAGACATACGGAAAGTCTTCCGTAGTGTTCCGCAATTTTGCGGACCCATTGACTTTAATGGGGCTGCGGACATGATTTTGTGGCCAAGTATAGGACATGTTTTATTTTTTTTGCGGGGGAACTTCCGCGAGATACGGGATGCGGAATGCACAGTGTGCATTCCGCATTTTTTTCTCCTATGGAAAAATGAACGGGTCCGTATGGTTCCACATCTTATCCACAAAAATGCAGGTAAGATGCAGAAATGTACATATGGTCGTGTGAATGGGGCCTTAAAGGTCAACAAAAAAAAACCCTGCAAAGTGTCAGAAGTGCTGCTCAGGGTGATCTGCCCCTTTGGGTTGCATTGGGACTGCTCAGCCATTTCTGTGGCATACAGTTCCATAGTAAGTATATAGGATCCATACTCAACACTACGGAAAAGCCGAGCAGAACCAATGAAAACTGAAGGGGCAGCTCTTTAGCCCTTTTGTGTTTTGAGCCGGAGACGACTGCTTCCTAATTCAGGAGGTTGTTATCAGTGTCTCTCATGTCACAGATTTAGATGCAGTCTGGCAACCATCAAACTTTCCACTCCTTTGTGTTAGTACACGTGGCTTACAAATTACCTCTCTTTCCAAAACGGGAAAGAAAGCAGAGCCACCAGATAGCTATACTATAAGTCAGTATTCAACCTTTTAAACAGGCCTTGAGACATAATTTAGGATTATGGTTAAGCTGCAGACTTCTCATCAGTGGAGATCAGAGACCTGATGTAACCAGGTGAGAGGCCTCTCAGGACCCAGGGGATACTATTTCTCCTTGTGGAGAGCACCTAATAGGCGTAAGGTGTCCTCTGGGGAAAAAGGTTTACACAAAAATGTTACATACCTTTTTCCCCAGAGGGACACTGACGGGCATACAAGACTCCCTATGCCTACTAGGTGCTCTCCATAAGGAGAAACAGTATATTGAAATTTAGATGATTATATCAGGTTACGACACACACGGCTTACAGTGTGCACTAAATGTTTTGATGCAGAGCAGAACAACGTCTTCACTTCTCCTACCTTGTAGGCACTAGCAGCTGGATCACTGAGAATACGATTAAAAATGCAAAAAACTGAAAGTTGAAAAAGAAATGCCTCCATTTTCAGATCATACGCAATTCGGTGTAACATTTTCACCACACAGTGGTTAGTGTGTGCGCTATTATGCTGATAGTTCTTAAGAAGAGCAACATAGGTCTTCACCACATTGGCGTTGGCAAACCTGGAAAAAACAAACATTCACAAAAAAAACCTTGTAAAAACAAAAAAACCCACAAACATTTTCTTTGAAGAGACAAAAGAGACCAGTTAAAGAGGACTTGTCACCTCTCCTGCCATGCCTGTTTTAATAGCTTCATGCATTCCCCATGTAATAACAAGTCTGGAACATCTATTCTTATGTCTGTATGTTGTGCCATTCCTCTATTATTAGCACTAGAAGTTATGAATGAATTGCTATTTGCCTTCAGTAAGGGTACAGAGGGGAGGTAACCAGTTGGGGATGTGTACCTGCACAGTCTGAAAATGGCAGCACTGATTGGATAGAGTCAGTCTGTGCAGGTACACACCCCAAACTGGTCACCTCTCCTCTGTTCCCTTACTGAAGGCTAATAGCAATTCATTCATATCTTCTAGTGCAAATAATAAAGGAATGGCACAACAGAGCCATAAGAATAGATGTTCCAGGATTGTTAGTACGTGGGGAATGCATGAAGCTATTAAAACAGGCATGTCAGGAGAGGTGAAAGGTCCTCTAAACAAAAACACAAAATATTTAAAGGGTCTATCAACAGAAAATTCAGTTAAACCAGGCAGAATACCTTGCTAAATGTAAGGATAGTTTTCATTTTGAGTGATCCACTACTTCATTCTGGGGTAAAAGTACTTTTAATCCATATGCAAATAAACAGTATGTATTTTGCGATCCACAAAACACGGATCTGCAAAAAATACGGACAATGTACGTGTGCATTCCATATTTTGCGGAACGGAACAGCGGGCCCCTAATAGAACAGTCCTATCCTTCTCCGTAATGGACATACAGAAACGGAATGCACACAGTAACTTCTGTTTTGTTTTCAGACCCATTGAAATGAATGGTTCCGCATACGACCTACAAAAGAAAAACGGAACGGACACGAAACGAAAATACGTGTGTGTGCATGAGCCCTAAGCGTTTAGCTTCAGTGAGTGTTTATGAACTGTCAGTTCAGAAATAAGGGCTACACATACAGCCCTCTAAGCAGTTCTATGACAGTCAGTGTAAAAAAGAAAGCCTACTCGTTTGCAAATGTACTTTTGATAGTTGTATCAGAAACACCTAAAAATTTTCACAAATGACTAATTAAAAATTTTTTTTTTTTTTTTGAAAATCCCCCATAGATGTCCAACATATAAACACAAATTACCGTTTCATGTAGTCTAAAAAGTTAAATTCCCTTTCAGACACCTGTACAGAAGTAAGCTCTTCTTCTTCTACTTCTTCCTCCTCCTCCTCCTCTTCGTTTAGATCTGCTTCTACTTGAGTAGATCCTGTAGCAAATGAAAATAATTGTAAATAAATCTACTACAAATACTTTTACATTTGTTTCAAAGCTATATTAAGCCTACATAAAAGACTTAACCCCATGAATCATGTTCACAACTTAAGACCTGAAAGTAGTTTCTGGCATAAAAATTTTATTTTTTGCTTCCATGTTCCCTTGTTGCTGCTAATAATCTGCAAAACTGAGGCTGGAATTAGGACAGAATCACCCTTCTTCCCCCTCTGGAAGCTGGCACTATAGTCCCTTATTACCTCCCCTGCATAATGCTCTCCATTATACTGCCTTGTGTCTGTAGAGGCTCAGGTCCTTCTCTGACAGGTAGGGCAAAAAGCTATTTCTCTTGGCTGCTCTGCAGTGAATAAAGCACCAAAATACAGAGACCCGGCTGTGGGGAGAGTGACTGAACATGTGTGTCCATCAGGAATCAGCTCAATAGATGGTGTCATAATTTTAAATAAAAATGGGGTTGTACTCACCTTACAGATTCCCTGCATCTCTCCACCTTGGGCTTGACATGCCAGGAATAGTTTGAACTGCCCACTGAGGTGGGTCACAGCGGGTGGTCCAAGCAGTTTTTGGCATGTTGAGTTTGAGAATATGGAGAAGATGGGAACCGAAGTAGTGACTGAACAGTATTCACCGCCTGTTATTTCAACTCTTTCCAACTCCATTTTTATAAAAAAAAATTATGCTACTGTAATACCCAATTTTCATTTTTTGGGACAAAAAAAAAAAATAGGAGCCTAGTATTTAGGTGTGTGAACCAAATTTTACCCAATGTATTACTTACTGGGAAGATCAGCAAAAAGAATTTGCTTAAGGAGTTCAACCTCTTCCTCAGGGCTAGACTCTGGAGAGCCAAACACATCCCCCTCTGGCCATACTTCTCTGTAGAAAAGTTACAGCTGGTTAAAATTCCTGTTAAATATCGCTGCTCAGTTGTGGTGTGTGAGTATCACAGATTGTACCTTGCAGAACGAAGTAAAACAAGCGCCTCTCCAGCTTGACCACTTAGAAGACCACTCTGTATTCGCACCAGAGCTTCAGTTCTTTGCTCCTCAACCGGTATCTCAGAGGCAGCATCAAAAGGCACAATTTCATCTGGCAGACTTTCCGAGCCCTAGGACATTTACAGAGCGAGATCACAACAGGAATCCACAACCATACATAAGTAGCCTCTCAACCACGGCAGACATTACCATTGCACAGCTCTTTAGCTTTTCTGAAAGTGTTTGCCAGATTCCCTCCAACTCTTCAGAGCTCCTAGGCTGTTCCTCGCGTCGACTTTGTTTCTTCTTCTTCTTTCTTCTCACCTTGCGGTTCTTTAAACAAAAAATACATATGAGGATATAAACAGTGCTTTTATATTTAATCTACTGCATCCAATTACATACATTTCTGCCATATGGCCCAAGACTGTCAGCCAATGAGACGTTATGGGTTACCTCACATTATGACATTTTCTTCCATCCTCATAAATGCATTTGGGGGAATGAAACATTTCTAAACAACTTTAAACACACAATACAGAATTAACACATTAGAACCTAAAAACAACTACATAATTGTCTCATTTACAGATCAGCATGTAGGTAGGCATTAGATCATACAAGCCGAGGAGACATGTCCTGATAGAAAGCTGTGTAGAAGCATACTTTCTCAGCTCCCACATAATCCTGTGGACCTTCCAGCTCCATTCTGTCTCTTAAACCACAGACCAGAACAGGGCGCTGCCACCTGGTACCTTTTCCCAGATAGGGCAGCAATTCCAGTGCTCTCTCTTCCTGGGCAAGGTACAGCTTGGACAGTAACCATAGCTCTCAGATAAAAGAGACTTAAAGAACCACGGTGGCCGGTAAGTGATCCTCCACATCCCTCCAACACTGCTGTGTGAAACCACAGAGCCACCATCTCTAAACCTTAACATTTAATATAAAGGACTCTTAGAATAGGGACATCTCAGGGAAAGGGATTAGGCATATCAGGACCAAGTTCCCCCGGCTGACGGCTGTCTTCTCAGTTCTGTAACAGTGCCGCAAGGTCTGTGGTCCATTAGATGGCCAGCTTCTCTATATACTGTCCCCTCATTGACAGCTAACTTCTAGGGATTGAGTAACGCTTCGAGGCCTACAAATAGAAGGCCCACCAGGGTCCATAGCCTGAAAGGAGCCATTAGGTTATATTCAGACAAGTGCTGTAAAACTCATCAGAGCTCCATCTGCTAAAAACTCAGTTTTGTCTCAGACGTTATTCAGTTTGTCCGCTTTTTCCATCTTTATGGCGTTAGTAAGCCAGTGGTTTTTCAGGTTAGTTAAAAAAAAAAAAAAATGATTTCACTTTCAGCAACTCTTTGCAGCTATTCAAGAAAAACACACTACACATGGGTGGCGTTCATGTACTATTCATATTTTTTTTCTTTTACTGACCCATTAACTTGAATAGGCAAGTCTAGAGCAAAAATAGAACAAAAACGGTGCATGCTTTTCTCGGTACGACCAATGGTATATGAAGTAAATTAGACATGTGAATTGGCCCATTGACTTTAAAGTGTCAGCGCTCAAACTATACATTAGTCTTCTAAATGAGGCCTTTAACGGCACTGACCTTCCCAGGTCACCTGGATGATCAACTGCCTACCTAAAATTCCCCTGCCCGTCTCTCTATAGTACCAAATGCCTTCAGTTCAAACACTGATGAACATGTGTCCCTCTGGATAAAGGATGTACAAAGCCCTTTTAATAGGCTGTTCAAGTGCCCAACGGCCTCAAGGGACCCTTCTCCTAACAGTCAGGACTACTAAGCCACGGGACAGGAGTCCATTTGAAATACAGTCCTACAGGTCGTGTCTTTCTCAAAGAACTGTGGTTGTATTCTGCACCCCAAACAGCATCCCAGATTTCTTTGACCAATAGCCTGGATATAGGGCATATTCTTCTGGTTTCCCTATTCCAGCAATAGTCGTAATATATTCCACTCTTCTGTGCATCATAGCTCACCCCTGCACATATATCTAATCCTTTGAATTTACAACATCTTGCTAGTCATTAAAACAACAGAGCCTCTAAAGAGGAGTATTAACCCTACAGAGCTTGTTGGCACCTGACAACAGGGATCACCAGCCTCCACCACAAGCCCGGACCCTCTGCCTACTACAGACGTCAATATGGACACGCAGTGTTATTCTTGCCATTCAGCAGTTCCAGTCTGCTTTACCATCAAGTGAGGGTGAAGAACCCACAGCACACATTTTGCTGACATATTTCTTACTTACAGTAAGGGTGAAGACTTACCTGCACCATAACCGTACTCTTCCCTTTACAAAACCTTTCTAGCATTCTGAGAAACAAATGTGTAGTTTCCACCAGATCTTTTAAGAATGACCGTGGTTGTTTGGTCTCATCAAACTTACGAAAGAGCGCCAGAAACAGCTCCCGATACTCCATCATGTAAAATATGTTATCTGGGTTAAAAAAAAAAATAAAATACAGTTATTCAAACAGCTGGACAAGCATCAAGTATTTGTAAAAATCTCATAAAATGAAGTCATAAAAGCACAGGAAGACTTACTTTTAATGACTTTGCTACTTTCTCGCACAGAAGAGTCTTTTGAATGATCCATTTCATTAACAGTCATCAGAAGTTCTTGATAGGCTTTTAGTGCCAGATGCATTCTGTAATAAGAATAATCAGATCAGCAAGCAGAACTCCGGGCAGGTCAACTTATGTCCAGGCCCCAAGAATTCCTGGCCACCTTCTAATGCAAAACGCAGGGGGAAGAAGTGGTGGCACAACTGAAATGTGCAGCACCAACAAGTCTACCATAGAGAAGGAGGTCACCAACTCTTGGCACCCCGTGAATCAGCTGCTTGAAGAGAAGGCCACGCTTCTGCTAGCGCAGCCTTCTCTTCATTGTTTATCTGATCGCATCGCAACCGCAGCAGTGATCAGGTGTAATTACACCTCAGCAGTCCCATTCATTTCAATGGGATGGGTCCTTCCTATACACTTAAGATGTAATTACACTTCTTACCACTGCAGTAGCAACAGCAAGAAAGTAAACAATGCCTTCTCTTCAAACAGCTGGTCCAGGGGGTGCCAGGACTCTCCCTCCTGCTAATCTGATATCAATGACCTATCCTGAGAATAAGTCATCAACATAAATAAAAGCAGACAACCCCTTTAAAGCAGCTGGGGACAACATAGAAATGTAACAGACAGCATAGCTATATACTATATTGAAGGGGTTTTCCAGGATTTTACTACTAATCACCCGGCTACCCCGCCGATCAGCTGTTTGAGAAGGTATTGGCGCTCCTGTGAGCGCTGCTGCCTTCTCACAGCTCACCAAGCACAGCGCCGTACATTTTATAGCATCTGTGCTTGGTATCGTGCTCAGCCCCATTCACTTGAATAGGACCGAGCTGCTAATAGGCAACGTGACCAATGAACCTGACGTCACTGGTCTAGGAAAAGCTAAGAGAAGGCCGTGGCGCGCGCACAGGAGCGCTGGAGCCTTCTCAAACAGCTGATCAGCAGGGGTCCAGGGTGTCGGACCCCCACAGATCAGATACTGATGACCTATACTGAGGATAGGTCATCAGTAGTAAAAGCCCGGAAAACCCCTTTAAAGATCAAAAATGATATTGATAACCATCAAAATTACAACACTTTGAAATCCCTTTGTAAAATAACTTGTAAATAAGTGTATAAAGACAGGGAAAAAAAACAAAACTTACACCAAACTCATTCCAGTCCTACCTGCGAGCCCAGGAGGTAGCCTCTTTCTTGTCTGTCAGCATCATCTCATAGTAATTGGTGAGGTTTTGCTCTATAAAATGGAAAGTCCTTATGCTAGCGGTTTCAGATACAAGCTCTGGCCGAAACTGATGCACACGATTGAAGGCCATGAAAAAAGCCATTGACCAAAGGTAGTAAGTTTCATCGTGCTGCTGTGCCTTCTCACGAATCAAGTGATCCTAAAAATAAAAATAAAAAGTATTAATAGAATATACAGAGGTAAGAGAAAAAGTGTAAGATTCCAAAACCATGTATGTCCTTGAAACCAAAAAATATAAACCATGCAACTCAGTGACTTGAGAATCTCTGATCTCACCGACACAGGCAAATCTCTCCATTATCCATGTCTCAGCAAATAAAGCTTATTTGTGAATATTATGCAACTTTCTAAGATAAAGTATGTAAAAATCCCTTAGTCCTCAAGACATCGGATTGCAGTAATTCAATGTGAGCCTCCATGAAAAGCTCTGTACACTCATTATAGGCTTCAACGAGGCCCCAATAATCAGGCTCCCATCTATGTACCTGTCTATATATTTATGCTCCTTTAATATTTACACGTCTCTGACTACATTAATTACCTTCACAATGTACATGAGTCGATTATAACAGTTCTCCAAGAAGTCGATGCAGAACTCCTTCAGGAAGAGACGGACATTTAAAGCTGAACGACGGTGCGTCTCTGTATCTTTGGCTTGTTGCTTCCTCTTTGAGACTCTCTTTAGGTTCTTTCCAAGGTCATGGGTGTAATTCTGAAACTGTTATTCACAAAGTAAATCTTTCAATACACATGAAAAATCATTCACATTAACTGGGAAAAGAACAGAACATTTACATGGGGACCTTCTTTTCAACTCTTTAGCTGCAGATCTGCTAATTTACGAACTCCTCCTCTGACATCCATGATGGCTGGACTGCTTTTCAGACTTTACGATGTGCACTGGTAGCCCCAGACATTTCCTACTTGTCCAGCCCTGGTCTGTTCAAGTTGGTAGTACTGGCCAATATAAAGGCAGCAGAAGTGTCTTGAGCTACCAAACGCACAGTAGCCATCATGTAGTCTGAGAAGTGGCGTGGCCATCTTGGATGGCAGAAAAGGAGTGCAGGAACTGGTGGATCTGCAGCTAAAAAGACAGGAAGGAGGTCACCAGGTAAGTCTTCTGTTCATTAACCATTACATTAAAAAAAAACAAATTGCTTCATTGAAAAAAAAAAAAAAAAGTTCAATATTTTGTATAACTGTACCAAACAAATTAAGTGTCCTTAAAAAAGACACCCAACCAGGGGCGTAGCTAAAGGCTCATGGGCCCTGGTGCAAGAGTTCAGCTGGGGCCCCCCTTCCCTTAGTGCTCTGTGTGTCTTCTTAAGGGCACAAGGGACTTTGGGCCCCCTCAGGCTCCTGGACCCGGTAGCGACTGCTACCTCTGCACCCCCTATAGCTACGCCCCTGTCCCCAACACAGGTTCTCAGCTACACTGATTTATATTAGGGTTAAGAGGAGTGTGCAGCATATTTTAGGTAAAGCAGAGTGAATACAGTATACAGTAACTTTTAGGGTAAGGTTACACATAGCAGATACACTTTGGATTTTCCTTCTGGATTTGATGGTGGAAAATCTGCAGTGTATTGCAAAGTGGCTCAGATGCTAACAAATACTAGATCCACACTGCAGAAAAGAATAATTAGCATAGATACTGAGATGCAGTGCAAATTAATTAATCTACTTGTTGATGGAGCCATACCATCGTTAGCATGCACATGAACATAAATATCCGGCTCCTATCACTTTAAATGAGAAATACTTACATTATGAAGACCCTTGTGGTAAATGACATCATTATCCCCAATCGATTTTAAACCCTGAATTACATACGAGCCACCAAACCGGGAATGCCTAGAACAAGAAAAACCCAGCTTAGTAAATCCAGTTGATGTACATAAGTTAAAGCGGTTTTCCAAGTTATATATATTGATGACCTATCCTCAGGATAGGTCATCAATATCAGATCGGCGGGGGTCCGACATCCGGCACCCCCGCCGATCAGCTGTTTGAAGAGGAGGCACGCGTCGTATCAGCGCTGCCTCCTCTTCACTGTTTACATGCTGGCCGACTCAGGGGTAGTGGTGAGTAGGTGTAATCACACCTAACTACCCCATTCATTTCTATGAGAAGAATCGCTTCCATAGACTTGTATACGAGCAATTCTTCCTATTGAAATGAATGGGGCAGTTAGGTGTAGTTACACCTACTCACCACTACCCCGTTACGGCCAGCATGTAAACAGTGAAGAGGAGGCAGCGCTGATACGGCGCGCGCCTCCTCTTCAAACAGCTGATCGGTGGGGGTGCCAGGTGTCGGACCCCCGCCGTTCTGATATTGATGACCTATCCTGAGGATAGGTCATCAATATATATAACTTGGAAAACCCCTTTAAAAGGCTACTCCATCCTCCGACATTAAAAGACATATTCCCAAGACACAATTCTGCTTCCTGCACCTCTTGATAACAGGGTTCCCTCAGCCGCCATTGCACACCTGCTGTAAATGGTTAGGTGGCCGCACATGCATGGCTCTCACCCATCAACTTCTATAAGAGTTCTCTAGAGAGGCGCGGGTCCCAGAAGTGGGACCTGCACCTATAATGACATATGTGGCTATGCCATAACCGTCTGAGATGGGAATAACCATCACAATCAATTTAGTCACACAAATACTTAATAGACAAAATAGAAAATATCTAGTGTTTAAGATTTTAGCGAGTAGACTTTTTAAAGAGGATGTGTCACCTCTCCTGTCTGTCTCAGTCAATGTATTCTCCATTTAAAAACGCTGATGGAGCTTTTTTTTCTTAAAAGTCTGTATTGGTAATTCTGTCTGGACCTTGGAATTACCATTCCCGTGTCTCTACAGTGTTCCCCTACGCACTGTGACACTGTAAGCATTGACTGGACAGTAAGTGTATATAGGGGCACACTGGGAAAAAAATATCAATTTGTTTATTAGTGCGGAGATCCACTTCTTTCCAAAGCTATCCTCACAAGCTCAGAACTTACCTGCTACCACGCTGAAATACTCTGCTCTTTTTTTCTGCCATCTCTTTTTGCCGAAGAATCTCCAAATCTTTAAGGTCTGTTACTCTTTCAGCCGAAAATCGTCCCTGACCAGTTGCAGCCAACTGCTCGGCATTCTGTAAAGCGGTTCATTTATATATTAAAAAAAAAAGAAACACACAGAACGTGTCAATACTTTAACAATGTAAACTAATTAGCAGATTTTTGTACTTACAGTAAAATGTTTCTCTTCTCTGGAGGACACAGGCAAGACCATGGTATAGCTGCTGACACTAGGAGGCAGACACCACTAACCACTATACCTACTAAGCTAAGACCCATTTCCAGATCAGACTGAAGGAACGGCAAAGTTTGGGATGCGAGAATCACATAGAAAAGAAACCTTTATCCACCAGTAAAGCAGAAGAGTGGGCCGCATCTAACGAGGCCTCACAAACCGAAGAGCTGGCATGGAAAAGCTGTCAGCAATTCTTCAAAAGATTCCCCTGATAGGATATCCTGGTGCAGACTAGCTGCCCAATCCGCTATAGCACTGCTGATCCAAGTGGAGGAGAAAACAGGGCGTAAAGCAGAGACGACCGCCTCAAAGGAGGACTTGGTAAAAGATACCAGTTTCCTATCATGAAATCTGAAAAAGAAGTCGAGGCCGCCATAGATTTGTAGTGTTTGGCCAGACGGGACACTGGCAGATCTACAACCGCGGACGAGGACTATATTATGACTAAATAGGCCTGGAAGGGATAAAGAAGCTGAAGGCATTTCAGCATCAATAATCTGGAAAGTTCTACTCTTTGGAAAGGAGAAAAAAAAATTCAGAATTCTTATGATCTGGTAAAAACACAATGGGAGGGAGAGGTATCCAGTTCCAGGTCTCCACAACAGCTGCTGTTAAGCTGTTCACCACGGAGGTGAGCTTAGAGGACCGCTCCTCATCTCCAGCTCTTTGTTGAAATTGTGCTCTCTGAATGGTCGTACTCTTTGGAAGACACAGAGGAAAGGGAGAGAGTTAAAAAACCAAGGGAAAAAGAATGTCTTGAGTGGTTGAAATTTCGGCCCTTTATCGTGAATGCTCATCACGAGAGCCCATCGCCGTTTCCTCTGAATTGGAATGGCCTATATCTGAACCCAGGGATCTATATAGCCCAGCATCTCCACGTTGGCCCTATCAGTTTAAGAGACAACCTGCATCATCTTGGCCAGTGAATGCGGCCACTGGAGACACAAGGACAGATGGACTGGGTTCAAGGGTGCTAGACATTAAACAGGCAGCACAAAGGGGGTCTTGACTGACTGCATGGAAACTTTGTGTGGCAGAAACAAGCAAAGTGCTACACTGTGGGGCCACAGTATCTGGGGGGGGGGGGGGGGTTCAGCCCTTGAATCCAACATGGAGCTGATTAACAATTCCCAGGAGAGAAGCAAGAGTGAGGAACTTGAGGCCCAGTAGGAAGGGTAGTGTGTCAAAAGGTTCAGATCTTAGAGATTCTATCACTGGTGAGGTCCCCCAAAGCAAGGAGAAAAGCATGCGAACATGACGATGTCTAGAAGATGGAGAGGAGGAATGAGAAGACACAAAGTTTTCACGTCAAAGAGGAAAAAGGTAGCACAATCCAAGCTGAAGCACTAGCAACTGAGCACCAGTCCTGACCCCTTACTACTTCGCCTCCCAGGAGAGGCCCAGGTCCGACATCAGGCTGGGGACTAAAATATAGGACTAGCACCACATTGTCCAGCTCAGATGTATGTGACTCACCACAAGAGTGATAAGCAAGAAGCGGAAGTGAGTGCCAAAGTACAGATGTACCATCTGTGCGAAGCACCAAGGAGACAATTGGGACCTAAATAAGGTGAACCCCTGTGGGTTTAAAAAGTGGAGCCTTAGTGTGATATATTGGCAGGTGAAGGGGGGGGGGTGCGCAGTGGCGGTAGAAACAGCATCAACCATGGATGAAGTGAAATCGGTGACTATATAGAAGAGATAGGGTGCCTATGTATACTTACTTGCCACCTGTAATACTCACCTGTCTAATTTTTGTCAGCCCATCCATCACCTTGTTTTGCATGCGGCCCCTTGGGGAAGGAAGCTATGCTGGAAAGGTGACCCAATTGCTGGAAACCTTACCGTTCCTCCTTGCCTTCCAGAGGTAGGAAATGACCAGCGAGCTAAGTGACCAGCTGGTCTCCATCCACAAGTATGGGGAAACTGGTGGTTGTGACCGCCTGTAGCCCCCAAGCATAAGAAAAAAATTACATTTTTTTTTTAGCAGCCCTGCCAAGGTACATCTGCTTCCTACAAACACTAAGCTAAAACTGTCCTAGCTTAGTCCCTGCAGAAAGGGCATAGCTGGTGGGAGAAATTTACTCTTTTTGCTCAGTTTCCATCTCCTACTAGCAGCAGCTATACCATGGTCTTGCTTGTGTCCCCAATGACAAAGATGAAGAAAGTGAATTAAATGTTCCAGAACTCTCACTGATCAACTATTCAATGAGGCCGCAACATCAGAAGCTATCGGTCACATGACCTAAACGCAGCTCAGTCCCATTCAAGTCAATGGGACTGAGCTGCAATAGCAAGCATATCCGTTATACAATGTATGGTGCTACGCTTGGCAAGTTTCAAAAAGAGAACTGAGCTTACCGGTGCACTGGTGAACACAGCAGCCTCATCAAACAGCTGATAGCCGGGGTGGTGAGAGTCAGACCCCTGCCATGCTGATATTATTGATCAAAAACGAAAACAGGATAAACACAAAACCTATATACATAAATAGTAAATCACTATTCGGCTACTAAACCTTAGACATTTGTACAGATATAAAACATGGATTCCAGTAATGCAAGATACATTATCTTCTGATTTCCCTTCAGTTGTTTCTCCTTCACATTAGCTATAGCAGGGTCCGGCAGGCTTTTTTCGGCAAGGGAACAGCCTGCTGGATCCATACTAAAGCTAGCCCATGTGTAAATGGTGCCGGAGTGGACTTCTGGCGGCACACATGGGCTAGCTTTAGTACGGATCCGGCAGGCTGTTCCCTTGCCGGAAAAGCCTGCCGGACCCTACTAACGCTAATGTGAAAGTAGCCTTAGACCTCAGTACTTGCTACATCAATAAAATATTCTTGCTGTGGCCCTAACAAATCAGTAGCAAAAGTCTAGAAAAAGTTTGGACAACACCAACAAAAATTATTGCTTTCAGTACTTTATTTGGTTGTAGAAGTCAGAGATGCAACCTTTTTTAGTACAGTGGGAATCTGCTTACTCAAACATATTGTCCATTTTCATCTACCTTTCATATGATATAGTGTTCAAGCAGAAGTGACCACTGAGGCCAATGAGTGACTACAGCAGTCACGGGACCAAGCCAATTCATGGGCAAGGCTGGACTATGTACAGATGGGGGGAGCAGGGGGTGGGGTTTGACATTTTTATCTTGAAACTCAGTTGTTTCTCCAATTCTGCTCGACAATATCATCTCCCGCATATATTATTTACTAGCAGAAGGACCCGGCATCGCACGGGTATATTTCATCTATTTCATTTAATGTTTCTGTGTGTCATTGCAGAGAGAAAGTCACTCTCCCTCCCACCCCTGCAGCTGACAGAAGTTGATTTTCACCTTTAATTTTTGCAATCCCCGTTGGCTGCGGAGTGGGAGGGGCGTGGCCTGACCAAGTCAGCATCTGATCTGCCGGGTGTCGGACCCCCGCCGATCAGCTGTTCGAGAAGGCAGTGGCGCTGCAGGAGCGCCGCAGCATTTCTGTGTTTTCCTCAGGCCCAGTGACGTCACAACTATCATCACTGGCCTGGGCGCGGCTAAACTCCATTCATGTGAACAGAGATTAGCCCCGCCCAGGCCAGTGATACTAGTCGTGACGTCACTGGGCCTGAGGAAAACACAGAGAAGGCAGCGGCGCTCCTGCAGCGCCGCTGCCTTCTCGAACAGCTGATCGGCGGGGGTCCCAGGTGTCAGACCACCGCCGATCAGATGCTGATGATCTATCCAGAGGATAGATCATCAGTTTTAAACAACTGCAGAACCCCTTTAATGTCTGTGTGTCGTTAAAAGATAGACATTATCCCCCATAACAGTGACCTTTACAGCACCCCGTCCCCTTAGCAGTGAACTCCACAGCCCCCCACCTCTTAACATTGACACCCCCCCCCCCCCCCACAGTGCCCCACCTCCTTAAAATGGGACCTTCACAGCAGCCCGCCCCATTAACAATGAGTTTTACAGCACCCCACTCCCCTGACAGTGACCTCATCAGGGGCCTGCCTCCTGAACAGTGACCTAAAATCGACCTCCATAGGGGACCGTCCTTTTATCTGTGACCTCCACTGTTTCTTGCCCACTTAACAGACCTCCACAGCAACCGCCCCTTTAACAGTGACTGCCACAGTTCCCCGTTCCCTTAACAGTGACGTCACAGTACCCTGCTGCCTTAACAGTGACCTCCACAGCAGCTGTTCCTTTAACACTGGCCCCTGCCCACTAAACAGTGACCCCCAAAATGCCCTGTCTCTTTAAGGCTAGGTCTACATGATGACATGTGTCGCGCAACAATTTTTATAATGATAGGCTATGGTGTCGCAGCATGTCTCATGCCGTAGTGCAACACCATAGACTATCATTATAATAATTGTTGCATGACATTGGTCATCATCAATGTCTCGCGACACATGTAGCAGTGTAGTTGTGCCCTATATGTTGTGCGACTTATTGGCACGCAACATGTCGTTGTGTAGCCCTAGCCTAAAGCTGACCTACAGCAGTAAATAAAAATGGCTGTGTTGTTATGGAAACCTGGAGTAAAATTGTGTGCATGTGACCATGTGTAAGAAGCAGGCTGCGTCAAGGCCTGTGGGCAGTAAGCACTGAATTTATCTATTTACCTGAGATCCTCAGCTGGCTGCTAATTTCATCTGAGAGAGAGTGAGTGAGTGAGTGAGTGAGTGAGTGAGAGAGCGTGAGTGAGAGAGAGTGAGTGAGAGAGAGTGAGAGAGAAAAACAGTCTATTTCATGTAATGTTTCTGTGTGTCGTTGCAGAGAGAAAGTCAATGCAGCTGACAGAAGTTGATTTTTACCTTAACTTTTTGAATCCCCACTGGTTGAGTGGGAGGGGGTTGCTTTTCAGTCCTTTTTTTTTAGGGTATCCTGAATTATAGGTCGATGCCATGGTAATTTATGAGGAAACACAGTGGAAGAAAACATCGCTTCGCACGGGTATATTTAATCTTTCATTTAATGTTTGTGTGTCATTGCAGAGAGAAAGTCATCCTCCCTCCCACCCCTGCAGTTGACAGAAGTTGATTTTTACCTTCAATTTTTCAATCCCCGTTGGCTGCGGAGTGGGAATGGCCTGACCGAGTTGGGGGAGTGACTTAGCGAGACCTGGGGTGGGGGTTTTAAGTCCTTCTTTTGAAGGTGGTCTGAATTACAGGTCGATGCCATGGTAATTTATGTGGACACGCAATGGGTAGCAGTGGAAGAAAACATCTTTTATTACTACTGAACGGTCTTAGTCTAAAACAAAAGTATATTTATGGTAACCTGAATACCCCATAAAGAGTGTCATCCACAGCGCTCTGCCCCTTTAAAGCAGTGAATAGAAATGGCTGGGTTGTTATTTACCCGAGCTCCTCAGCTGGCTGCTAATTACCTGGCTAGGTTGTTATGGAAACCTGTGCGTATATGGAGAAAATGGCAGTTGAGGTTTGAAACCAAAGCTCCCAGTCTAATATTGGCTAATGCAGGTCATATTTTGGGAATATCTCGAGAACGGTACATCCAAGAGAGCTGAGACCTGGTCTAAAACCTTACCAAACACCTGATGTACCTGTGTGCCGAATTTGGTGAAAATCAGTACAGTAGTTTGGTCGCGCATAAAGAACAGACAGACACTTATTTTTATAATATAAGGAGATAAGAGAAAAAGACTGACATACCAGTGTCTTTCAAGTGGATTTCCCACTAGTACTGTTTGTGGTAAATTCTATTGATATGTGTGATCAAGGGACTGGACTGCTTGAACTGCTATCAGATTTCCAGTGAAGATTGCATGCTCCTCATTATGCTGAGTTAGCATTCATTCTTCTATATCTCTTATTCACCCAGGTAGAAAGTGACTGCACTCGGTCATTTTCTCTGGGAGCAGGTAACTGGGCCATTCCATTCTAAAGAAGGTAATAACAATCATTTCATTTCTTGCTGATGTGTGGCAGTCACTCACCTGATCCCGGAACATGAGAGACACCGTTTCTAAGACATGCATGCTCCATTGCTGCTCCGTCTCTGAACTAGCCAAGAACTTCACAAGGTCATCCATACCACTCATGTGGACTGCCCACAGTACTCTGTCATGAACGCTAGCATCATCATCCACATTCTGAAAGGGGCAAAACATAATGAGCAAGAGACACTCTTAAATATCTTTTAGTCATTTTACAGAAGCATGAATCTGTTCACTGTGGCAGATGTCTCTTAACCCTTAAAAGACTGAGCTAACCGTTTTTTTTTCTTCTCCATCTTCCAAGAGCCATAATCTTTTTACTTTTCTATTCATAGCCTTATGAGGGCTGTTTGTGGGACAAGTTGATTTTTTTAATGGCGCCGTTTAATTTACTTTACCTCATACTGATATGTACAGCGCCATGGAACGAATAGCGCTTTAATAATAAATAATTATAATACTGAAAATGGGGGAAAATTCTTTGTGACACCACATTTAAAAAAAAAAAAAAAAAAAAAAAAAGCAATTTATGTAATTTTTTTCGCTTTGTTTTTATGGCATTCACTGCACACAAAAAAAAAAAACAGCACCTTTATTGTGTAGATCATTAGATCATTAACAAATTAGGCCTCATGCACACGACCATTGCCTGGCTGTGCCCATACTGCGGCCCAAAAACAGAGTGTCCGTAATATACGGATACCGGCCATTTGTGCACCATATCAAGGATGCGGAGACATTTACTTGAATGAGTCCACAATCCAGAAGGCACGGTGCGGAACAGAGGCTCGGAACCACTACGGAGTGCTACCATGGAGTTTCTCTCCGTGGCTCTATTTTTGTGTGGTGTGGACTGATCACTGACCCATTCAAGTTGAATGGGTCTGGATCCGTCTGCGGCAGCCGCACAGATGGTGCCCGTGCTTTAGGGGATGCAAATTAAGGTCCAAAATGCACAGAACGGCTGTGTGCATGAGGCCTTACTCTCAGAACTCTATAAAAAGTGAATGTAGAGAGCTGTGCATGTCCTTGCCATATACTGCAAATGGGTCCGTTTTGAAGATACATGCAGGTCCCAGAGGTGAGACTGCACCTATTGGACTATTATGGCAAATCTTGTGGATATGTAATAAAAATCCAACATGAGAATACCCTTTTAGGTGTTAAAATAGAGCTCTGCACCTGCAAAATATAGTTTCACAAATTCAAATACTTTTTGCAGTAATAAAGAACGATAAAAGACCTTTTCCTCATCTGGATCTGCAGGTACGTGAAGTATATTTCGTACTAATAAAAGGATCCTTTCAATTAATAAGTTATGTTCCTCTTCACGTTGCTCCCAGTCCTATTAGAAAACAGACAAAAAGTAAGAATTAAAAATGAAAAAAAGTGTAAAAATATAAAGCCTCGTGCAAAACAGAACAGTTTGTTTTGAGAACCTTAATAACGGATTCATCATAACTGAAGAGGTATACCTGGAGTGCAATGGAAACCTAAATATACCGTAAGATTTTGCAACTGCAAATTGCAGATGAAACAGACAATTATAACAATTATATAGTGAATAAAATGACTTACCATCTGCAGCAAATCATACAGCTTTTCACTCAAGACTACAAACAGTCTTTCATTTGCAAAGGCCTGATAAACATAAAAAATAAAAAAAAAATTGAGATCAGCTTGGTATTTACTGCTACTAAAAAACCTAAGGTCCTTAGGACTGATTATGCAGGCAATTATGGGGAACAAACAAAATGTTCTTGATAAGTGCCTGATCGCCAGGGAGATGGAAGCAGCATTTACATGCAGTAGTCATCTCCTGTGCAAGGAAGCAGGCAATTGTCACAGCGATTGCCTGTCCCCATATAGTTTCATTGTTTCTCTGTAGCAGGTCCTGGTGGGAGCTGCTCTGCTCTACAGAAATACAGATTTTGGGTGCTGACCCAAAGACCTGATCACCCAATGAACAACCGTGTACATTTCTTTCAATACCAGGTTGCCCAGCCGAGCTTATATTAGCCACCTTGCGGTTGCTGCTTTTGAGGAAGCACTTAGAAGCCCAACTTTAATTATCATTGCATTGTCTACAAACTAGCGGGAGAGGGTGATGTGCAAGTGTGATGATGCTATGGAGATGCTACAGTTAACCCGTTCCCCACCAAAGATGAACAAAATATTTTAGTTCTTGGTTTGGTGTGTGAGGAGGGAAGCGGAATGCAAGAAAGATCACATCCTGCCATGTCTTCCCCCTACACAGCCTCCAGTGACCGGACATCTAGATCTTGAAAGGTTTTGGTCCCTTCAGTTCTGAGGATGTTGTGCTTGGATCAGACTTGTAGTTACAATGTAATTTACTTTTATTATTATTTTTTTTTCCAAAAGTTTAATTTTTTATTCAAAATAACACATAGGCACCCGCAACTGTTGGCGGCTGGGTGCCATTCTCACACAGACAGGCATCTTGTTTCAGAAAATGTCTTTTTTAATATGAATTTTTCAATCTGTGCATTTGGCATGAAAAAGGTTGGAGCCTGCCTGGACATCAGCCATGTCCGGGTGTAAATTGCACACAAAAGAGTCCAGAAACCCCATAGAAATGTTCTTCCTGTGTTTTATTTTAATGTTAATGACCAGAAGAGATTATGGACTCAAAACGGGGATAATAATATATCCTCACCTCTTTATAAGTCTGTAGGTAGGACACAACCTGCAGGAAATGATGGCGAAAGGTGGGGTCTTGTGGAACTTTCCCAAAACACAGAAGTGCTGGCTGGGTTAAGTTCACCATTAACCTGTAAGACAGAGCGGTCTGGTTAGGAAACATCCTAAACTGCTTCTGTGCATTCATGTCAACCTTAACATGCTGGTTACCTAATAACGGCATCGAAGAGTTGCTTGTCATTGTGGTGCTGAATGACTAAAGGTATAAGATCATTCTGCAGGATCTGGGCAGCACCCAGCTGTTGTCGGATATCTCTGGTTTCATCCTCATGACGGAGGTAACGGATTAAGTCTTTCACGCTCTCTGGAATGGATAACGAGAAGACAGACTTAGGAAACAAACGTACAGTAGCAGTTTTCTCAAGTCAATTAGTGATGTTCATAAGGAAACACCTCAACATGAAAAACTGCGATTCCCCCCCCTTTTTTAAAAAAACAAACAAAAAACATTTGATGGAAGTTCACAAAGCACAATACAAGGGTAAAAATGCAAACATACTGGACAGTGGCTGAATATAAATAAAATCGCTTATACCAGAAATATTTTGTAAGTTATTCACAAAGCATATAATGTAATTTTAGAGAAGTCCACATTTAGTTGTCTTTCTAAAGAGAAAGACAACTAAAATTTATAAACCATGAATGTTAGGGGGCTACACTGTACTAGATATTCAGTACAATATGTAAAGCGTACCGATTTGTAGCTTAAAGGGGCTGTTCCAGTAGTACTCCACTGCCGATTAGGGCAAATAACACCACAGAGGGACATGGGGACCAGCAGTATCAAGGACCTTCCTTCTAGGAACTGTCCAGGTGAGACAACATCTTTAACCCCTTAAGTTTTGCAAAGGTCTTTTCAGAGTTTGAGAAAAGGACTTAAAGGGGTTATCCAATTTCTAATATACTTACCCCGCTGCCGGCACCACTCCTGGTCCCTGCACCGCCGCTTCTCCCCATGGGTGAATGAAAACATCCGGGGGGGGGGGGGGGGGGCAGCCAATGGCAGGTGGTGACAGGGACGACCCACAGCATTACTACTTCAGGAGATAGAGCTGTTGGAAGTCAGAACGGGAGTGATGGCGGCTGAAAGTGAAAACAGGTTTTAGCTGCTTTCACTCCCAAACCGATTTCTAAAGGCTACATCTCCCAATGTGGTGTAGATAATGTTTTGATTCTGGTCTTGTTTTAAAGCTTAGTCTGTCAGCTTTCAAACAACACCCATATCTCTGGCTGCTACCCAACCCAAGATATGAAAAGTTATAGCAGCTCTCCCAGTTCAACTGCCTGTGATCTCAGCCACCTTGGGGGAGCTGACAGGCTGCAGGGAGAAGAGAAAACAATATATAAAAATATAAATATATAAATTCAGCAACATCATAATTGTAGTGTCCCGCAGAATAAAATAATCATGTTTTACACCACCCCACAAAATAATGTTAAAATGATATAAGTATATAAACCTCAAAATGGTTCCTAAAATAAAAAAATAAATAAAAACTACAATTCTTCAAGCAAAATTCAAGGTCTCCTACAGCGACATTCAAGGAAAAAAAAATAGTTATGACAGCTGGAACATAGAGGAGGAAAAATGTTACTGGCCCTTAAAGAGGACCTTTTCACCACTCCTGAGATGCCCGTTTTAACAGCTTCATGCATACCCTGTGTAATCATTTATTATTCCATCTAGAAGTTATGAATTCATTGCTAGCAGTCTGCAGTAAGGGTACGGGAGGAGTTAACCAGTTGGGTGTTGTGTCCCTAAACAGTGACAATGGCAGCACTGATTGAATAGAGTGAGCAGGGACACACACCCAACTGGTTACGGCCCCTTTGTACCCTTACTGCAGACTGCTAGCAATTCATTCATAACTTCTAGTAGAAATAATAAAGGAACGGCACAACATAGAGACATAAGAATAGATGTTCCAGAATTGTTATTACATGGGGAATGCATGTAGCTATTAAAACAGGCATGTCAGGAGTGGTGAAAGGATCTCTTTAGGGCAAAATTAATCAGGTCACTAATCGGTTAAAAACTAACTTTTGTCCCGAGTTGTACCTCAATTTTAATCTGGCTGTTAAGGGCTTAAAGGACCAATTCTTGCAATACTATTCAGATGGAGCTGATCGGCATTGTTTCAAGCGCTATAACACAGGAAGATATCTCCCTGAAAAAAAAGCAGTCACTGTTTCACACTAAAAACAATGAGATGCAAGTTTGAGGAGTTTTTCCACACCAAATCCAATGCGGAAAGCACGTCAAAATCAGAATTAAAAACTGTGAGCGTTAACATGGACTTTTATGTCATATCCCCAGCATATGCCATAAACGTCTAATCATCTAATCATAGTAAGTAACCCATTGTTATAAGTCAAACTACCTGCATATTATGGATATTACTACAAATGCTTTACATCAAATCGTTCAAAGAAAATATGTACTTACCAAGGCAATCAGGTTCTTTGTGGTAGGCATCACCCTCCAGGTACCCCAAGGCACTACACGTTGCTAATAATTCGCAGTTCATCATGTACAAGTCCATAAATTGCTTGCCACCTTAAGGAAGAATGGTGATCTTCACCTGACAATTAGAAAGAAACGTCAGGACCTCATTGTATAAGTGTGATCGCAGCATAAAACAGAGCAAAGGGCTATAGGAAATCACTATAATATGGCTGCAACTGATGTGTCATTCCCAAATCATACAGACCTGATGTACAGCAGCTCAGGGATAAAAGGTACTTCTGTGCAATTTAACAACTGAATGGAAAGTGTTAAAAGGGTAAGGGCAGTAAAATGATACCATTTCCAGCCTGCAGACCGAGCTTCCATGCACAGTGCTCAGGTAGCACATTAAGGAGCCTTTCTACATTACATCTAATGCTTTCCTCTGCCAATTAGTAAATGTGTAGTTGAACAGTTCAGGCACTTGTTACACCGAGCACAGAGCTGAAGAAGGGGTGCACGGCCAATGGATTCTCACAGGTGCCCTCTCCTCAGCCTCTGCACTTGGCTTCAGATTTACCCAGGGCGTTTGCCTGGGTAAATCTGGCGATTTGCTTCAATATGCAAAATAAAAAGTATATTCCATACATCCATAACTCATGCAGCAAGTTCTAGCCCAGGGATCAGCAACCTCCGACACGCCAGCTGTTCTGAAACTACAACTCCCAGAATCCTCCTTTCACTTTTATGGGAGTTACAAAAACTGCCAAGTAAGTGTGCATGCTGGGAGTTGTGGTTTCACAGCAGCTGGAGTGCCGGAGGTTGCTGATCCTGGATCTAGCCCTTCATTTTATATACAAACGTAATGAGGATTTTGTATTTTCCAGTATTATACAATAAGCCAGCTTCAGTGGATTCCCTGCACGTGACTGATGTTTGAATGAGACCCACCCAGCACAAGTCTGACCCAGGTGATGACTTATATTTTGGACAATCTATTTCGGTGGCCGCACATTTTGTAGAATAGCGGTTTAGCTCCAAAACCATGCAGCTGAGCCAAATACATCAGCAGTAGGACAAATCCCTTATTATTCCAGGGTCCACTTCTCAGGACTAGCTCTTACGGGACGGAGCAGCAATACCACACCCACAGGTAAGAGGGTGAAAACCCCGATATGTCACAGCACAGACCTCAATACACAGGAAAATACCAGGTCTCCCCTCAAACAAAGTGAACTTACACAATATGGTCAATTCACTTTTTAGAATTCATTATTGATAAATTGTGTCAAAACTATTGGTTTTAGAAAAACTTTGCCTAAAGCCATATTTTTCTGCATTTCTTTGCAGATAACACACTGACCCATTCATTTCTATGCCGTCATGCACACTCTTTTTTGGATCAGTGTGGCCGTTCCACAAATTATACAATTTGCAGAAGAAAATAGCTATTTCTATTGAAGGGAGTGAGAAAAACACAGAATGCATAAGGATAGCATCCGGATTTTGCGGATCTGTGGTCTGCAAACTGAAATATGAATACGGTCGTGTGCATCAGCCCTACAATCATGACAAAAACCACAATATGACCACAGTATGAACACATTCTCATTTTCATATCAAGGGTCTGTGAAAAATGAGAGCCGCCACCTGACGGGTTGCCATAGGCAACTACTTAATTTTGTTTTGCACTAGCCTGTCTCCCATAATGGCCACTCACCCACTGATCAGGCCTATACAAACACCTACTGTCAATGAACTTTCAAAAAAACTTTGCTGTCAGCACTTTTCTCTCTCCTTGTTCTAGCGATCAGTCTCCGTGCTCAAAACCTCCGATATGTCAGTATGACATACGTTTTTTTGAAGGCTCAGTGACATACTAACAATGTGACATGTGGGGTCTGAAAAGTAACTAGAAGAAAAGTTGTGAAGTATTATAAAGCATCACTAACTCAGTTCTCTCTGCTTCATCCACAAGTGTCCTACATGAACACCACAAGATGCAGGAAGGCTTTTTCCAATAATGTAGTCACAGAAGAGTCCCAGCACCAGAGAAGAATGACAGCTGACAGTGCCATACAGGGTCACCCAACCACAAAACATACAAGCCGTGCCATCAGCCTCTCAGTCTGTACCGTATTTGCCCATACCTGCCCATTAGAAAAATGCTGGAAGGGACCTTTGTGAAAGTCTTCTGGTGCCTCTTAGCCTTCTGACAGACAACTACTCCCAGCAGCTGCTGGAGAGGCAATGAAAGTACTGCGGAGCGGACAAAGAACTGGGAGTAGGCGAGGAGAACAGAGGGAGGGCACATCACATAACCCAGGTTATGCAAGCGGCCTATTTACCCAGAGGCCTCCACTGAACTAACCTACATCCTTATCCACTCAACCAGAAGCAGCACATCATGTCAGTGAGGGCCAAGCTGACAAACATTCAGGTCACAAACGTGTGAAGCCGATTCTCCCGATAAAAACAATCCTTTCAGGTAAAATGAAGAAATGATAAAGCAGAAAACTACAGCGACGTCCACAAGAGGCTTGAATGTCTTTTCTTCATCTTTGTGCTGAGATGTCCAGCATACAGAGCAGCCCTGTAGTACAACCTGTAACACCTTCTAAATGGTGCATCTTATTCCCTCTGAATAATACTTGTAATGGCACAAATGTGGTGGGAACTCATGATGGTGAAAAGTGTTGTCGTAGACATCTGAAATAGAATGGGTGGTCCAGACGCAATGGAAACTGGACGTAGCAGCCAATGTTTCTAGAAGGCCAAAAAATATAAAATAAAAAGAAATAGTAACAGTACAGTAATAGGACTTTTTGTTAGCTGTAAAATCCTTGTCTTGACAAGTTCACTGGAAGACAAAAAAAAAAACAAAAACAAAAAAAACACACCTTGCGTATAGCTGCTGCCGTTAAGCAGAAAAAGTATTAGCTCCTGGGACCAGCTCTTCCCTTCCTGCAGACACTGGGCTAATAAGTCTGTATGGAACCAGTAGGAGAGGCCAAACCATACAGGACTAGGAGACAGGACAGGTGGGACCATCAATAAAAAAACTGCATGTGTCCCCCAATGAACTTAGTAAGAAAGGAATTTTACAGGGGAGTCTCACAAAAAAAATGTGATTTTCTTGCTCGTGTCACTGAGGGACACAGCAGACCTTTGGGTGTCCAAAAGCAGTCCCGGTGAGGGAACAAAAAAAAAATCAGAGCACAAACTCAATTCCCGTGGTGAACTCCTGCAGGACTATCACAGTGGAGGAAGTCTGCACAATTATGGACTCCATATACAGAATTTGGTATGAAACCTCTTTTGCATATTGGATTTTTATATGTGAACAAGCGAAGAAGAAGAAAACTTTTTGTCCTGTGCACTTTTTATCGTATACTCTAGCTGGAAGGGATGGCTTCCATGTACATGAAGCTTGTGACTGGTGGTTACGTGGGGAGCTCTGAACTTTCATTTCCTGGATAGTGGAGCAGCTCCTGGGCTTCCAGACAAGGCCATCCACCAACAAAGTCAGAATAAAAAATGTAAAATACAAGTTGACAAAATGGGTTCCTGTAACTCTCCAGTGACAGAATCTCACCCTGAGAATACGGCAACCAGCGCAGACACCTATCTATAGAAGGGTGGAAGAGGAGGGAGGCATGGAGCCTTGAGCAGGTTGGGTATAGGTATAGTAGAAGGATCTAACACTTCGTGCTTAGTATCGCCTCCTAGTGGTAACAGCTATACCCAGTGCTCTTCTGTGTACCCCAGTGACATGAGCGGAAACACACACTAGAATCAGACAAATAGGACTGTAAACACTATTCACACTGAATGAACACGAGCTTCTGGGTCACAGACAATACAAAGTAGATATCTCCCCGGCCATGTACGGTCATCAAACACTGACGCCCCGGACAGCTTTTATGTTTGTTTGTATCATTGGCTGTTTAAATTTACTGCCAGTGCAAATACAGAAAAGTGTCCAGAATGTACAGTGCACCCACTAAAGATTAACCACTTGCTTACCGCCATATAAAAGCAGCGGGCTACATTACGATCTGCTGACTCCCTGTGGTTGTGGCCATCTGAAGTGGTCTCCAGGGATATGATCTAGGGTTGAGCAAAAGCCGCTTAAAAGGGTTATTCTCATTTTAGAGAATGGGGGCATATCGCTAGGATATGCCCCCATTGTCTTATAGGTGCGGGTCCCACCGCTGGGACCCGCACCTATATCCAGAACAGAGCCCCCGAACTGAATGAGGGCACACTGCGCAGCCACCCTCCATTCATTTCTATGGGGCCGCCGAAAACTTCCGTCGGCTCCATAGAAATGAATGGGAGCGGTGGCCGCGCTTGCGCGCTGCGCTCCCATTCATTTCTATGAGCGCAGCGGGGAGCTGCGCCTGGTGGTGGCCGGACCCCCGCGGTCCTCCAGGCACAGCGCTCCCCGCTCCGTTCTGGATATAGGTGCGGGTCCCAGCGGTGGCTTTTTTTTCTTTAACTGCGTTCACCTGGCAGGGTGGATCATGTGATATTTTTATATAGCCGGTCGATACGGACGCGGCAATACCTAATATATCTATTTTTTACATTTTTTTTTTTACTTTATTTTGTGAAAAGGACGCTTTTTTTTTTAACTTGAAACTTTTTTTGTAAAACTATTTTTTTCACTTTTTTTACTTTTGGGGGTCTGATCCCCTTTACAATGCATTACAATACTTCTGTATTGTAATGCATTGGCTGGAAGTGTATTACACGCAGTAATGCACTTACAGCCTCACTTTCCCTTACAAAAAGTGTAATAGCAAGCGATCAAAAAGGCGTATTTAACCCAAAATGGTACCAATCAAACAGTCATCTTGTCCCGCAAAAAATGAGACCCTACCTAAGACAATCGCCAGAAAAAAAAAATAAAATATATATATATGACTCTCAGAAAATGGCAACACAAAAAAAAGATTTTATTCTGTTCAAAAATAAATCTAATGTGTAAAATTTAATAAAAATAAAAATGTTAGACATATTAGGGATCGCCGTGTCCATAACAACCTGCTCTATAAACATATTACATGAGATGGCCCCCAAGGTGAATGCTATAAAAAAATTCTTAAAAAAAAAAAAAAAGTAGGCCAAAACAGCCATTTTTTTTCCTCTTGCCTCACAAAAAGTCTAATAACATGCGATCAAAAAAGCATATGTACCCCAACAAAAAGGTACCAATCAAACAGTCATCTCATCCCGCAGAAATTGATACCCTACCTAAGACAATCGCCCAAAAAAAAAAAAAAAAATGGCTCTTTGAAAATGGCAACACAAAAACAAGATTCAATTCGGTCATTCGGCGCAGGAGCAGTGAGTGCCGATGGCTGCCGGGCTCCCGGCTTCCTCACTGCGCCTGCGCCGCCTTCTCTTCTGGGTGTACTGTGACGTCATCGAACGGCGCAGGCGTGGGATTTCCAGCACGGACAGGGCCAGGAGCAGATAGAGCGAGCTGCCTGGCCCTGTCCATCACAAGAAAGGGGGCGTGAATAAAGGTAGGGAAACGGCGCTACTAGGTGCAGGGTTACCGCCCCTTGCACCTAGTAAGATTAATTTGCATATGACAAAAGTTGATTTATTACAAAAACGGGGACACCAGTAAAAAAATGACCAGTTTGGGCATCAGGTGACATTTGCACATTGCAAATGTCATCCTGTTTTATATGCCCAAAACTGGTGACAGAAACCCTTTAACAAAAATAAAAATATTTGACATATTGGGTATCGCCTCGTCCGTAACAACCTGCTCTATAAAAAAATATCACATGATTTGCCCCCTCAGGTGAATGCTGTAAAAAATAAAAAAATAAAAAAATATGCCAAAACAGCTATTTTTTTTACCTTGACTCACAAAAAGTGTAATACTAAGTGATCAAAAAGTCATATGTACACCAAAATGGTACCATTGAAAACGTCACCTCATCCTGCAAAAAATGAGCCCCCACATAAGACAATAACTCAAAAAAATAAAAATCAATGGCTCCCACAAACCAATCCACCAAATCTGTGCTACAAAATCCATATGGCGCTCCTTCTGTTCTGAGTCCTGCCATGTGCCCCCACAGCAGTTTACCACCACATATGGGGTGTTGCCGTATTTAGGAGAAAATGGGGAACAAATTATGGGATGCTTTTCTCCTGTTACCCCTTGTGAAAATGAAAAATTTGGGGCTAAAGCAACATTTTATTGGAAGAAACAAAACTTCATTTTCACAGCCAAGTGTTTCCAAATTCTGTAAAACGCTTAGGGGGTCAAAGTGGTCAGTACCCCCCTTAATATATTCTTTGAAGGGTGTAGTTTCCAAAATGGGGTCATTTTTTTGAGGGTTTCCACTGTAGGGGTACGTCAGGGTCTCTCAATTACAAAGTGGTGCCTAAAAACCATTCTAGCAAAATCTGCCTCCAAAATCCGTATGGCGCTCCTTTCCTTCTGACCACTGCCACAAACCCATAGAGACGTTTACCACCACATACGGGGTATTTCTGTAACCTGCAGAATCAGAGTAATGTATATTGATGATTTGTTTGCTGTTAACCCTTGCTGTGTTGCAAGAAAAAAAATTAACATGAATAATCTACCAAAAAAGTGAAATTTTGAAATTTCACCTCCATTTTCCTTTAATTCTTGTAGAACACCTGAAGGGTTAACAAAGTTTGTAACATCAGTTTTTTATCATTTGAGGGGTAGTTTCTAAAATGGGGTCATTTATGGGTGGTTTCCATTAAATAAGCCCCTCAAAATTACTTTATATCTGAATTGGTGCTTAAAAAAACTGTTTTGGAAATCTTGTTGAAAATTAGAAAAATGGCTTCTAAACTTCTAAGCCTCCTAACGTCCTAAAAAAGTAAAATGACATTTATAAAATGATGCCAACATAAAGTATACGTATGGGGAATGTAAAATAACTATTTTTGGAGGTATTACTATGTATTTGGAAAGTAGAGAAATTGAAATTTGGAAAATTGCTAATTTGTCCAAATTTTTGGTAAATTTGGTATTTTTTTTTATAAATAAAAATGAAATATTTTGCCACAAATTTACTACTGTCGTGAAGCACAATATGTGACGAGAAAGCAATCTCAGAATGGCCTGGATAAGCAAGAGCGTTCCAAAGTTATTACCACATAAAGTGACATGTCAGATTTGCAAAAAATGGCCTGGTCAGGAAGGTGAAAACAGGCCCGGGGTTGAAGGGGTTAAAAAACAACAACAACAACCCAGAGTAAATAGGGTGGCTCTCACCATATACAGATGTATACTTCCCCGTTCCTCAGGACTAGTACCGGGCTGATGGCCTCGAGGATTCCAAAGGGGTCGGCGCATACAGAATCTCCCGGTTCCAACATGGTCCAACCGGGTCCAGCATAGCACTGTGTGCATCAGATGAGAGCTGGCTGCTGTCTCCTGCTGCCACTTATAACGCGCCTTGGCCTCCTTTATGACATGGCCCACTCCTAATCCAAACTGACAGAGGCCCCTGCTTCCTGCAGCGTCACAAGTAGTGACGTCCGAATGCAGGAAGCCGCATATTGCCGCCCACCTCCACATGCTCAGTAGGCGCAACTGCCCTGGCAGCCATCTTTAAGAAGGAAGAGGGCCCCTCACCCCGCCGGCTGGACCGGGAGCCGCCTGAACACGGCCACAGTGGCCCCCAAGAGGCTGGGAGGAGGCAGGAGAAAAGGTAGACTTGGCCAGCAGCTCCCAAAGGAGACTAACGCCGCCTGGGATAGGTCCCTTCATGGTTTAGTAGACCCAGACCTTCCCCAGCTCCAGAGTGTGAACCCAAATCTAGGAGGAAGAGCTCCTAGGTACATCCTATCCGGAGGACAGGAAACCTAAAACTGAGGTGTGGAGGGGGTGTGAACCTTTTTATCTTCTCAGGTTTCCTGTCCTGGATGGGAGGTCCTACTCGCATGGGTGCTGTCATGGGCAAGGAGAAAAGTGAAATAAAGTAGTTATAGCTATTAGTATGCTATACTATGGCTAAAACTAAGTGTACACATACACAATTTCCCCTTTCGCTTACATAAAAAATACACAATTATTTTTGCTTTAAAATCAGATCAGGTGCCTCCCCCCGTCAGGCCTCAGATCTTGTCTGGTAATGAAGTGGTTAAAGTTTCTGAACTTAAAGGGAACCTGTCATCTCCGAAACACCCCCTGAACTAGAGTAAGCGTTGTATAGTGTAAGTGATGCTGAATCCGAATATGTAATTTTTATCTTCATACTCACTTCCATTCCGACGCTGTGCTCCCACAAACCGGCAGTAAAATGCACTCACTGGACTCCGGTGCTCACTCACATAATGGAGAGGACTCAAAGAAGAGTCCTCTCAATGCATTTTACTGCTGGTTTGTCAGAGCACAGCGTCGGAATGGAAGTGAGTATGAAGATAAAACTTACATATTCGGATTCATCATCACTTACACTATACACAGATTACTCTAGTTCAGGGGGTGTTTCGGGGATGACAGGTTCCCTTTAAAGATGAAACGTAAACTAGGGCTGAGCAACATACTGGTATCTATCATAAACCGTGGTATTAAGAAAGGGCGATATCACAGTTTAATTACCGCTGTATTTTAGTAACATCAGGAAATCCGCACTGCAGGTCAATTACCCCACTGAAAAAATTAGCTAAGTGTACATGAGAATCCTGTAATCTCATACACTTTCCTGGCACTGTACTATGCCGCTGTTTTTCTGGATGGGAATCATGTGTGCAGGTGGCCTAAAGGAGTAGTCTGGACAACAGATCTATCGCCAGGACAAGTCATCAACTTCAGATCGGTGGAGGTTAGAAACCAACCGTGCTTACCAACCAGCTGAGGCACTTCCCCCTTGACTAGTACCAAAAACTGCGTTCCACAAAGATTTGGCAAAACTCATTGTCTCTAATGCTACTGGATTAGGGCCCATTCACATGGCCGGGGCCGTACTGCGGGTCTGCAATACACGGGCACCGGCCTTGTGCACTGCGCATCACGGACACATTCACTTGAATGGATCCGCAATCCCGGAGATGCGGAACAGAGGCACAGATCGGAACCCCACGGACTCACTACAGAGTGCTTCCGTGGCGTTTCTGTCCATGCCTCCGCACCGCAAAAAAGTAGTGGGATGCGGATCGGAGACCTCATTCAAGTGAATGGGTCCATGATCTGAATGCGGCAGCCCCACGGTCACAAATTGTGGTCCACAGCACGGGCACTGACGGCACATGTTTGTGTGCATGAGCCCTTACAATGCAGATTATACGCACATAAACCCGCCTGTATTATGTCACGTGTACATGTGAGTATGGACAAGCACTCTACCTCTTGGGCCTTCATTTCCCCGTCACATGTCAAGCAGGATAAAGAAGCATTAGTGTCCTGCGCCTCCGCACTTCTTCCTGGAAACCTTTCCTCGAGGTCACGTTTTCAGCAGTCACCGCAGACACTGCCAGCCAACTTCTTGAGGTGTTTCTTTACATAAGAAGCCTTATTTTACTTGTAGAGATTTAATTGAATGAAAATGAACTGAGCAGTCACCGGCTGCATGTCCGGGGGGAAAAAGGTCAGCAACTTGAGACGGTGAAAGCAGCGCACTTGTCTGCAGATAGATAGCGTCTTTGGTTTGAAACACGTGAGAAGAATATTAAATCTAGCGAGTGCTGACATAAGGAGCTCCAGAAACTGCAGCAACTTTCCATTAACTCAGTAAGGGTCTGCTTAACCCCTTAGTGACTGATGACGTACTATGTACGTCATGATGTGGCGTTAGTTACCACATCATAACAATAGAAAGTTCGGACCAGCGATTATATATATATATATATATATATATATATATATATATATATATTCATAAGTGCATATCCATAAAGCAAAACTATAGAAATAACAAAGTATGGTTGCACAGCATGTAATAAGCAATAGGAGTAAAAGTAAATCTGGATATATGTGGCGCTATGCCGACTAAAGATAAAAAAGGAGCAAATATGTGTAACTAAGGACTTCCTTTTTTATCTTTAGTCGGCATAGCGCCACATATATCCAGATTTACTTTTACTCCTATTGCTTATTACATGCTGTGCAACCATACTTTGTTATTTCTATAGTTTTGCTTTATGGATATGCACTTATGAATATATATATATATGTATCACTGGTCCGAACTTTCTATTGTTATATAATGAGCCTCGCAAACTCTTTTGGACCTGGCGACGCCCATTCACCCAGGACTTCCTGGTAGGATTCCTATTTAGCTGGTCTCACACGCCCTGAATAATGGAGACTTGGATGTAGTCTGAACAGAGGCATAGATGAGTGTAGGGACCCACTCCACAGGAAGTTACAGTGACGATTGGTGAGTGGGCATGATCACGCATTTGCAAATATGTGTAACTAAGGACTTCCTTTTTTATCTTTAGTCGGCATAGCGCCACATATATCCAGATTTACTTTTACTCCTATTGCTTATTACATGCTGAGTTACCACATCATGACGTGCACAATACGTCATGAGCTCCAAGTGTCACCAAAAGTACACTTGCGGTGACACTTGCTTGTAAACGGGTGTCACGGACAGCGGAGCTGTCCGGACACCCAGCAGGGGACCAATCACAGTGGTCCCTGCCTTAGAACCCCTGCGATTGGTCAGTCAGATTTGACTGACCAATCGCAGAGTTCAGCAGCGCAGCCCCGATGTCCCCAAGGACATAGGGGCTGCGCTGCTATGTTTTAATATTTCAGGATGGCCGAGTGGACTCCCAAGCTACCGCCACCCGCCGTCCTCCGCTGCCGCTGGTAAGTATTAGCCCCCCCTTCCCCAGTTTATTCCCCCCCAAGTTTCAGGATGGCGAGCGGTATTAGATTGTCAGCTGTAACATACAGCTGACAATCTAATGTAACGGCCGACATCGCTGCTGGCAGTGATGTCGGCCGTTTAACCCCTTCCATGCCGCGATCCGTAGGGACCACGGCATGGAGGGGGTTAACAGGCAGGAAGCTCCCTCCCTCATGGGGCGCTGCGGTGTGCTGGCAGCACACCAATGGTGTGGCCAGAAGAGAGGGAGGGAGCTTTCTCCCCCTCCCATCGGAACGCTGCTCTGCTGTGGCAGCGTCCCAATGGTTACCATGGCAACCGGACGCCATCCAGCTTGCCATGGTATATCAAGCCTGACTAGGCTCCTGCTAAAGGCAGGAGCCTGATCAGGCTTAGTGTGTAAAGTAAAAATACACTGTAGTACACTATATAGTGTACTGCAGTTAGGGCTGGGCGATTAATCGAATTAATTCGATTAATTCGCCCATTGCAAGCCTCACGATTTTATTTTTTAGGAAAATCGTGAATTCGATTTTCCTAAAATGGCGCTCGACATATAAAATAAAAAAAATATCTCACCTGTCCTGCGGCTCCGCTCCGGTGTCCGGCGCTCCTCTTCTTTTCCGGGGCTACGCTGCACTGTCCTGACCGTGTACAGCGTCAGGACGTAGTGCGCGCACTCTGACCTGACGCTGCACGCAGTCAGGTGACAGTGCAGCGCCGGGAGAAGAAGAGGGGCGTTGGACGTGGAGCGGAGCCGCGGCGTGGGACAGGTGAGAGATTTTTTTTATTATTATGATGGTGGCTGCTCTGAGGTCTGGAGGGGGCACAGTGGGTTTTATTTATATTTTTATATTTTTACTAACATAAGAAAATCGAGATTTAAATCATGAATCGTAAAAAAAAAAAAAATGAAAACGTAAAAAAAAATCATTTTTTTCCATATATGCACATTTATAACAGAGTAAAAATAAATAAAATAATAAAATACCCTAGACATATCGCCGCGTCCGTAACAACTTACTCTACAAAAGTCTCACATGGCCTAACCCGTCAGATGAACACAGTAAAAAAAATAAAATAAAAACTATGTAAAAAAAAGCCATTTTTTGTCACCTTACATTACAAAAAGCGTAATACCAAGCGATCAAAAAGGCATATTCCTCCCAAAATAGTACCACTCTAACCGTCATCTCATCCTGCAAAAAATTAGCCCCTACCTGAGACAAACGCCCAAAAAATTAAAAAAAAAAAAAACTACAGCTCTCTCACTATGAAGACACTAAAACATGATTTTTTTTCTGTTTCAAAAATGATATTATTGTGTAAACCTTAAATAAATAAAAAAAGTATACATGTTCGGTATCGCCACGTCCGTAACAACCTGATCTACAAAAATCTCACATGACCTAACCCCTCAGGTGAACGCAGTAAAAATGAATAAATTAAAGCTGTGCCAAAATTACCAATTTTTGGGTCACCTTGCCCCAAAAAGTGTAATAATTAATAATGAAAAAATCATATTTACCCAAAAATGGTACCAATACAAATTTCAACTCTTCCTGCAAAAAATGAGCCCCTGCACAAGACGATCGGGAGAAAAATAAAAAAAAGATATGGCATTCAGAAAATGGAGACACAAACATTTTTTCTCAAAAATGCTTTATTATGTAAAACTGAAACAAAGAAAGTAGACATATTTGATATCATCACGTCCGTAACAACCTGCTCTATAAAAATACCACATGATCTAACCTGTCCGATGAACATTATAAAAAACAAAAAATAAATGCAGTACCAAAACATCCATTCTTCGTTTACCTTGCCTCCCAAAAAAAATAGAGAGCGATTAAAAATCATACGTACCCCAAAATAGTACCAATAAAACTATCTTATCCCGTAGTTTCCAAAATGGGGTCAGTTTTTGATTGTTTGTACTATAGGGTGCATCTGGGGGGCTTCAAATGGGACATGGTGTCTAAAAACCAATCCAGCAAAATCTGACTTCAAAAAACCATACAGCGCTCCTTTCCTCCTGCGCCCTGCCATGCGCCCATACAGCAGTTTACCACCACATGTGGGTGTTTCTGTAAACCGCAGAATCAGGGTAATAAATATTTGAGTTTTGTTTGGCTGTTAACCTCAGATGTGTTAATGAGAAAATGGACTGAAATGGTAAATCTGCCAAAAAGTGACATTTTGAAATTTCATCTCCATTTTCCTTTAATTCTTGTGGAATACCTAAAGGCTTAACAAAGTTTATAAAATCAGTGTTAAGTAACTTGAGGGGTGTAGTTTCCAAAATGGGATCATTTATGGGGGGTTCTACTATGTAAGCCCCACAAAGTGACTTCAGTCCTGAACTGGTCCTTAAAAAGTGGGTTTTGGAAATTTTCTTAAAAATTTTAAGAATTGCCTCTAAAATTCTAAGCCTTTTAATGTCCTAAAAAAATAAAATGACATTTACAAAATGATGCAAACATAAAGTAGACATATGGGGAATGTTAAATAATAAATATTTTATGAGTATCACTTTCAATTTTAAAAGCAGAGAAATTGAAACTTTGAAAATTGTGAATTTTTCAAAAATTTTGGTAAAGTTGGGATTTTTTCATAAATAAAGGGGACATACACTCACCGGCCACTTTATTAGGTACACCATGCTAGTAACGGGTTGGACCCCCTTTTGCCTTCAGAACTGCCTCAATTCTTCGTGGCATAGATTCAACAAGGTGCTGGAAGCATTCCTCAGAGATTTTGGTCCATATTGACATGATGGCATCACACAGTTGCCGCAGATTTGTCGGCTGCACATCCATGATGCGAATCTCCCGTTCCACCACATCCCAAAGATGCTCTATTGGATTGAGATCTGGTGACTGTGGAGGCCATTTGAGTACAGTGAACTCATTGTCATGTTCAAGAAACCAGTCTGAGATGATTCCAGCTTTATGACATGGCGCATTATCCTGCTGAAAGTAGCCATCAGATGTTGGGTACATTGTGGTCATAAAGGGATGGACATGGTCAGCAACAATACTCAGGTAGGCTGTGGCGTTGCAACGATGCTCAATTGGTACCAATGGGCCCAAAGAGTGCCAAGAAAATATTCCCCACACCATGACACCACCACCACCAGCTTGAACCGTTGATACAAGGCAGGATGGATCCATGCTTTCATGTTGTTGATGCCAAATTCTGACCCTACCATCCGAATGTTGCAGCAGAAATCGAGACTCATCAGACCAGGCAACGTTTTTCCAATCTTCTACTGTCCAATTTCGATGAGCTTGTGCAAATTGTAGCCTCAGTTTCCTGTTCTTAGCTGAAAGGAGTGGCACCCGGTGTGGTCTTCTGCTGCTGTAGCCCATCTGCCTCAAAGTTCGACGTACTGTGCGTTCAGAGATGCTCTTCTGCCTACCTTGGTTGTAACGGGTGGCAATTTGAGTCACTGTTGCCTTTCTATCAGCTCGAACCAGTCTGCCCATTCTCCTCTGACCTCTGGCATCAACAAGGCATTTCCGCCCACAGAACTGCCGCTCACTGGATGTTTTTTCTTTTTCGGACCATTCTCTGTAAACCCTAGAGATGGTTGTGCGTGAAAATCCCAGTAGATCAGCAGTTTCTGAAATACTCAGACCAGCCCTTCTGGCACCAACAACCATGCCACGTTCAAAGGCACTCAAATCACCTTTCTTCCCCATACTGATGCTTGGTTTGAACTGCAGGAGATTGTCTTGACCATGTCTACATGCCTAAATGCACTGAGTTGCCGCCATGTGATTGGCTGATTAGAAATTAAGTGTTAACGAGCAGTTGGACAGGTGTACCTAATAAAGTGGCCGGTGAGTGTATATTGACTCAAATTTATGACTGTCACGAGAAAATCTCAGAATGGCTTGGATAAGAAAGTGTTCCAAAGTTATTACCACATAGAGTGATACATGTCAGATTTTCAAAAATAAGTCTGGTCACGAAGGTGCAAAATGGCCTGGTCATTAAGGGGTTATCCAGTGTCAAACAGCCCCCCCATGCCCCTCACACATAATATACTTACTCTGCTCCTGGTTCCCGCACCGCCGCTGCTTCTCCCTATACACTGATGAAAACATTCGGTGTCCAGGGGAGCAGCCAATGGCAGGCGGGGATGGGGACCAGCCTCCCTAGTGTCACCCGCCATGCTAGGGAGGCCCGTCCCCGCCTGCCATTGCCCCTTGGGGGCATATCGCTTTGCGAGCTCCTAGCGATATGCCCCCAATGTCAGAGGAGAGAACTCTGGGGGCTGGATCTCACAGGCTTCTGTACATGGCAGACCTCAAAGACTTTGTGAGGCCTGGGGTTGCCATGGCAGCCATCAGCCCCCTATCACCGCAGTGTGGGGGTCCAATAGGGAAGCAGAGGGAGGCCCTCTGCGATCCTCCTATCTGTCGCTGTCAGCATTGATCACGGCATATAAGGGGTTAATTGCCAACATTGCCATTTCAGTGCTCCAGATGGCGACCAAAATGGTCGCCAATGCGACTTAGAATTTACAAATGGCGACAAGACTTTTTAGTCTTGTCGCCATTTGCGCCTAGATACGCATTTACCGATATTAGGCTGCTCTACTGCACAGCCTAGTATCGGAGAACATGGAGTGCGCTGCTGTCAGCGCGCTCCATGTTCCCTCAGCAGCACAGGGGAGAAGGAAGCAGTCTGTTCCTCCCACCTGTGCTGCCGCTGAGTTGACATTGCGGCGGCCTGCCCCGAGTCCCAGCATTCCTGCTCTACTCCCTTCTCACCTTTCAGACCCTCACAGTTGCCCAGTACGGTGACGTCACTAAGCTGCAGCCGCGCCCCACGAATACTATCAAGCGATTGGCTGAACAACTTTCTCTTTGTTTATAATTCGACACGCTCCACCAATAGAAACAGCCGTTCGCTCGCTCCGCCCCCTGCACGTTGTTCAGGCATTGCCAATGCTAAACATGGCGCCTCTGAGGATTGTCACAGGGTCTGGACGCCGGGCGGCGAGATGTATGCTGCGATGGAATCGGCACGGGGCACATTTTACCTTCCAGCCAGACCTCGAGCCCACCGAATATGGTATGACTGCTGTGCATGTGACATTGCGTGTTGTGCGGCAGCTGCTGGATGAGGTGCCCTTCTGTGTGGCACATGACAGGCTGAACATTAGTGATGTGTAAATACTGGAATTTAACAATGCGGTTTCCTGCAGTTATTTTGGCCCTCACACAACATACACATGATGGCATCAGTACTGCTGGACCCTGGATGACATTGGGGCTTGAGAGGTTACAATGTCACCTTTAGCAACTCTCCCAAATTTAGAAAATTGTAAAGAGTCATTGTCCATGGGCAATATTCTTTTCATACTGGCCATGTCTCACAAGGACCCATTGTCCATGAAAAAAACACTGATGTGTGGTTAGGCCAGGGGCGGATTGGCCATAGACCTTACAGGAAAATTTCCCGGTGGGCCACTGCCCTGGGGACTACCTGGGACCTCTTCACAGCCAGCCAGTGTATGTTTTTGGGCATGAATTTTGTGCTGCTGGCAGTATTTTGTGATGGACTGTGGTATTTGGCTCTGTTGGGGTGGTATAATGTCCCACAATATGGTATTGCTGGCCCTGCCTTCCATCAATTTGGATCTGACTTCAAAACGGGGCCACTTTTAGGATTTTTTCCAGGGCCACTTTAAGTTCCCAGTCTGTCCCTGGGTTAGGCACATTAAAGTCAATGTGTACGTGTGCTTTCTGTGGAGACCATGGACAGCACATGTCTGTGATTCACTGACGTGTGATAGAGGCCTTATAGACAAGCACTCCCAGTGCTCCAGATGGCAACCAAAATGGTCGCCAATGCAACTTAGAATTTACAAATGGAAACAAGACTTTTTAGTCTTGTCGCCATTTGCGCCTAGACCCGGCATTTACCGATACAGTAGTGCAGCCTACTATCAGAGAACATGGTGCGTGCTGCTGTCAGCGCGCTCCATGTTCCCTCAGCAACACAGGGGAAAAGGAAGCAGTCTGTCCCTCCCCCCTGTGCTGCTGCTGCCACCAATGGGAGGGGAGGGCACACTGCGCCACCATTGATGATAACTATGTTTAATAAAAGTACAGGAGGCGGGTGCCGGCGCAGAATCACATAGCCAGCACCCGCCTCCTGTACTTTTATTAAACATAGTTATCATCAATGGTGGCGCAATGCGCCTCCCCCCCCAACAGCGGACAATAGGCATTTTGAACAGGGTGCCCGGCCGTGTGTTCCGCAAATTGTGGAACACATGCCAGGCGGCATCCGTGTGTCTTTTTTTAATTATAATTATATGTATTTAAATTTGGCGACTAAAAATTTAATTTGGCTCCTAAACTTTTCAGTTCAGGAGCCAATGGCTCCTAGGTCATTTTTTTTAGCCTGGAGCACTGCATTTACAGCGATGCAGGCGAATACGGCCGGACCCCTGCATTGATGGGCACAGATCCTGTGCCCACTCGATCATCATGACTTACTAGCAGGTAAATTTGCACTAAGTCTCTTCCCGCTGTGACATACTGGTACATCAAATGTCGCTAAGGGGTTAAAGTCTCGGATTTACACGAGGTTCACACTGCACTTTGCGTTTAGATGTAAGGTTACATTAATACTGGGCATAAAATAGAGTGGAAAATCCACTGCAGATATTGGTGTGGAACCGCAAAAAAACGCTGCATGAGTAAGGGTAAGGCCGAATCTGTGCAGCATGGGCACTCAATGGGAGGCTGTGCCGCAGTTCAGACAGCAGAGGGTTTTTGCCACGTAGTTTTCAAGACCACAACAAGAATTTACAGGTCCATTCTTGATGCAGGTATAGCATGGAGCTCTCACTCCGCACATTGTCCAAGCATAGGGTTTTCAATCTGCCACGGTTTTCAATTTCAATGCCGTGGACCAGTTTGTGGTTTAACCTGACTGAATGAAAAACTGCAGACACCTGCACACCACGAAGGGACACGCCCTTTCCTGGCGCCGTTGTGGCTTTAAAGAGGAACTGTCACCTCTCCGGACATGTCTGTTAACAGCTTCATGCATCCCCCATGTAATTACAATTCTGGAGCATCTATTCTTATGGCTCTATGATGTAGCATTCCTTTATTATGTCTACTAGAAGGTATGAATGAATGGCTAGCAGTCTGCAGTAAGGGTACAGAGGGGTGGTAATCAGTTGGGGGTGTGTACCTGCTCAGACTCACTCTAATGAGTGCTGCCATTTTCAGTCTGTGCAGGTGCACACCCCCAACTGGTTACCTCCCCTCTGTACCCTTACTGCAGACTGCTAGCCATTCATTCATAACTTAAAGAAGAACTCCCGCAAAAATTTTTATTCTCTGACCTGTTAGACTGGTGCATGATATAATCTGTAGTGATTGTCATTTTCTTATCAGAGGCTGAAATTAAGAGTTTCCACTCTCTTCTTATTGTAGCTGGGTCATGTGACCAACTCCCTGACTTCCAACTGACCCAGGACAGAAAGCCAGTCACTACTCTATTCATTCCTATGAGACTGAAAGTGAGGCTCCCATAGGAATTACTGGTAAGAAAATGACATTCACTACAGATTACATCATGTACATTTCTAGCAGGACATGGAATAAAAATTTTTGCGGGAGTTCTTCTTTAAGGAATAGCACAATAGAGACATAAGAATAGATAATCAAAACCTTTTATTACATGGGGAATGCATGAAGATATTAAAACAGGCATGTCAGGAGTGGTGAAAGGTCCTCTTTAAACTCCTGACCACGTGAATTACAGCTTCCCAGTGAAAACTGTGGGAGGCAGACACCACATGGCCGTCAACAGAATGTGGTGCAGAATAAGTGCCAAAATCCGGCATGTGAACATACCCATAGGCAGGGGCGGGCTGGGCCGGGGGGCAGGAGGGCACTTGCCCCCGGGGCCGGTAGATCCAGGGCCGCTGTGGCCCCTGAACTCAATTGAATCTGCGTCCACTGGACGCAGATACAATTGAGCCTGCAGCAGCGCCGGCGGGACAAGGGAAACACTGGTTCCCTGCTCCGCTATTCCCGGCCGGCGCACCGATGTGACGCGGCACGATGTCATCATCAGACCGCCTCCGACGTCCGATGTAGCAGACCCACCAGAAGAGGCCGGGTCTGCATCGTGGGACCGCGCCAGGACAGGTGAGTGAACTGCATTAAGTACCCTCCCCCATTCTATCCATATGCTGCCTTAACCCTACTAGTGGCCCCTGACCCCTACAACCAGCCCTGTCTGACCCCTAATACTGGCCACTGGCCCCTGACCCCTACACTAGTACTGACACCTAATATTGGCCCCTACCCTAGTACTGACCCCTACACTAGTACTGACCCCTAATACTGGCCACTGACACCTACCCTAGTAGTGACCCCTAATACTGTCACTAATCCTAATACTGATCCGTAATACTGTCCTTAACTCTAATACTATGCCATATTGACCCCTAATACCGACACCTAACCCCAAGGCCACATTCACATGACCGTATGTGTTTTGCAGTCCGCAAATTGTGGATTCACAAAACACAGATATCGGCCATAGGATTATAACCCTAATAGTATAGGATTATTGTCCGTGGATCTTTTTTGCAGCGTCACAGAGTGGAAGTACAGATGAGGACAGCACACGGTGTGCTGTCCGCATGGAAATACGGTCATGTGAATGTACCCTAATGCTCTGGTTCTGTACTGTATTTGACTTATGGGTTTGGTTCTGGTGATATACATATATGTAGTGAACTTGGTTCTGGAGCAGTATTTGACTCATTGGTTTGGTTCTGGTGCTGTATTCATGTAGTGAACTTGATTCTTGTGCAGTATTTGACTTATAGGTCTGGTTCTGGTGTATGTATGTAGTGATCTTGGTTCTTGCTCTGTATATGTGTGTTATACGTGCATCTGATACTATACTTCAATCTAATACCATTCATTCACATCTGAGTTCGGGCCACTGTCACAGATTCTGTCAAAAAGACCGGACAGAAAAGTCCTGCCCGCAAAACATTTTTGTCCGGTAAAGAAGCAGCTTCCTGATCAGATCCCATTATGGAGTCTCTTCAGCTCAGGAGTTGGTAAATCTTGCCCCTCTAATCATCAGGCTGTTGCTACGGACTCATGTTCTGTTTCTGGGATTGCACATGTGCGTGTGATCCCAACATGAAAACACAACCGGCTGCCGCCTTTTAATGATTTAAAGCTCAGTTACCTATACCGCCTTTATATGGTAGGCAGAGTTAAACAGGTTAAGGTGGGACGCTACACATGGGCCAGTGCTCTGTGCTTGCCCCCCGGGCTAAAATTTGCCAGCCAGCCCCTGCCCATAGGGTACATTTATTAAGATTGGCCTTTTACGCTAGTCTTAGGCCTCTTTCACACTAGCGTTAGCACGGATCCGGCACCTAAAGGGTTCCAACGGATCCGTGCTAACGCTGATACATGTGTGGAGCCGAAGCAGCGCTCCGGCCCCACACATGTTAACATGGAACAAGACACAGACATACATACATACACACACACACACATACATACTCACATACTCCAGGGACGCCGGCAGAACGTCTTCACGCGCCTCCTGCGCGCAGTGATGACGATTCCCCACAGCGCCCTCTGCTGGGCGCAGTGGAGAAACGTCATAGCTGCGCACAGGAGGCGCGTGAAGACATGCTGCCGGCGTCCCAGGAGTATGTATGTCTGTATCTCTGTATGTCTGTATCTCTGTAACCAGATCCGGAATGACCCCCCTATTGCAAATCAATGGAGGACAGATCCGGATTACTGGTGTGTCCACACCAAACAGATCCGTCCCCATTGACTTGCATTGGGGGTCATTCCGGATCCGTCTTGGTGCGGATGCCTGGACCGGAGAGCAAACCGCAGCATGCTGCGGTTTGTTCTCCAGTCTGAAGACGGAACGGAATGCTTTCAGGAGCATTCCGTTGTCTTCAGTTCAGTTTTGTCCCCATTGACAATGAATGGGGACAAAACTGAAGCGTTTTATTCCGGTATTGAGCCCCTATAACGGAACTCAATACCGGAATTTAAAAACGCTAGTGTGAAAGTAGCCTTAGGTTCCCCTTCGCGCTGCAGTAAGATTTATGTAATTTACGATGAGGCGGGAGCCCTGTGAAAACTTAGGCGTATCTTAGGCAACCGTGCCCCTGGCTGGAGTAGTTTTTCACCAATATTCATCATCGAGGATAGATAAGGCTGGGTTCACATATACGTTATAAACTCTGGCACTCTGTTCCAGTCACTGTATCCAGCGTACATGACGGCTTTTGGCCAGACAAAAAAAAATAAATAAAATACGCCGCAATTTTTGTCAGGCCGAAAGTTGATATACACACGCTGACGGATCCCATTACAGTTAATGGATATCCAGCTATGCCAGATACAGTGAACTCTGTTTTTCTTTTTTCTCTAAGGACACCAACAAATCCTGATGAGCCCCAGTGACTTCTAAGGGCTCATTCACACCACCGTAAGGGCTCTGTGCCTGTATGGCTGACCGAAAAAACAGCCGTGTGCAACTATTGACTTGAATGGGTCGCAAGATACGGCCAAAGATAGGACATGTCCTATGTTTTGCGCACTGGAGGCACGCATCACAAGCCTACGGAAACACTAGTGAGCACTTCCAATATGTGTCTCCGTACCACAAAAAAGAACCCATCATAATTTGCAGATAGCAGAACCATTCAAGTCAATTGGTCTGCAACTGCAGCACGGTCGATGAACGTCCATGGCGGAGCGCTATTTGAGGTCAGCACCGCGGGCACAGAGCCCTTATACTGTGGTGTGAATGAGCCCTAATAGTATTCCTGACAGCACAGATATGAAATACATTAATTTCTATGGGGAATCCTAACAATTATAGACAGCAGTTCTGAGGGGACTCCCACTAACAGACTACACAGAACCCGGACATTACTATTAGTCCCTCACCATACTGCCAGGACAGCCCGACATGATAGGACCCCTCCTACAATCACTGACCTGCATGGTTACTGTCCCGTGGAGAAGTTACTAGACCCCCCGCCAGTCCTCCACACTCTCGGACCCTCACACCCGGCACCAGGAGACTTTCCGGGCGCTGTTTTCCAGCTGCTCCTCTGCAGCGCGCGAAACTTAGGAACCTTCCTCTGTCAGATCTGCGCAGGGTCATACCAACTTTTACCGGAAAAGAGGGGGAACAAAATGTTAGCTCCTAACACTTTGCTTCATTCAGCAGTCACTTGTCATCCCAGACGGTTTGTACTATGTGTATTAGAATGAGGGGTGGAAAAGCCGCTCGTGGTTTTTCTTTAACATTCATAATACTGGATAGCAGCCAGTAGTAGTAATCAGCCGGCCGATGGAAGCGTCCAGTTGGCGGGTAATTCGCGCTTATTTTCTGAAGCAGCTGAGCTGTACATGTGCCGTACTGTGTGACTGGCCTGTGCACTGATGCGCTGGTGTCACCGCAGGGAAATAACGGGGCAAAAAATTATTTTGTTAAATATTTTTATTGGCAAAATAAAACGCCAGAGCCAAATTAATGTGTGAAAGGACCATATTAGGCTCCCTTGTCTCACACACATTTGCTATGTCTTTTACTGACTTTAGGGCTGACTTTATGTGACTGGCTTTTTTTTTTTTACCAGTGAAAAAAATTACAGAATAAGCACAGACATTTTTTGTTGACCATCTCTAATTATTATGGCTTTTTTTTTGTGCTCCACAAAGGTCATTTACTTAAACCTGCGTTTCACACGCTAGTCTAAGGCTGGGTTTACATCTGTTTAACGTATACAAAAAATGTAGACGTTAAACAGATGCCTCAGACTGAGGCCGTATAGTGGCATCCGTTCACTATAGAGTTGAATTGTTAAAAAAAAAAAAACTTTTTTTTTTTTTACCGGACTCTGCAGGATACAAGAACGTGGTGTGTTGCGTTTTTGTATCCTTTTTTTTTCTAATGTATACGTCAAACACAGGCATAAAACGTGATGTGAACCCCAAAGGTCACCGAGAACGATATGTTACATTTATTAATTGCATGCCCATGGATCGGCCCTGGGCCTATGTAAAGTCCTATTGATAAAAGAGGACCGTCAACATAGATGCATCAGTGACTTGTGCAGGTATTACAGAACCAAAGGTCACTATGTGAGAACTTGACCCCTCAAGGCGGGAAACTCCAGGCTAGTGTTGAGCGAAGCGGGTTCGGACTGCTCTGTCCAAATCTGATTAGTTACTAAACTTCTTTCCCACCAGCAAGACTTCTTTAGTCTCATGCCTGATCTGTTATAGTTAGTTTCTGTGCATATATTACTGTTTCAAAATCTGAGTCCAAACTTGGGTTTGTGACATGTGCCACGGTCATTAACAAATCCGAGTTTGGATCCTAATTTTGCCTGTGTACCGACCTCTTCCTGATTCCTGACTCAGAATCTCTGCCGCTTGACCTGACCTGTGCCTGACTGATAACTGTCCTAAACCTGAGCAGGCTGCCTTGGCCTTCAGACTGCTTTACAGATTCAGATGTACTCTGCCTGTCCTGACCTCGCCCTGTTTCTGACAACAAGTTTTGTGGCAAAGACTATTAATAGTTAAACCTGTTCGAACTTGAGTTTGCATTTGTGGAGAATTTGCAGGAAATGATCCCAAAAGTGTCCATAGTAAAGTATTTAGGAACTGCCAAGAGACATACTTGAAAGCTTTCTCTGCATCAAGGCTAAGAAGCAGATTGGGAAAATGACTTCTAACAAAGCCTAATTAGGAGGTTGTCCATAATTTATGTAGGAATTCCTGAGGTCTTATTGGGCCAATGGTTACCATGCCAACCAGACGACTTCACAGACATCCGGCTTGGCATGGTATCTAAGCCTGATAGGGTCCTACCAGTTAGGGCTCATTCATACGAACGTATTTTCTTTCCGTGCCCGATCCATTTTTTTGCGGACCGTTTGCGGAACCATTGATTTCAATGGAACTCTTTGTGCATTCCATTTCCCTCTATGTCCACATGTCCGTTTCGCAAAAAAAATAGAACATGTCCTATTATTGTCCACATAACGGACAAGGATAGGACTGTTCTATTAGGAGTGCCTGTTCCATTCTGCAAAATACGGAATGCATGTGGACGTCATCCGTATTTTTTGCGCATCTGTGTTTTGCGGACCACAAAAGACATACAGTCGTGTGCATGAGCCCTTAGTGTAAATGAAAATACCCTGCAATACACTGTACAATGTATTGCAGTGTATTTTAGAACCATCAGACACACTGGATCTTCAAGAGCCAAGTGGGTCTGGTTCTAAAAAGTGTAAAAAAAAATAATAAAGTCTTTTTCCCATATCCGCACACTTATAATTGGTTAAAAATTAAAAAAATACAATATATTACACACATTTGGTATCGTAATGACCTGATCTATAAAAGGATCATGTTACTTTTACCGCGCGATGAACACAATTAAAAGAATAGATTTTGATCACCTCACTTCCGAAAAAGTGATCAAAAAAGTCAAATGTACCACAAAATAGTACCAATCAAACCGTCACATCATCACGCAAAAAATGAGCCCCTACATGAGACAATCACCCAAATAAAAAAAATATGGCTTTCAGAAAATGGAGACAAAAAACATGATTTTTTTCAAAAATGCTTTATTATGTAAACTGAAACTAAATAAAAATAGACATATTTGGTATTGACGAGTCCGTAACGACCTGCTCTATAAAAATAAGACATTATCTAAACTGTCAGGTGAACATCGTAAAAAAACTGAAAATAAAAACTGCCAGGACAGCCATTTTTTTGTTACCTTGCCTCACAAAAAGTGTAAAATCGAGAGATCAAAAATCATATGTATCCCACAATAGTTTCTGAAATGGGGTCACTTTTTGGGAGTTTCTACTGTAGTGGTACGAAGATGTAATCAACATAAGAGCGAGTCCGATGGACTTGGAAATAGGTATTCTAATCCTGTTTCAAGGTGTGACGCAGACACCAGGGGTCACATAAGAAAAAATTGCTGTTATACTACATTGTATTCCTCTACCAGCCCCCAAATATTTACACAGTTTCTTGAATTATATTATTGATTATAATGACCTGATATTTTGTCGCCCTCATATGTCCTCTTTTGGATAGCTAGTTGCTGTCAATCCATGATTTTTTGATTAATGTCAACTTCAATCTTGATTTACTACTAAAGCTTATATGGATATTAGTTATGTATGAGGTGTTGTTTATTTTGCTGTGTATACTATAGTCCACACTCACCATTGAGATTTAGGGAGTGCCATAATTCGTACATATTTGTTTATTTCTGCACTTTGCACCTTGTGGTTACGTTATTTCCAAGTCTCCTTTAGTTTAATATTTTATACTGGTACTACATATACTTCTGGTCTCCATTTTCAATGTGTGAGTCTTCCTTGATGCACAGAACAATATAATAGGTACAGTGGCAGCACGGTGGCTCAGTGGTTAGCTCTGGTGTCTTGCAGCGCTGGGGTCCTGGGTGCTCGTAGGATTGGTAGAATGGCAAATCAGGACCCCCGCTTGACTACAAAAGACCTTCAGGAAGATTTAGCAGACTCTGGAGGTACATTGTTCTACTGTTCAGTGACACTTGCAAAAATATGGGCTTCATCTTAGGAAATCCTCTCCTGCATCCTCATCACAAAATTCCGCATCAGAAGTTTGCAAAAGAACATCTAAATAAGCCTGATGCATTTTGGAAACAAGTCCTGAGGACTAATTAAAGGTTAAAATAGAACTGTTTGACCACATTGAGCAATAGTATGTTTGGAAAAAAGAATTGTGAAAAGAACACCTCTCCAACCATTAAGCTTGGAGTGGATCAATCATGCTTTGGGGTTGTGTTCCAGCTGATGGCACGTGGAACATTTCATGGGTAGAGGGAAGAATGGATTCAATAAAATTCCAGCAAATTCTGGAAGCAAACATAACCAACTGTAAAAAAGATGAAGTTGAAAAGAGGATTGTTTCTACAAATGGATAATGTCCTAAACACACCTCAAATTCCACAATAGACTTCCTCAGAAGGTGCAAGCTGAAAGCAGTGCATGAAAGACGGCCCAGGAATCCCACAGAACTGGAAGACTTTTGCAAGTAAGAATGGATAAAAATCCCTCAAACAAAAATTGAAAGACTCTTGGCTAGCTACGAAAAGTGTTTCCAAGCTGTGATATTTGCCATGCCAGGGATTGCTACTAGGTACTAACCATGCAGGGTGTGCAAAGTTTTGCTTCAGGCCCTTATCCTTTTTTGTTATTTTGAAAATGTAAAAGATGAAAATAAAAAAATAGTTTTTGTTTAAAATATAAAGGGAATGTGCCACCTTTAGGGCCCAATCACACGACCGTGTGAATGAGTCCGCATCTATTCCGCAACTTTGTGGAATAGATGCGGCCCCATTCACTTTTATAAGAGCAGGCAGCCACGGCACGGAACCAGCTCCGTGCCGCGGCTCCGCATAAAAAAATAGAACATGTCCATTGGCATTTTGAACAGCAATTTGCGGAACACACGGCCGGGCGACACCGTAGTATTGCAGGTCCACGTTTTTGCGGTCGTGTGAATGGGCCCTTAATGTTATGTCTCTAAGAGATAATTTCATCTTTTGCTTGCTTAACTGTTCACAGTAACAGGATTTGTGACCAGGGGTGCCCCCACTTTTGCATGCCTATTTATATTATTCATCTTTCAAGCCCTTGCCCCATAGAAATGGATTAGGCTGTGTGAAAAAAAGGCATCTGGATGTAATTCTCACTGAAAAAACTGAAACATTGAACGCAGTCGCAGACAAAACAGAATGTTCCATATCACTCATGTGAAAGATGTTCCACTAAAAAGGCACAGATGCACAATATATGGAAGACAACGGCAATTATCTTCTAGTTCAGGGATGCTCAACCTGCGGCCCGCGAGCTGTTGTAAAACTACAACTCCCACCATGCCCTGCTGTAGGCTGATGGCTGTAGGCTGTCTGGGCATGCTGGGAGTTGTAGTTTTGCAACAGCTGGAGGGCCGCAGGTTGGGCATCCCTGTTCTAGTTGATGTAGACAGAAAGGGTTTCCAGTACTTTGGGCAGGGCAGAGTAAAATAAAAGTGATGTCCATTTTACCTGGGTCGCAAGCAAAATGGTCAGAAATATTATTCAGCTTTATAACATGGCCCAGATGTACACAGCACAATAAGCCTCTCTTCTGGGGGAGGTTCTGCTGGGTAAAAAGGGCAGGGGCTCAGGCCCCAAGAGAGGGCGAAACCCCAGAAATGTTCCCCTCCACTAATAAGACCAGTCCCCCCCAGCAAATCTTTGGAAAGGTTATGGGCCCACAGAGTCCTACACAGATACGCAGTGGAGTAAGGCTCTTTCAGGCTCCAGGATGAACTCCGCCCATTGCCCCCCCAACACTGGAAGTTGCGTTTGAAAAAGTTTGTTCTGCGTATGTTTAGAAAGTCACTTGCAATTTGTGACCAAATTTTTTTTTCAACTATTGTGTCAGGGTTACATGGTGATATTTATAGTGTTTGGCTATGGCTACATTGTAGGCTGAATGACTAAGGGCTTAGACAGTAGTGTTACTGTGCCATATAGTTCTTTAGAAGGAATAGAGCTCTTTTCTTCTTAAAGGGGTTGTCTCACTTCAGCAAATGGCATTTATCATGTAGAGAAAGAGAATACAAGGCACTTCTTAATGTATTGTTATTGTCCATATTGCCTCCTTTGCTGGTTGGATTCATTTTTCCATCACATTATACACTGCTTGTTTCCAGGGGTTACTACCACCCTGCAATGCAGATATCAGATGGCCGGGATGGGAGCTGATGCGTATGCGTGCCTATGTGCGCACCTGCTGTCCTGGCCATGAGAGAGACGACTCTTTTTCCTATGCAAGCACAGCCACCTCTTTTTCGTGTGCAAGCATGGCCACCTCTGTTGGATTGCAGCAGTGGGCAGTTTAAGATGCCTACAAGTAGATGTAGTGGCAGGGCCAACTTAGCACAGCAGGATGCAGCACAGTTGATGTAATGGCTGTGCCAATGTGCTGGATGCCTCAGAGCTGATGTGATGGAGTCAGATGCAGCAGATTGACAGATTTTAGGGCCAGGGTAGCAGAGTTGGATGCAGCAGAGTAGATGTGGCTAAACAGACAGGCAGCAGGGACGCCTAACGTCCTGAATATTCAGGCAGCATCCTGCCACCAGAGCTGGGTTTAAAAAATGTGGCATAAGATGTCATTACAGAATGTTGGGTTGCCATAGTAACCTGATATGCAGGGCAGGCAACACATATGGCTGGAAAAGCAGGATGGCATGGAAATAAGGCAGGCAGTGGCACATAAATTTTGCAGCCAACCCAACAAACATGTACAATATTAACGCTCGTTCACTCCACAGGAGGGCACAGTACTTTAAAAGATTGCAATCAATCTATTCATATGGTACACGGCTTCATGGTTGCAATTCACTTAATATTAGGGCATACTATTAGAGTGGCTACAGGCTCTTAAAGGCACATCAGTCTTGATAGTTGTTATGTCCCTGTCAGGGCCACTTGAGTGTGGCCAGTATGCCATCCAGTTCTGTACTCCAGTTGACGTTATCCTGAAATAACAAAGCTCTGGTAGCAACTTTCTGGAAGGGTTTGATAGGTCGAATCTAAGATAAGTTTGCAGACAGGTAGTTACCAGCCACCCAAGATCAGTTTTAATCACTTTGACTACTTACATAGATCCACGTTTCAGAGAACGCCTCACAGAGTCACCTTCATTCCAGAAAACCTCACTCTGTACTCATCTGCCTCACAGGAGCACTGGATCGCGCAGGGCAAGGGCTCTTTTTTTTATAAACATTCACTGCCGGGCGGAGGCTTCCGCCAGCCGTAATGGGCCGTCACCAGCCGTAATGGGCCGGCTTTAGCGCTGCCCTAGCCGTTTGAATGGCTAGGGCAGCGCTAAAGCCCGCCCATCAGCGCCGATGACGTCACCGGGCTCACTGCCGGGTGGAAGCCTCCGCCTGGCAGAGCCCGGTACGTCACCGGAACCGGGCTAAATTCCTTTGCCCTGCTCTAATTAGCGCAGGGCAAAGGAGGGCATCGGAGCATAGGATGCTCCGATGCCCTGTTCAGGCGGGCTGCCTGGGTGAATTGAAAGGTATGTCCGGGTTCAGCTCTGAACCCGGACAACCCCTTTAAGGACTTCCCTGGATCCCTGGAAGCAGAGTCTGTGATTGGAGATGACGTCGATCATGAACTTTTAAAGCCTCAGATACTGTGGTCAATGACCCAATGGATCTGTAGGATGAGGACTGTCCATCCATCGTGGCTAAATAAGCAACCTGATTATATTTACTTTATTAACTTGTATAGGGTGGACTACAGTACCCAGAAAGATTATCAAAATTAGGCTTATTCACTTTAGAAATAAGAGGATAAGAGGGGAGATCTAATAACTATGTATAAATATATCAGAGGTCAGTACAGAGATCTCTCCCATCATCTATTTATCCCCAGGACTGTGACTGTGACGAGGGGACATCCTCTGCCGTCTGGAGGAAAGAAGGTTTGTTCACAAACATAGAAGAGGATTCTTTACGGTAAGAGCAGTGAGACTATGGAACTCTCTGCCTGAGGAGGTGGTGATGGTAAATTGACTAAAAGAGTTCAAGAGGGGCCTGGATGTATTTCTGGAGTGTAATAATATTACAGTCTGTAATTATTTGTTAAAGGGAAATCCTTGACCATACTCTTATATTAGCCATGCCCAATAATTCTGATTAGAATGATATAAATCCACGGATAATGTTTTTATGGAGAATCTGAATAGAGATTACTAAAGAAGACTTGTATTGATGTAATGTCCACGGGATGCCATGTCACATGACAGCAGCAACCGGCACCGGCAGCAGTGGTGCTTTGACCATTGACCATTATGCAGCAGTAAAGGTTTGTAAACAGGAAGAACCAGCGGTGTGTTGGAATTGTGCAAGTTCATTGCGGTAACTATCTTTTTTTTTTATATAATATTAAAATGTTTTACATATTTTTGGCATTAAAACTTTATGTATAAGTCTTAGCAAAATACTAGACCTTCTAAATCTTCTAGACTGTCAGCTTGAGGATGAACATGTCCCTATAGTTGTGACTACCATGTGAAGCCAGCTGAAAGGTTCACAAATTTCCTTGCTTTATCTGAATACGGGGCATTGACACGATGGTCCGCAAATCGCAGATCTGCAAAATACGGATGCAGTCTGTGTGCATCCTGCACTTTTTATGTGGGCCCCATTGAAAAAATGCCTATTCTTGTCCGCAAAATGGAAAAAAAATAGGACATGTTCTATAATTTGCAGTTCAGCTACAGGGATGATGATAGCACGTAGATGAAATCTGGGTGCTGTCCACATTTTTTGTGGCCCCATAGCAATGAATGGGTCTATGGATTATATTCTAGTTACTCTCAGATGCCTTTATGCAGTTCTCTGTGTACCCTCAAAAAAAAAAATTTGAGGGAATCCAAGATCATTTGCCCTAAACATAAAGATGGAGACATCTTTTTTAATGGGCTCTTCTGATCTGAAGTTTTCCTGCTCCGGGATATAGACCTTTCCACTCTCTGGCACGGGTTTGAGGCTTTCAAGCTTTTTGATTTATTATATGGCTTTTGTGTTGTCCAACCAATCTTTGTTGATTTCCATGAACCAATAAAATGAAAAGAGAAACTCATTTTCTGAAAAGTGGACACTATTGCTCTGTCAAGTGTAATTTTATTTTCCGTTTGCCACTTGATCTTCCAATTTTATGTACCACACCTCAAACAGTCATATGCAGGAAATAGGAAAATGATACAGGCCGGAGCCTGACAAACAACTACAGATAAAAAAAAGGAAAAGATATAAGATACAATACGAAAACAAACAGAGAAAACAGATCCTGCTCTGTGTCTTCTTCCGCTCTCTGTAGCATTTTTGTGGCTATACATGACTTGATATTGTTCTGCTATAATTCTCTTTACGTTTTTGTGCGTTAACATTACAGACAGCAACTTTTCCAGACAACACAGGGTAAGTAGCGTACTGTATAAAAATAAAGTATACAAGGAACTGGTAATCATCTTTTAGTTATTCAAGTGTTTATTGGAGGTTCCCAAAAAAAAAGGATCAGTTCATTTAGATGAACACTGAGAAGTCCCTGTGTCCTGTGCTCACCTTAGGCCTTGTTCACATATCAGTTATTTGATCAGTTATTTCCATCAGTTATTGTGAGCCAAAACCAGGAGTGAGTCAAAATCACAGAATAGGTGCAGATCTTTTCATTATACCTTATGTCTGTGGAGCCTCCACTCCTGGTTTTGGCTCACAATAACTGATGGAAATAACTGATGTGTGAACAAGGCCTCATTACTACAGTTGTAGATAAAATCGAGATATATATTTATATGAATGCATATACTGTATATAAGTATGCGTTGTATATACATTCATATATACATAAGTATATTTACATATTTATATACTATATTCACAGGGAACCAAGGGAAATTATATGATTCTTACTGATAAATATAATACTTTTTATTATTTCCTAAAATAACATACTGTGTGTTGAGTTCACAAGAGCCCATTAATTATCAAGTATGAATTCCTTCCAGTTCCACTGATTTAGGTATTTATTTCCTGATACGTATTTTAGCACTTCCAAAAGAGTCACATGTTAGTGTAAATACATAATGCTAACAAATATCTACACTACTAACACTGAAAGATCAAATAACTTAATATTTATACACATAGTTAATGTTGTAAACATCGCATTTTACCAAAATCAAGTCAATTATTCAGATGTATAGGTAACTGTATGTATGATGATGTGCCATTCTTTCCATAGGTTTATTAAATTTGTTTCTTTAGTCCCTAAAGACAATGGAGGAAATGTATCTCCTCACTACACTACTTTTCTGGCATAAAAAAGTTGCAAACCGCAGGTTTGGGACTTCTTAAACATCATTGTGCCTAAATCTATGCACAAATGGCGTTTCTACACCACCCTCATCACTTTCCGAAAAGGGGGACTGAAAAGGTGGGGTGTGAACAAGGCCATCATCCCTGGTAGATTTATCATCTTTTACACTGGTTTCCTAGTGTTAATGATGAAGGAAATCTGAGTGAGCTATGAGAAGATTTAGGCACACAAAGGATATGCCTAATTTATGATGAGGTGACCAGTGCTCTGGTGTAAAATGATGGTCTTTTGTAAATGACCGCAATAAGTTGACAAAAGTTGAAATAATTAAATTAATTGGGGGGGGAGTTATTGTAAGAGTAATATTTGAAGTTAGTTTTGCTTGAGTCTCTGTTGTCTCTCTATTTTTGCTACACCAGTTTTCCTACTTCACCCTCCTACTGGAGAGAGACTGTGGCATTTTTTGTGACTTTTTACGTCTCAGTGAACTGTGAATTCTGAAATTAAACTCATTAACATAGCTAACCACACCCACTTTGTGACCCATATTTCAAAACTGAAGTAAGAGGTGTAAAACTGCAAAAAGTCACAAAATATTGCACCACTAAGTCCAAAAAGTTACAAAAGCCCTATTTTGCGACTTTTTGAAACAAAAATTCTGGAGCGAAGGTGTGATAAATCAGGGCCATTGTGTTGTGATACCACACGCAACACAGTGAAGAAATACTGGGATATAATGTATTTTATGATTTGCCAAATCTGTAAGCTCATGCTTTTAGCAGAAGACACATTTCTTCATATATTCTGTCTTGTAAGCAATAAATTATTTTCTGAACAAGTCCAGAAGAACCCATGCATTTGATGTCCAATACCTGTCCAGTTTTCAAAAGTGGTGAGAGTGGTGTAAGATCACAAAAAAGTTGTTTGCTTTTTTTAGTTTTTACCACCAGAAAACCAGCATGTAGGGCTTTATAAATTCCCCCCAATATCTGCCCCATGGTATTTCTTACTGTATGCATATAGTGTAGGGCCATATGTTTGTACTCAGTAAACATGTTGCCAATGACTAAAGCACGTCCTTAAGAATTGTAGCTACAGCTATACTAAACATTGTTTTCTGTGTGAAATCCTTAAAGAATGCCATGAGTTTTATGTCCTTTCATGTTGACTGCACCAATACATTATATATATATATATATATATATGTAGTAATTTAACATTGCATATTCCAGAGATCAAAAAGTATTAATGATTCTGACCCACTATCGCCCTTAATAATTGTTTTATTACTATCAGAGCTCTGTTGGGACAGACATAGTAACATGCAATTAAACATTTTTGGCACCATACCAAATTTCATGATTGCCAATTATTTCAGCAAGATTCCCATTCAGTAACATGGAGTCCCAGGCATATCTTTAAAACAGGAGTACCTTTTGTTATTTCTACATGTACTAAACATTTATGCCATTTACAGAGATGAAGACAATGGTCTGGGTGTTTAAGATGAAGCGATATATACCACAAAACAGAATTCTTTGCTAGAAAAGGTTGTATAATGGTGTGATCAGACCCGAACAAACGCTAGCTTAATAATAGATATATCTAGAGTGAAAATCAGTTTTAAAAGACACACCTACTTACCCAAAGATTTGTGTTTATAATCAAACCAAGTATTACTAAGTATATTAATCAAGTATAATTAAACACATTGTTAACTCATAAAAGTCCTCCAGAAGCTGAATCCTCTATGCTGAAAAAATCAGCACAGGGAAATACTTCTTAAAGGATGACTATCTCAGAAAGACAGATGATTGAAGGATCTATGGAAACTGGGACACTCAACAAAACATTTCCAGTTTGACAAAGGGGAAGATTGCTGTTAACTGTTATGAGGGTTTTGATATACAAGATAAAAAGTGCATCTTCCTTTCTGCCAAATCTTTGGTAGTTAACCCAATGTATTCCAAAATACTGGTAATTGAATGAAGAGAAATACATATTTTTTTGCAAGCTGCCCATTACTGGCATTACGCCCGGAAAGCACTAAGGTTTTCTTTGAGACTACAGGGCACACAAATTCCACACAGAGGGATATAATAAGTATAAGTCGTGTGGGAAATACCTCCATTGTTACAAGATGTCTACAGAGTATTTTTATGGAACTCATTGTGAAATAAAAGAGGTTTTGGCCCATATTTTTCCTCCACTCTCTTAAAAAACACAAAAAGAAAACATTTTCTGAAACCAGCAAAAAAGTAAAACGCAGTATAAAGAAAATAATTTGTCTGAGATGTACAGCAGCATCAGAGGCGCAGTTAGGAAGGTGGGTGGGAAGTTTGATGGGGGCCCTGCTGCGGCTAATTAGATATCAATAACTGGCAATTTGGGGATGCATTACTATGCAATGTTTGCCTAAGCGCTACATTTTTTTTTCTGACAGGGAGAAATTATCCTTTTTATTCAAGCAATAAACATCCTTCAGTGGGATATAAATGCTATATGAATTGCCCCTGAGTTGTATGGCCCCTTCAAACAACCCAACTTTCTTTACCTCCATCTCCACTTCGATGAGAAAGTCAAGCACATTAACTGTTCCTTCCTGTGTCTACTTCAACACAATACCCACAGCCCGGTAAGAAAAGAAACATCTTTCAAAGTTTAACCCGACCCCCCAACACACTTCCCATGACGGATATTACGCTAACTATGCCCAAATTGTGTGCATGTGTGATGCTTGTGTGCTGCTATGAAACTGTGCATTCTTTATTTATAGGGATTGTGTTTTTAACTCTATAGGCTCTCCCGTTGCTTCTTGCTGGCCTTCGGGTTCTGCAGGCCTTGCTCCTTTTAGGATTGAAAGTCTCTCGGAAAGCCCCCTCATTCTTGGAAAGAGAATGAAGTCGTATATTAGACCTCCAAGTGCTCCACCGATGATAGGACCAACCCAATAGACCTACAGCAGGTAAGAGGGAAAAGAAATTGTGCATTTTGAAGTCATTAAAATCCTGATATCATCATTACACATGACCAACACAAATTCTTCTGTGTTTTAGCATCTAGTCAATAATCTCGACTGTCTGTTGACTATATACAACCAGGAGGTCAGCACTTATCTCTGCAGAAATCGTAACTGCACATTAATTCTGTATATACAGATAAGGAAACGGCAACAATGCATCATGCTCTGGTGTTAGCGGTTATGTGATCACTGGGAGTTGGGTCTCTGCGTGAGCTGCTGGGTCTTAGCAGACTCACATCAGCTCTTCAGTGTGGCTGTACAGCCCTGTAAAACCTCTCTAGGGGTTGACCCAACCCCTGTAACTAGGGAAATCAGCAATAAAAAAATAATGTTAAATGGCCCCCAAAGGTCTTGGTATGACTTTGGTTTGGGGTTGGGGGGCTGTGGGGTGCAGAAAGTGTAAAATAAAAATAAAATAAAAAAATGCCACTAGACACCACAGCTTCTAGCTCCATCTCCAAGACTATAACCCATACATTCCATAAGTCCATCAACATGACCGTTATGGAAAGGGCTGCTAAAATAGTATTATTAAAAATATGTATTTTTGAAACATAAATACATAAATAAAATGGTTAAAAAATGGTGCAAAAGAGCAAGCCATATATGCAATGTGTTTCACGAGTGCTCCACTCTCTTTCTCAAGCACATAAAATCACTGTAATCAAACAAACGTTAAATGGGTTGTTTCACTTCAGCAAATGGCATTTATTATGTAGACAAAGTTAATATAAGACATTTACTAATTTGTTCTTATTGTCCATATTGCCTCCTTTGCTGGCTTGATTTGTTTCTCAATTGCATTATACACTGTCATTTCCAGGGGTTATGGCTAGTGATGAGCAAAGCAAGCTTCATATGCTACATACGAAGTCGCTTTGTTCAAAATTTAGAGTTAATACTGTACGGAGATCCGTCTCTGTACAGTATTAAAATGTGTGGGCTCTGATGACCTGAACTTAGTTATTCGCGAAGTCGGTACCAGAATTACCAGTCAGAACCGAATCCAAGTTCAGTTCCAAGTTTTAAAGTGTTTTTCCACTTTACTGAAGTTATTCAATGAAGTCTTGCGCGACTTCACGAATAACTAACTTCGGCTCAATCGGAGCCCATACATTTTAATACTGTACAGAGACGGATCTCTGTACAGTATTAATCCGAAGTTGTGAACTAAGCGACTTCGGATGAAGCATCCAGAGCTCGCTTCGCTCATCACTAGTTAGGGCACACCAACCCAGCAGTAGTGGCGTGCTTGCACACTATAGGAAAAATTGCTGGCTTCTCTGATGCCAGAACAGTAGGAGTGCGTGTAGGCATACATGTACTGCAGCTCCCATTCCAGCCCCTGTATCTGCCCTGCAGTGGTAACCCCTGTTAACGAACAGTGTATAATGTGATGGAAAAATTAATCAAGCCAGCAAAGGAGGCAATAAGGACAATAACAATACATTAGGAAGTGCCTTGTATTCATTTTGTCTATATGATAAATGTAATTTGCTGAAGTGAGACAACCCCTTGAAAGGGGTTTTCCAGTAATAATTACTTTTTGCGTAATGCCCAAAGTCTGCCTCCCAAAATTGAAAATACACCTGCTTCCCACCACACTGGTCCTCTGCACTTCCTCCTATGAGCCTGAACTGAGAAGGAGCCCACCCAGGAGGAAGATTAAAAGATTTCCAGGACCCCCTCAACAGTATAATACAATGACTCTATATACAGTGACACATGACATACAGTGTAGAAAACAGAGAGAGCGATCTTGACTAGCCAGTGGAGGTTGTACAGGAGGAGGGGCTTGGGAAGAAGTTGCTGGGGGCATTCAAAAATTTTCTGTGTGGCACTGGCACTGCCAGCACTGCAAGGGCATAGTCACATGCTCCGCTGCAGCCAATGACTGGATTCAGTGATAATGTGCCATTTGTGGCTATGTCACCGTTAAAGAGTTATTAGCTGCAGTAGAGCATGTGACCATGTCCATGCTGCTCCAGATGTAAACAGTCCAGGGACGAGAACATGGACACAGCGGAGGCCTGGAGCGGCGAGGAGAAGGTAAGTATGAATTTTCTTTTTCAGAATGCAGGCTGCGGGCATTAGATAAAAAGTAATTATTACCAGAAAACCCCTTTAAATAGCTCATCACAGGAAATGTCACAATACATTTTGAAAAATAACAGGCAGGTATAATGGCCAGTCAGATTCCTTCATTAGAATAGATCTTCCCCAAACAAAAACATTAGAAAGCCACATGGTTTCAGTCAAGGGAAATGAAGTAGGTGAAATGCTGAGATCACGTTTTTCATCTACATTTAGCGTATACGTCAGGGAACCTCCAGACATATACGCTAAACGTGTCTATAGGGTTCATTAGTCAGAAGGAGGACAAAAAAGTTTTCCTGCAAAATCCAGTATACTGCAAAACACCAGCATGGAGTAGCGTAGTAGAATGTGCTATTCCATCCTGCAGTGTCCTGTAAATATAAAAAGGATCCGTTTAACGGAGGCTGTAATAGCCTATGGGTGAGGGATGACTCTGTATGGCATCCGTCACTGGCCTCCGTTAAACGGATGTCTCAGAGAGATCCTGTGACGTCACTGCCCATATTTGTACAGTTGTCAGTGGGTCTCCTGGGAGAGCAGAGGGAGCGCGGTGCAGCTCTGCCAGCAAGGAGAGGAGCCATCTGCTATTCTCCTGTTGGCAGGGCTGTGCAGGAGTCTGCTTTGTCCTATACCTCTGACAGAAGGCTCATAACGTCATGTGAACCTACCAATCAACATATTTCCTTAGGTAAGGTCCTCCACAAATGAAAAGAAACCCACATGTCACTTCAGGAAGATAGGAGGAATGAAGTTCTGAGGTTGAATAGGTAATCACAGAAAGTGACACAACAGATTTTCAAAAAAGACAGAGAAATATATAAACCAAAAAATGAATTTTGTTAGGGGAATTCTACCCTAATTGAAAAAGGCAAAAATTACATCAACGTCAATCTAAAGAAAATGGGAAGATAGATTAGTTTTTAACACATTCAATCATCCCATTCATTCCTTTAAGTTGCAAATTGTTAAGTCTGTAAATCCATTACGGAAAGGGGGCATAATAAAAAAAAATATATATATATATATATATATATATATATATATATATATATATATATATATATATATTTTAGTTGGAAATTGTGCTATTAACAAAAAAAAAATAAAATAAAAAAGAACAAACACTTTTCCTTTTTTTGTACATTATTCTGGATATAAAAAAATAAAAACAAAAAATGTGAAAATAAAAATGACATAAAAATAAAGCCCCATATATCACTGAAAAAAAGGTGTAAAAATGATTTACATAACTGAACAGAAAAAAGTTATGGCTTTTTACGGACATACGGAAACAGAATGCACATGGAGTAACTTCCGTTTTTTTTTTTGTGGACCCATTGAAATGAATGGTTCCGCTTACGGTCCACAAAAAAAACCCGGAACGGACACGGAAAGAAAATACATTCGTGTGCATGAGGCCTAAGAAATCTATTCCCCCCAGGAGTATATAAGGCAGGAGTTAAGGGAGCGCACAGCACCAAACAAAATTTGCTTAGATGCATTATTCCAGTTATGTAGCAAAGGTTAAATAAATATTTGAAAAGCACGCAATTTTTATTATTCCCTATGTGGAAAAGAGTTGCATATGACCTTGTGATTATTGCAGAACTTTACAACATGGTGAGAGATTTAAGCACCTGAGCTAGCTACTGCTTGCTATTGCTATTTTTTGCCGGTGCAGAATATTTTGCTTGTATTAGGTCTCATGCACACGACCGTATCTGTTTTGTTTTTTTTGCGAACGTAGTTTATCTTTTTGCCAAACTGACATACGGATGCGGAAAGCACACAAATATCCATGTGCTTTCCGCTTCCATATGTCCATTCCGCAAGAAGAAAGGACATGTCCTATACTTGTCCACAAAATGTGGACCACAGACCCATTGAAGTAAGGGCTCGTTCACATCAGCGTTATGCTTTCCGTTTGTGTTTTCCGTTATAACATGGTTATAACGGAAAATAACGGAAACCATAAGACGGAAGTCAAAACGGAAGCCTTTAGAGGCATTCCGTTTTAATCCGTCATAATAGAAGCCTATGAGAATCATAACGGATCCATTTGGTTCCCGTTATGCAAAACGGAAAACAAAGTCCTGTCGACAGGACTTTGTTTTCCGTTCAGCATAACGGAACTCAGACGGATCCGTTATGATTCTCATAGGCTTCTATTATGACGGATCAAAACGGAAGCCTCTAAAGGCTTCCGTTTTGACTTCCGTCTTATGGTTTCCGTTATTTTCCGTTATAACCATGTTATAACGGAAAACACAAACGGAAAGCATAACGCTGATGTGAACGAGCCCTAAGTAGGTCAACAAAAAATGCAGATGCAACACAGACGGCATCCGTATCTTGTAGATCCACAATTTACAGACCGCAAATATGGTTGTGTGCAGGTCTTGACCCAGACAGTAAAGGGAACATGTTTGTGTTGCCCAGCATGATATAGAACTGATTTATACCACACTGTGTTGTCCACTAAAAGGTACGGCCACATGTAGCATGAAATAAACACCAAAGCTTGGTATGGAAACTATGCAGATTTGCTGCAGATTTCCCCCTATTCAGCACATTTCAAGTCACATGCGGATTTCACACCAGAGATTTTTAGAATCTCATCCACTTTTTTTCCAGTATAAATGCTTCATATTTTCCGCTGTGGAAAATCCACAGCATTTACACTGTACCTTGTAATAAACATGTCAAATTATGGCCTTACCCAGTGGTTAGTGAAGTTTCTAGTGAGTACAGCTGGGGCAAATGATCTAGCAGGATTCATGCCGGCTCCAGTATAGTACAGCTGTAGAGACAAAAGAAGAGGTCAGATAGGAATATGCCTTTTACATATTACCGCCACTTATCAGCATGCTAATGCAGTGTTAATAGGTTCATATTTATAGAAGTAATAATATAATGCAATTTCAGTAAGAGATACATGTTCATCAGGTCACATTTTTCACTTTTGCAATAACATTGGTTTATATCACATTTTTTTAAAATTTAAATAAAGCTCCTTATTTATATAATGTGGTTAGCTGCCTCAAAAATAGACCATAAACTTAATGTTGTATAGCAATGCATTATATCATTTATTTATTTTGTTTAATTATCTATATAACTGCAAACCCATTATTCACCTCCATGAGAGGCATATATACTGTATGTGAAGTCATACGCATAAAAGAATTTTATTATATCAGATAGCAGCTCTAGTGCTAAATGGAAAGTTCAAGGCAACCACTTACCCCAAAAAGGTGTCCCAAAGTGAGGGAGAATCCAATGGCCAAAGATACAGAGCCCAGGCGCCCATTCCTCCTCTCATCATAGGTGGCAAAAATACAAAGCACAAACTGCAAGGTGAGGAAAATCTCCACTGTTGTAGCCTGACCAAGGCTCACACCAGGATGTAGCTAGATAGAAGGCAAGCAGAAAACAATATCCATATTGAACCAGCTCTAACAAGATGAAATTGTACATACATTCCTGCATTTACAGGCTCTCTTCATATATGCATTGCAAAGTGTAAGTTGAGCACCGGAGTGATCTGTCTTGGAACAGATACAGCTATACATTGTGGTTTCCGTTATAAGGATTAGGGCTTATTCACACGACCGTATGAATGGGTCCGCATATGTTCTGCCATTTTTTGCGGAACGGGTACAGACACATTCATTTCAATGCGGCCGCAAAAGATGCAGCCTGCACACCGTGTTTTGTGGATCTGCAATTAGCGGACCTCAAAACGGAAAATCAGTTCCATTCATCATTAAATTCAGATGAATGAGTCGACTGCAGAAATTTCTGTATTTTTTAACGGCACCATTTAATTTATCTTGTATTGGTAAACGTAAAAAAACCTCTTCGTGGGTGGGGGTGAAAGAAATGCAATTCCACCGTTTTTTGCTTTTTGTACTTTACAGTACTTTGAAAATGACTTGAAGACCCTGTCCTGCAGGTCAGTACGATTACAGCGATACCAAATTTAAATAGTTTTTATTATGCTTTACTACTTTCTTTATATTGCCATATTCCGGTACGTTTTAATATTTCCAACTGCAGCACTGTTTGAGGACTATCTGAAATATTTATATTTATATTTTTAAAAACATTATTTTACTTTAATTTTTAATGCCCTCAGCAGACTTCAATATGACATATGCCAGACTGCAATAGTAACCAACTGGAACCCCAAGATTTCACCAGAGAACAAATAGTGACCGCAGCATCTGAGAGGTTAAATGGCTGAAATCACAGTTACCTTCGATCCCAGTCATTGCTGGTGGATGTCCGCTGTGTATGGCGCAGGCTCAGCTCATGAGCTTACTCCATACATTCCTTACACACAAATGATGTACAGATACATAACTTTGAATTAAGCTGTAAAAGGGAGTCTTTTGGCTTTCTTGAAATATGTAAATGATACCTTAACTGAAATGAGGATGGCGCCATTGCTCTCATTGCACAGAAGCTCTGCACCACTCACTGCCCATCCCCTCCCATGGACCACTGACAAGGCCAGGCACGATTCTGTATCGTCTGAGGTAGGGAATAGAGCGGAGCTTTTGTGCAGTGGGAGCATTGGTGCCGCCCTCATTGCACCTAAGACATCCAATGCACATTTATAAAATCCAATTTTATCTTCAAGGAAGCCATGGATGACTATAAGAATGGCACAGTTGGTAAGAGGTGAACTAAGCCTATCTGGCACTATGCTTGTTTGCAAACTATGTCACTGATGACAGACTCCACTTTTATGACCATCTTTATATTGTGAATTAATTTCTTTCGTGTTTTCATATCCCTGGCTAAAAAAAAAACAGGTAATAACAGTCACCAATATTTAGCAATTATTTGCACTATTAACATGCAGTGCAACACACGGATTTCAAGGTTTGTGTAATGCTGTTTCTGACTGTCTCTATATATTCTGCTTGAGTCATACACAGTGTCTGTATAAAAGCTGCCAAGAGCTATACCCTCACCTAATATTGATGGAGTATCCTCCAAGGATAGGCCATACATTTTAACCTTTTTAAGTATCACTAGACCTAAAGTAAAGGTTTTACAAAATGAGATATTAAAAATCAGAGTCACCGCAGCAGTTGCTGGCCACAAAAAAGGGACACAATACTGCTGCATACTGGTATCCATGACAGAAACCCAATGGACCAATGGATGTTATAGTCAATGGGATTCTGCTACATGCTACATCTGGCAATTCCATTTTTCTGTTCCTATGCCGGAACATAAAACCGCAATTTCACCGCAGATGTGAACCTAGACTAATCAAATAGGCCCTCTTGTTGCATTTAAATTGTTGTTTGTGGAGTCAGTATAGGAACAAATGACACACATTTAGTGCCACAATGGATTTGTTTGCATGCAAATTACATTTAGTACGTTAAATAATTTATGGTCAATCATATGCAGTTATTCTGATAAGTGGATTCAAAGCCTCATTTCCTCAGAATTAAGAACCTCTTTGAGGGGGACATATGTCAAGGTAGGTCATACTATCCAGTATAGGCATACCAGAGTTGATCATAAATACTATCAATAAATTCTTCATCTCCGTATTTTGATGCAATTTAATATAAAGATACATATTGTCCTGACTTTGCATAACACTAATCACAATTTTACCAATAAAAATATTGTGCTTATTTGCTGCATTCACAAAGATCCCTGTTGCAGAGGTGTGAGGATTTGTTTGGCAGCGGTCCTAAATTCAAGAACTGTTGGTCACCATTGATGGACAGCTGCTTACAAGAACAGGCTCTTTTCACACTATATTAACGGCTTATGTTTATAATGGAACCATTGCAGATGGAAACTGGTGAATCCTGACAGTTCCTGTTGACTTTCATGTGGACCATCGAGGGTTCTAATACTTTTCACTGCAAAAATAGTTCTGGAGCCTGTGCTGTTCCCTGTCTGTGAAGGTTCTCATTCCTACAGGTACTGGTATATTAGTACTAATGAGTCAGAGGCACTGGACTTTTTGTATTTCTTTGTCCTGAATATGTCTTGCTAGTCATCTGAATGGCTTTCTCAGTTAGAATGGTTTGTACAAGAAATCTTTGGCATTAAATACTGGTGACTCATGCTTCATTGATGGTGGTAAGATGGTGATTGCATTTGCATGACTGAAGCTACTAGGTGTGATTAAACTGCCTTGGGAGAAGTGTTAGAGCAGCATTGTAAGGACAATGACAGTGAGGTTTGCATCTTAAACACAGAGGAGGACTGGTTCAAAGGAAGTGAGAAATAAGCTATTCATGTTAAGTTGGAGAAACCAAGCTTGAACAGAAGTAACATAGTAACATAGTAACATAGTTTATAAGGCCGAAAAAAGACATCTGTCCATCCAGTTCGGCCTGTTTTCCTATCAGTTGATCCAGAGGAAGGCAAAAAAAACCCTGTGAGGTAGAAGCCAATTTTCCCCACTTTAGGGAAAAAAAATTCCTTCCCGACTCCAATCAGGCAATTAGAATTACTCCCTGGATCAACGACCCCTCTCTAGTAACTATAACCTGTAATATTATTACCCTCTAGAAATACATCCAGGCCTCTCTTGAACTCTTTTAGTGAACTTACCATCACCACCTCCTCAGGCAGAGAGTTCCATAGGTGGAGTGGTGTAACATCTATTGTCTGCTGCTTACAATGCTTCTCTCACAACTCTCCCAGGGCAGTTATGAAAATGCAATCAACATCTTACCTCCATGACTGAAGCATTAGCCACCAGTACTTAATACTGGAGACTTCTCATACAAGCCATTCTAACTGAGAAACGTCCTAAGAAAAAAATACAAGTCCAGTTGCTCTGCCTTATTGCTAGTAATATTGGAAAGCCTGAGAAAACCCAGATGGATCCAAAGCTGCTACTTGGTTAATTAGAGATAGAAAATCAACCAGGAGCCACTTCTCATGTATGCCAAACCCCTATACTTCAGCTTCCTAGATCTTTGTGGTTGTGAAACAGGATGTTAGTGGTGTATTGGTTTTGGCTTTAGAGCTTCTTACTAGAAAGCAGACAAATGCTTACATTGTGCAAGGTCTGACTCCTGAACTGATTCTCTCTAATTATGTAAGGGAAAAAAGAACCTAGTATCAAACTATTACAAATGAACACATCACACGTTGTTATTTACCGTGTTAAGAGCCAAGTTGCCACGGATTGCTGCAGGAGTGACACCATACAGAACGGCAGCTCCAGCCACCGCTCCAAGAAGTTGTGCTGCAATGTAAAAAATGGCACGGAAGAGGGACATCTGTGAGCCGATGAGGAAGGCAAATGTGACAGCTGGGTTAATGTGAGCACCGCTGACATGGCCCACAGATTGGACCATGGTGGCCAGAATGAGACCAAATGCTAATGCTATGAGCAAAACATTAGCTGGCCCAGCGGCCCACTTTAGAGATGCACCCAAGCCAAAGAAAACATAGAACATGGTAGCAAAGAATTCTGCAAAAACCGCTCTCCAAAAGGAGAAGGAGCGGAATTCCCACATGATTGCGGGTTGTGTATAAGGAGCAGGGAGAGAGAAATGGGGAAAGGGTAAATTTACAGAGTTGGTGGGAAATGCCCCAACTTTTTATGGAATACCCCCCAAAACTGTATGAAAAATTAGATTGTTGCTTTCTAAGTTTAGAACAATACAAAAAGGTTAACAAAAAATGAAAACTAACGAAGAAAAACTAAACATTAATAAACAACCTAAAAATGCCACGGACAGAGTGACTGCTCCAAACTCCCAACTGCTGTGGAAACTTCCCCCCCAACCTGTTTATAGAGTGGCGGGGGGATTTATAAGGGGCAGAGGCAGTGACATATTTAATCCCTCTATACAGATACACACCACCCCCTGACAGGAGGGGTAATGTCAAAGAACAGCTGTTTAACTCTTCCCTGGGTGCTGTCTCCTCCCTCAGGTTGGCACATGATATAAGGCCACTGCAGAGATTTTGGCTCAAATTTTAGAGTAATCGTGCTGCTCTTCAGTTGTATACAATAGTGAGAAGAACTATTCATTATCAGGCTTGCCTGGTACAAATATGTAATAAAACATATGTATTTTAACACAAGTTTATACATTGTAGCTTATAAAATCAGGTCAATTAAAGTATCCCTTCATTTATGGCCCTTTTAGAGGGAAAATGTAGAATACACAGTAACTCTTGACTTAAAGGGTCCTGTAAGAGTCACTGTAAGAGTCACAAGGCCTTCATGATTACAATGGATTTTCTATTAGCATTCATATTAATCCAATTTTTATTATTCTCTAGTCATCACCACCACCCCATCGTAATATATAAATTATGTTACAATATATTTCCATTGCAATCCTTTTAACATCAATGAAATATATATATATATATATAGTTTATTTTTAATAAGAAATTAGCATGATTCAAAAGACAAGTCCCCCCATACATTTTTGCAGAAACAGTGAAACAGTGAGCTTACATAGGTGTTCACATGTGTGAAGAATATAGCTGAGAGCAGGCAGCTAATGTGGTGCTTAGGACTTGTGCTAGAATAAAGGTATTTTATTAACTTTCAATCTGGCACCCTCTGCAGCTGATTTTGTTGCACCGGCAGTTTGTGTCTCTTCTGGGTTTTGTCACTGTGTACAATTTTCTGTCTCCTTTCAGTCTGGGGGAGGCATCCTAAATCCACAGCTCCCATATGGGATTATCCCATGTGCAATTGGGATTGTTTGCAAAGCGCTGTGCGAGCATCCTCGTGAACAAAGGCACTTGCTGTGTGTGATGTTTCATTCAACTTAGATCCCTCTGTGTACTGCAGTGTCAGCATTTCCTAGATCTAAAACACAAATGGCAAAATATATAGGTACATCCATATCAATCATGGTATCTCTAAAACCATCACTTTCACCCATAATAAAAAAAATCTGCATTGTTTACTTTAAGAAATTATTGCAAACTAGAATGTTTTTCATTTAGTTTAATTGGAGTCACATTGTTGGAGATAATGAGTTAAACTCCCTTTTTGGGTTGGAGAGCATTGTTAGAATGTCAAAGATACAATGTGTGGATTTATAGTATAGTATCTAATATTTCAGATTAGGTTACTTTCACACTAGTGTTTATAAATTCCAGTATTGAGTTCCGTCATAGGGGCTCAATACCGGAATAAAACGCTTCAGTTTTGTCCCCATTCATTGTCAATGGGGACAAAACTGAACTGAAGAGAACGTAATGCTCCTAGAAGCATTACGTTCCAACTTCAGACCGGAGAGCAAACAGCAGCATGCTGCGGTTTGCTCTCCGGTCTGGACATTCGCAACAAGACGGATCCGGAATGACCCCCAATGCAAGTCAATGGGGACGGATCCGTTTACCATTGTGTCATACCAAACGGATCCGTCCCTATTGACTTGCATTGGGGGTCATTCCGGATCCGTCTTGTTGCGGATGTCCAGACCGGAGAGCAAACCGCAGCATGCTGCTGTTTGCTCTCCGGTCTGAAGATGGAACATAATGCTTCTAGGAGCATTACGTTCTCTTCAGTTCAGTTTTGTCCCCATTGACTTTCAATGGGGGTCATTCCGGATCCGTCTCCCGGCAAATTTCCCCTCCCTCCAGTAGGTGGCGCTGTGGGTAAACTTACCCTTGTGCACGCCGTCCTCCTCCTGTTCTGCGCCGTCCTCCTACTGCTGTGCGGGCCTATGTAAGTATATATGTATGTATGTAAGTTTATATATGTATGTTGTATGTATGTGTATGTATGTATGACACTGTCTGACACGTGTGGGGCCCCACACGTGCACCTGTGGCAGCACAGATCCGGTGGCACCCTTCACCCGCCGGATCCGTGCTGCCGCTAATGTGAAAGTAGCCTTAGTTGTTGCTTAAAGTGTCACTAGCGACATATCAAAGGTTTTTTAATCGGAATCTCACTGATCGCTAGAATGAAGAGACGCAAGAGAGAAAAGTCACATAGCGCGTTCCCTGTCTTTGCTGCAGAAGGCGGAATCGAGACGGGCCGATTGACTTTCTACTGAGCAGGTCACAAAAGTGAGTGTGACAAATAAACGTAATGCATTGTAAGTTTATGAAGTGTTTGAAGTGTTGAAGTGTTTGTGTATTTCTTAAAAGGCAGACCGCAGTCTTTCCCAACAAAGATCCACACCCTGCTAACAGAATATAAAAGCTTAACTTTTATTCACTTATCCTTTCCAGAGTTATAAGTCACTAATAATGTGAAATGTTAAACTGTGGACAGATGCTATAATGTATCCCACTGTTATAATGCCGGAGGTCCCCAACCTTTTGTATGTTGCGAGCCACATTCAACTTTCAGTGATGGTCGGGAGCAACAGGTAATTCAAAAAAAGAGGAAAGAAATTTTGAATGTGGTGAAACAAAAAACATGAAGTTGCAAACATTTGCTGATAGATATTTTAGTGTGAACTTTAACACTATAATTATACCATCTAAATTGGCACTGTTTGGTGGTAAATCTACTTGCCACTTGTCACTTGCCAGTACATATAGTCATAACTCAAGACTACCAAGCCACACAGCAGGGTGTTGTGAGCCACATGTGGCTCCCAAGCCACTGGTTGGGGACCACTGCTATAAGGGCTTATGACAATGACTGTATGTTCGGTTCGCATTTTTTTGCGAATTGGATGCAGACCCATTCATTTGGGCAAAAAAGATAGAACATGTCCTATACTTGTCCATTTTACGGACAAGGATAGAACATTTTTACAGGAGTTAAAAAAAAAAATGGCGGCATGCACTTGGCCGATCCGTGCTTTGTGGATCCGATCTTTGCAGAGGGTAAAGCAGATACGGTCGTGTGCATGAGGCCTGAATGTGTATATTCAATAAACAGAAAGGTTTTGAGGAGTCCAAATTCCTACATTACTGTTATATGTAGTCGCATGCATTGTGCATTGCAGAGATTAAAGCACCTGTTTTGCCATGTCTAAGGCGTCATAATGAGATTGGGGCACAATTACGAGTTTTTGCAATGGAGACCCTGAACAAAGCCTCCAACCCACATGTGAACAAGCGCAAAAGTATATTAGTTGATCTTTTATTCATTGTCAGTGATTTACTTTTTGGTATTTTCCTGGTTGTAAAATCATATTAAAGAAAAATGTTATGACTTGACAGCACAAACATTTGCATTTTGGTCACCAGTCATACCTATGTGTGTATTTCATGCAAGTTCACACACTCTCATTGCACATTCTCACTGTTTACATCTGCATCTATTAACTCTTATTCCCATTCCCAAATTTTCTTTTAAGGGTATTTAGATAGTTGTTATCGGATTTTAATTCACTTCTATGAACTCTATTTATTCATTTATATTATACTAGCTGAAGGACCCGGCTTCGCCCGGGTATATTTAATCTGTTTCATTTAATGTTTGTGTGTGTGTCATTAAAAGATATCGAGAGTGACCTCTACAGTGCCCGCCCCTTAACAGAAACATCCACAGCACCCGCCCCTTTAACTGTGACCTCCACAGCAGCTAGGGTGGCCACTGTCTTCACCCCAAAAAGCCGGACCTCACCGGCCATTCCCCCAAACATGAAGCAGCGCCCCCGGTCCCCATGAAGCCACACCACTAAACGTGAGGCCACGTTCCCTGGCTCCATGAAGACACGGAGGAGAAGCTGTCTGAGCGTGAGCTACTGAAAGGGTGGACATCCCTGCGTCCGTCCAGGACAGAGAACAGGGAGCCAGAAAACTGGACTGTCCAGCCTAAAGCCGGACATCTGGCCACCCTAACATCAGCCTTCTCCTAGGGTGGACAGAGGTCTGGTTTTAGGCAGGGATGTCCACCCTTTCAGTAGCTCACGTTCAGCTTCTCCTCCGTGTCTTCATTGAACCAGGGGGCGTGGCCTCATTTTTAGGGGTGTGGCTTCATGGGGACCAGTGGCACTGATTCACATTGGGGGGAGGCTGGGCAGTCCGGCTTTCAGACTCCCTGTCCTCTGTCATGCGCAGGGCCTGGATGGACACAGGGGGTGTGACCTCATGTTTAGGGGTGTGGCTTCATGGGGATCGGTGGCATGGCTTCACATTGGGGGGAGGCTGGACAGTCCGGCTTTCAGACACCCTGTCCTCTTTCATGCGCAGGGCCTGGATGGACACAGGGGCGTGGCCTCATGTTTAGGAGTGTGGCTTTATGGGGACCGATGGCACGGCTTCACATTGGGGAGAGGCTGGACAGTCTGGCTTTCAGACTCTCTGTCCTCTGTCATGCGCAGGGCCTGGATGGACACAGGGATGTCCTTTTGAACAGCTCACTTTCAGACAGCAGCACTGTGCAGTCTGAGCATGAGCTGCAGGGAGAAAGTCGCCCTCCTCCCTCCCCTGCAGCTGACAGGTGATTTTTACCTTCATTTTTGCAATCCCGGTCAGATGCGGCATAGATGTGATGTGGCCTGACTGAGTCGGGGGCGTGACTTAGTGGGATCTGGGGGTGAGGCTTTTAAGTCTTTCTTTTGAAGGCGGTGAATTGCAGGTTGAAGCCATAGTAATTTAGTAATTTAGTAGGAAAGTGGGTAGCAGTGGAAGAAAACATCTTTTATTACTACTGAACAGGAAATATGTGAAATTTACATTATATGAAGTAATGATTGATGATGAGCTAGTCTAAAACATAAGTTATAGTTATGGTAACCGGAATACCCCTTTAACAGTGTCATCCACAACGCTCTGCCCCTTTAAAGCAGATCTACAGCAGTGAACTGGCTGTGTTGTTATAGAAACCTGGTGTGTGGAGACTAACTGCCCGTGAGCTTCTATTGGCTGATAAGGGTCATGTGACCAGGCTTCTATTGGCTAATGCATTTTTTGGGAATATCTCAGGAACGGTACGTCCTGGAGAGCTGAGACCCATTCTAAAACCTTCCCGGACACCTGATGTACCTGTTTGCCAAATTTCGTGATTGTAGCTGCGACTATGCGGGTTCCTTTAGCAGACATACACACATACACTCAGCTTTATATATTAGATTCACTGTTTGATTTGGCTCCTATTGATGATACCGACGTGCAATGGTGACACTCAATGGGGGAGATATACTAAGACTAACCTTACATAAGCCAGTCTTAGTATAAAGTCCGTTGGCACAGGCCTCTTTCCAGGCAGTTTGTGTGCCAGACTTTCATATGTAGATTTAAATGCAGATCTGAATTACCCTGTACGCCAGATTCTGGCATAAAATATAGTAAATCCAGTGGTCGGTGGGAGGCCATGTCCCCTCATACTAAGCCCCACACACTTTTTTTAACACTGCTTCATTTACCTGTCAGTGTTTGGTCAGTGATTTCCTTCAGTGATTGTGAGCCAAAACGAGGATTGGAGCCAACAGAGACATAAGGTATTAGGGAAAGATCTGCTCCTGTTCTGTGCTTAGACCCGCACCTGGTTTTGGCTCAAAATCACTGATGGAAATCAATGACCAAAACACTGATGTGTGAATGAGGCATCAAAAAGTGACAAGACAAGTGAAAAGTCACAAATGACTGTGCAGTTATAGCATGCGCCATAATTTGCTGCTTTTTTACGCACAATCGTTGTGCAAACACTTTAGTAAATGTCTCCCCCTTTAGTTAAAATAACCTTTATTGCAATGTCAACAAGACACAAAAACACTTTGTGGATACCTAAGGGTACTTTCACACCTGCAGCATCGGACTCCGGCAGGTTGTTCCGGCGGGTACATGCTGTACTTTTGTTCCGGCCGCCTCTCAGCAGGGGTCGCCGTGCTGCAGCCAGATCTGTGGCCCGCCCCCATTACAGTCAATGGGGCCGGAGCGTAGTTCCAGCCCCACACGTGCACCTGTGGCAGCACGGATCTGGAGGGTGAACAGCCTGCCGGAGTCCGATGCCACAGGTGTGAAACTAGCGTCTTCTAACGACATTTCTGTTTCTAGAAAGCATATTTCCAGATAAAATTCTCAGAATCTACCTTTATGACAGCTAATACACATTTATGGCACATCCTTTAAAAAAAAAAAAATAAAATAAAAATTATTTCTCTGAATGTCACTCTTATTTTTGGCCCACCAACTAAGTAAACTTATCAAAAATAAGGGCTCTGTTTTAATGTCCATAAATATTGTGCTGACGTGGCATGTGGATACAATTTTTGAAGATAAGGGAGACACATATTTAAAGATGGCTTCAACACAATCAATACACCAATAAGGGTTCGGATACATGGCGACATGTGTTGATTGACATTTCATATAATGTATTTCAAGGGTGTCACAATGCAACGCTGCAACTGACTGCGATTGACTAGGGGTGGGCATATCGTATGTACAACCCACTACCTAAAAGGACCTGTTGTAACTTTAAAGGCGTTATCCAAGACAATTAAATGTCCCCCATATGCCCGGGCCCCTTACACTGAATATACTTACCTGGCTCCCTGCGCCCCTCCTGGTCCCAACACCGCCACTGCTGCTTTTCCCTGTGTGCAGATGAAAATATCTGGTGTTGGGGCAGATGTCAGCCAATGGTCCCCGTCACCGCCTGCCATTGGCTGCTTGAACCCCCCCAACACCGGATGTTTTCATCTGCGCATGGGGAGAAGCAGGAGCGGCGCGGGGAGCCAGGTAAGAATATTCATTGTGAGGGACCTGGGCAGCAATTTCCTACTGTATAAAAGACTGAGCTAATTAATTTCATAATTGCCGGCTGATTAAGAGTGGCATATTAGACATATATAACTGTATTAACGTATGTATATAGAGACCCTTGCATGCTTAGTGATCCAGCATATGTATATAAAATCACTTATATTTTTTAACATGTGAACAACCTTTAACCATGTACAAAACATATACTGGCTCAATACGAGTTTTATTGTAAGTCAATCATTTTTTCTCGGATTTTGTTACATGCAAGCTGCACATACTGTAAAGCCGTGTGTTGCCTTTGTATTTTCTCTAATTTTGCTCATGTTTTTGATCAGTCTGTTGTGTCCTTGCTGCTGTTTGTGTGGCCATGGAAAGGGAAGAGCGAGAGACACTGGCTGCCTCAACTATTTCTATATCTTTACAGGTGAGACAGGCGACCAGCTTTTCTCTTGATGCAGAGGATGCAAAGAAAAATTCATAGGAAGCACCTGCAAGGAAAGCACCCAAAATGGGACCAATCCAGTAAACCTAGAGGGAATAAAAAACATAATTAATATAGTGGTATATAATATTATAATGGTGAAGGTTTTGAACATTAAAGGGGTTATTCCACGAATAATGTAAAAAATGAATATCAGACATCATATAGTCCACGACAATACCTTTCTAACAACACTAAAACCAGCCCTGTACCTCACATGGATCCAGAGATCTCCACATTCATTGGTCTGCTAGATTTATATCAAGCTGGCAGCTCATGGGAGTGTCTTTTTTGCTGCAGCTCAGGGGGCATGTCTATTCTCTCCCTATCACTGCTCAGAAGGCAGCTGAAAGATGAAACTGAGCATGTGCGGCCTTCTCAGTGAGCAGGTCAAAGAAATAAGAAATTAAGTGGCCCTATACAGATACATTTTATTGAATAACTCAGTAGCTCTACAGAATTTTTAATTATATGCAATTACAAAAGTATTCAGATCCAGGTGCTGGTTTGAAAACTGTAGAATATTTTTCGTGGGACAACCCCTTTAATAGATACAGGGAAAAATGTGAATCTGTACAATTGATATGAAGTGATTGTTCTGTAGAATGCTAGGTGCTGGATTTACCCAGCTTTGGCAACAACAGAAAAACAGAAATTGTAAATTGTTCTTATAAACCCAAAAGTTAGGTGAGTTTGGTGTTGTGTTACCAAAAATATCTCTAACTTAGCCATCTTGACTAATAAAGAATATGGCTGCACGTGACATATCAGACAATGTCACACCTGACTGTCACTCTAGCTAAGTATAGAGGCATAAAAATTGTTCTGTATCACTGAAGATCAGCCTATTCATATAATTAAAGGAGTTGTCAGGATTAATCATGGCTGCTTTTTTCCAAAACAGTGCCAAACACAACCTGTGGATGGGTGTGCTGTTTTTGGAAGACAACAGCCATGTTTTTCTAAAACTGGACAACCCCTTTAATCCACTGGCATGTATATATTTGTAAAGGTAATAAGATTTTAAAAAATCTAATTAATTTAGATATTCTTAACCCTTTCACGACCGGAGGTTTTTTCGGTATTGCGTTTTCGTTTTTTGCTCCTTGCCTTCATACAGCCATAACTTTTTTATTTTTCTGCTCACATAGTTGTATGAGGGCTTGTTTTTTGCGGGACAAGTTGTACTTTCAAATGCCACCATTTATTATTGGATATGTTGTAGTGGGAAGCGGGAAAAAAATTCCAAATCGGGTGAAATTGCAAAAAAACCACTATTCCACTACAGTTTTCCGGGTTTTTAATTTACGGCGTTCGCTGTTCATTAAAACTGACCAGTTATTTTCATTCTACAGGTCAGTACGAATCCAGCGGTACCTAACATGTTTAGTTTTTCTTGTGTTTTGATAGTGATAAAAAAATGATAAAGTTGGTTGTTTTGTTTTTTTTTTTTTGGTCATCATATCTTGACCCCGATAACTTTTTGGCATTTATGTGTACGGAGCTGTATGGGGGCTCATTTTTTGCGGGGCGATCTGAAGTTTTTATTGATACCATTCTGGGGTGTGTCTGACTTTTTGATCGCTTTTTATTTAATTTTTTTTAGAAAAAAAAAGTGACAAAAAACGTCAAATCGCCATTTGGACGCTTTTTTCCGCCACACAATTTGTCGTATTGGAATTTTTTTTTTTTAGTTTAAAAGTACGGGCGTTTTCGGTCACGGTGATACCCATGATGTCTATATTTATTGTTATTTAGGTATTTATTTTTTAATTATACGGAAAGGGGGGTGATTTAAACTTTTATATTTTTTTTATTTTTTATATATTTTTTAACATTTTTTTAAAAATTTTTTTTAATTATTTGAAAGATCAAATATAAGCTAATATATTGTACTTTTAATTTTTTTCACTATGAGCAATCTCTGATTTTTATCTTGAATTAAAACTCATGATTGCTCATTTCTTATCCTGGCCTGCCATCTAGTGGCCAGAATAAGAATTGCACTTTGAAAGCTGTAATCCTCACCAGCGAGGATTACAGCTTTCATAACGTGTACAGACGGCCCGATTGGCCAATCGGGTCGTCTGTACATCACCCGGAAACAAACTGCTTCCGGGTACAGACGCCACCGGAAGCCATGAGAGGGGCCCAGAAGAAAAGAGAGGCCCATCGGAAGACGCCGCCGATGGAGGTAAGTAGCCGCAAGTCTCTGCTGTTAGAAACAGCAGAGACTTGCCGGCCATGACGCCCGCCGCACCCGCGAGCGGGCGTCATGTCCCCGCACCGCCCGAGCGCCGTACATGTACGGCGCCGGTCGGGAAGGGGTTAAAATCAGGTGATCAAGCCTCAATATTCAAAACTAAGGGGGGCGTTTACTATTCTGAAATATGCCTCAATTAGTTAGGTGCACTGATATCTTCTGTGACTGGGGCTGTGACTTGTCCCACTAGGTCTAAAATTGTGGGCGTGGCATGGGCGGGGAAGGGCTGGCAGGCCCATCTCATTCATCCTTTTCTACGACTGTTTTAGGCTCAGAAGCTGTCTTACATTTAGAACTGGCGCTGGATGCGCTGATGTTACGGAGAGGTCTGCGCCTCTTCTTCGCCGGGACCACCGCCAGCTAAGGGCCTTAAGTAAGACCAGCGTCTAAAACGCTGGTCTTAATAAATGTGTCCCTAAGTTCATATAAATTATATAATGTATATAAAATCTATACGTTGCGGCTCCATTCAACTCTATGGGACTGTTGGAGATAACCAAGCACTGTAAATGTGTGACTGCCGCTCCATTCACTCTGGGGACTCTAACAGATCATTCTTGTGATCAGTAGGGTCCCAGCAGTTGGACTCCACTGATGAGATATGTATCCCCTATCCTGTGGATAAGGGGGTAAGTTGTTTTGATGGGATAACCTCTCTGATGTTCTGTTCACACTTCTGTTGGAGACTGCACCTTCATCAGAAATTCTATGGGGAAAAATAGCACTTTATGCTATTCTTCTAGTCGAAATAACGGACACCCTGTCTGACTCTATCTATCTTATTATAAGTCAATGGAGTCCGTCAAGTCCGATAGTGTCCATCATATGACTGCACTCATAAATCTTAATAGAAGTTTAGTTTTATCAGAGCTTAGTATTGATTGAAGCTTGATGATTTGATTTTTAAACATAACGTCTTAATTTAATTGAATATTTTCTGATTTAATATATATATTTTTCTTTTATGCAATTAGTACAGTGCTAACTTACCCAGTGGTGCTCCCAAATGCCAGACAGCAAAGCTGGACCAAGGGATCTAGCTGGGTTCATGCTTCCACCTGAAAAGTGTCCCTGTGTATGAAAAGAGTAGTGACACATTTATAATTATTTATTGACGGTGGTGTATAAAAAAGGTTGAGGGTCCTGTAGCAAAGACCAAAATGATTCATCTTTTATGTTTGACAACATCCAAAATCCTTGGTCCTGTAATGTTACATCCAAATTCCCAGAACATTAGCTATATGTATGCAATGAGAAAACAGGTTGCTTTCACGTCAGTGCTTTTACATTTCCATTCTTCTGCTTCATTATAGGAGCAGAAGAACGAAAAGCACTTAGCTGAAGCGAACTGAGCCCACGGACCCCTTTGACTATAATGGGATCCATTAGGTTTCCGTTCAGGAGAAGGTTTTTGCAGGACTTTTGTCTCCGCAACAAAAACCTTCCCTATAACGGAAACCTAACGGATCCCATTATAATCAATGGGGTCCATAGGCTCTGTTCGCTTTAGTTAAGTGCCGAATCCAGCACTTTTGTTATTTTCGTTCCTCTGCTCCTATAATGGAGCAGAAGAATGGAAATGTAAAAGCACTGGTGTAAAAGCAGCCTTAGTTATGAAAGGCATAATAGATGCAATTGTATACAATCTTTTCTTTACACTAACGTGAATACCCAGATGTGCAAGCAAATTGACTTTTGCCAAATTCTCAGTATACCAGGAGATTTATCAATGCTGAGAACAAAACTAGGGATCCTTCTTTATTAGGCAGAGATTCTTGAGGACAAAGTTTCAGTGGGTAATATGTAATGCTTAATTTCCCCTGATGAGGACTCACTGCCAGCTTCCCCTGGTGTAACAGCTATTACTATGGTTTGCTTCAGCAGGACCCCAAAGATCACCTCACCAGCAGTGCCCTGCCTGGGCCTTTTGGACGACTTTGAGAGAAGATATGTCACTTACAGTATAATAAAGTGCCCATTTTAAGGGCAGTATGTTATAACTACAACCCTGCTATGTCCCTGTGCCAAATGGTACACTCAGGTGAATGTTGGAGAGTTGGGCAACACTAAGGAGTGAGGACATCGGGGTATGCCATGGGGAGCACTCTCTTTACTACTATAGTACATATGCATATAAGTCTTTGAAATTGCTCCCCTGAAGCACATTAAAATGACAGATCCTATTTATCTAGTTTTGACTGGGCAATGTTGATGGACTGATCAGGGGCACATTTCAAGTTGTGTAAATGATGGAGCCTACACTTATACACTGAGAAAACACCACAGACACACCAGTTCCTGCACAGTAAATATAGCAAATAAATATTCCACCCATGAACCATGTAACTTTTATGTGTCTTGAGGCTTCAAGATTTTTCGTTAGAAATATATAGTTAGTATATATATAGAAATATATAGTGCATGCATTTGCTATTGCTTTCTCAAGTTACTAATTTCCGTCACAGTAATGTAACCAGTGGTGCATCTTACCGCTGCCAAAGCTCCTGCTGTTAGAGAAAAACCAATGGCAAGGCTTCCTGGCTCTGTGAAATCTCTGCGCCTTCGATCATCCACAGCAAAGACTGTAAAAGCCAACTGGAAGGTAGAGATAATTTCCATCCCCAACGCTTGTCCTGCATTTCCTTCACTACTCACCTGTAAAGACATGAATATTGAAGGACACTTTTCAAATAGTACTTTGGACAACTGACCCTTTTCTGCCTAGTATTTCCAGATGAAACATTTTGGATTTTGCTCTCTTTTTTCTCATTAACTACAGTATTTCTAGTTTCTAATTTCTCAGTTGGGCATATTTCTTTTTGTACAGTAGATTTTATTGGATTTTGACCAAAAACAATCATGCCCAAAGTGAAACAAAATCACACAGTGTACAATTTTTCAGTATAAATATATGAAACAAGGGAACTAAAATAAGTTGCAATAAAAAGACGGATCAATAAGGACCATTTTACATCAGAAATAACCTGGAAACAACACCTTTTACAGGACAATAACAAGGGGCTTGAATTGCTGAAAACTGCATATACTAAACAGTGCCCCAGAGTGAAGTAGGAGATCTAAGAACAGAATATAAAATGTTACTAGATCTGAATATGACTTTTTATATTAATCATTAATTAATATAAGAATATACAGTACAGACCAAAAGTTTGGACACACCTTCTCATTCAAAGAGTTTTCTGTATTTTCATGACTATTAAAATTGTAGATTCACACTGAAGGCATCAAAACTATTAATTAACACATGTGGAATTATATACTTAACAAAAAAGTGTGAAACAACTGAAAATATCTCTTATATTCTAGGTTCTTCAAAGTAGCCACCTTTTGCTTTGATTACTGCTTTGCACACTCTTGGCATTCTCTCGATGAGCTTCAAGAGGTAGTCACCTGAAATGGTTTTCACTTCACAGGTGTGCCCTGTCAGGTTTAATAAGTGGGATTTCTGGCCTTATAAATGGGTTTGGGACCATGAGTTGTGTTGGGCAGAAGTCAGGTGGATACACAGCTGATAGCCCTACTGAATAGACTGTTAGAATTTGTATTATGGCAAGAAAAAAGCAGCTAAGTAAGGAAAAACGAGTGGCCATCATTATTTTAAGAAATGAAGGTCAGTCAGTCCGAAAAATTGGGAAAACTTTGAAAGTGTCCCCCAAGTGCAGTCGCAAAAACCATGAAGCGCTACAAAGAAACTGGCTCACATGAGGACCGCCCCAGGAAAAGAAGACCAAGAGTCACCTCTGCTGCGGAGGATAAGTTCATCCGAGTCACCAGTCTCAGAAATCGCAGGTTAACAGCAGCTCACATTAGAGACCAGGTCAATGCCACACAGAGTTCTAGCAGCAGACACATCTCTACAACAACTGTTAAGAGGAGACTGTGTGCAGCAGGCTTTCATGGTAAAATAGCTGCTAGGAAACCACTGTTAAGGACAGGCAACAAGCAGAAGAGACTTGTTTGGGCTAAAGAACACAAGGAATGGACATTAGACCAGTGGAAATCTGTGCTTTGGTCTGATGAGTCCAAATTTGAGATCTTTGGTTTCAACCACCGTGTCTTTGTGCGACGCAGAAAAGGTGAACGGATGGACTCTACATGCCTGGTTCCCACCGTGAAGCATGGAGGAGGAGGTGCTTTGCTGGTGACACTGTTGGGGATTTATTCAAAATTGAAGGCATACTGAACCAGCATGGCTACCACAGCATCTTGCAGCGGCATGCTATTCCATCCGGTTTGCGTTTAGTTGGACCATCATTTATTTATCAACAGGACAATGACCCCAAACACACCTCCAGGCTGTGTAAGGGCTATTTGACCAAGGAGCAGAGTGATGGGGTGCTACGCCAGGTGACCTGGCCTCCACACTCACCAGTCCTGAACCCAATTGAGATGGTTTGGGGTGAGCTGGACCGCAGAGTGAAGGCAAAAGGGCCAACAAGTGCTAAGCATCTCTGGGAACTGCTTCAAGACTGTTGGAATACCATTTCAGGTGACTACCTATTGAAGCTCATCAAGAGAATGCCAAGAGTGTGCAAAGCAGTAATCAAAGCAAAAGGTGGCTACTTTGAAGAACCTAGAATATAAGAGATATTTTCAGTTGTTTCACACTTTTTTGTTAAGTATATAATTCCACATGTGCTAATTCATAGTTTTGATGCCTTCAGTGTGAATCTATATTTTTCATAGTCATGAAAATACAGAAAACTCTTTGAATGAGAAGGTGTGTCCAAACTTTTGGTCTGTACTGTATATACATATAGAAAATACGAAAAACCACCTCAGGACCTCGCGATCAAGCAGACCGGAACTCTGGAACTGTAACTACACCCATCTGCAAACACTACTTCCATTACGAACAGGCCAAGAGTATAGGTCACAGGTTGCTGTCTAACTGCCATTACAGATACTTCAAGAGGACCTGTCACCTCTCCTGACATGCCTGTTTTAGTAGCTTCATGTAATAACAATTCTGGAGCATCTATTCTTATGACTCTATGTTGTGCCATTCCTGTATTATTTCTACTAGAAGTTCTGAATGAATTGCTAGCAGTCTGCAGTAAGGGTACAGAGGGGTGGTAACCAGTTGGGGGCATGTACCTGCACAGACTCATTCTATCCAATCAGTGCTGCCATTTTCAGTCTGTGCGGATACACATCCCCAACTAGTTACCACCCCTTTGTACCCTTACTGCTGACTGCTAGCAATTCATTCATAACTTCTAGTAGAAATAATAAAGGAATGTTACAACATAGAGCTGTAAGAATAGATGCTCCAGAATTCTTATTACATGAGCAATGCATGAAGCTAATAAAACAGGCGTGTTAGGAGTGGTGAAAGGTCTTCTTAAATAATAGCTGGACACCAGAGAAGCATGTTCTGGAGATGGAGGCCCCATAATACCATTGTGTCCACCACAATGAATATAATTGTGCTTCAAAATACAGTATCAGGGATCATAAAATAATTACATAACAGTGGCCAAAGTTAAGTTATTGCTACACCAGTGCCCATAAAAGTAAATCTGGTGATGTGCATTTATAATACAATGTTCCTCCCTATTCCTGTACTGTTCTCTACTCTAATGATAGATGGCACTTTCCATCAGATTTTACGGGAGGTACAGTACACCTCACTTACTTCACCTGTAAGTAAATTGCATCTGTCAGATGCCAGTGGTATCTGTTATATATCTAATCTGGGACTGCTTGGTGGCTTCCATTATGAAAATGAGTAATCACATTATGTAAAGACGGCCTTAGAGATTCAGGTCCATGTTTAAATGAGAGTATCATTGCCTGTATGCCAATTACCAAATAAGATTCATGTAAGCGGTCCCAGAATCCTGAGGGGTCATGTAGTCATTGAAGTCCCATGGGCTGGGATATGTCATTACAAGCTGGCTTTTGTGGCTTCTGGTACAGTCTGTAGATGAAGCCAAATTCAACACACTTCACTTCATGTGCCTGATACCGCTGGAGCGGGCTTTAAACGATGTGTCCCTCTCTGCCTGTGGGACGTCAATCATGTTAAAACTGCATGACTCATGAGAAGACTGGGACCTCCAAGTTAACTCTTCTCAACTAATTTACATCCAGTGTGCACATTATTCGAAGTTTTATGCAGAATGCTATAATGGACACGTTCGATGGGGGCTTGTGTAGAAAGCTAATCACCAGCAGTATAATCACCTGGTTGTGGCTTAGCTGGAAATCTAGCAAAACGTTCCCTTTAAAGGGGTTGTCCCATCAAGACAACTTATCACCTATACACAGGATAGGGAATTTGTCTGATCAGCAGGGGTCTGACCGCTGGTGCCCCAGCTGATCATGAGAACGAAGGCCCACGCTCCGCTCTTGGAATGGAGCGGCGATCAGACATACATGGTTCTGCTCTATTCAGCATTGTGGGGATGCCAGGAATAGCTGAATGATTGCCCTCATCTGTCTCCAGCAGTCCCCCAGAGTTGAATGGAGTGGTGGACATGTCTCTTTGCCCACTTCTCCATTCAAATGGAGAGCATGGGCCCTGGTTCTTGTGACTTAGGGGGTCATTTATTAATCTGAAATATGCCTAAATTATGTAGATTTCAGGTGCAGATTGTGGCGCAATGGTTAGTTGCGCTGCAATCTGTAACTTCTCCCCACTCACGCAAAAATAACTCAAAATAAGTGGGCGAGGAAAGGGACGTGCCGGTAAGACCGTCTCATTTGCCATTTTCTACGCCTGTTTCAGACATAGAAAAAGGTCTACATGTAACACAGTGAGGAAGCTGTCTTATATTTAGAGGCAACGTTGGATATGCCAAAGTTATGAAGAGGCCTGCGCCTATTCATAACTTCAACGGATCCGCCGTCAGAGAAGGGGCTTTAAGACCGGCATCTAAAACGTCGGCCTTAATAAATGTTCCCCTTATTCTCTATCCTATGGAAAGGGGATAAGTTGTTTTAATTGGTCATTACAGACATTTACATAGCTATATAAAATGTGGTATAAGTTTCTGATCTGTACAAATCCAACTACAGAGAATCCACGGATCCTGAGAATGGAGCAGCCTGCTCTCTGTCATCAGTAGAAAAGCAACTACACATCTGGTACTTCTCTGTTCAAGCATATGAAAGATATGGGCAAAGTCAAAGTTTCAACTTCTGGTGCACAGACCTCTGGCAATGCAAAAAAATTATCAAGAGGAGTGGCACATGTTATGTCAGTGGACTTTATACTAAGACCTGTGGATGAAATGGTTGTCTTAGTAAATTTCCTCTATAGCGTTCATGTCTATGGACATTAAATGTGTCTGTTTAACATGGGTGGTTTTCTGTTTTTACTTTAGATTTAAATGTTCTGCTTTATGTCAGTGTTTGAATATTATAAAAATTATAGGATGTAGGTTATATCCATAGTACAATTCCAGGTAGCTTTCTGAGTGTTAAATCTTTGGATGACTGTACATTTATCGTTGATACATAGGCAGGGGCTTAAAGCACATACAGACTTTTACTCATTGGTGAAATAATGTGTGCTTGATTAGGCAGCACATATACTAAAAAAATTGGAACGATACAGAGACGATTAGCATGGCCCCTGCGCAAGGATGACATGCAAATTTGTGAAGCGTTCCATATTAAACAGAAAACAAAAAAAAAAGTCTGCTTTTTACTATAGATGAACTATCCTCAGGATAGGTCTTCAATATAAGATTGGAGGGGGTCTGACTCCCGGCACTCCCGCCGATCAGCTGTTTGAAGAGAAGGCAGAGCTGTTATGAGCGCTGCCTTCTCTGCTCTGTTTACCTGCTTGTTGCAGTGGTGAGCAGGTGTAATTACAAGTATGACGTCCCCATTTGCTTCTATGGAACAGCTCTGTCCAAGTGAATACTACAGAGCAGTCCTATGGAAGTGAATGGGGAAGCCATACTTGTAATTACACCTGCTCATCACTGGAAAAAGCAGGTAAACAGAGCAGAGAAGGCAGTGCTCGTAAAAGCAATGCTTCTCTTCAAACAGCTGATCGACAGGGTAATGGAGGTCAGACCCCAGTCAATCTGATATTGATGACCTATCCTGAGGCTAGGTCATCAATTGTAAAAAGCGGACAACCCCTTTAACATTGCATGCACTAATAAACATACCTTTGTTACAAGTTGATTGTAGACAGATGTAGTTAGGGATAAATAAAAAATGGCAGAGGCACATATTCCACCAAGACACTGAGCCACGGCAAAGGCCAGCCCATGAAGAACATCCAATTTTCGTGCACATACCAAGGCGGAAGTGATAGCTGGGTTTAATTGGGCACCACTTATTTCACCAAAACTCTGCACCAGACTAACCACTGACAGACCAGCAGCTATTGGTGGAGCCATAGATTGTGAAGTTCTGATTGCCAAGCACGATGATCCTAGTACCACAGTTAACAGCATGAAAGTTCCCAAAAATTCTGCTAAAACTGAGCGCCAAAATCGATGTTGCCTCAATTCCTGCAAAATCCAAAGTAAGAAGTAAATTATTCTCGATCCTATAAATGCCTTTATACATATTGTGGGATGTACCTTTAATGCATCTCATTTTAAAGAGAATCTGTGACCATGGGGAAAAACATTTTAATTACTGCAATGCATGGATACAGCAAAAGGCACAGATTTAGAATATGTAATTTGTATCTTTCTACTCAAAAGGTCGGTGCGCTGTATACTAATAGCCACCGAGGACTCATAACTTGTATATATGTAATGGAGAGGACTCCTAAAAGCTTCAGAGCATGGACCCTTTGTACAAACGAGTAGAAAGATAAATCATACATCTTGCAAAATTCAGGTATATGCATCAAAAGGTGCTAGATAGATAAGAGTAATGTGAAGAGAACAGACACTCTTAAAGGGAGTCTGTCACCTGTTTTTCACCAATATAACTAAGAGCACTGCCCCACAGAAGATTGCAGACACATCCCATGGAAAACAGCTCCCAAGTGCCCAGCAGAAACAGCAAAAACAGCTTTCACTCCTGACTCAATTTCTAACAGCTATATCTTCTGATATAGTGGATATAATGCTGTGATTCTGGTATTGTTTGAAAGGTTGGAATGCCAGCTTTCAAACAAGGTCAGGTCATATTTAAAAGCAGCCAAAGCAGCCCTCCCCTCTTCAGTCTGCTTGCTTTGGGCACTTGGAAGCTGTTTTCCTGCAGAATAAAAGTGCCTTTCCTTGACATGGAATAAAGGCACAAAGTGCACACAGGTATGTCTGGGATGTGTATGCAATCTTCTGTGGGGTAGTGCTCTTAGTTATATTGGTGAAAATGAGGTGACAGACTCCCTTTAAGGAAAGATTGTCAGAGTGGTATGGTAATAGTTATAATAAAGCCATGTTAAATTATATCAGTGAAGAAGTTCTAATAACAGTGGGAAGGATAAAAGAGTTGTAGTTGGTCTCTCTTACCTCTTTGATCACCATCCTCTCTCAATGCCCGTGGAGCTATGGATGAATGTACAATATGAACTCTTATTTTATACAATCTGCTTCTGAAGACAGCCCTCCTCTGCGAACGTAACTCCTCCTAAAGACCCATCATACTATGCATAAAAATTATCCTGTTTACCCTAGTTGTGATAAAACTAGAAAAAGTAAACTATGGTAAAAAAAAAAATAGTTGTGATGTAAATAGGATATACTGCTTTCTATACCTATCGATCATTCACAAGTGAATTAAACAGTACACATTCTGTTGGACCCTGTTTGCATTATGAAGTGTGCTTGGCTGGAGCCAGAGTTGCTGTGGTGATCAAACCACTATTAAAATGTGAATAGCAAGGCGAGCAGTGCAGCTGTTTGGACCAGGCCCTATCCCTTCTGTTCCCTTGGTGACAATTGTGGTATTTATAATGAACCTCTTTTATCTTCAGAATAAAATAAATGGGACAAACATGCAATAACATCAAACGAAAATTAAAATTGGGAACAACTGTTTCTACAAATAACCTGATGTCACTGTTCTACTGCAAAATGAAACAAACAAAATCAATGTTGTCACTGATCTGCAAAGGCTAGGGTTACATAACATACTTGTTCATCATATGTTGTTGCACGTAAGTGATTCCCATCATTTTTTTGTAAGGCTAGTTTCACCTCTCCGGCATTGTTATCTGGCAGTCAGTTCCAGCAGAGAATGCTGGGAATCAGCCGGATATAAACCACAACATGGGGACCCCATTACAGTTAAAAAGATAGAACATGTCGTATTCTTATCTTGGAGAAGAATAGGTATTTCTAGGATAGTGCCAGTATCCATGTTTTCCAAATCTGTGTTTTGCAAAACGGCTATAGTGTCGTGTATAGTGATCTTTTTTACACTTAAAGGGGTTCTCCAAGTTATATAGGTGTAGGAGTAGGTGTAATTGCACCTAACTGCCCATTCATTTCAATGGGAAGAATTGCTGATATGGCGCGCGCCTCCTCTTCAAACAGCTGATCGGCGGGGGTGCTGGGCGTCTGACCCTCGCCGATCTGATACTGATGACCTATCCTGAGGATAGGTCATCAATATATATATATATATAACTCGGAGAAGCCCTTTAAGTTTCATCCAGCACAATGTCAAGTCCTTTCAATGTGGCCTAGTTGTCATACTGGAGACTGGAGAGTCACCAAATAATTTATATTTAGTCATTAACATACTGACTTTACATTTTTGTAGATTAGCAAATTTTTTATGGTTCAAGTTATATGGGTGTTGGGGGTATTGTAGTACTTAAAGGGGTTGTCCAAGTTATGGAAAAAAAATATAGCACTGTAAATCTGATGGGTAGCAATATATAACTAAGTTCAGCAAGTTTTAGGCAAAAAAAATCTATATTTCCTCATTTCCCTGGTTCTCTTCTGGCCTTTGTTTACATGCAATAACAACAATCTCTGCCCCTCCCCCCTTCTCTGCAAAGGCAGTGAATATAAGTGCTGTGAGTACATGTCTGCCTGCTAGAATACTCAGCAGCATGTTGTATGTGTAGGACTACAAGTCCCAGCTGTACAATGACACTGCTGATACACACAGGAAATTCTCCCTACCTGTTCTTGTACAATTCCTCTATAGCTCCTTGCCCAGCATTTGTCTCCTCTCACTGCTGCAGCTACTATTTGTTGTAAAGCCTTGAGCCCTCAGTGTGTTCTGGCTGAAGGGGTTAAAATGTTTTATCTGAAGGAATCCAGGGAGAGAGCAGATAGCAGGAGCCCGGCAAAAAAAGGGGGCGTGGCCAGTGACGTCTCGTGTACAGACTGTTATCTGAACTCTGAGGCTTGTACACGAAACATCACAGACCAGGGAGATAAGGTGACATCACAGGTCATGTGACCCTCAGTCAACTCTGAGAAACCAGCAGCTTTAGAAACACAAAGTATATGGGAAAGTTGTTATACCTGACAAGTTAGAAACATATAAAGAACAAAAAAATAACTCAGACAACCCCTTTAATGTGGGATAAATTGCCTTGGTTTATTACTGGTAATTAAAGGGGTTGTCCGAGTTATATTAAAAAAAAATAATAAAACACTGTAAATCTGATGGTCAGAAATATATTCATAAGGTAAGTACGTTTTAGGCAAAAAAAGAATTATATTTACTCACTTGTTCTGTTCTGGCCTTTTGTTGACATGCAGTTGAAGAGCCATGAAGGCGTGTAACAACAATCTCTAAAGCTTTCCTCATGAATATTTATGGGTGTCAACAGACTGCCTTTCCGCTCCCCCTGCTCTGCAAAGGGGTGAATAAAATTGCTGCCCTGTCTGCAGTCTGACTGCTGGGCAGGTGCAGACTGGCCATAGACCCTATAAGGAAACTTCACGGTGGGCTGATGCCCAGGGGGCCACCCAAGGCCTGCACATGGTGTTTTTTTTTCTTGTCCAAAAATGCTGACTACAAATGTTATTCTATAATTAGTGTTGAGCAAAGTGAAGCATTTGAATAGGAATTCGGTCCAAAGTTTAGGAAAACTTCAAATCACAACAAATCCGAGTTTCCTTGCAGTTCATGATAATGAATCAGTTTCCCCTGAAATGGTGGTTGCACGTATCGCAAGATCACCCATAATGCTATGCAGCCAGCCAATCCGCAGATAGCCTTCCCCTGTGATGTTACAGCCCTATGAAACCCTCATCCCGCATGATGTTCGCCATTTTCTTGTGAGCTGAGAATAGAGAGAGATGTGGCAAGCACTTATGCGCTAGGGACAGTGTTGCTGAAAACGAATAATAGAAGACTACTGGAGAGGGAGACTGCAGGGAGACTTATTCTGCACCAGTTTTATTTATTTATTTATTACTACATTTACTTATTCCTACATTAGCCATGAATGTAATTCCAATCCAAGATGGAAGCCTTTATTATTCCGGTGCCAGTGTGCCAACCTATACAATCCAGCCTGCATCCCTTAGGGGGTCAGGTCTTAATGTTAATCATCCTCACCTTTTGCTGGCTTTACTTCTTCCAAATCATCCTTCAAAGTCTCCATGTCCTAGAAAAGTCATCAAGATGCAGAGAGAGGACATATTCTCATCAATATTAGATGATGTAGAAAAGGAGGAAAAGCAGATGACAGAAGAAGGGTTCCCACCTGTAAAGCAGGAGATTGCAGGCAAAACAGCAATAATATGTATACTGTGCCACTACTAAACCATTAACAATGAAGGACTATACAGTGCGGTCATTATTAAATTAAAGGCATCTGCGGGCTAATTGGCCATGCAGGTTCTTCACCGCAGTATGGTTGCAACCTGCCACCAGCATGGCTGCTCCGTGTGGCTATACTCTAAGACAGAGTAGCCTGGGTATCCCTGATTTATTGCCATTTGTGGCAAATTCAGAATTAATCAAATTTCTTGGCTAACTTTGACGAAGTTGGTGAATCAAATTTTTGAAATCTTCGCTCATATCTATAATCTATAGTAAAATGCTGAAGTCTACATACACAACATTTTGGATTTTTTTCCCCCAAAATGCTACATGCTCTGGGTATGACTTTTCTTTCTGCCGTTTTTTCCCCACAGGACTAAACACTGAAGTGCCCAGAAAACTGCACTTACAAAATGTTACAAACAAAAAAGCACCACCAAAAACATTTGTACAAACCACCATTAGTACTGCAGTATTCATATAAGACTTCAGTACTTTTCTACATCCTAATATCTTTGTATTCTGTGTATGTGAACACTTTTCTACCACTTTGTTTTTATGATGTCCATTTATATGTTGTTAATTTAAAAAGATTTTAAAATGATATGGCGATTTAACAAGCTTTTTTAAACACCGTACAAAGTGTAAAGGAGTACATGAGCATATTTTTTTCCGTGTCCGTTGTTGTTTTTTTTCTGGCCCCTATGCAGAACTATTCACTTCAATGGGGCTGCAAAAATACGGTAAACGCTCAGTGTGCATTCCATATCTGCATGGCCTTTCCGCAAAAAAAAAAAAAAAGAACATGTTCTATTATTGTCTGCATTATGAACAAGGATAGGACTGTTCCATTAGGGGTGGGCCATTCTGTTCCTCAAAATGCATGCGGCTGGCATCTGTGTTTAGCGGATCCTCAATTTGCGGACCTCAAAACAACCAAGAGTTCTCTGTATGAACCCTAAGGCTAATTTTACATGGAAGAGTGTGGTCTAGGAAAACCGGTAATGACCTCACTGCATCATAGTGATTTATGATCCTGTGCTTTGAGTTTCAGCCTGATGACTGCCGGTGACATCATGTGAGTAGAGTACAGTAGTCCCACAGAACAGTTTTAGAAATCCTGCATGTCTTAAAGAAAAACTCGCGCAAACATTTTTATTCTCTGACCTGTTAGAAAGGTGCATGATATAATCTGTAGTGATTGTCATTTTCTTATCAGTGACTGTTTCTGTGAGTAAAAACCTCTCCTCTTTTTGTAGCTGGGTCATGTGACCAACTCCCTGACCTCCAACTGACCCAGGACAGAAAGCCAGTAACTGCTCTATTCATACCTATGGGATCCTCACTTTCAGTCTCATAGGAATACATAGAGAATTAGACTTCCTGTCCACACATAAGTCTGTGTGTGAGTTGGTGGGTCTAATTGCTGGTCACATGACACAGATAAGAAACTTCAGGATGATATAAGTCAAAAATTCAGACACTGGTAAGAAAATGACATTCACTACAGATTATATCATGTACATTTCTAGCAGGACATGGAATACAATTTTTGTCAGTTCTTTAAGTTATTTCCCCCATCTCTAGTGCCCCCTCTCCTTTATTCTCGGTCACACAGATTAATATGACAGCACTTGGACTCTTTGCAGTATACAGTATCTGAAGACGTGATTCAATAGGATGCCTTGTTCTACGTCCAGTCGTTCTTTTCCATTTTGTTTTTTTATGCAGGTCACAGAAATTGAATGCAGATTTAAGCCAAACGACAGACATCAGCAAAACAACACAGGTCCAGCATTAGGATGAACCGTACAGCGAGAAAAGCTATTGTCATGTGGCCCATTATTCAGTTCTGGCATGGAGAGTAAATGCAGGGGAGGGAGTGTGACCAGAGCTGATGGGGGGGATTCCTAATTGTGTTCCAACAGTGTTCTGTGTTCATAATGCTGATGCATTGGGTTCTTAATAGAAAACAGCCAGAACAATCAGAAACTGCTATAAGCATTAAACTTACCTAAAAAATCCCTATAAAGTCTATATCTGTGAACACATTTGTTCGCAAACACTCCACCTATCTAGTGATGGGTCAGGCTTTGTTAACATTGTGCCTTGTTTTCTGGTCAGTTTTCTACATTTACCTGTGAAATTCTGTAATAAAGCATGTAATGTGATGACACAATATAAAAGACAGGAAGGGAATGCTGAGTATAGTGGTGCAGGGGTAACAGTGGCAACTGGGTCCTAACATCTGAGGGGTCATAGATTGTGGTTTTACACAAGAGATCAGTGACATTATATGTGGGCGATATGGAGGAAAAATGTGGCGCATTTACTAAGGCTACTTTCACACTTGCGTTGCTTTTTTCCGGTATTTAGATCCGCCAGAGGATCTCAATATTGGAAAAAAATGTTTCTGAATAGAAAGAGATCCGTTCAGGATGCATCAGGACGTCTTCCGTTCCAGCAGCATTCCGTTTTGTAACCGGACACAAGACCACTGCAATTTTGTGTCCAGTCATAAAAACGGACAAAAACGGATCTAGCACTAAAAACAATGTAAGTCAATAGTGACAGAAATGTTATTTTAGAAGCTTATCACCCATTGACTTTCAATGTATTTAGTGACGGATCCGTTTTGATTTCACACAACTGCATCCTAAGGGAACGGATGCATCCCAATGTGCAAAACCAAAACGGATCCGTTTGATTCCAGTATTGGGATCCTCTGCCGGATCTCAATACTGGAATTAACATCCCAAGTGTGAAAATAGTCTAATACTCGCAACTAGATGACGTGCACTGTATTCCATATGACTATTCATGCAAGTTCAATGACATGACAAATCCCACATACCTACAGCATAACTGTATAAGCATACAGTAGCCTGCCATCCGTGTGATAATTAATATGAATATGTCTGAGTGTACGAGACCTACCTTGTTATCCATGGGTTACACTACATTGAAGGGGTTTTCTGTGGAGATAACTTTTTTTGAACAGAAAGGGGTTATCTGGATATAATACATTTCTATAAACAGGAGCTTCATACTTACCTTATCCCCACTTCTCCAGCACTACCTTCCGCATGTCCATGTTCCGGTCCCGGTGTGGCGTTTACATCTACTGCAGCACCGGCAGGGTCACATGCTCTGCTGCAAGCAATGACTAGATTCAGCAGAGATTTGCTGCTTGTAGCCGTGTCATGTGACCATGCCCATGCTACAGCGGATGTAAACATAGTGCTGGGACCAGGGTTGCCAACCGTCCAGAAATTCGTAAAAATAGGGGACTTTTTTGCAGTGTCTGTGAAAAAAATTTGATGTGTCCGTAATTTTTTGGGAATTTGGTGGTACTTGTGCAGCTCAGTTTGATTTTAATTCTCTGCATTTTGGGCCTGTAAAAAAGGGGCCCCGTGTTATAGATGGGCCCTAATTGACAGAAGGTTGTGCCAACATAAGTAGGTGGGGTCAACTCAAGTAGGCACAGCAAGCAAAGCCATAGAGAGGCAGTACATTGTACTACACTTTGGTATTTGGTTCTGCAGCAGAACCAAATAGCAAAATGCAGCATGGGCCCAACACAGATGCCTTCAGCTGCCAAGCGCACATGTAACAGGTCAGCCAGTGTCATAGGGACAAATCTGCTGACAGATGTCCTTTATGGACACAGCCTTTTTTTTGTTTTCTTATCTCCACATTTGTTTTTTTTTCATTTTTCTGTCAACATAGCCGTATGAGGCCTCATTTTTTTTAGGAAAGTGTTGTATTTTAAAAATTGCACCATTTTGTATACATTACTATTAGATCACCTTTTATTGCATCTTTCATGAGGTGGAATGAACAAAAAAACTATTTAGTTTTTTTTAAGGGATAAATAATAGGATCAGTGTATTGTGTCACAGATGTGGCGATACAAATTATGTTTGATGTTTGTTTGATTTTTCTTTACTTAAAAGTGTTTGTAACTGTAAGCAAAAAGTGATTTTTGTGTTGATTTTTTGGTATTTTTCTAAACGCTTTTTATTAACCTTTTTATTTAAATCTGCGATCCTCTGATCACACAGTTCTGTTGTATTGGAGTATATTATGTGACAGTAAAAAAGTGATAGCATAGAAATTACTCCTACGGCTAGCTAGCTGCTTGCCACAATGTGCTACTACGGCACAGGGCAGGAATGAGCTAAAAAGGGCCACAACGGGTTGATACTAAAAATTAAGGGGGAGATTTATCAAACTGGTGTGAAGTAGAACTGGCTTAGTTGCCCATAGCAACCAATCAGATTCCGCCTTTCATTTATCACAGCTTCTGTGAAAATGAAAGGTGGAATGTTATTGGATGCTGTGGGCAACTAAGCCAGTTCTACTTCACACCAGTTTGATAAATCTCCTCCTAAGGGCTCATGCACATGACCGGTGCCGGCCCGTGCCCGTATTGCGGCCCGCATATGCCAGGTCCGCAATACACGGGCACCAGCCGTGTGCAGCCGCATCACGGACCCATTCACTTCAATGGGTCCGCAATCCAGGAGATGTGGAGCGGAGGCACAGATTGGAACACCACGGAAGCACTACGGTGTGCTTCCGTGGTGTTTCTGGCCATGCCTTCGCACCACAAAAAAGTAGCGCAAGCACTACTTTTTTGCAGGGGGACCATCGAATGCGGATCGCAGACACCATTCAAATGAATGGGTCCGCGATCCGAATCCAGCGGCCCCACTGTCAGTGCCTGTGCAATGTGGACCGCAAATTACGGTCCACAGCACGGGCACTGACTGCACACGTTCATGTGCATGAGCCCTAAGTCCCCATTGCTCTCCACTTCCTGCTCATCACATTAGAAACACACTGCTACTGCAGTGATTGGCTGAGCAGGCTTTGCCTGGAATTTTTGGCATGTCAAGCCAGGACCAGTAAGCGGAGAGCATAAGGGACAGGACCAAATTTATATTCCCAGAAAACCTCTTTTATTTTGCTTTGGATAAACAAACTTCTTCGTTTAAAAACTGTTCAACTTTTTATGTATAGTACACTTTGGGCTCATTCAGACGACCAAGCCTGTGTGTAGAACGGAACTGGTGGCCCATTATGGAAATGTCTATCCTTGTCCACAAAACTGACAAGAATAGGACACATTTTACCCTGTTCGTGGGGCCACGGAACGGAGCAACGGATGCGGACAGAACATGGTGTGCTGTCCGCATCTTTTGCGGCCCTATTGAAATGAATGGCTCCGCCCCTGTTCCGCAATTTTGAGGAACGGATGCAGACCCATTCATACAGTCATGTGTATGAGCCCTTAGGGGAAGATTTATCAAACTGGTGTAAAGTAGAACTGGCTTAGTTGCCCATAGCAACCAATCACATTCCACCTTTCATTTTCTAAAGTAGCTTTGAAAAATGAAAGGTGAAATCTTATTGGTTGCTATGGGCAAGTAAGCCAGTTCCACTTTACATCAGTTTGATGAATCTCCCCCTTAGTGTATTTCCTTAATGAGGAGTTTTATTGGTCCTTGTTATAGCACATTTAAGGCCGTGTGCATGGCAATGCCATAAGAACAGTAAGACACAGAGACATATGTAGGTATCCCAGTTGCTGCTGTATGATGCCTCTGTCAGGATTCTTGTGTCTCCATAAATATTCCTCCATTATACAGCATGCCTACCATGATTGATCTCCTCGATCCTTTCAAAGGTTCCATAAAAAGTATAGTATGCCACAAGGATGCAGTCTATCACAAGCTCTCTACAAAAGGAGAAGAGACTCCAACCTATTACCTTACCCCCCATAATAGGATAGTGTGTATTAGGCTTTGGGTTAATTTAATTTATTGACTACCTTGAACGTATATATATCAAAACCACTGCAGGGATAATGTGGTTATGTTACTAATCCCAGTATAGCTACTGTATTAGATGCCAGTCCATAGACAATAAAATCTGTACCCAAGTTTTGAAATGAGCTGCAATCACCAGTAGCATAAAATTAAAGCTTTACTTCAAATATAAATGTACTGTAAACTAATACCCAAATAAAGACACAGATGAATATGCTGTGTGTGGTTAGCACTGGTGGTCCTAGGTTCTAGACATGTGAATCACATGGAAGTTGTGACAGGTTGGGTCTGGGCCCTTTGCCCCCTCCCACCCTTTAGCCCTCTCTTGTTTGCTCCTGCAGCTGCAAAACTTTTTTCACAAGTGCCAATGCATTAATGTTTTCTGTAGAATCCCTAGATCTTTCTTCAGGGCCAAAAGCTCTCCAATCCAATAAAAAAAAGTGTTACAATGGCGGTTCATGGCTGTCACTGTCACATGACACGGGCGTTGGGTTCCTGTGTGTGAATTAAGTCCATTGTATCTCACCTCAGTTGTGGTACTGCAAGAGTTAGCCTGCTCCTGCTCTGTGAGCTGCTGCAAGGCTGTTCACAATTGCAAACCAGCTTCGGCTATATAGCTGTGCTGCTGACATCACTTTAGCCTTGTGTAATTGGGCTCACAGATCTTGCTAGGTCTCTGTAACTTGTTAAAGCCTGTCAAGAACTATAATCCGTTTGTCTGCCAGAAGCGGCGTAGCATTTTGGTGCCAGGTGCCAAACTGCCAGACATCCTGACATGACTTTACATTAACTGATGATGCAAACCCTGCATCATTAGTGCAGTTTGGAGTCTTAGAAAGCTAAAGGACCTGTGATTACATCATCATAGGTCCTGAAGTATTTAAAAGTAAAGGTACTGCACTGACTATGATGTAGTACCTAGGTTGGGAAGGTGCAGCTGCAGGACCTATGATGACCTCATCAAAGGTCCTTCAGCCCCGTAATATAGAAGAACTGGAAAGTTGAGACTAAAATGGTTGACACTAGAATGGAGTGGTTAAAAGAAGTTCCTCCCTCTGGAGGCAGTACGTACAGTGGATAAAATGAGCTCCTTCCCTGTTTTTTTTTCTCTTTAACATAGTTACATAATAACAAGCTTATAATGCACTACTTTTTTGCAATGCGGAGGCACGGACAGAAAACCACCCAAGCACTCCATAGTGCTTCTGTGGGGTTCCGCACTGCACCTTCCAAATTTTTCTTTACTTTCCTTGTTGTTTTTTGAAGTGTGCAATGGATTTGCTGTTTTTTTCAGGCATTTTGCCATAGACTTCTGTTTAGGGGAAAGACTGAAAAAGATGCAAGAGGAATATATACCAAAAAATGCCATAAAATGGTATTTATCATGTAGAGAAAGTTAATACAAGGCACTTACTAATGTATTGTGATTGTCCACATTGCTTCCTTTTCTGGCTGGATTCATTTTTCCATCACATTATACACTGCTTATATTCAGGGGTTAATGGCATTTCTCTACATGATAAATGCCATTTGCTGAAGTGAGACAGCCCCTTTATGACATCCGCTGTACATGTACAGAGGACAAGTACCATAGCAAGCGGGTGCATGCTCTTTCATACAGCAGACACTCACGGCTAATGTCCACAATCAGCGGTAATGCCAATCGCGGACATTTAACCTTTCAGATGCCTTGGTCAAGTGTGACCATGACATCTGAGAGGCCAGAAGGACGTGCTTCACGGGCAGGAACGCCGGCGGAAGAATGAAGGCAGAGATTGGGGAAGGCGTTCCATGGGAGTAATGAGCCTGTACTAGGCTTCCAGGCTCATTACTTGTATATTACAATTCAGGCCAGCAGGTGGCAGCACTGAATTGTAATATAGCTATTTCTGTATACGATAATGGAGAAAATTCCATTACCCTATACAAATTGTAATCTGATGATTAAATTAAAAAAATTAAATATAAAAATATATAAAGAAAAATACTAATCACACCCCTTTCTCCAAAATGAAAATACTTAAAGGGGTTGTCCGGGTTCAGAGCTGAACCCGGACATACCTTTAAATTCACCCAGGCAGCCCGCCTCAACAGGGCATCGGAGCATCCTATGCTCCGATGCCCTCCTTTGCCCTGCACTAATTAGCGCAGGGCAAAGCCATTTAGCCCGGTTCTGGTGATGTACCGGGGTCTGCCAGGCGGAGGCTTCCGCCTGGCAGTGAGCCCGGTGACGTCACCGGCGCTGATGGGCGGGCTTTAGCACTGCCCTAGCCAGTAAAACGGCTAGGGCAGCGCTAAAGCCAGCCCATTACAGTCGGTGACGTCACTGAACCCACTGCCGGGCGGAAGCCTCTGCCCGGCAGTGTGTTATGTAAATAAAAGAGTCCTTTAGCTGGATCGCGCAGGGCAAGGGAGGGCATCGGAGCATGAGATGCACCGATTCCCTGTTCAGGCGGGCTGCCTGGGTAAATTTAAAGGTATGTCCGGGTTCAGCTCTGAACCCGGACAACCCCTTTAATTAAAAATCAACATCATGGGCATCACTTCGTGCAAAAACGCGAGTATGCATGAGATCCCAAAAGTACCAGCAATGGAATTAGACCGGGGAGCACAGAGCTTTCCCAATAAGGGAATATATATCATCATAAGTCACTTCATATAAAAAAAGATAAGTCCTTTAACCCCTTGAGTCCCAGCCATACATGTACAGCAGAAGGAGGGGTTTTAAATATGGCATCTACTGGTGAGCACAGTGGCCACCATTTCAAACAGCGGAGGCCTGGGACTGATGTCTACGACCGGCAATAATGTTGATCACAGGCATTTAACCCTTTAGTTGCCATGGTCAAAAGTGTCAGGACCAGCTCCCCCATGTGGCGATCGGGGGAGCCGTTCCTTTGCTCTGATGCGCTGGGTCTCTCTGAAGAGACCCAGCGTATTAGTGCTGTAGTTCCAGCCTGCAGCTGGCAGGCCTCCATAGAATAAACTCAAATGGAGCTTAGACTGTAGTTCTATTGAACTGCAGTCTAAGCTACAAAAAAAATTGCATATTATAGCCTCATAGAGAGGCTAAAAAAAGTAAATTAAAAAAAAACTGTAAAAAGAAATATATAATAAAAAAAATATTTTAAATCAGAATAAAAATAAAAAATGAACAATAAAAAACATAATGATCATGGGCATCTCCACATCCCAAAATGCCTAAACTATTAAAATATAAAAATATTTATCCCATATTGCGAATGGTGTAACGCAAAAAAAAAAATCAAAATGGCCAATTCGCCAATTTTGCTTTGCTTCATTTACCCAAAATTTTTTTTATAAAATGTGATAAAAAAGCATACACACGTCACAATGCTATCAATAAAAACTACAGATACACCCTGCAAAAAATGAGCCCACACACAGCTCCATAGAAATAACAATAAAAAAGTAATGGGGGTCAGAATACGGCAATGAAAAGAAAAAATATTTTTGTCAAAGTTTTTTTTTCCCCCAGTATTTAAACACAAGAAAAATGACATAAATGTTGTATCGTTGTAACTGTACTGACCCAGAGAATGAAGGGCACAGGTCAGTGGGAGAGAGGAGAGTGCTGTAGAGACAAAACCCGTAAAACCGTGGCAGAGTTGAATTATTGAATTATTTATTATAACTACATTGTATGTGATATTAAATGGTGCCTTTAAATGTACAGCAGAGACTTGCCCCTACTTACCGCCATCGCCGATCGCTGTGTAAAGGCATTAGATGCCATGATCACGTGAGATCACGGCATCTAATAGCGGTAAGCAAGCGCTTCCGGGTGTTGTGAAGACGCCCCGTGTGGCCAATCGGGGTGTCTGCACACGATCTGAAAGCTGTAAATCTCGCTGATGAGGTTTAAAGAGGCTCTGTCACCAGGTTTTAACCTATGTATTTTAATACATAGGTTAAAAGCCCTTAATTTGCCAATTATCCACATACCTGTACTGCAGAGTATAGCGCAGCGGTTGTGCAAAAAAGTGAAGTTTAAAAATTATGCTAATGAGCCTTCGGGACCCGGAAGTGACGGCGCGTGCGCAGATGAATGGAAGCCCTTGCAGTGTTTGGCACTGCAAGCGCTATTGCGCATGCGCCGGCCCCGATCCTGCTGCGCACGCACGGGATTTCAGCGCTAGGCCTAACGGTCTAGCGCTGTCAGTCAATTTAAAGAGGGGCGTGCACTTAGGCATGGGGGAGAGCCTCGGGCCTGGGGGGGGGGGGCGGTGAAAAAGCGGTGCTCAGGAGGAAAGAGCCCGCCCCCCGGTGCTCCGAAGGCTCATTAGCATAATTTTTAAACTTCACTTTTCTGCACAACCGCTGCGCTATACTCTGCAATACAGGTATGTGGATAATTGGCAAATTAAGGGCTTTTAACCTATGTATTAAAATACATAGGTTAAAACCTGGTGACAGAGCCTCTTTAAAGAGGACCTTTCACGGTTTTGAATTACTGTAGATAAATACCTCTTGTCCCGGGGTACCCCCCACTGATGCTGCCACTCTGCCTAGTTTTTTAAAATACAGCTCCTACTCCCCGCTGTGCCCGCCTGTAGTTTTTCGCGCTCAGTATGTAAATACTGAGCATCGGTACAGGGAGGAGGAGACGCCGGCATTTCTCAATGGGCGTCTCCTTCTCCCTGGCTGTGCCGCGATCCAATCACAGCGGAGAGCGTCACAGCCAGGGAGAAAAAAAAACCTCACCTTCTCCCTGGCTATGACGCTCTCCGCTGTGATTGGATCGCGGCACAGCCAGGGAGAAGGAGACGCCCATTGAGAAATGCCGGCGTCTCCTCCTCCCTGTACCGATGCGCGAAAACTACAGGCGGGCACAGCGGGGAGTAGGAGCTGTATTTTAAAAAACTAGGCAGAGTGGCAGCATCAGCGGGGGGTACCCCGGGACAAGAGGTATTTATCTACAGTAATTCAAATCCGTGAAAGGTCCTCTTTAAAGCTTTCAAACTGCAATTCTTATTTTGGCCACTAGATGGCAGGCCATGATAAGGAATGAGCAAAAGGGATTTGAAATGGAGTATTTAAAATCCCTGATTGCTCAAAAATAAAAAACATTATCTATTTGCTCATTTATGAGCCTTAAAAAAATTTAAAAATTTTTTTTAAAAAAGTAAAAAAAATATATAAAAAATATAAAAGTTTAAATCACCCCCCTTTCTGTATAATTAGAAAATAAATACCTAAATAACAATAAATATAGACATTGGTATCACCGCAACCGAAAACGCCCATACTTTTAAAATGAAAAAAAAATTTCCAATACGGCAAATTGTGTGACGGAAAAAAGTGTCAAAATGGCCGATTCGCTGTTTTTTGTCGCTTTTTTTTTTCTAAAAAAAAATTAAATAAAAAGTGATCAAAAAAGTCATACACACCCCAGAATGGTATCTAAAACGCAAGAAAAACGACACATATTAGGTATCGCCGGATTCGTACTGACCAGTAGAATGAAAGTAAGTGGTCAGTTTTAATGAACATCGAACACCGTAAATAAAAAAAACCCGTAAAACTGTAGCAGAATTGCGTTTTGTTTGCAATTTCACCTGATTTGGAATTTTTTTCCTGCTTCCCACTACACCATATGCAATATTAAATGGTGGCGTTGGAAAGTACAACTTGTCCCGCAAAAAACAAGCCCTCATACAGCTATGTGAACAGAAAAATAAAAAAAGTTATGGCTTTATCAAGTCAGGGAGCGCAAAACGAAAATGCAAAACCAAAAAAACCTCCGGGGCTGAAAGGGTTCTCCAAGTTAAATTTATTGATGACCTACCCTCAGGATAGGTCATCAATATCAGATCGGCGGGGGTCCGACACTCGGCACCCCTGCCCATTAGCTGTTTGAAGAGGAAGCGTGCGCCGTACCAGCGCTGCCTCTTCATTGTTTACATGCTGGCCGTAACAGGGGTAGTGGTGAGTAGGTGTAATTACACCTCACCGCCCCATTCATTTCAATGGGAAGAATCGCTCCTATACAATGGGAGCGATCCTTCCCATTTAAATGAATGGGGCGGTGAGGTGTAATTACACCTACTCACCACTACCCCTGTTAAGGCCAGCATGTAAACAGTGTAGAGGAGGCAGAGCTGGTAGGGCGCACACCTCCTCTTCAAACGGATGATCAGCGGGGGTGCCGGGTGTCATCAATAAATAGGATAGGTCATCAATAAATTTAACTTGGAGAAACCCTTTAAGAAAGCACAACTTGTCCTAAAAAAACAAGCTCTTGTATGGCTATGTGAACAGAAAAATAAAAAAGTTATGGCTCCAGGAAAAAAGGGAATAAAAAAAAAAGTATGAAAAATCATTTGGGACTCAAGGAGGTAAGACATGGGGTTAGATTGGTCAAAACTGGTGTAAAGTAGAAGTGGTTTAGTTGCCCATAGCAACCAATCAGATTCCACCTTTCATTTTTCACAGCTTATTTGATAAAAAAAAAAAAAAGGAGGAATCTGATTGTTCGCTATGGTTGACAAAGACAGTTTTCCTCCAATTTGACAGATCTTCTCGCAGTGTGAAAAGACCCTTATTGAAGTCCCAAAAAACGCCAAAAAAGCCCCTGTGGGATGAGGATACCTAGCGGTTTTTTTGTTCTTTACCGTCACTCATGCCGCTGGTGTGTGATCATGACCCGGACAGAATACATTGTAATCCCCTCCCAGCACCCCGGTCTTTCCCCATAGAGCCATAGGAAAACTCCCAGAGCCACCACCCATCATTACGTGGACTCGTCTCTTCCAAAACCGCAAGAGCCTTTCCTCGGTGAAGTCAACATCACATGACGCCGAGAGGCGCAGTCCGCCGTATTCCAAGATGGCGTCGCCCACGAGGGCCATGATTGTGGGGAGCAGAGCTCTGAGGTGCCTGCGTGCTTCGGGTGTGCAGAGGAACTACGCCGCCCTCAGCTCCAGAAGAGGTGAGGACTGCCTGGGGGCGGCGTGATGTAAACCGCTGTCACACGTGATGACCGGGGGACTACAAACCCCAGCATGCTTGTCAGAGCTCTTGTAACTGCTATGTGTGACGTCACTGACATTGTCTTTGTCCTGCGGGTGGAGCGCTGCACGCGGGGAGTGAGGTCACTGCTACAAGGAGTATAGGCCAGCTCCCCAAATACTGACAGCTCAGAGGACCCGCCGCCCTTCAGCAGTGGCCTAATATCTAAAAAGCCATGTGCTGTAAATAATAAATCCCTCAGGCTATAGATTTCTCTCAGTGGTTGCGGTCGTTTTTTTCTTCTCAGATCTTATAAGTCAGGAGTTCAATGTTATCCATTCCAAAACAGATCTGGCTGAAGAAAAACCATGACCTTAGTATGAACAGACCCTAATTTTTTGGCCCTTAACCAGGCCAATTTTTTTTATTTTTGCACTTGTGTTTTTTCCTTTCTGCATTACGATGCCACGTAGTTTTGGTCTTGTGTTTACAGCGTTCACTTTGAGCTAAAAATGACGACCTTTATTCTGGGGGTCAGGACGATTATGGTGATACCACATTTCTCTGATGACTTGCTACTTTTAAAATAGTTTTTTTTTTTAAATTATTCTCTTTGCACTGCCATATTCTTACAATCATAACCTTTTTATATTTCCATCGACAGAGCTGCATGAGCGCTCTTTTTTTTTTTTGCTTGGGGAGCTGTCAGTTTTATTAGTATCATTTTGTATCCTTTTCTATTCATTTTTTTTAAAACCATTTTTATTCTGCGAGTTCACTGCACACGATAAATATTTTTAGATATTAACCCCTTCCCAACCTCCTGAGTAGGGTGGGTGCCATAGCTGCGGGGTCCCTGCTGCTTCATACAGCAGACACCCACTGTTCATGTCCGTGACTGGTGTTTCCTATGGAGCCCCTGTCTGTAATGCATTAGTGTCTATGAGAATAGCAGTCTAATGATTACTTGTTGTGGTTCCCTATGGAAACCGTTAAAAAAAAAAGTTGATTGCTTAGATCCATTTACACGGCGCAGTCGCTGGCTATGTGTTCTGACAACCTACTGCTCATCTCTGTTCACATTATTGTCAGAAGCTGCAGCACATCCCCTATTTACACTGTTGACAGATATGAGATCCTCGGACGGCAGATTCTGAAAATGAAATCGCGTATTATATTTCCCTTTGAACTTCTGCGCAGAATCTGCAGATATGAGGAGAGAATAGATCAGACAAGGACTAACAAAAGTGTGGACATCATTTGTCACAGGGGTTGTGGACTGCTTGCATTATTTGTCAGGGGGCTGTGTGCTGCTTGCATTATTTGTCAGGGGGCTGTGTGCTGCTTGCATTATTTGTCACGGGGGCTGTGTGCTGCTTGCATTATTTTTCACGTGGCTGTCTGCTGCTTGCATTATTTGTCAGGGGCTGTGGACTGCTTGCATTATTTGTCAGGGGCTGTGGACTGCTTGCATTATTTGTCAGGGGCTGTGGACTGCTTGCATTATTTGTCAGGGGGCTGTGGACTGCCTGCATTATTTGTCACGTGGCTGTGTGCTGCTTGCATTATTTGTCACGTGGCTGTGTGCTGCTTGCTTTATTTGTCACGTGGCTGTGTGCTGCTTGCATTATTTGTCACGTGGCTGTGTGCTGCTTGCGTTATTTGTCACGTGGCTGTGTGCTGCTTGCGTTATTTGTCACGTGGCTGTGTGCTGCTTGCGTTATTTGTCACGTGGCTGTGTGCTGCTTGCGTTATTTGTCACGTGGCTGTGTGCTGCTTGCGTTATTTGTCACGTGGCTGTGTGCTGCTTGCGTTATTTGTCACGTGGCTGTGTGCTGCTTGCATTATTTGTCACGTGGCTGTGTGCTGCTTGCATTATTTGTCACGTGGCTGTGTGCTGCTTGCATTGTCAGTCACGTGGCTGTCTGCTGCTTGCATTATTTGTCACGTGGCTGTCTGCTGCTTGCATTATTTGTCACGTGGCTGTCTGCTGCTTGCATTATCCTGTGTTTTATAACCTAGGTTTCCACCAGTTTTCATTCTCCACTTTGGTTTCCCCTTATGCAGATATATCATTCAAACTGGATGAGAAAACTGCCCACAGTAGCCTGGACCTGTTCAAGAAGGACACAGGGGTCATCTACCGTGTACTAGGCCTTGACCCCTCCAAAGTCCCTCAGAATCTAGAGCGTTTCCGGGAGTGGGCGGTTGTTCTTGGAGACACACCGATTGTGAGTGGTCGGCATTACTGGGAGGTGACTGTGAAGAAGTCCAGTGAGTTCCGCGTAGGTGTGGCGGATGCTGACATGTCCAGAGATGAGTGCATCGGTGTAAGCAGCCGCTCATGGGTCTTCGCATATAGCCATAAAAAATGGAACGGGATGGTGGTAAATAAAATAATCCCCATTACCAACATTGGCCACCCAAGCAAAGTAGGCCTGCTGGTGGACTATGAAGGCAGGAAACTCAGCCTTGTGGACCCTGAAAAAGGCTCCCTCATCCATACTCTCAACGCAGACTTCCGAGGCCCAATCGTGCCGGCATTTGCCTTGTGGGATGGAGAACTTCTTACCCACTCAGGCTTAGATGTCCCTGACAATCTGTGAAGCCCTAGAAAGTGTTGCCATAAAAGTGCCTATTCCGCTATCCTGGCATTAAAGGGGTTGTCCGTCTGTTTAATATTGATGACCTATCCCCAGGATTGGCAGGGTTCTGACTCCTGGCACCCCTGACAATCCTGTTTTAGGAGATCACATCAGTCCTCGCAGCTAACTAAGCACAGCGTCGTCCATTGGATAGTGGTTGGTATTGCAGCTCAGCCTCATTCACTTGAATGGGACTGAACTGCGCCTAGGCCATGTCACCAATGAGCGTGATGTTACTGGCCTAGAAGGAGGCCGCAGCACTCACCAGAGCACTGCGGCCATTCAAACAGCTGTGGGGGTGCTGGGGGTCTGACCACCATTATCAGTTATTGACGACCTATCCTGAGGAATAGGCCATCAGTATGTAATCCTATGGACAACCCCTTTAAACAGGTAAGGCTTTGTTATTGATATTCCATGATATACAATATAAGGAACGTTGTGTTTAGTCTTTGCTTTGACTTCCTCAGTATTTCAATTATGAACAGTACCCGTGTGGAATTTGCTCAAATATTTTCTGAATGTATGGAGATATATTTTTTTGTTGTTTCAAAGTGTGAAATGAGTCAGTTACACATTTAGAATCGCAGCAAGTGACTTTCTTTTGGTGAAGACTCTTTTCAAGAACGAATCATCCTCAGCATTAAATATATAAAATCAGATGAAGACTAAGTAACGTTTATAAGTGTGATTTAGGTGAAAAACTTTGTGGTCCCCCAGGCCACATGTACATGGGAATGTTTCCGCTGGAATGTGTTACATGCGGGTTTGGTAGCGAATTTCACCCGACTCATTGCAAGCAGTGCAATCTGCAGCGAATACATCAAAATCCACATCACAGGTCAATTTCTGAGGAGCAAATTTTTGCACAGTTAAAATTAGATTTTTAAAGAGGACCTTTCACCTCTCCTGACATGCCTGTTTTAATAGCTTTGTGCATTCCCCATGTAATATCAATTCTGGAACATATATTCTTATGTCTCTATGTTGTGCTATTTCTTTATTATTTCTACTAGAAGTTAAGAATGAATTGCTAGCAGTCAGCAGTAAGGTTACAGAGGGGAGGTAACCAGTTGGGGGCGTGTACCTGCACAGACTCTATCCAATCAGTGCTGCTATTTTCAGACTGTAGGTACACGCTCCCAACTTGTTACCTCCCTTCTGTACCCTTACTGCAGACTGCTAGCAATTCTTTCATAACTTCTAGCAGAAATAATAAAGGAATGGCACAACATAGAGACATAAGAATAGATATTACATGGGGAATGCATGAAGCTATTAAAACAGACAAGTCAGGAGCGGTAAAAGATTCTCTTTAACATCTCCTCTCCTTAGCTTGTACTGTATTACCCTGTGTATTTTCCACACGCAAATCCATGCGTAATATGCATTGTGTGTATGTGACCTTAGGGTACGTGCAGACGTGGTGGATACGCCGCAGAACTGCAGGCAGAAAATCTGAGGCATATTACCATACCTGCAAAGTGGATGAGATTTTGCAAAAATCAGCACAGGAAATTCACGTTAGATGCAGATCCTAAGTCTGTAGCATTTCAATTTATGCTGCGGATTTTGCAGAGTATAGGGTGGAGTGTAACGTGCAGATTGTTGCAGCAGATTCTGCACAGATTTTTGCCACCACTGGAATATCCACCCCATGTGGCAGTGTCCTTACTGTAGCCCTGACGTTTACATTCAGACAATGCGAAGGTTGGGGGCCTCCAGAACTGGGTCACTTTGTGCAACAGCGACAGATGTTCTGGAGTCTTGGGACACAAGGTTTATTGTTAAAGGGGTTGTCTCATCTCACACAATGGATAAGCCCCCATTGTCTAATAGGTGCGAGTCCCACCACTGGGACCTGAAGCTACATCAAGAATGGAGCCCTGAAAGTGGTGGAGGGCACATTCGCAGCTGTCCTCCACTAATTTCTATGGGGCCTCCGAAAATAGCCGAGCAGTGGCTCGGCTATTTCCGTTGGGCCCATAGAAGTGAATGGGAATTGTGGTCAGCCATGCGCAGTGTGCTCCCATTCACTCTTATGGGGAGGGCGCTTGGTGGTGGCCAGACCAAAGTCGTCCAGCCACCACTTTGCGGGGCTCCATTTTGGAGATAGGTGCAGGTCCCAGAGTTGGGACCTGCACCTATCAGACAATGGGGGCATATCCCAGTGACATGCCTTCGTTGTCTGAGAAGAGACAACCCCTTTAAGGCTGGGGCTACATGACAATCCTGATCGCAACACTCATCACATGGCCAATGATCACTGTCCAGCATTTTACGGAACGGAAGGTCTGGCCCTCAATAGACCAGTCCTATCCTTGTCTGAGATATGGACACGAGGAGGACGTTCTTTTTTTTTTTTTCTTTGCGGGGCCACGAAATGGAGGTACGGATGTGGACAGCACATGGAGTGCTATCTGCATCTTTTGCAGTTCCATAGAAGTGAATAGGTCCTCAGATATGGACCCAAACAACGTTCGTGTGCATAAGGCCTTAACCACCTAACTGTTCTGCCCGAGTCCAGCTCGGACAGTGTGAAAAGTAGCTAACTGGAGGGGGGAGGGCTGCTTTAGATGACAATATCTCCTCAATGGTAGCAGCTAGAAACTGGTCCAGTCCAGGCTTTAATACAAGACCAAAATGACAGCTAAAGTCCAAGCAACAGAGGAGAAATCAAGTCTGGAATAATCTCGAGTGAAACCTGTTTTTACTTTCATTTTCAGCTGCATTCACAGCTTCCCGATTTCTATCCGTGATATCTCTCTCTGTCCTGAACATATTGCTATCATTTTGGTATTGTCTGAAAGCTTTGAATGTCTGCTTTCAAACAAGACCAGTGCATGTTTCTAGCTGCCACCATTCAGGAGGCAGCCGCATCTAAAGCAGCCCTCCCCCCTCCAGGTAGCTACTTTTCCCACTGCTGCAGCTCCACTCTGGCAAAACGGTTAGGGGGTTAAAGGGGTCCTCTGGGAATAAAGACTTTCTGTAATGCTCGCAGTCTGCCTTTGTAAATAGCAAATTCATACCTACCTACTCCCTGCCTCTCCGGTCCTCCACGCTAGCTCTCGCATGTCCATATTCTGGTCCCTGGACTGTTTACTTCCCACGGTGTATGGACATGGTCACATGATCCACTGCAGCCGATATCTGGCTTCAGCGATGATGTCACCAGTGAGGCCGGTTTTCGGCTGCAGTGGAGCATGTGACTCCATGCACTTCTGGAAGTAAACAGTCCAGGGACTGGAGCATGGACATGTGGGAGCTGACATGGCGTACTTGAGTGGTGGGGGGAACACAAGTATGAATCTTCTATTTACAAAGGCAGGCTGCAAGTGTTACAGAAAGTCTTTATTCCCACAGAACCCCTAAAGGTGTCTCCCATAATTTTTAATTCCTGTTGTTCATCAGTGATCACAATTATTAGTATGCATTTCAAATATCTGATGAGATTGGAGGCCGCACTAGTCTGGAGAGGATTTTCAGGGGATGGACATGTGTGGGCACTCCATTGATCTAAGACTGGAAAACAACTAACTGTCTGTGAAAACCCAATTAGATGAACTTATGTCCCTGTGACTCAACCTCTTTAAAAAAAAAAAAAAAAAAAAAGTCACTTTCATTTAATGTCATGGAGACATGTCAAGTTTAAGTTGGTAGGAGTCCAGGTACTGAAACCATCCACTGATTTGCTAGTACAAAGGGGTACAGCCGGTCATCTGAGCGCTCTTCAGCTTCCAGCTGCTGTTGATATTTCCGCCTCTCCTTTGAGAGACAGCTAGCCACAGACCTCCTATAAAAGTGACAACATACGTTAAAGGGAAGCAGCACTCGGCTCAGTACGCCTTCAAACACTGGAACCCAGCCATGTAAACTTATAGCACGTTTAATTCAGGCACCCTGTAGGTAAATAGAAAGGATAGATATTCCAGCTTATTTAAAGGCTTTGTCTGAAGCCAGACATAAGCTCCCAATCACTCATTTACCATGTACAAGTGGCGCATTTCTTGCTTCCCCTTGCCCTGCAAGGACAAGGGCTGTTTGTTTATTGCCGGTGACGTACAGTACCAGGTTTTTCCTAGTATGCTAAGTGGAGGCTTCCTCCTAGCAGTGATCCTGGTGATGTCGCCAGCACTAATGGGCAGTCTTTAGCACAGCCCTACCCTGTAAAACAGCTTAGAGCACCACTAAAGACCGCCCTTTTGTGCCAGTGATGTCACCGGGCTCATTACTAGGCAGAAGTCTCCTCCTAGGTTCATCGGTAGTAAAGAAAAAGCCCTTGCTCTGCACGATGAAGTAGAGGGCAAAGGGGAGCATCAGATACGTGGATAATAAGTAAAGGGGAGCTTTTGTCTGGGTTCAGCTCTGAACATGGACAACCCCTTTAATTGCTGAGGTTAAAATAAAGGGTGGCTACATTTACAAATCTGCAATGATATCGATTGTATAAAATAAATATTTTGAATGTTTCCCTTTGTTTGTTGTCCATTATTTATATAGCACTGTCATATTCCACCGCACATTTGGAAGCATGTACACCTATTCCCAGAGGGGCTTACCTTCTAATTTTTCTATTTAAAGATCACATGACAAAAGACATGCTCTCAGAGATTGGAATAAACCTGTGCTAACCATGGAAGAACATCTAATCTTCGTGCAGGAATATCAGCCCATGTGTATTGTTTTTTTTTTTCATTTTCTTCCATGACAACTCTCGAACCTTTGTACTCTTTGAGTACGTTTATCTTTTATTTGGTCACGTGCTGGAAATCATGCAACAAATAGAAGAATATACGCTTAGTGTTGCAGTGACCAAGTGCTCTTAAACGTTCAGAAGAGATTTCCATACAGTTTATAAATCTACATGTATTAGTGTCCATGCCGTACCAGAACGTGATCATAGGCAAATGAGCTCTTAACAGGCTTCTGCCTCTGATGCCACCAGATATAAGGCAGCTATCCTAGAAGTCAATGTTCAACCCTTTAAACAGGCCTTGATACATGACTCAGATATTAAATAAGCCAGCACCTCATCTGCAGACAGCTGTTTCATGGTGATTGCCCCTCATCAGTGCAGAGCAGAGAGTACTGAGAGGCCTAGTTGAGGATTTGTGGAGTACTGTATCTCCTTATGGAGAGCGCCTTAATCTGTGTGAGGAGTCTTATAGGCCAGGCAATGCTCCTCTGGAATTCTGGGAAACATGTTCTACATTGTTTTTACATATCCGGTATGAGTAAACCATGTTCATCTATGCTTCAGACTTTATTTTAGGGTGAGAATGCTTGATGTGCCCTTTGTTTTGTGTTACAGGAAATTTTCTGTATGTAGGTAGGGCTATCCATACCTGCTGCCAAGACATAGGTTGGACGGTAGAGCAAACCAAAAACGTACAAATGCAGATCTTCTAGGAATAATTAGCTATTTTCAATCAGCCCCTAGTCTCCATTGCTGTTGAAAGATTCATACCTACCTGGTCCTCAACGCTCTGGTCTTGCTTGCTGGCTCCTGTTTCTCCATCTTCCTGTCCCTGACTTCTTTTCTTCCAGCCAGGACATTGACCTGGTCACCTTCACCACTGCAATCAGTGAATGGCTTCAACGGTGATATGTCATTTAGGCCTCATGCACACAACCGTATGTATTTTGCAGTCCGCAAAAAATATGGATGACGTCTGTGTGCATACTGTATTTTGCGGAACGGAACAGTTGGCCCTTAATACAACAGTCCTATCCTTGTCCGTAATATGGACAATAATAGGACATGTTCTATTTTTTTGTGGAACGGAAATACAGACATTCGGAAATGGAATGGACACGGAGTAACTTCTGTTTTTTTCTTGTGGACCGTATGCGAAACCATTCATTTCAATGAGTTCGCAAAAAAAACGGAATGGACACAGAAAGAAAATACGTTTGTGTGCATGAGGCCTTAGGGACACGTCAACACTGAAGCCAGTCACTGACTGCATCAACACTGGTGACCATGTCACTGTCCTGGCTAGAAGAAAGTACACAGGCCTGGAGTGATGGGGAACAGGTCAGTATGAATTTTCAGTAGGTAATGCAAGTGAGGGCAGATAGGAAATACTGTAGTTTCTTATTCCTGGAAAACCCCTTTATATAATGTTGTACTTCCCATCCAGTATCTAACATGTTAAAGTTTGGGCACTAAAGGTTTTTTTTTTATTATTATTCAAATTCCTGGGAGCATGGTAAGCTCATGAAAAACACTTATTTAGCTTCCTGCACTGCTGCATGGTCCTCTACCCTGGGCTGCAGCAGATGCTGTATTGTTCCTGTATACTGCTCTAGCAGATCACTGGCCTCAGCGGTATACATCACAAGGCTGCTGAGCCCAGTGACTGGAGAAGTTAATGTCAGGAGGTAATCATATACTACTCACAAAAAGTTAGGGGTATATGGCTTTCAGGGGAAATTTATGGAAAATGTAAGAAGTTCACACTACAGTGATATATCATGAAAGTAGGGTGTTTAAAGAGGACCTTTCACGACTTTGAAAAAATCAAATTGCACTATGCACTGATTGGACAGCGCTCACAGCAGGGCAGAAGCAACGCCCATTGAGGAACAGGGAGTCTCCTCCTCCCTGTTCCGATGCTTGCTAATTAGCATAAAGCCCGGCAGAAGAACGGGGGGCCCGTGTGAAGCCACCAGGGGACCATTTGGAAAAAAAAACAGGTACATAGTGCAGTTTCATTTTTTCAAAGTCGTGAAAGGTCCTCTTTAAAGGGTTTCTGTCACCAGATCTGGGCATATTAAACAGGATGACATTTGCAATGTGCAAATGTCACCTGATGCCCAATCTGGTATTAATTTTTATATTGGTGCCCCTGTTTTTGATAAAAAAGCAGTTTTATTTTATGCTAATTAGGCTTACTAGGTGCAAGGGCGGTTACCCTGCACCTAGTAAGCTCCGTTTGCCCACCTGCTGTCACGCCTACCTTGTCTTGATTGACAGGGCCAGGCAGCTTGTTCGATCCTCTGCCGGCCCTGTCCTCGATTCAAATCCCGCGCCGTGCGGAATAAAATCGGCGCCTGCGCCGATGACGCCAGAGTACAGCCGGCTCAAGACAAGGTAGGCGTGACAGCAGGTGGGCAAACGGAGCTTACTAGGTGCAGGGTAACCGCCCCTTGCACCTAGTAAGCCTAATTAGCATAAAATAAAACTGCTTTTTTTTTATCAAAAACGGGGGCACCAATATAAAAATTATTACCAGATTGAGCATCAGGTGACATTTGCACATTGCAAATGTCATCCTGTTTAATATGCCCAGATCTGGTGACAGAAACCCTTTAAGTCGAAGCAGCAATGGTGATTTCTTCATCTCAAACAATTTATTGAAACAAAACCCAACACCAGTGCTGGGTATACTGCCACAAAAATGTCAAAGTCTCAAAAACTAGTCATGTGGCCTTGAGCATCAATAACAGCTTGACACCGACATCTCATGCTGTTCACAAGTTGACTTATTGTCTGCTGAGGCATGGCATCCCACTCTTCTTGAAGGGCGGCCCTCAGCTCATTGAGGTCCTGGGGTACAGAGTTATGAGACTCTACACAGCGACTCAGCTGATCCCATAGGTTTTCAATGGGATTCAGGTCTGGAGAAAGTGCAGGCCACTCCATTTGAGGTACCCCAATCTCCAGCAGCCGTTCCCTAATGGTGCGACCTTGATGAGCTGGTGCATTGTCGTCCATGAAGATGAAATTAGCTCTGTGTTGTTCATGCGGCGGCACAATGACAAGATTAATGATGTTATTCAAGTATTATGGGCTTGTCACTGTACCATTCACAAAGTGTAGGGCAGTTCTGTATTGACTAGACACACCTGCCCATACTAACACCACCACCAAAGGCTCGTCTGGTGACAACAGTGACTGATGCATAGCGCTCTCCTTGACATCTCCAACATCGTTAGCGGCCATCATTTCTGCTCAGTGTGAATCTACTTTCATTCATGTTCAGTGAACACCACTGAGGCCCACTGGTCCCTCGTCCAACGTAGATGCTCCATGCAGTACGATGACGCCTGTAGTCAGGTATCCTTGCAGGTCGTCTAGCACGCAGACCACGCTGATGGAAACGGTTTTGAATGGTCTGACATGACACTCGGGTGTCTCTCACCTCCCTTAAATCTGCCTGGAGTTGTGTGGCATTCATCATCTGGTTCTGCCACATTAAGTTCACCTGTAAAGGTTACAGTGCATTTTAGGTTCATCCTGAGATTTCATCCACAAGCCAAATATCCCTAACTTTTTGTGCGTAGTGTATCTGAACAATCTAGTTTTTTTTCCTGCTTTTGGGAGTTTGGATGAACAAGAAACAGTTGTTCTGGCATTTTTTTTAGTGTGGGATATATAATGTTAATTTTATAGTACAGGTCATTATGGATGTGTCAATACAATTAGGTACAGTTTTTTTTTTTTTCCAATAATAAAACATATTAGGGGGAAATGTTTACTTATGATTTTTTTGTAACCTTTTTTTTGGTAAACATTTTTCTAACTCCTATTTTGGGACTTTACCCTGCGGTTGTTTGATCGTTTTTGTTTTCTTGTTCCTTAGAATTAAAAGAAAATAAAATTTGAAATACAAACACAGATGTGAACATAGCCTTATGCTGGCAGGCAGCATATTAGATCCTGCCTCCAGGGCCTAGTAGGCTGTAATATATAGCACATCTGCCCTCTATGACAAATTATATATATATATATATATATATACAGCGCTCTGCACTTTCGTGTTTAAACCGCTCTGCATGGTTTTTCCAGTGTGTGGCATATGGATCCCATATACTTCCTATTGAACCGTACTCCACATGCTGGAACATCCTGAGCAGAGACTATGACACCTGAAGGTGCAGAACGCTATGAGAAACATCATTTCCAAAAAGGTTTAGATCCCCTTTGATTCTATTGTTGAAAGCTCTTTTTTTTTTTTAATTTACAAGATTATCATTATGAAGCATATGAAACAGAAAAATGATCAGATCACCAGTGGCGAACAAAATCCGTGTGTAGATGAGTCAAACGCTTCAGTTATCATAGACGGTAAAGTCCAGCTGGTATCTGGTAACTTTGATTTTGAAATGTATTGGATCTGTTGCAAGCAAGAGGCTTACATGTCAATGACAGGCTGTATGCATTAATAAATGTGACATTTTACTCAGACGTCAGCCTGTCTGTCTATTCGGACCCTATTGTATTATTGTTAAAGGGATTTGGTCACCAGTTTTGTAACTCCCTATTCTAGGGCGGCATAGCCCCTGATTACAGCACTCTTACTTACTATCAAATACCACAACTCCCAAACATATGCAGTAGGTTGAGTGGACTGCCGCGCTTGGGAGCCTCTGGATCTGCTCAGCAGTGATTTTAAGAACATAACCGTCATCAGACTTTTTTTTTTTAGAATATCGGTTTATCTGCCCTCTTTTATTTAGTCATTTTTCAAACTCAAAGTAGGTTACAAATTCTGTTCTGATAAATGTGTTTATATCATTTGTAGTACCATTTTCCCCCACTAGATGGAGTGAAGATTAGTGCATTCTGTTGTACATTATAGCATTCAGATTCACGTTCACATTTATGGTGATACTGAAAGATGAATATTCTAGCAGGTCATTATTAGAAAATAGGAATAAATGAGTACACATCTGAACACATTTCCAGTTATAAAGACTTTAATGAGCATACAAAATGAGCAGTGCCATATTTGATATATCTTATAAAACCATTAGAGATGAGCGAATCGCTTTTAGGCTAATTGGATTTGAGCTGAATTTTGTAAAAATTCAAGATGCACCCGAATCCAACTTTTTCAGACTCGATTCGGATGAATTTGGAAGGGGGCTGAGGGTAGGAGAGAAAATATGAGACCCCAGTGTGTCATACTCAAATTTTCAGGCCAACTAGTGCACTTTCGATTCAGGTAGAATCGATCCATTCAATATATTGAATCAAATCGGTCAACCAAATCCGGCCATATCGAAACTGAATCGAATTTTGAGCGATTCGCTCATCTCTGAAAGCCACACAACACAAATTATCTTGAAATTTTTGGCCAACATTATGTAGCAGCAATGCAGAGATGCCACACATCTCAATTATCAAGTACATTCATTCTGTCTCCCATGGTCACCTTGCTGGTGAAGCTTTGGAAGTAAAGCAAGAACAACATCTCACAAAGATACATAGTAATAAGAAAAAAATGACCTATTTGTCTAATCTCCGTAGAAGATTTACTGAAGAATGCACTTGTGAATGAAGCCTGACGCAGTGACGGTTATATGAAGTAGAGGCACCATTTATGCAGCACTATGCAGCAGTGGTGTTCATGCTCATATTAGGCTCACACTAGAATGTACACCATAGCAGGAATCACTCCACTGCCCAAGAGGATCTGGGCGGCGGGACTGAGCTACTGGGCATGCTTGTCCACTGGCATTGGTCATTTTAGGTGGACATTCCAAAAAGGTATCACGATAACACCAGAAGGCGCCATAACACATATGTAACAGCCATATCTAGACAAAAAGTGATAGCAACTGCAAAATAGTTATGTTTTATGCTGTCTGAGTAATGCAAGATTTCATTGTAGAACAAACCCTTTAACGTTCAGAGGAGACTGCAGTGACCAGGGTCTCTAGTAGAGGTCACTCTGCGATAGTCACATCTCGATTCTGTACACCACCGAGGTGTTCATAGGCCCCCGTGCACCCTGTGTGCCAAAAAGTGTGTTCATTTGGCATAGGACTGGCTGTTAGGCATCAGGCATACCCTTTTATTCACTGTATAGGAAAGCATAGTCTATTATACTTTTCCTATGGAGTGGGACACAGTAAAAAACATGCGGTATACATTTTTCTGTACACTGGTGATGAAACGTATACAGGTGAATAACATACAAGCTTTGCTTCACTGACATTTCTGGATCACTGCCATCTTCTGTTTTTAACTGACTGAAGACGCTACTAGATCCTGAGGTTTGCACCCTTGTGTACAGTATGGTGTTGCTTTTTTACTTTTTGTTTTCTACCACTATTTAGAAAAATCTCATTCACTGGCTTTGTGCTTTGGTGTAAATTTTTGGTGTAGCTTCTGCAACAAATGCTCCATATTTCAACATAAGGGGGTTGACCAAGACTAAATATTTTTTTTTTAGCACTGGAGAAATGGACATGTTACTAAAACTAAAGTAACTCTAATTTTGTTTTTGTTTTTTTAATAAAATTCAGCTCTCTTTATTATGACTAAGTTGCGGCGTAGCCTACACACGGCCCCTGGCCTCCACCCAGAGCTTTGTACAGTAGCCACAAGACCTTGTATGGAGCTGTGCTAGGAAGGGGGGCAATGAGGATGGCTTACATGCAGTTGTGTTCAAAAAGGGGAGAAATAATGGAGCTTAATTTTAATGAAACTTAATGTACTGTAGTAACATAGTCACTTATGGCCAATGTTAGGAAACAGGGTATTCCGGTTATATTACCGTATGTTCCCTATCCACAGGATGGAGGTCCTACTGCTCACGAGAAGAGGGAATCCAAACCCTGTGAATAGAATGGCCGGTCAGGCATGCGAACAGCCGCTCCATTCAATTCTATGGGAGTTCCAGAGATAGATGAGCACTGTCTTTGGCTATCTCTGGAACCCCCATAGTATTGAATGGAGTGGCTACGCGAATATCCAACTGGCCACTCTGTTTTCAGGGTCTCCACAGGGTACATGGCTCCTGTTCTCGTCAGCAGTAGGAACCCATCGTTCTAATAGTTATCCTCTCTCCTGTGGATAGGGGATAACTTAATATAACAGGAATCCCACTTTAATACCAGATGACATATTTTAGGGAACTGCACAGTAAGAGACTCCTTTTATTTAAGGGTCATTTATGCAGGCTAACAATTGGGGCAATTATGGTGAAGGACCATCCTACGATAACTGCCCCATGTACATGTGAAAGCATCAGTGCCGCAGACACCAAAAATTATCATTTCTGGGCAGCAGATTGTGCTTTGTCAACAGTGATCTGCTGCTCACAAATAATGATTCTCTAGGTGATGAGCAGTTGCAGTAGTGATCCCTCATCCCCATACAGAGGAGATGCTTGGTACAAATGCAGCGCTTACATCCTCTGATCAGCAGGTAATTATCGGGAACGAACAAGCCAGCCAATGCTGCTATACAGGAGCGCCAAACCACATGGGGTGCCACCAACCAGCAATGTGCAAACAGTTCTCCCATTTGATTGGCATCTTGGAACAGAACATATGGTCCTTACTAGGCTTGGCGATATGCATGTAAGACGACCATATCAGTGTTGAAATTTGCAAACTGTGGACCTGCAAAACATAACATCCATGTGTCATCTGCAGACTCTTTGAGTTCAAGGGGTCCTTGGACTGCAATTTACAGACCAGAACAGGACATGTTCTATAATTTGCTGAATAGACATACAGATGCGGACAGAACACAGATGACACGTGTTCTGTCCACATCCGTATGTCCGTTTCTCAGTGTTACAGAATATCTCCTATTCTGTCTGTAAAATTCAGTACACAGACCCATTGAGGTCAAATGGTCTGCAAAAAAAAAAAAATGCAGATGGCACATGGACGGTATCCATATTTTGCGGATCCACAGTTATGGTCATATGCATGAGGCCTACAGCTGTCTAAATTAAATCAATTGGGTCTATCGCCGTGATGGATTTCCTCAGATTAATATGTACTAAAAATGTATGCAACTGTGATGTAGTTTTAAGATCACTTCTCTTGATAAACATATCAGCAACATAAATGTCTCTCCTTGTCCTGAGGGTTTGCTACAGTGTATCATCTTAGGTAAAATCATGTAATCAGCCTGAGAATACGTAGCTCACGGAGCATTGCCTAAATTGCATAAAGTTGTATCCTCCCTCTGCGACATCAATATACTCAAAAAGGACATGGACGAGGGATGTCTTGTGGAGTTTGCCTGGAGAGGGATCTTAGGACTTGAAATTCCACTACCGCACAATGATATTGAGTAGATTTTGCTGATCCTTGGGTAAAAGGTTAGTGCAGAATTCGCTGGTTGTATAACCAAATGTGCTGAAGCTCTGTGGTGAAGATCGGCTACACCATGCTCTCCAAATTCTCCAAAGACATTTGATCCTCAGAACTTTCCGCCCCCATCTGTCTCTTTACATAGGTTTCTTGATATTCACTCAGTAATTTCACTATATCATGTCTCTCAAACCTTATGGCATCTTGTAGGGGGATATTTCCCCACCTAGGAAAAATAGAGAATAATTTTATGGCTCCTTTTAATTACACAACATTTTCCTGGCTGATTTTGGCATTACCGGCTGGCTATATTATATGTATTGGGTCTTCCTGACTCTTTCCTGACAGATGTTGTCAGAACGTAGGATCAGTCATGTTGAATTTCTTTTGTTCTCAGGGTAGATAAGACAATGATAGAGGTGTCTTGGCAGCAACTTTCTCCTGTCTCTCCATTGACCACACATGCATGCTTGGCCAACCAAGCGCACATGTGTATGGAAGAGAGGAATATTTGACAGCTAAGTGGCACCTTTAGGCTGTTACATGTGCACTTGACAGCTGAAGGTATCTGTGTTGGTCCCATGTTCATATGTGTCCGCATTGCTGATGAAAATGAAATTTTAATATATGCAAATGAGCCTCTAGGAGCAACGGGGGCGTTGCCATTGCACCTAGAGGCTCTGCTCTCTCTGCGCTTTGATTGATGGGGCCAAAGTGAAGAGGATGCAGCAGTTGCAGAGAGAGTAGAGCCTCTAGGTGTAATGGCAACGCCCCCGTTGCTCCTAGAGGCTGTTTTGCATATATTACAACATCATTTTTCTCAGCAATGAGGCCACATATGAACATGGGACCAACATCGATGTCTTCAGCTGCCAAGTGCACATGTAATAGGTCAGCCAGTTTCATTGGTACAAATCTGGTGACAGATGCCCTTTAAGGGTTGTTGTCCTTGATGGTGCTTGATACATCTACAGGGAGTTTACAGGGAAATCATAGGTCACAGAAGACTGGCTATGCTGGATACAGTTGTACACCACCCAGCCATGATGGCAATTAGGGCTTTGGACAAGGGTTATCCTGTTGAGACAAGCCATTTATTCTAAGGTCAACAAGAAAAGTGGATATCTTGTAAATGTATAAAAATAAAGTAAAGTAGAGAGGCTCACAACGGATGTTGGAAGAAATGAAGGGTGCTATGCCCTCTGGGTCACCCTAAACCAGATGATAAAATGAGACAAATAAAGATAGGTATGCACACCTTCTACTGGAAGTGTAAGGACAATATATTTTATTAAAAAACACAGAAATATAAAAGAAAGTAAAATAAAATGAGACTTAGGCCCCTTTCACACAAGCGAGTCTTCCGCGCGGGTGCGATGCGTGACGTGAACGCATAGCACCCGCACTGAATCCTGACCCATTCATTTCAATGGGTCTGTGCACATGAGCGTTTTTTTTTCACGCATCAGTTCTGCGTTGCGTGAAAAACGCAGCATGTTCTATATTCTACGTTTTTCACGCAGCGCTGACCCCATAGAACTGAATGGGACTTAGTGAAAACGCATTACATCCTGAAGCAAGTGCGGATACAATGCATTTTTCACTGATGGTTGCTAAGAGATGTTGTTTGTAAACCTTCAGTTTTTTATCAAATGCATCAAAACGCATTGCACCCTCGCGGAAAAAACTGAACGCAATCGCAGACCGAACTTGCTTGCAAAATGGTACGAGTTTTCCTGAACGCATCCGGACCTAATCCATCACGCTCGTGTGAAAGACGCCTTAGGGATTCTTCCAAATGTCGATCCTTAAAGGGAGTATGTCACCTCATTTTCACCTATATAACTAAGAGCACTGCCCCACAGACGATTGCATACACATCTCAGACATACCTGTGTGCACTGTGTGTCTGTATTCCTCGTTCAGAAAAAGCACTTTTATTCTGCAGGAAAACAGCTCCCAAGTGCCCGGCTCTGCTGCTGCTGCAAACCAGACTGGAAGGGGGAGGGCAGCTTTAGCTGCTCATATCTTGGGATTAATAGCAGATAGAAAAATAGTTCTGACCTTCCTTGAAAGCTGACATTCCAAGCAAATAATACCAAAATCACAGCATTATATCCAGTATATCAGAAGATATAGCTGTTAGAAATCAAGTCAGGAGAGAAAGCTGTTTTTAGTTTCACTTTCAGCCGGGTACTTGGGAGCTGTTTTCCTACAGAATAAAAGTGCTTTTCCTGGACATGTAATACAGACACACAGTGCACACAGGTATGTCTGGGATGTGTATGCAATCTTCTGTGGGGCAGTGCTGTTAGTTATATAGGTGAAAATGAGGTGACAGACTCCCTTTAACATTAATTGCACCCTTAAAGGGGTATTCCGGTCATAGTAAATATAACTTATGTTTTTAGACTAATTCGTCATCAATAATTACCTAATATAATGTCAGTTTCACTTATTTACCGTTCAGTAGTTTTCTTCCTCTGCTACCCATAAGTTACCATGGTAGCGACCTGTAGTTCTGAGCCTTTGCTAGGTCGAGCATGCTCAGTGTGTTAATATCAGTTCTCTAGCTAAATGTTAGTGTGCTGCTGATTGGTGAGAATAGGTGACGTGCCTGGACTGTATATCAGGCAGCCAATCAGTAAGCAGCAACACTCATGAACAAGCACAAACCCACAGCAGGAAAGTTAGGCATTGTGGGGATTGTAGTTTTGTGAGGGAAGATCAGGAGCCTTGATACTCTCAGTGTGTTGCAGGCTCACACAGGAAGTGCACAAATGGATTGCAAAGTAAATTGAAGCACTGGTTATCTGTATAGATATGGGTTGTGGTTGGGTCATAGCTTGCAGCCTTAATGCAGTTTTTCAAAAATTAAGTTACCGTATTTTTCGCTTTATAAGACGCACTTTTTCCTTATAAAGCGAATACTAGCGAGCGCTTCCATTATGGAAGCACTCACTAGGTAGGTGCAGGGAGCAAGGAAACATACTTATCCTCCTGCTCTGCTCCAGTTCCTGCACTCCTCTGTCTTATCTGGCGAGTGCTCCACTGTCCTGACCACGTACAGCATCAGGACGTAGTGCGCACACTATGACCTGACGCTGCACGCAGTCAGGTGACAGTACAGCGCTGGAGCGGAGCCGCCGCGCAGGAGAGGTAAGAGTTTTTTATTTTATCCTTATGGGGCTGATCTGAGGTCTGATGGGGGCACAATGGGCTGATCTGCGGTCTGATGGGGGCACAGTGGGCTGATCTGAGGTCTGATGGGGGCACAGTGGGCTGATATGGGGGCTGATGGGGTGATCTGAGGTCTGATGGGGGCACAGTGGGCTGATATGGGGACACAGTGGACTGATGGGCTGATTTGAGGTCTGAAGGGGGCACAGTGGGCTGATATGGGGGCTGATGGGGTGATCTGAGGTCTGATGGGGGCACAGTGGGCTGATATGGCGGCACAGTGGGCTGATCTGAGGTCTGATGGGGGCACAGTGGGCTGATCTGCGGTCTGATGGGGGCACAGTGGGCTAATATGGCGGCACAGTGGGCTGATCTGAGGTCTGATGGGGGCACAGTGGGCTGATATGGGGGCACAGTGGGCTGATGGGCTGATTTGAGGTCTGATGGGGGCACACTGGGCTGATATGGGGACTGATGGGGTGATCTGAGGTCTGATGGGGGCACAGTGGGCTGATATGGGGGCAAAGTGTGCTGATGGGGGTCTGACATGGAGGGCTGATATGGGGATCTGATGTGATGTCCTGAAATTTATGGGGGTCTTATATGAGGTGTAATGAAAAATTTTTTTCTTATTTTCCTACTCTAAAATCTGGGGTGCGTCTTATAAAGCGAAAGATATGGTACTTTACCGGAATACCCCTTTAAGACGTAATCATAAAAGCACACTATGACAGAGATCCTCCCCTGATGAAATCCAAACATCAATAAGGTCGCCAAATAATCACAGAAGACTGCCTATGCTGCATACTGTTGTACCCCAACCCAGCCATGATGGCAATTTGGTCAAATAGGGCTTTTGGTCAAGGGTTATCTTGTTGAGACAACCCCTTTATTCAAGGTCAACAAGAAAAGCATATATCTTGTAAATGTGTTTTCAGGTCCCATTACAAACACTGCACGAAAGCATGTCCACTAGGAACCACATGGCCACATCCAGAGACATATATATGGAACTGGGTCAGTCACAGTCAGGCAATTTGAGGGGCACCCGCTGTGTTTTATTTCTTACAGTATCCGTAAGACAAAGGCTTTGACTACACCATGAATGGGAGCTGAGCTGCAGTAACCGGCCGGTTCACTACACAGTGGACGTTGCTTTCTGCTTCCAACTGCATTTTTCCGGGCTGGGTACCTGCTGAGAACAGCTGAGTGGTGGGGGTGCTGGGCAACAGAATCCCACTGATCTGATATCGGTGACCTATCCTGAGGACAGATTATCAATATCTAGAGCACAGAAAACCCCTTTAAGGTCCTACGTATATTTATTTCCTCTAACTCAACCCCAAATTCTTGCATTTAGCGTGCACATGCTACACATATGCCTTATTACCTGTCCTCTACAAATGGGTTAACTTTGCAGCCTTCTATCAGGAATTTGACCGCATCTAGATGTCCTGCCAGAGTTGAAAATAAAGCGTTAAAAACGGGAGAAAATTATTTTTTTTTTGTGATCTGGTTTGAAATGGTCATAGTCTGAATACAAACCTTCTGCCGCTGCAATATGTAGAGCTGTCCTGGAGTCATAATCTTTTTGCTCCATGTTCATTGCAGAAAGTGCAAATCTGGCAAAAACAAACTAGTTGTAATAAAGCACAAAAAGTGCGTATAGTACAGGCCGATGGGGAAGATAAGACCCAGTGGCTGCCGTAAAGTGCTAAAATAAATCTGTCAATATGTAAATGGCATCCAGTACGGCACATTGTCGTATCAGAGGAGTGTAGTAGAAATGACAGTCACAAGACCAACACTGAGCACTTACATGGTCACAGAATACAGGGTCCATACAGAGTTTTAAAATGTCATGTAAAAAAAACCCTATGTGAATATTCCCTATGGGTTTTCAAAAATATGAAAGCAGTTTTACGGGATTTTTATATTCATGGCCTTTTCTCGCGAACAGCTGATTGGTACGGGTGTGGAAACGGGTGTGTATCTTAAAGGGGTTATCTGAGAGTATAAAAATGTCCCCCAATATGCCAGCCACCCACATTGAATATACTTACCAGGGTCCCTGCTCCGCCACTGCGGCTTCTCCCCATGCACAGATGAAAACATCCGGTGTCGGGGGAAGCAGCCAATGGCAGGCAGGGATGGGGATGAGCCTCCCTAGCGTCACCTGCAATGCTAGGGACGCTTGTCCCCATCCCTCGCCTGCCACATTGGCTGCTTCTCCCGACACCGGATGTTTTCACCTGTGCATGGGGAGAAGCAGCAGTGGAGGAGCAGGGACCAGGAGCAGTGCAGGGAGCGGGGACCCTGGTAAGTATATTCAATGTGGGGGGCCCGGCATATTGGGGGACATTTTTATACTCTCTGATAACCCCTTTAAGGATAGGCCATCAACATAAAATCCCTTTAAAAAGCAAAAGCAGTGGAAGATGAGATTCATGCCTACTGTCTCAACAAGTAGCGTTTTAAGCCATGGAAGTGGCATTCAGTCCACATATACTGTAGGTGCATTCTACATATAGGTGCACTGCTCTATGTGGTTTGCTTTTTGTTTTTTTACAACATGATGTGGATTGTATTTACTGGACCGGGTGGTGATGGGTATTTTTTATATGGTATCTTTGTTATATCTGAATTTATAATGGTGGAGAAAGTCATGTATATTGATCCGCTTATACGTCATTTACTTTACACTGATAATAGAAAGGTGCAAAACCAAATTCAACTTAAAAGTATTTTTATTAATGCATTTTTAAAAAGACATATACGATCAAGTTAAAAAACTGAGAAGACCAAAAGCAAAAAAAAGGGTAACCTGGTAGAGTAAAAGTACAGCAGTATGATCATTACAATAATGCCGTGCATCAGGTTCGGTGTCTTTCCTGCCATTGTTTTGCTGTACTACTTGGTATCATAGAGGTTTATGGTGCTTTATTTTGGGGGGTGATTTTTAATGCACTACACCCTTGTCTAAAATTATAGCACTTCTGTAAGAATTAACTACTTTTACATTATTATTATTATTGTATTGATCATACAGCTGTACGTTTATTCAAGGATTTGATTAGTTGCCCACTTTTTTCTTCTTTGGTTTTTCTCTCTGTGTTCACAGTTTTTAGAAAGATGAATGCATTTTTAAGTGTATTTTGGTTTTGGATTTTGTGTCATGCATTTGAACCACATATGTACAGCATATGGGACCCTTAATTGGTGTGGATACATAACTTAGTATCATAATAAGTACACACTACCTCCTCAGAGCAGAGACATCACCGCTATAAGCCGCAAATAGAAGGTTCACCACAGTCTTGTGCTGCAGAAGTGAGGATAGGAACAGTAACATCAGATCATCAGGCAGACAACAAAGGGTGTTTATAGCATAATATAATACTATTATAATATATTGGTCACTTTCTGGTTACTGTTCAATTAATCAATGTGTTTGTAAGATGATTATATGACAGTTACTAATATAGCCTTTGTTGAATTTCTGCACCATTTTCTATATTTCATAAGCTATGTCCCATTGTTGGCCACGTCTTTTGTGCTGTCCAGAAAGACCCAGAAGAGCATTGGATCTCAGGCGCTATGGCGCCTGGAGTAGGAGAGGTAGACAATTTTTTTGTCTGCTCTGAGAATAGGGGTCTGAACTGAGCTTCGTATGGGGGGGGGGGGTGTTATTCACATTGGGGGTCTGATCTGAAGTCTGACTGGTGGGGTCTTTTTCACATTGGGGTTCATAGCTGAGGTCTTAATCAGGTCTTATTAACATTGGGAGTCTGATCTGAGGTCTGATCAGGAGTCTTAGTAACACTAGGGGTCTGATTAAGGCTCTGAGCTGAGGATTGATTAACATTGGAGGTTTGATTGCTGGTCTGATCTGAGGTCTAATGAAATTTTTTTCTTATTTTTCTCCTCTAAAACCTAGGTGCGTCTAATGGACAGGTGCATCCTATAAGGCAAAAAATATGGTATAGCAAACGGCACAGAAGATCAACAAGGCTATATTACTGACTGCCACTTGGTCATCTTACCTACACATTGGTCACCAGTAGCTAGAATATAGCCAATCCCTTTAATAAAATTAGAATTCTACCACGAACCACAGAATTTTACTTCCACAAATCAGTTATGGTAGACAGATTTTAATGTTACTGTCAAGTGGTAAGAAAGTGACTCCCCTACAGCTCAGTGTTTGAATTTGTGGGCATATACTGTATGTGCCTAAAATATTCTGATCATATTAGCAGAATACAAAATACCTGCGTTTCTCTTATCTCTTTACGGGGATCCAGCTTCTTTACACAATGACGCAAGTTGTCATAATGATGGAAATTGAAGAGTGAGACCAGTTCCTAAAGAGTAAGCAATTTCTAGATTACTGCTTAATATACAAGAGGATGCAAATATCCAAACAGTTCAGTATAGCTTGCAGGGGTAAAGGGCTCAAAGTATCAGATCACATAAGGTTCACAGATGGCTCAAGGACATACTCGTATAGACGACCACACCTAGATTCAAGGTATTTCTAGACTGCTGCCTAATGGCACTTCAAATACCATTTAAGGCTACTTTCACATCTACATTTTTGCTGCATCCGTCATGGGTCAGCAAAAACGCTTCTGTCATGATAATACAACCGTCTGCATCCGTTATGAATGGATCCGATTGTATTATCTCTAATATCATCTGATCTTCTGTGCCTGTTGACCATGTTGTATCAAAGGGACCTTTAGCCGCTTGCCCTAACTTTTGGCCTGATTACTGGATTGAACAACTTGTACCTGCCCTGACCTTGGCTTGTCCACTGACTATGATTCTGCCTGTCCCCTTTCGTGTCACACACTAGTGTCTCTTTAGGCTACTTTCACACTTGCGTTGTTAATTCAGGTATTGAGATCCGGCAGAGGATCCCTATACCTGAATTAAACTGATCCGTTTTGATTTTGCACATCAGGATGCATCAGTTCAGTTAGGATGCAGTTGTGTGAAATCAAAACTGAAGAAAACTGATCAGGCACTAAATACATTGAAAGTCAATGGGTGACGGATCCGTTTTTTTAGTCTCCTAAAAAACCGGATCCGTCACCATTGACTTACATTGGTTTCAGTACCTGATCAGTTTCTTTCAGTTTTTATGACCGGACACAAAATTACAGCTTGCTGCGGTTTTGTGTCCGGTCACAAAACTGAAAGCTGCCTGAACTGAAGACATCCTGATGCATCCTGAACGGATCTGTTTCCATTCAGAATGCATGGGAACAAAACTGATCAGTTTTTTTCCGGTATTGAGATCCTCTGCCTGATCTCAATACTGGAAAACCACAACGCAAGTGTGAAAGTAGCCTCAGCCATCCGAGTCAGCTGTCCCCGAGCGCAGACTACAACAGGTAGCGGCTTGGAGGTTCACCTGCAACAGAGACTTGCTCTCTGTATTGGGGTTAATGGGTAAGAATCCCGGGAGGGAGGAGGGGTTATTAAGATAAAAATCTTATGAGTATCCCTAAGCCAAATCTGTTCAGTACCACAATGGGTCCACACTCGCTGTGTTACACTAGACACATCTCATAATTGTTGAGGTAGGTATAAAAGTTGAGAACACAATAAAGTATGGTGCATTTTGCATAAAATCTGACCAATGCACCCAGTAATAGGTCCCCTTTAGTAGATAGTTATTTCATTCATATTCCTTTTGCTCACTGATTAATCTGTAGATTATGTACATCTTCTAGGAATGTTCTTCACCATAAAAGGATGTTTTGTCATTTCCTGGATTATTTTTCCTTTATCATTATTTCACATAAATTTCAGCAAAAAATAAGTCTTTCTTACATGGCAGAAATGAATTCCTCGTACACTGTTGCCAATTCTGTCGAGAGGAGGAGACCAACAGAAAACTCCCATAATGTTAGGAACGATCAATAATATGGCTCCAGCCACACCGGACTTAGCGGGGAGGCCAACCTATGAAGATACAACCACAGTCATTGAACATCCCATCGAACTGGACACATACTGAAATACATGTAAATAAATATATACTGACATGTGGGCTCCCATTGAATTGTACTATTCTGGCTTAAAGGGGTTCTGCAGTTCTGTAAAACTGATGATCTATCCCCTGGATAGATCATCAGCATCTGATCGGCGGCGGTCGGACACCCGGGACCCCCGCCGATCAGCTGTTTGAGAAGGCAGCGGCACTGCAGGAGCGCCGCAGCCTTCTCTGTGTTTTCCTCGGGCCCAGTGACGTCACGACTAGTTTCACTGGCCTGGGCGGGGCTAAGCTCTGTTCACTTGAATGGAGCTTAGCCCCGCCCAGGCCAGTGATACTAGTCGTGACGTCACTGGGCCTGCAGTAAGCACAGAGAAGGCCGCGGCGCTCCTGCAGCGCCTCTGCCTTCTCAAACAGCTGATCGGCGGGGGCCTCGGGTGTCGGATATATATTTTTATATATATATATATATTTTTTTTTGTTGTACTTCATTGTGTATATTGTAATTACATCATGTGTCCACAAGATGGAGTAACAGTACTTACAGGTGACTGTCTTTTACAATGGAAATGTCAGAACAATTTTGTCATCTGAACCGTTTACCATGTATGTATTATGGTGTGAATATCTCTTACAGTGCCTTGCGAAAGTATTCGGCCCCCTGGAACTTTTCAACCTTTTGCCACATTTCAGGCTTCAAACAAAAATATATAACATTTTACATTTTTGGTGAAAAATCAACAACAAGTGGGTCACAATTGTGAAGTGGAACGAAATTTATTGATCATTTAAACTTTTTTTTTTAATAATAAAACTGAAAAGTAGGGCGTGCAAAATTATTCGGCCCCCTTGCATTAAAGGGTTTCTGTCACCAGATCTGGGCATATTAAACAGAATGACATTTGCAGTGTGCAAATGTCACCTGATGCCCAATCTGGTATTCTTTTTTATATTGGTGCCCTCGTTTTTGTTAAAAAAGCTCTTTTATATTATGCTAATTAGGCTTACTAGGTGCAAGGGGCGGTTACCCTGCACCTAGGAAGAGAGCCGGGTGTAGTCTGACGTCATCGGCACAGTGAGGTAGCCGGGAGCCCGGCGGCCAGCGCCACTCACTGCGCCTGCGCCGATTGTATTCCGCACGGCGCAGGCGCAGGATTTGAAGCGAAGGACAGGGTCGGCAGAAGATCAAGCAAGCTGCCTGGCCCTGTCAATCAAGACTACGGAGGCGTAACAAGAGGTAGGCAAACAGCGCTTACTAGGTGCAGGGTAACCGCCCCTTGCACCTAGTAAGCCTAATTAGCATAATATAAAAGAGATTTTTTAACAAAAACGGGGGCACCAATATAAAAAATAATTCCAGATTGGGCATAAGGTGACATTTGCACATTGCAAATGTCATCCTGTTTAATATGCCCAGATCTGGTGACAGAAACCCTTTAATACGGTACTTTGTTGCGCCACCTTTTGCTGCGATTACAGCTGCAAGTCTCTTGGGGTATGTCTCTATCAGTTTTGCACATTTAGAGACTGAAATTCTTGCCCATTCTTCCTTGCAAAACAGCTCGAGCTCTTTGAGGTTGGATGGAGAGCATTTGTGAACAGCAGTTTTCAGCTCTTTCCACATATTCTCAATTGGATTCAGGGCTGGACTTTGACTTGGCCATTCTAAGACCTGGATACGTTTATTTTTTAACCATTTCATTGTAGATTTTGCTTTATGTTTGGGATCATTGTCTTGTTGGAAGATAAATCTCCATCCTAGTCTCAGGTCTTTTGCAGACTCCAACAGGTTTTCATCCAGAATGGTCCTGTATTTGGTTCCATCCATCTTCCCATCAATTTTAACCATCTTCCCTGTCCCTGCTGATAAAAAGCAGGCCCAAACCATGATGCTGCCACCACCATGTTTGACAGTGGGGATGGTGTGTTCAGGGTGATGATCTGTGTTGCTTTTACGCCAAACATATAGTTTTGCATTGTTTCCCAAAAGTTCGATTTTGGTTTCATCTAACCAGAGCACCTTCTTCCACATGTTTGGTGTGTCTCCCAGGTGGCTTGTGGCAAACTGTAAACGAGACTTTTTATGGATATCTTTGAGAAATGGCTTTCTTCTTGCAACTCTTCCATAAAGGCCAGATTTGTGAAGCGTTCGACTGATTGTTGTCCTATGGACAGACTCTCCCACCCCAGCTGTTCATCCAGAGTGATCATGGGCCTCTTGGCTGCATCTCTGATCAGTCTTCTCCTTGTTTGAGATGAAAGTTTAGAGGGACGGCCGGGTCTTGGTAGATTTGCAGTGGTCTGATACTCCTTCCATTTCAATATGATCGCTTGCACAGTGCTCCTTGGGATGTTTAAAGCTTGGGAAATCTTTTGGTATCCAAATCCGGCTTTAAACTTCTCCACAACAGTATCACGGACCTGCCTGGTGTGTTCCTTGGTCTTCATGATGCAGAATCCTGAGACTATCACAGAGCAGGTGCATTTATACGGAGACTTGATTACACACAGGTGGATTCTATTTATCTTCATCAGTCATTTAGGACAACATTGGATCATTCAGAGATCCTCAATGAACTTCTGGAGTGAGTTTTCTGAACTGAAAGTAAATGGGCCGAATAATTTTGCACGCCCAACTTTTCAGTTTTATTATTACAAAAAAAGTTTAAATGATCCAATAAATTTCGTTCCACTTCACAATTGTGACCCACTTGTTGCTGATTCTTCACCAAAAATTTAAAATGTTATATCTTTTTGTTTGAAGCATGAAATGTGGCAAAAGGTTGAAAAGTTCCAGGGGGCAAATACTTTCACAAGGCACTGTATGTGTGTTTTACTGCAGGTCTATTGTTATATGTCCAATAACATCTATACAAGGTACTATTAACAACAAAATACTAATGTTGGAATGATGGCCCATGCCTGCTGCTGTTCTGCTCCTCCAGGTGGGCACGGGCACCATTTGAATCACTGTGCTACTCCTTCGGTCCCGGAGGGAGTCTTTTCTGTGAAGAACTCCCGGCCTGTCTCTAAAGCAACTTTCACACTAGCCTTTCTATTTTCCGGTATTGAGATCCGTCATAGGGTCTCAATACCGGAAAAAACGCTTCCGTTTTGTCCCCATTCATTGGCAATGGGGACAAAACGTAACTGAACAGAGCGGAGTGCACCAAAATGCATTCTGTTCCGTTTGGTTGTGTTCCCATACTGGAGAGCAAACTTCAGCATGCTGCGGTTTTCTTTCCGTCATGGGATGAGGAGCAAGACGGATCCGTCATGACCCACAATTCAAGTCAATGGGGACGGATCTGTTTAACTCTGCCACAATAGAAAATGGATCCGTCCCCCATTGACTTTCAATGGAATTCATGACGGATCCGTCTTGGCTATGTTAAAGATAATACAAGCGGATCCATTCATAACTGATGCAGATAGTTGTATTATCAGTAACGGAAGCGTTTTTGCTGAACCCTGCTGGATCCAGCAAAAACGCTAGTGTGTAATCTAATGCGTGCATTTGCCTCCCAGCTCTTAAAGGGCCAATATGTATGCACGTGTTTCCTCCAGCCAATGGCTGGTTACTTTAGGGTATTTAGGAGACCTTCTCCTATGGGGGGGATGCCTGAGCTTACCAGTGAAAGTATGCTGTTCTGTTTGTCTGCCTGTGTACTAACCTCTGCCTGTTTATGGTCTCTGACCCTCTGTTGCCTGTCTTGACTATAGCCTGTTTTTACCATTTGCTGCTTGCCCCGACCTCTGACTATTTTCACGGATTTGCACAAACTCTGCCAGGCCTGACCTCAGCCTGTATCCTGAGTGAGAGTATTGCATGATCCCTTGATGCTTTGCACTGGTGTATCTGACCCCCAGGACTATTCAAAGAGGTAATGTCCTGGTAGCTCCCCTGTAGAGGCCCAGATTCCCACCAGGATGACTCCCTTAGGTCTAGCCTGAAGTAAAACCGGTTGGCTGGAAAAGTAGTTCCACACCCACTAACTGTAACAACTAAAAATGACTAAGTAACTTTGGACAATCTTTAGTTGTTTTACTGGTCCCTGGAATATAAACAGATCACAAAAGGGGGAACTTATGTAGAGCTGGAACAAAAGAAAGTTGCAAATTTTACTACAGAGTACAATTTTTTAACTCTGCTTTTTGTGATTTTTACTCTGCTCTCTGCACTTTTGAAAAGTGGCTGTGGAAATGGGCAAAAGAACGATGCATTTTCACTCCAATGGGGCGAGGGGGGTTAAAAACTGGAGTATCGCCTTTAGATAAAAGTGTTATTTTTTAAAGATTCGCCAAATATCTCAAACAACATTTGATCTGACACAAATTACATGAACAGACTGAAGCAAAAGTGGCTTAAAAATGCTGCAATAGGAAAGAATAGTCAACACTACTTCGAGACGGCAACCACTTATGTCACAGAGATGTAGATTTCAGATTACCCTGGACTCTCAAGACAGAGTGCAGCTTAGGCTACTTTCACACTAGCGTTTTTAATTTCCGGTATTGAGTTCCGTCATAGGGGCTCAATACCGGAAAAAAACGCTTCAGTTTTGTCCCCATTCATTGTCAATGGGGACAAAACTGAACTGAAGACAACGGAATGCTCCTGAAAGCATTCCGTCCCGTCTTCAGACCGGAGAACAAACTGCAGCATGCTGCGGTTTTCTCTCCGGTCCGGGCATCCGCACCAAGACGGATCCGGAATGACCCCCAATGCAAGTCAATGGGGACGGATCCGTTTGGTGTGACACACCAGTAATCCGGATCTGTCCTCCATTGATTTGCAATGGGGGGTCATTCCGGATCCGACTACACATATACAGAGATACATACATACAGACATACATACATACTCACACATACACACACATATTTACATACTCGAAGCAGGGACGCCGGCAGCATGTCTTCACGCGCCTCCTGCGCGCAGCTATGACGTTTCCCCACTGCGCCCAGCAGAGGGCGCTGTAGGAAATTGTCATCACTGCGCGCAGGAGGCGCGTGAAGACGTGCTGCCAGCGTCCCTGGCTGGAGTATGTAAGTATGTATGTGTTTGTGTGTATGTGTGTGTATGTATGTTCTCTGTGTCTGTGTCAACATGTGTGGGGCCGGAGCGCTGCTCCGGCTCCACACATGTATCAGCGGCAGTACGGATCCGTCGGCACCCTTTAGGTGCCGGATCCGTGCTGCCGCTAGTGTGAAAGAGGCCTTAGCTGAAGTTACTGATCATTCCTCTTAGGGGTTGTTCACATATCAGTTATTTGATCAGTTATTTCCATCAGCTATTGTCAGACAAAACCAGAAGTGGACACTAAACAGAGATCAGGTATAATGAAAAGATCTGCACCGGTTCAGTGTTTTTGACTCGCACCTGGTTTTGGCTCACAATAACTGATGGAAATAACTGATCAAATAACTGACGTGTGAACAAGCCCTTACCTAAACGAGCAATGGTAAAAAGCAACAAACATAAAACTGAATACCACTCCTAAGTAATGCTTAATCGCCGTCTCCTCTTCAAACTGAGGTGTCGGGAGTCAAACGCCCACCGATCAGATATTGATGATCGATCCTGAGGATAGTTCATCAATATGTACAAGCATTACAGCCTTTACATCAATGTGCTGTCTGTGTAATGCAGTAAATGTCACTAGTTGTTACTATTTTCCACTATAACCAAGAAAAGAGGATCCTGAACAGGCATCCCATCCCATCAACCCAATTTGAAAATGTCATTTGTGCATGCAGGGATATAGATTTCAGACTACCCTAGACTCCCAAGAGACAGTGCAGCTGAGCTGAAGTCAAAAGAATGTTAAAAAGCAGCAAACATGAACCTGAAAACCACCCATAAGTAATGATTTAGTTAAACCAATTTTCAAATTGTGTTAATGTAAGGGGGGGGGTCCCTGTTCAGGATCCTCTTAGTAACAAAGAGTGTCTCTCTTTCTGGAGGACCTTTACTGCATTACACAGACAACACATTGATATACGTGGACTCGGTGTAATGCCTAAATGGGGTTGTTCAGCCAGTACATATTGATGACCTATCCTCAAGATAGATCATAATATCTGATCGGTGGGGTTCCGACTCCCGAGACCTCAGCTGATCAGTTGTTTGAAGTGGAGGATGCGCATCTCGCAGCGGCTGCACAGTGTAATTACAAATGCGCATCCCATTCAAGTGAATGGAACAAGCACTTGTATTTACAGTGCACCTCCAAGACAACACGCAGTGTGATCTTGAAGAGGAAGCAGTGCTCATGTAAGCACCGCCTTCTCTTCTAACAGCTGATCAGCAGGGGTGCTGGAAGTCAGACCTCCGTAGATCTGACATGGATGACCTGTCCTGAGGTCATCTATATGTACTATGCACAATCGTTTTAATTTCCCCTGTGGTTGTGCTGCAGGAAAATTCATTACTTACTGCCAATTTTCCTCATAGGTTACAGCTGATTGCAATTTCCCAGCAGGGGGACACGTTGAGGGAATTTATCAAGAGGATAATTTTTAAGGCACTGATATCCTTCGTGTCAGACTTTATTACTTAGTGCTCCTTAGCAGGTTAACACGGTAACAAATCTTGTGGCCTACAGCCTTTTCAGAACCGTGTTCACAAGGCCTGATGGGGGATTAAATAACTGTGATTAAATCCCCATGGGCAAATGATGGGTCAATTACAAACAAGCCGATACGACAGATTTAAAATGTCACTTTCATACAATAAAAGATACACTATAAAATGATGACAGGTCATTTCTATCATGCAATCCTAATTGTCCCAAAGCTTCAGTTCTAATTATCCAGTCTCATTACAGACTGAGTCAGTTTGGACAATTAGATCCTTTCCTCCCATTAATGTGCTATGAAAACTGTATAAGTCATTACTTATGGGTATGCTGTACATGTTTGCTGTGACTTCAGTGACTTCAGCTGAGCTGCACTGTCTCTTGGAAGTCCAGGGTAATCGGAAATCTACATCCCATCAGAGGGGCCGGCCGTGGCTTTGTCCTTCCCCACAATTTTGGCTTGGTGCACAGGGCAAAGCTGTGTGTATGGAGCCTACACCGACACTTGGGTCTCTATGGTTCCATGTGCTGCCATAAACTACAAGCATTAAAATGAGATAACTGATAAAAGTGAGCCCTAGTATGGAGGGAGCATGGGAATGCCCACTTAAAAGAACCTTTTACCACTCCTGACATGCTTGTTTTAATAGCTTCATGTATTCCCCATGTAATAACAGTTCTGGAGCATCTATTCTTATGTCTGTATGTTGTACCATTCCTTTATTATTTCTACTAGAAGTTAGGAATGAATTACTAGCAGTCTGCAGTAAGGGTACAGAGGGGTGGTAACAAGTTGGTGTGTGTGCTTGCACACTCTGAACATGCCAGCACTGATTGGATAGAGGGAGCCTGTGCAGGTACACCCCCCCAACTGGTTACCACCCCTCTGTACCCTTACTGCAGACTGCTAGCAACTGATTCATAACTTCTAGTAGAAATAATAAAGGAATGGTACAACATAGAGCCATAAGAATACATGCTCCAGAACTCTTATTACATGGGGAATGCGTGTGTCTATTAAAATAGGCACATCAGGGGTGGTGACAGGTCTTCGTTAAGTAATATTGAAAGGATCTGATCTATTATTTATGGTCTCTTAGCTCTCCACCAACATTTTCACTGTATGGATATCTGTTATATGCTCTCCAGACATCAGGGCTGCCAAACCAATTACAGTAAGAACACCCTGCTTATTATCTAGCCAGATCCTTATATTTCCCACCATCCGCTGTTGAGGAAGGCCAAAATACATATTAGATGGGCAGCCAGTCTGGCCTAAATCGGTAGGTTTGGTTGATATGCATCAAATATTCATTATTCCTTATAAAATAACTAACCATAATTTACAGAACCCTTTGATCTCTTATAATTTCAATACCTTTCTACCTTAATTACTCATAGCAGTGGACTCACATGAAAGGCGAATTGTCCAGAGAAGTCATACATTCCACAAGAATGCATTAGACTCAGAGTGTTTCTTACTGCTTCAGCGCTCAGGACCCGCTCTCCTGTGATAGGACAGATGCCACCATTAGCCAGAGTGGCAGCTATCACACTCCCCGACTGACATGTCACCTCAATGGAGCACAACTAGAAAGAGAAGAAATATATATTCAGGTGGTTCCATAGGCAGGGAATATATTTGTCAAGAACTGCTCGGTTACTCACCTCTCCTCTGCTGGCTCTGTGTACTTTGTCCTGGGTGGCTTGTTCATGTCTGCCCTACAAATTCAACTAAACTATTCTAGCTGCAGTCCAAATTTGCCATGTTTGTCTATATGTTTTCTGCCTGAACTCTTCAGCAACACCCTGCTTCTTCACCAAACCAATAGGTTTACCTGATTCAGTTTTTATTGTGTTTTTTTGTACATATGAAACATGTTAATTCAATGTGTTTCACCTGTAAAAACTATATAGGAAATTACCACTTTGCAAAGCCGTGGCAATCAGGGTAAAAAAAGTGAGTTTTTAAAGGTATATTTTGTTGCGTTTTTTTTTTTTTTACTATGTATGACAAAAATGTATAATTGCAGTCAAACACCAATACAGCAACATCATGCTTTCCATTGGCTTCTATTTCTTGCTTGAGGAGTAATGTGTAGGTCACCATATTGTTTCTGGTTTCAGACCTATCTCTGTGTCCTTCTGGATTCTGTCCCTCACCACTAAGTTCCAAGTGTGCTTCTGCTTTTGACTCCAGTGTCCTATTACTCCACTATTCCAAATTACAAATTCTACTCAGATATATGTCACGGACGTTCCTGCGACAGGTAGCAGGAGGTCTGTCAGATTGGCAACACGTGGTATAATCTGACATGTTTTCTTTTTTTGTTGTTGGGTACCACACCCTTTTCCCTCAGGTGTTGCTGGTGTTGTAGGTGTCCCTCCCCTATTTATTGCTGCTTCTCCCACAGTTCCTAGCGGTTTATAGCTTCAGTGGATATTGTGGTGAACTGGTTTTTGCTCTCAGCTGAGATCCTGGCGCTTGAGTGTCCTCTTTCCCTTTTGTGTGTTACGTTACTTTTCCCTGTTGTTTGTTATTAGGCCTGAGGGAGACTCCTGTTCGTTCTTCCATTTGGAGGAACAGGTAGACTCATTCCTGTCATTTGTTCCAGGGTCCTATAGGGTCAGTTTGGTTATTAGGTTCCTGTATATGAACTCGCCTACCTTTGAGGCCTGTCCATACTGGTAGTTAGTCAGGAATTGAGTCAGGGTTTCCTTTAGGAGGTGTCCATCTTTCTTCCTTAGGCCCCTTTCACACGAGCGAGTTTTCCGCGCGGGTGCAATGCGTGACGTGAACGCATAGCACCCGCAGTGAATCCTGACCCATTCATTTCTATGAGTCTGTGTACATGAGCATTTTTTTTCATGCATCAGTTCTGCGTTGCGTGAAAAACGCAGCATGTTCTATATTCTGCGTTTTTCACGCAGCCCTGGCTCCATAGAAGTGAATGGGGCTTCAGTGAAAAACGCATTGCATCCTGAAGCAAGTGCGGGTGCAATGCGTTTTTCACTGATGGTTGCTAAGAGATGTTGTTTGTAAACCTTCAGTTTTTTATCACGCGCGTGAAAAACGCATCAAAACGCATCGCACCCGCGCGGAAAAAACTGAACAACTGAACGCAATCGCAGACAAAACTGACTGAACTTGCTTGCAAAATGGTGCGAGTTTTCCTGAACGCACCCTGAACGCATCCGGACCTAATCCGTCACGCTCGTGTGAAAGAGGCCTTAGGCCTCTTTCACACGAGCGTGTCCGGATTTGGTCCGGATGCGTTCAGGAAAATCCGCACGCATCCGCACGCAATCGCAGTCAGTTTTTGACTGCGATTGCGTACGTTCGTTCAGTTTTTTCCGCGCGGGTGCGAAGCGTTTCAATGCGTTTTTCACGCGCGTGAAAAAAAACTGAATGTTTACAAACAACATCTCTTAGCAACCATCAGTGAATCACGCATTGCATCCGCACTTGTGTGCGGATGCAATGCGTTATTCACGCAGCCCCATTCACTTCAATGGGGCCAGGGCTGCGTGAAAAACGCAGAATATAGAACATGCTGCGATTTTCACGCAACGGCGAACTGCTGCGTGAAAAACATCGCTCATGTGAAAAGCCCCATTGAAATTAATGGGTCAGGATTCAGTGCGGGTGCAATGCGTTCGCATCACGCATTGCACCCGCGCGGAAACATCGCCCGTGTGAAAGAGGCCTTAGTTTCCAGGACTAATCTCCTTTCCCTCCTACTCTCGGTGTGGTCCCCCCCCCACATGATTGTACAAAGCAGCACAGCCATTATCCAAACTTTTTTTTAAAACTCAGATACGCTTTAAGAAATACTTCTTAAGTCATGAACAAAGATTTGCAATAATCTGAACTACAGCTTACTTATGAATTGTGCCAACCACAGACCTCTGATTTAGGTAAAGTTTTCTTACCTGGAAGTAAAGATCCAGAGCAGATACCATGTCAGCTCCTGCTGGAAAACACTAGAAAGGCAGAAAAATGGGAGAAATAAATATGTGCAAAAATCTAGATGAAATGGTAACATTTTTAAGAAGTCACCTCTGTTAGTTTTTAATCATTTTGCAGTAAAGTCTTAATGTGGTAAACATTGATGGCATATCAAATATCTATCACTAATTTCTCGTGACCATGGCCCCTTTACTGTGTACTGTGTTGGAAATTGCATTCAGGTGACATCAATGTTAGAAAATTGTCTAAGTTTTACAGCTTACACAATAAATAGGGTTTATTTGCTTTGACTTGATTTGTGTAACAGACTTATGTTAATTTTTATAAATTTACAGTATTAAAAGTAAACCACGACTAGTATGAGAATTTTTACCTTTTTCTCCTTAAGGTAATATCCAATCGCATAGTTCCGGTCACCAGTCTCCTTTTCTGATTGAAAGCTGCAGAACATAGAACACATTTTGGCAGCCTGTTTTCCATTTACGTACAATGCTGTGATGAAGGTTTCAGCTTTTGAGCTGAAATGTCTCCTTATACTGTACATAGCCTTGTTGGATAGACAGTTATATACACTGAATGCTGCTGGCTGTGGTGTATGTACCTGTATGGATGCTCTGCAGTCTCTCACTGTTGGTCTGTCTAAAATTGACCCTGCCATGCCGTTTGTGACATCATGCTAGTAAAAGAGGCTCTATAAAGAAATACCCAAAAGTCTTTTAAAGCTGTATGGGGGCATAAACAAGTACTAAAGGGAATAGTATGCCTTCATTCAACTAATGGCTTATTTACAGGGGCGGTCTTGGCATTTCTGGGGCCCTAAGCGAAGTTATGTCCGGGGGCCCCCACCCCCCAATGATGCGCCACGCCCCTGATGACACGCCCTCTGACACCCCCCCAATGGCACGCCCCCCCCACACATCAAAGACTGGGACTAGAGCATGCTCGGGTGGAATTTGCGTGCGCTTTTTCAAATCTGCACGCTAATTCATATGCATATTTTAGTATGTACACTAATGTGTATGCATTTTATAAATTAGTACGCATTAGTGTACTAATTTATAAAATGAGTACGCATTCGGACAAATGCAGTACGTGACAGCTGGGCGGGCGGTCTTGGACACCAGCACAAGAGCGGAGCGTGGGGGCCCCCTTGGACGTCGGGGGCCCTATGCGAATGCATAGGATGTGTGGTGCCCAAGACCGCCCCTGCTTATTTACACATCAGTGATCTATGTCATCTCCTGTCCCTGCTCTCCACGGACAGTGCACAGATCCATTGAACTCTCTGGAAAATTTCAAGAATACCAGGTCTGGAGATTTTCCAGAATTTGCCTTTTCCACATGTAGCTATCAGCCCGTACATGTTCGACGTCGGGCGCGTTCTCACTACAGAGGAGATGTTCTGGGTGCCTAGGCTTGGGGCAGGTACTTCAACGCGCTGTCTATGATTTTGCGGAACATTCACTGCTATGTTCACACACGTTCCCATTCAGACAAAACCTGAATTTAGTACTAGGGCACTGGGGAGAAAAAGTCTGGGTAAGGGCTCGTTCACACGGCTTTTGTGTGGCCGTGCCCGTGCTGCAGACCGCAAATTGCGGTCCGCACTGCACGAGCACCTACTGTGGTCCTTCCGCATGCGGATCACGGACCCAATTCACTTCAATGGGATCTGCGATCCGCATCTGACTGTCCGCACCGCAAAAACATAGAACATGTTCTATGTTTTTGCGGTGCGGAGGCACGGACAGAACCGCACCGCATCTCTGTGATTGCGGACCCATTCAAGAGAATGGGTCCACGATCCGTGATGCGGAGTTCACACGGCCGGTGCCCGTGTATTGCGGACCCGCTGTATGCGGGCCGCAATACGGGCACGGCCACACAACGGCCGTGTGAATGTGCCCTAAAGCCCAGGACAGATATTGCATTCACACTTACAGCTTCTGTGGGTAAACGCCAAAACATATCTGTTACCCTGTAAGTGTGAATGGGGATAAGTGTATTCAGACGTCCATTTTTTTCTGCAGACAGTTGTTCTGCAGGAACAGCATGGGAGCTTGCACTATATCCTCCATTTTGCAGGCAAAGCACCATTTCTGTTCTATAAGTTTGTTAAAACCATGGGCAGCCTGCAGATAACATTCTTGTGTGGTCCATTTTTCATGGATCCATTGCATAGAAAAGTGATAAAAAGTTTGTAAGGCTACTTTCACACCAGCGTTTAAGTTTTCCTCTGCCAGATCTCAATACCGGAGAAAAACGCATCCGTTGTTTCCCCATTCATTGTCATTGGGGTCAAAACTGAACTGAACAGAACGGAAAGCTCCAAAATGCATTCCGTTCCGTTTGGTTGTGTTCCCATATCGGAGAGCTCAGACACAATAGAAAACTGATCCGTCCTCCATTGACTTTCAATGGTGTCGGATCAGGCTAAAACACATGTTTGAAAGTGTGAAAGTAGCCTTAAAAAAAAAAAAAAAAAAAAAAAATTGCCTTTTTTTCCAGATGAAAAAAACAGATCAACCACAGTGAAAAAACGTTAAGACACATCATGAACTTGGACCTTTGCGAATGCAAAATGGTCTGAGTTTTTGCAGGAGATGGGCTGTCATTATATGGGGCAGCACAAGACAACTTGTTCAGCATATATTCTACAGCTCCGGTAAAACACAGCATTATGGAATAAGGCGCTTAATGACCATTGTAAAAAGGCATGTTGGCATTCATTAAGGGGTTAAGAAACTTATCAGCATGGCGTTTTGGACCAAAAACTTACATGGTATAACAAGTTGACCTTCGCTTTGAGAGGAATAATACATACATACTCTCAAACACACAAAGGCACACAAATATACATAGATAAGAAAAAAACAATATGGCAGTGTGTATGTGTAAGACTAGAAGAGTTGTGGCAGGATAATTACACTAGGACATGCGAGCCCTCGACACTTGACCGGCGCCCAGACCGATACATCAGTTGTCCTTACGTTGCATTGCTGAAGCCAATGAATTCGTTTCCTGCCATCCTTTTCAAAAACTGCATGACCTTGAGAACAGGAAGAAAGAGAATCTGTAAAAGTATCCTGAGACAAATCGGGGTGCTATTTACGGTTTAGGTAGCTCATGAGTTTGATTGACTTTGAGATGATTTCAGGTATTATCTGTAGATTGACCTCTGTTTATGCAACACAGGACTAAACTGACGAGACTGTCCATGACAATGGTGTTCATCTTGGTGTTCTCTGCATCATGCACCATCACCTCAGACCCTGTACTGGGCGTAAGGCTCCATTCACACAACTGTATATTTGCTCTGCATCCGATACTCAATTTTGGCGGATTGGATGCGGACCCATTCATTTCAATGGGGCCACAAAAAATGTGGACAGGACACAGTGTGCTGTCCGCATCTGTATGTCCGTTCCGCAGCTCAGCAAATAAGATACAATGTGTCCTACAATGAGTCCGCCAAAAAATGGATGTAACACGGAGGTCATCCATATTTTTTGCAGACTGCAAAAATACATACAGTTGTGTGAATGCACTCTAACACTGTGTAAATATTGCTCTCTTTGTTCACGGAAGGCATCTGCATTTGGGGTTCCATTTTGTATGCAGGAGTGCTATTTTTGCTTTAAAGAGGACCTTTCACCACTCCTGACATGCTTGTTTTAAAAGCTTCCTGCATTCCCCATGTAATAACAATTCAGGACTCGGAGCATCTATTCTTATTGCTCTTTGTTGTACCATTCCTTTATTATTCCTTTATTTCTACTAGAAGTTCTGAATTAATTGCTATTAGCCTTCAGTAAGGGTACAGACGGGAGGTAACCAGTTGGGGGCGTGTACCTGCACAGTCTCACTCTATCCAATCAGTGCTGCCATTTTCAGACTGTGCAAGTACATACCTCCAGCTGGTTACCTTCCCTCTGTACCCTTACTGCAGACTGCTAGCAATTCATTCATAACTTCTAGTAGAAATAATAAAGGAATGGCACAACATAGAGCCATAAGAATAGAGGCTCCAGAATTGTTATTACATGGGTCCTCTTTAAAAAAAAAAAAAAAAAAAAATGGAATCTCTGTCTTATTCATTTGAATGACAGATCCATCACAATGTTGTGACTTCCTTTATGAACAGAAGACATGATGCGGATATCAAGAGAACCTAAAAGGAGCACTTCTGATGGCACAAGAGGCCTGCCATGTGCTCATAGTCTGGCCAATCCATACATACAGTTCACCCCTGCATTAAGAATTCCATTTCATCACAGGACCATAAAAATGGAATTCCAGCTGTGATGGATCTGTCACACAACAGACACCAGCAAAGCCCCTTATGTTACAAAAAATAGCACTGCATGCTACACTATTGTTTCCAGCAAATATGAGGGAATCTGCATTGTGTCAAGAATAGCAACATGCTGCAGGTAACTGGTTACTGTCAGCCTTTGTATTATAATTGTTCTGAGCTGTGAACGGTCTTGTTCAAGAAGACTGGGTTCTGTAAGGACAGGTTTACACGTCTTGTATCTAATGGCTAGGGACATTCATCTTCTCCTTGTATGGAGATGTTTTAGATATTACTCTTCAGGCTTCTGACTAGTGAGTGCAAGAAGCAAGAAAATTACCACAACCATAGAGAACCTGTTGCACACTAAACACATGCAGTGAGAAGAGATAAAACCCACTGCAATAGAAGTGTAGACCCCATACCTGCTACCTGGCCTGATTTGGAGTGGAGTCTACAGATTGAAGGGGTTCTCCGGGAATTAAGAAAATTAAAATACCTAAATATCACTTTATTATAAATATATTCCCAAATAAATGTATTAGTTATCATGGCTCGTTTTCTCTGGGGAGAAATCATTAGGAGAAATAAAATGGCCACCATCCTATTACTACTCACAAAACCTGTCCTATTGACACAGCAGGACACTACCACATCCCCACCTCCTCTCTGTAGGCTCCCCCCTCGCATGCCAATTTCTTAACCTAATCCCTTTGCCACAATGAAAGCGCTCATTGCCCATGGGCCTTCCGCTGCCCCCTTCTTGCCCCTTCCAGGTGCTGCCTGAGGCAATCGCCTCACCTGGCCTCATTGGTGGTTCACCCCTGTTCATGAACGCCGTTCCTTCAGAGATTCAGCTGAAGATCCAAATAAACTGTATTCAGGATCATAACCCCCGACAAGCAGAGCAGAGAGGAGGATGAGGCAGCTCTTTAGCTCAGTTTGTGAAGTAACTGGTCCTCCTGTGTTATTAGGACAGGTTTTGTGTGTACTAATAGGACGGCAGCCATTTTATTTCCCCTGATAATTGTCCCCTAGACAAAACGAGCCATTGTAACTAATTAAAGGTACAGTGCCTTGCGAAAGTATTCGGCCCCCTGGAACTTTTCAACCTTTTGCCACATTTCAGGCTTCAAACAAAAAGATATAACATTTAAAATTTTTGGTGAAGAATCAACAACAAGTGGGTCACAATTGTGAAGTGGAACAAAATTTATTGGATCATTTAAACTTTTTTTGTAATAATAAAACTGAAAAGTAGGGCGTGCAAAATTATTCGGCCCCCTTGCATTAATACTTTGTTGCACCACCTTGTTGCGACTTGCGATTACAGCTGCAAGTCGCTTGGGGTATGTCTCTATCAGTTTTGCACATCTAGAGACTGAAATTCTTGTCCATTCTTCCTTGCAAAACAGCTTGAGCTCTTTGAGGTTGGATGGAGAGCGTTTGTGAACAGCAGTTTTCAGCTCTTTCCACATATTCTCAATTGGATTCAGGTCTGGACTTTGACTTGGCCATTCTAAGACCTGGATACATTTATTTTTGAACCATTCCATTGTAGATTTTGCTTTATGTTTGGGATCATTGTCTTGTTGGAAGATAAATCTCCGTCCTAGTCTCAGATCTTTTGCAGACTCCAACAGGTTTTCATCCAGAATGGTCCTGTATTTGGCTCCATCCATCTTCCCATCAATTTTAACCATCTTCCCTGTCCCTGCTGATGAAAAGCAGGCCCAAACCATGATGCTGCCACCACTATGTTTGACAGTGGGGATGGTGTGTTCAGGGTGATGAGCTGTGTTGCTTTTACGCCAACATATAGTTTTGAATTGTTTCCAAAAGGTTGGATTTGGGTTTCATCTGACCAGAGCACCTTCTTCCACATGTTTGGTGTGTCTCCCAGGTGGCTTGTGGCAAACTGTAAACCAGACTTTTTATGGATATCTTTGAAAAATGGCTATCTTCTTGCCACTCTTCCATAAAGGCCAGATTAGTTAAGTGTTCGACTGATTGTTGTCCTATGGACAGACTCTCCCACCTCAGCTGTAGATCTCTACAGTTCATCCAGAGTGATCATGGGCCTCTTGGCTGCATCTCTGATCAGTCTTCTTGTTTGAGATGAAAGTTTAGAGGGACGGCCGGGTCTTGGTAGATTTGCAGTGGTCTGATACTCCTTCCATTTCAATATGATCGCTTGCACAGTGCTCCTTGGGATGTTTAAAGCTTGGGAAATCTTTTGGTATCCAAATCCGGCTTTAACCCTTTCACGACCGGAGGTTTTTTCGGTTCTGCATTTTCGTTTTGCGCTCCCTGCCTTCAAACAGCCATAACTGTTTTTATTTTTCTGTTCACATAGCTGTATGAGGGCTTGTTTTTTGCGGGACAAGTTGTACTTTCCAACGCCACCATTTAATATTACATATGGTGTAGTGGGAAGCGGGAAAAAAATTCCAAATGGGGTGAAATTGCAAGAAAACCGCTATTCCGCTACAGTTCTACGGGTTTCTTATTTACAGCGTTCGATGTGCATTAAAACTGACCGGTTACTTTCATTCTACTGGTCAGTACGAATCCGGCAATACCTAATATGTATAGTTTTTCCTGCGTTTAGATGATAATTCGAAAGTTGCCCTTTTTTTTTTTTTTTTTTTTTTTTTCCTTGTCATATCTTGACCCCTATAACTTTTTGGTATTTATGTGTACAGAGCTGTATGGGGGCTCATTTTTTGCGGGGCGGTCTGAAGTTTTTATTGATATCATTCTGGGGTGTGTATGACTTTTTGATCACTTTTTATTTAATTTTTTTTAGAAAAAAAAAGGGACAAACTGCGAATCGCCATTTGGACGCTTTTTTCCGCCACACAATTCGCCGTATTGAAATTTTTTTTTATATTTTAAAAGTACGGGCGTTTTCGGTCACGGTGATACCCATGATGTCTATATTTATTGTTATTTAGGTATTTATTTTTTACTTATACGGAAAGGGGGGTGATTTGAACTTTTATATCTTTGTTATTTTTTATATATTTTTTAACATTTTTTTTTAATTTTTCTGTGATTATTTTAAAGCTCAAATATCATCTGATCTATTGTGTTTTGTTTTTTTTCTTTATGAGCAATCATGGATTTACTAGATGCAGTTAAAACCATGAATTGCTCATTTCTTATCCTGGCCTGCCATCTAGTGGCCAGAATAAGAATTGCAGTTTGAAAACTGTAATCCTCACCAGCGAGGATTACAGTTTTCATATGGTGTACAGACACCCCGATTGGCCAATCGGGACGTCTGTACACCACCCGGAAGCGTGGGCTTCCGGGTTCAGACGCATCCTGATGCCGTGATCACGTGTGATGCGTGGCATCAGTAAGGCCCAGGAAGTCTCCACAGACGGAGGTAAGATGCGGCAAGTCTCTGCTGTTAGAAACAGCAGAGACTTGCCGGCCATGACGCCCGCCGCACCCGCGAGCGGGCGTCATGTCCCCGCACCGCCCGCGCGCCGTACATGTACGGCGGCGGTCGGGAAGGGGTTAAACTTCTCCACAACAGTATCACGGACCTGCCTGGTGTGTTCCTTGGTCTTCGTGATGCAGAACCCTGAGACTATCACAGAGCAGGTGCATTTATACGGAGACTTGATTACACACAGGTGGATTCTATTTATCTTCATCAGTCATTTAGGACAACATTGGATCATTCAGAGATCCTCAATGAACTTCTGGAGTGAGTTTTCTGAACTGAAAGTAAATGGGCCGAATAATTTTGCACGCCCAACTTTTCAGTTTTATTATTACAAAAAAAGTTTAAAAGATCCAATAAATTTCGTTCAACTTCACAATTGTGACCCACTTGTTGATTCTTCACCAAAAATTTAAAATGTTATATCTTTTTGTTTGAAGCCTGAAATGTGGCAAAAGGTTGAAAAGTTCCAGGGGGGCGAATACTTTCACAAGGCACTGTATTTGGGAATTTATTTATAATAAAGTAATATTTACGTATTTTTATTTTCTTAATTCCTGGAGAACCCCTTTAACTATTGTAGAAGTGTATATTTATGAACGTGGACAAGATTACCTAGGGGCACTATCAATCATTGGAAGATGGGCAGAAGCCCAGAGGGGAACTGGGCGGTGGATACTTCTCCCTGTGTTGTGCATAAAAACTGGTTGAGACTAGTGTTAAAGGGATCATCCAATGATTAATGTAAAAAAATAAAAATCAGACATCATATAGTACATGACAATCTCTTTCTAACAAAGCTAGAACCAGTCCTGTACCTCACATGGACCCAGAGCTCCCCATTCATTGCTCTGCTAGATATATTTCAAGCTGGCAGCTCTGGGGTGTGCCTTTTCTCAGAGGGCATGTCTTTTTTCCAGGGTGGGTGTCCTTTCTGCTTCAGCTCTCTCCCTGTAACTGTCACAAGGAGAGAGCTGGAAGTAGTAGATACAGGTGGTAGTTGAAGAATGGAACTGAGCATGTGTGACCACGTCAGCAAAGTGGACAGAGAAATAAGAAAAAGAACTAACAGCAGGTGGCGCTATACAGATATATTTCAGTGAATAACTAATTGGCTACACTAAATGTTTAATTACATGCAAAAGAATTCAGATCCAAAAATATAGAACATATTTCATAGGACAACCCCTTTAAAGCTGTCCTCTCTAAAACACAGCATTGTGATTGTGGGATCTGTCACTAATTAATGTTGCACATTGTTAGGTCACAATTATATTGCTGATGGTTTCCTTTAAGATAATTCAGACAGGATAAACTGGGGTGATTTGGGTAGTGACAATATACCAGTGATTAATGGATACTTATGTGAGAATCAGCTTGTAGAAACCCGTAACTGTAGCAAACATCAAAGTAGACTGATATTATACTAAATGATGAAAATATACTTACATAATCAAACTTTTCTGCCTTGTTAGCCTTTTGCTGAATAAAACAATAAAAAATACATTATCAAAGCAGAATATGTCAAGTCAGCAAAAAGGATCTGTCACTACAGTGAGTGTTTTTTTTTTTATTGTAGAAGTATATGATCTTCTGCTCTGTGATTTTCTTCCAGTCCAGACAGCCCTGGGCCTATGATGGACTTAATCTGCCCCTGTTTAAATATCTGGTTGATACTAGTATGTGTTTACTTCCCTGGGCAATTATACAGTACCTCCCAACTTTTTGCACGGTCAAAGAGGGACACCTATGGTTCATTGTGTGAAAGTCAATTTTTCCTACATATTTATACACTTTAATAGTTTTTTTTTTTAAGCACACAATATCTCAAAAATTATCTGAATATAGAAATGTTTTAAATCCAAATTGCATCAAATAATGAAATAATACGTAAGGTTGGGTCTAATATACAGATATTAACCAGACAAATACTTTCTGGATCACTATTATAAATTTAGCAATGAAAATCTATACCTCAGATCAAAAAGAGGGACGTTTAAGGTGCAATGAGGGACAGAGGTCCAAAATATGGACGCTTGGGAGGTCTGGTTTGAGGTATATTTCAGTATGGCTCTCTCCTGACTATATATTGTAAGAAAAAGTTCCATACTCACATTAATCAATGAACAACTGACAATCGCTCCTGCATTCACCATGGGGTTGTGTGGCTTTTCTAATTAAAAAAAAAAATACATATAGTATACACACATCAGTTGCTGGTTGGTCTTGATGGTGCATTCACAACTGTAAGTGTTTTGGGCATCCGCAAAACACGGGTAACCGGCTGTGTGCATTCCGCACATGTCAGGCACTGTATAGAAAATGCCTATTCTTGTCCGCAATAGTGTACAAGAATAGGACATGCTCTATATTGGTGGGGCCACGGAACAGAACTACGGATGCACACAGCACACGGTGTGCTATACGTATCTTTTGCGGCACCATTGAAATGAATGGGTCCGCAATAGTTCTGCAAAATAGAACCCAGAATTACGGTTGTGTGAATGCACCCTTATATTGCTATTTTCAGTGAATATTGTTAATGTGCAATAAGTGCCTCCTGAAAGACCCTGCAGTAACAGCACCAACGTCTTCTGTAATGAACTTCCAGTCAATACTGGCAAAGAAATAACACTAAACAGACAAAAGCTTGTTTTTAAAGCTTTCCGAGATGGTTAAGCAAGAGCAGAGCAGAGGCTGGCCAGGTCTATGTCCAAGAGACCCAAAAGAATAGCCTGCATGCAAAAAAACAGTTGGCACAATCTGTCTACAGTATATTCCCTGCTAGCAAGCAGGGTCGGCCTTAAAGGGTTTGTGTCATCTTGGACAATGGGGGCATATCGCTAGGGGGGCATACTTTCGTCGGCTCCATAGAAATGAATGGGAACGGGGGCTGCGCATGCGCGGTAGGCTCCCATTCATTTCTATGGGGAGCCGGCTTGCTGGTGGCATAGCGCTGGAAAACTCTGCAGAGACAAGTCGTGGCCTACAGAAGTCATTATGGCAGTCTGAACCGGACGGTGAATAACTCTGGAGAGACATCACCTAAAAGTTAATAAATTTAAAAATGTATTTTTCCATTGTGTCTGATCAGTGTTGTAGTCACTCATATAGTCTACAGAGCAATGATGGCTAGTAGCATTCCCTTTTGTGAAACAACTCCCAGGATACTCTTTTTACAACTATTGAGGACATACAGGAAGCTGTAGTTTCACACTGTAGAAACTTAAAGAAGAACTCCCGACAAAAATTTTATTCCATGTCCTGCTAGAAATGTACATGATGTAATCTGTAGTGAATGTCATTTTCTTACCAGTGTCTGAATTTTTGACTTCTATCATCCTGAAGTTTCTTATCTGTGTCATGTGACCAGCAATTAGACCCACCAACTCACACACAGACTTATGTGTGGACAGGAAGTCTAATTCTCTATGTATTCCTATGAGACTGAAAGTGAGGCTCCCATAGGAATGAATAGAGCAGTTACTGGCTTTCTGTCCTGGGTCAGTTGGAGGTCAGGGAGTTGGTCACATGACCCAGCTACAATAAGAAGAGAGGTTTTTACTCACAGAAACAGTCACTGATATGAAAATGACAATCACTACAGATTATATCATGCACCTTTCTAACAGGTCAGAGAATAAAAAATTTTGCGGGAGTTCTTCTTTAAATGGCAATCGCTAACCAGACTATGCAAATAGTATCTGTACTGAGCTGTTTTTAAACTGGTGGTGTATTTATGTAATGGGCTTGGTTCTGGTGCTGTAGTTATGTAATGGGCTTGGTTCTGGTGCTGTATTTATGAAATGGGCTTGGTTGTGGTGCTGTATATACAGTGGCATGCAAAAGTTTGGGCACCCCTAGTAAAAAATACTATTACTGTGAACAGTTAAGCAAGTTGAAGATGAAATTATCTCAAACAGTCATACAGTTAAAGGGGTTCTCCAGGAATTAAGAAAATGAAAATACTGAAATGTTACTTTATTATAAATATATTCCCAAATACCTTACATAAGTTATAATGGCTCGTTTTGTCTGGGGAGCAATCATCAGGAGAAACAAAATGGCCGCCGTCCTGTTAGTCCACACAAAACCTGTCCTAATTACACAGCAGGACAAGTTACCTCACAACACTGAGGTAAAGAGCTGCCTCTTTGCTCTGTAATTTTAAAACTGGGATCCGAATTCAGCTTTGGTACCTACTGGTACCTAGGTAGCGAAGCCGACTTTGGATTCCAATTTTAAAATTGTTTTCAAGTTGAATAATCGATGCTCAAAGTTATTCAACAAAGTCTCACATGACTTCCGGGATAATAAATTTCACCTTGAAATATATATTTGAATACTGCACGGAGATGCATCTCCTTACAGCATTCAAACAAAGTTTCGACTGGAGCTTCGCTCAACACTAATCATAATTGCTGACAGGTAGAGCAGAGAGGAAGATGAGGCAGCTCTTTACCTCAGTGATGTGAAGTAACTTGTCCTCTGTGTGATTAGGACAGGTTCTGTGTGTACTAATAGGACGGCGGCCATTTTATTTCTCCTAATAATTGCTCCCCAGACAAAACGAGCCATTATAACTAATGAAAGGTATTTGGGAATATATTTATAATAAAGTAACATTTTAGTATTTTCATTTTCTTAATTCCTGGAGAATCCCTTTAAGGATGACACATTCTCTTTGTATTTTAAGCAAATACAATTTTACTTTCATTCTTTACATTTTCAAAATAACTAAAAACGAAAAGGGGCTGAAGCAAAATTTTGGGCACCCTGCATGGTTAACACATAGTAGCACAGTTTGTAAGTGCTTTTTGTAGCCAGCCAAGAGTCTTTCAATTCTTGTTTGAGGGATTTTCATCCATTCTTCCTTGTAAAAGTCTTCCAGTTCTGTGAGATTCCTATGATAAAACCTTCAGCTTGTGCCTTTTGAGGTAGTCTATTGTGGATTTTGAGGTGTGTTTAGGATCATTATCCATTTGTGGAAGCTATCCTCTTTTCAACTTCAGCTTTTTTTTTTTTTTTACACTTGGTGTCATCTTTGTGATCAACAGCGATCGCGGCATCTGTGAGGCATCCAATCTGAAATCCTGAAATTGCAGGGCACCGATCAGTTACAATGACAGCCTGGGGCCTGATAAGGCTTTCTAGAGCTGTCATAGTAACCTCCCTGCTGAGCTGTGCACAAGGTACAGCTCAGCAGGGAGCGCTTCAAAATCCTATTCACCCCTATTAGGGTGGATAGGACAAGGGGGCAAAGATTCCAGGTTTTAGCCCCTTAAGGGGACTAATCGTTATTAAATAAAAGGTGAAAAAAAACACCCTGCTGTCCCAATTTTACATATACAAATATATAAACAATAAAAAAATAAACATATTAGATATCGTCATCTCGTGAGGGACCACTGTACATTATAAGATAATGCGGCAAGGGGGGAGTATGGGGGGGTACAAAAACAGCAAACTACTCAGCACCCCAGTCTCTGGGAATCTCCAGTAGCAATGGAGCGAAATCACATCGGCTGCTCCAACTAACCTGTAGGTTTGTCATTCTCAGGCTTAGGGCATGATAGGAATGACTAAATGTGTTGCCAATAGAACAGGAGGAAGAGGATGGGATGGGTGACAAATATACTGGGGGAGAGGGTAGTATGGAGTAGGAGAAATGTGTTGGAAGGTGGGATGGCAACGTCCTCTACAGAAAGGAGAGAATATCGTGCCAGAAGTGGTAGGTGTCCTGCTTTGATTTTTGCAGCACCTCATTTTTTAACTATTCACATCTATAGGCAGATAAAAACTATTGGGATATGTAGACAAGTTACTATACACGTCTCCCCGACAGGCCCGGTGAAAGTGTGAGTCAGTTACATAAAGTAGAATAGCTCTATTGTGAATCAGCAGAGGAATTTTCCTGTTAGGTCATTCTCCAGTGTTAGGAACTGGAAAACCAGGATACTGTATGTCTTGTCGAATAACAGGTCATGTGAATGAGCCATAAACCGTAAAAATCTGAACTCAATGACTCACACTGAGCCGGTTTTGGTCAGGAAAAGTTAGCATTCCACAAGCAGCCTGAGGGTGCGGTCACATCTGAAGGTTTTGTTCGTTTTTTTTTTTTATGTAGTTTTCGAAGCCAAAATGAGGAGTGGATCATAAACAGCAGAAAGTATAACCAAGGATATGACTTCTTTGAATCCACTCCTTTGACTTTAAAAACTGTATAAAAAAGTCTGAACAAAACCTGCACATGTGGCAGCACCCTGAGATTCATGTCCTACATAGCGGCTGCACGAATGAGATGCAGCTGAAATGGGACTACTACTATGTGGCCAGAAGCCACTCATCTGCACAGAGTGCTGACAAAGAAATTGTTAACATTTGCTGTTTGTTAATTGTGCGTTTTTTAGGAAAACTCATGTGGCCATTAACCCTTTAGTGACCACCCATACACCTTTTTACGGTGGTCACTAAGGGGCCGTGAAAAGGTGGCCCCTTAGATGGCCTGGTCTAAGCGTTGCACGGGTCCCCCGCGCAGCGGAAATCGGGGACTCCCTCTGTCTCCCATCGGCACCAGGCAAATGAAATTGTGGGGTGCCGATGTGTGTATAGGCTGATTGGGACCAAGTGTAGGCCCCACGCCCGCCTTGAGTGTTCCCCAGCAGGCTGCGCCTCTCTGGCGTAGCCTTCTGATCAATGTCAGTATAGGACATTAAAATGCAATGCACTACAAAGATTGCCTGTTATAGTCCCCTTGTGGGACTCTTAAGTGGTTAAAAAAAAGTTAAAAAATACTATTACATTTTTTTAAAAATCCAACAAAAAAGCTTTTCAATGAAAAAAATTTGCACAAATTACCTTAAAATCTTGTATCACTGCGTCCGTAACAACCAGCACTACACAACTATCATGTAAATTATCCCCTATGATGAACACCGTAAAGAAAAAAAATTTTTGGTCTGGCCACTCCTTGGCATATTTGCCGGGTTGAGGCTGGATCTATGCCGGCCTCCATTAAAGTGAATGACTACCTCCATAGCAACCGTAGAGGCTGTCACGGGGCCCACATCACCAGGACAGCAGGAGGATTGTTTACCACAGCACAGACACTGCTGAATACACCCATTTTGCTTATTTTTACCCTATAATTACAGATGTCTAATATTTCTCCTAAAATACTATTTGTGCAAGCTGACATGTCAAATAAATCAGTGATGCAAGATTTTGCATTTCAGAACTTCAGTAAGGGCTCATAGAAAAGCCTGTGTTACAGGTCTGTGCAAGCTGCAAGTACAAAGCTATATACAGCAACCATAGAAGTCTCTGGGGCCACACTGTATAATAATAGCTCGGTCTGCATGTCTCAGATTTTTTTTCTGTGGGATTCATTTGCAATCTACAAGAGAATAAATGGAGGTCTTTTCCATCAAAAGTTGTAATACAAGACAGGAAAATTTCTCTGTAATACACTGCCATACAGAGGCATTGTAATGCAGATTACTATGAGACCTTAAAGAAAATGTGTCCCCAAATATTTTTTTCTGTCAAATAAAACGATACAGTAACACATTTCCTTTTTTTCTAATCTCTTTTTATTTTATGATGTAGATGTTCCACAACATTTAGAAAGCATTAAGAAAATTGCTTTACGGCAGCCCCATGGTCCATACACACAATGGTCAGGAGGGGACCTTATTGACTTTCTATGGGAGAGTTTTCTAGGCATGATCTGTGACCTGTGCAGAGGTCATTGTACAAGGAAAGAATAGATAAAACTTGTGAATGGTAGATCCTGTCTTATCAATACACAGAGGTGATATCATTATAGGCAGGATTAGAATGACAGATAAGCAGGTAACTGCATTAAAGTGATCTGTACAGACCAAGAAGTAGCACCTATCATTAAGCCTAGTAGCCAGTGCTGTAAAACTGCAGGATTTTATGTTTTTTGATGAACTATAGATATTGACATGAAAAATTAAAAATAACCACCAAAAATTATTTAAAAATCTGTTAAACATAAAAAGATGATTAAAACAATAGGTCATTTTCTGATGACACATTTCCTTAAATTTTCCTTAAATGCGCTTTTTTAAACCTAGATGTCCTACAAAAATGTCTAGTTGAAAACAATAGACTGTGGCATATCCTCTAAATATCGGAAGGCAGATACAGTAAAAAATTAAACACGTAGCCAGATATATAATAAAATGTAATGCTTAAAACAAGCCTTCAGTTCCTCTTTAAAAATCTACCTAATTGGGCCCACTGAGCTTCAGTACAGTAGCTGAACTCTGAAGATATGGGCCAGAAAACTCCAGTCTGGTTCCAGTAAGTATGCAGTGTATTGTTTTCGGTGTTTGAGTTGTTTTTTCTATTTCAGGTGTAGATCAATATTGTACTTCAGGTGGACTACATTGGATGAAGATTTGACTCATTGAATAAAGGGGTTACTGGAGTTATTTGGGACAGTTTTATTTCAAGATTATTCTTCTATTTTATTGTGGTTTTAATTATAGATAGAAGGATCGTTTTAGAATATTATTGAAAAGAAAAAGGGAGAATGTGTTTGGTGCAACTCTACCTTAACTGTAAGCTCACAGACTGATCTTCTCATATAAGATCAAGGAAAAGGTGTTCTTTGTGAGAGGACAGGAAGTGACACTATGAGCATGTTGGTGGACGCAGAGGGTACACCAGGAAGTTCACACAGTGGGCAGTGAGAAGTTGCCAACGTCATCATGATGAGTCTCACCAACCACTGTGCAGAACCGAAAGAAGAAGAAAACATGACTACCACAAGAAGAACTGTAAGACACTGCTTCAGGGAGCAAGTGACCAAAAAACAAAGAGCACAAATGTGGGGAACTTTTAAAGAGAACCTGGTATCTAAGATGAAGGCTTGCATGTTATAGAGCAGGAAGAACTGAGCAGATTGATATACTGGATAGGTTTTCCTTTTATATTCATGCTTATTCTGAGCTTTAATGTCCAGGAGTTGGTCCTATTAGTGATTGACAACCTTCCCTCTATGTATATACAGATAGCTGTCAGTCACTGATAGGACCTCCTCCTTGACTTCAAAGCCCAGAATAAGGAGGAATGCAAACTTATAAATTACAAGTTTTACTGAATCTTTTCCATCAAGACTATATATCAACCTGCTCAGCTCCTCCTGCTCTAAAACATTTATTTGCATTTTCATGGTGATAGGTTCCCTTTAAAGATGGTCCTGGAGGGTCAAAAAAAATGTTTTCTTGTATTAATTAGACCTAAAATGTCAGTGTACCCACCTCTCAAGATCTTATCACAAATGAATTTTACACGGTTGCATAACAAATCTCAGTAATGCAACATGATTAAAACTCAGCAATTTTTGGATGAGCACAGTTTACTTTTTGAGGGGGATTTGCATTGAAAATACATAAAAGCAAGTTACCTTTCCTTGATCACCAGACCAGAGAATTGTGAACAATTAGGTAACATCAGACAGAACCCTTTACGAGAATTTTATTTGGATGTGATTTCTATTTGCAGAATACATATTCTGTAAACTGATCATGAGTTCCATGTTAAGCAGACCTCTTACCTTGGTCGCTCAGTGAGAGTTTGTTAAAGCGAAGGCCACTAGGCTCCTTGCCCACAAACTGATGGACGTAGTCTGTTCCCAGGTCATTCACAGCGATGGCATACTTTAGTGGCTTCACACATGATTGCAAGCACAAGGGGACATCTGTGTCTCCTACTGAGTACCTTAAAACAGAAACACCAATTTAAAAAGATGCACTATTGAAGGGTACATAGGCTAGGAATCTAGGATAGCCATGATCACCTTTCCACCAGTTGACATGGCCATTTGACAGGCAGAATAGTATAGCGTGATGTGGTATTCTACATGAATTTTGATTAGAAATTAGTGAACCGATTCCAAAATTGAAAAAATTCAAGCCAAATTTTCTAAAAAGTTCTGATTGTAAGAAATCCCAATGTGAAATGATTCGGGGGAAGAGACAGGATGGCACCCGTATGTGAAACTCACAGATGTGCATGAGTCCTAAGAGTAGTGTCTGAAACACCAGTCTTGGTTAATCTGCCCATTGTACAAGTCATGCAGTAAAAAAAGCAATATTTTCTAACAAATCTAAAATCATACAGTAAACTGACTACAATGAAACTATGTCACGTGTAAAGCAAGATCTATGTAAGGGTATGGACATACGGTCAAGTTTCTGCATGCAGTTTTGGAAGCCAAAAATCAAGGGTGGATCATAAAAGCAGAGAAAGTATAAAGGACAGATAGGACTTCTCCACCTTTTTGAATTCACTCCTGGCTTCCAAAACTACATCTGGAAACCTGAGGAGTAGTAGCTCCTACTTATGTACACTAATAACGCACAACATAGGTACACATGCAAAATGGAGCACACAAAAAATATCAAATATATATTAGTACCACAAAAGTCATGACACAAACAACCAATATATTAAAAATAATTACCGTAAAATCCATAAGTACCATGAATAGGGTCAATAGAAAAATAAGACAACCCCTTATGTATCCGCCGCGCAAAACCACTGATAAGGTAACAAATAATACAAAGGCTACACCGCAAGCCAGTGATGATAAAGTGCAAGTGCGTAAAGGGTGTAAAATGTGCCAAAATATTAGCAAGATGGCAAAGATGTAACATCAAATCCCAAAATGTGAATATAAATATTCAGTCAGGGGTGCACTACTAACCGACTTGGCCAATATCTGTAGTGCAATAGTGAATTAAAATATCAAAGTTGTAGGCACATTCCAACCAGGAATAATACGTAATATCAGAATAATATAATTTTTTTATAAAATAAATATAGTATACAATAGCAGCCGGGCCCTTGTTGTAAGGAAGATTAATAACAATAAGGCACGCCTCCTGCCACAATGTGTCCACCCACCCCTCATACATCACATTCAAGCCATAACTCTGCCCCCTTTTCCCTGCTCCCGGCATGAGGGTGGGTTTGGGCAGTAGCAGGAGACGCGCGTGGGCTCCTTCCTGCAAGAACAACGCCCCTTTGGGCACCTTACTGGCTCATTTGCATACCAAATGAACTTAATTTTCAGAAGATAGAAAACATCTATTGCTGAAACAAAGGCACATCTGGAAATAAGGTACTAAGTGCTATTAGGCTAAGGACCCGTTCACAGGAATAGATGTGGCCCTATTCACTTCAATGATCGTGGGCAGCCGCGGCTCCACAAAAAACAAACAAACAAAACATGTCCTATTCTTGTCCCCAATAGTGGACAAGAATAGGCATTCAGAACAGGGTGCCAGGCCGTGTGTTCTGCAAATTGCAGAACGCACACCGGTTGGCATCCGTGTTATTGCAGATCTGCATTTTTGCGGATCCGCACTATCACGGCCATCTGAACGGCCCCTAAGGCTTTACTTCAATCCTGGTGACAGATTTCCTTTAAAACTGAAAATAAAGGATGATAACACCAAAAAGTCATCACATAAACAAGTACAATAAAACGTGGTGGAACCTCATATACTACGTGTCGTGGTTCCACACAACTTTTACTTGTATTTAAGAATTTGTAATGACTTTTTTATTTTTCGATGTTTATGCACTTGAACTTTATCTACACTGAGCTGCTGTGTAGCCTCTAGATTACTTATTGCCTTATCAGGAGTTTCGTGCCACGGATATGTGAAGGGTTTTCTTATTATTATTTTGCTATTGACACCCATCATGGTACTTATGAATTTTAGTTGTTTTTAATACATTGGTTGATTGTGTCATGAACTTTGTGGTACTAATAAAAAAATCACGTTTTTTATTTGATATCTTTTTGGTGTGCTCTATTTTGCATATGTACCATTGCTGTGAGTTAATACTGTACTGTTTTACGCATGGGAAGCACCCTATTGTTGAGGTTTGATATCTGTATCATATTCCTACTTATATACATGTTACTCCTGTATTGGATGCTACTAGGAGTGATAACAGCCTTTGACTTCAGTTCTCACCTCTGTCCATCCACTGTGCAGAGAGACACTCCCCAGTGGTCAGGGCTCATTTTGGCAAGTTGTGGAATATAGTTTGCCACCTAAAAAAAAAAACTGAATTAAAGAAGTTCAGCAATAGTACAAGATTTGTGCCTTGATGGAGGCCAACTGCTGTTGAGGAGCTACAGTTATGGAGGCATAGATGCAAATTTTTCAGGAGGTAAGCTCCACCCCTAATAATTATGACCACGCCTCCACCATCAACCATGGTTATAACCAAGGCTGTGGAGTCGGAGTCGGAGTCAGAGTCGGTCACCATTTTGGTGGAGTCGGAGTCGGTATAAAATGGGACGACTCCGACTCCTAAAATATATAATGAATTAGTACATTTAGTTCAGTGCAATAAGTGCTGAATATATTTTTATAAGAATTTGTGAAAATGATGAAATGTCCTATAAATGTCTGTTCTATTCCTGATCTCAGGATTTCGGTTTTTAGTTGAGATGACTGTGTGCTGCCCTTTATGTCCAGTGCATGTTCTCTCTGTATGCTTTATGTTTCCTCCGAGCTCATGTTTGGAGAGGTTAGCTGCTCTAATGGCTTCTATCTGCTGCTGATGTAAAACACCTAGAGCCTTATGTATGAAAACTGTCTAGGTGTAGAAGTTTCTTTGTTGCCCATAGCAACCAATCAGAGCTCCCCTTTCATTTCATATAGTGCTTTGGAGAAATGAAAGGGGAGCTCTGATTGGTTGCTATGGGCAACAAAAAAAGTCTTAGACCTAGACAGTTTTCATACATCAGGCCCAGAGGCGTAGCTACTGGGGGGGGGCGATGCTCTGGGCCCAATACCTCTGGGGGGGCCCAGCAGGGATGGCCTTAGTACAATCAGGTGAATACAAGTGAGCGCTTGCATTATGGAGTCTGATGGGGGCATATTAAGCCGATCTGAGGTCTGATGGGGGGACAATCTGATGATCTGAGGTCTGATGGGGGCACATTCTGCTGATCTGAGGTCTGATGGGGGCACATTCTGCTGATCTGAGGTCTGATGGGGGCACATTAAGCCGATCTGACGTCTGATGGGGCCATTAGCGATGACGTCTGATGGGGGCACATTAAGCCGATCTGACGTCTGATGGGGGCACATTAAGCCGATCTGACGTCTGATGGGGGCACATTAAGCCGATCTGACGTCTGATGGGGGCACATTAAGCCGATCTGACGTCTGATGGGGGCACATTAAGCCGATCTGACGTCTGATGGGGGCACATTAAGCCGATCTGACGTCTGATGGGGGCACATTAAGCCGATCTGACGTCTGATGGGGGCACATTAAGCCGATCTGACGTCTGATGGGGGCACATTAAGCCGATCTGACGTCTGATGGGGGCACATTAAGCCGATCTGACGTCTGATGGGGGCACATTAAGCCGATCTGACGTCTGATGGGGGCACATTAAGCCGATCTGACGTCTGATGGGGGCAAAATACGCTGATCTGAGGTCTGATGGGGGCACATTCTGCTGATCTGAGGTCTGATGGGGGCACAATACTCTGATCTGAGGTCTGATGGAGGCACATTAAGCCGATCTGAGGTCTGATGGGGGCACATTAAGCCGATCTGAGGTCTGATGGGGGCAAGGGACTGTTAGTTTAGTGATGTAAAAGCTGGGGACAGATTTCCTTTAACATAGGAGTCCCCTTTTTTACTCCTATTAATCCTATATTTTACTGCATTATGTGGTAGAGTATTTAGAGTAGGGTATGTAGAAAGTCTATTGTACTGTACTTAACAGCATAGATGATCTAGTAGTTTATATAGTCATCTTGCTAATACAGTATTATAACCACAACTAGTAGTATGTGCCTGTGAAGTTGGAAACCTGAGTTTGGGAAGCCAATAAGTGTGGGGCCCACTCAAGTATGTTTCGCCCCCCATGTGCTGAACCTCTAGCTACGCCTCTGATCAGGCCCTTAGTGAGCTGGACCCAGAGAAGCCTGATAGATTACAAACTGTTTTTGTCATGACTTATCTGTACTATTGATTTTATGCAAATTTGTTTAAAGTTATCACTTAAACATGCTCCATGTATGAGGGAGTCGGGGTCAGGGGAAATTGAGGAGTCGGAGTCGGGGCTTTGGCTTACCGACTCCACAGCCCTGGTTATAACCAAAAGGCAAAATTGTGTTCTCAATAGTGTGTGCCCAGACCTAGGGATGCCATTGATACACTTGGATAGTTCCAAACTGTAGTGCTGACAGAAGACTTAATACTAGAGTATCACCTATTACACAGTGGTTTTATACTTCTACCTTCTATGATTGTGCTTACTGCTATAGCAGGGTTTATACAAATGTACAATTCAGTGTACACCGAATGGGGTGCAATGTGCACTGATCATTGCTATGATCATTCATTCATTCATTCCCCATCAGTTTCCATATTGTCGGCAGCCCATCCCTGTTTACATGGGGTGATGTGCTTCTACTGACATGATTTTTGATGCAATGTGAAAAGTGATCATTTGTTGTGTGATCTCCAACATATGATGGGGCAATGATTGGGAACAAAACGTTTTTTATCCAGATCATCAGCTCGTGTAAAATGGCCCTAAGGGCCCATTTAGGTGGGTTGATACACAGGTCAATGGATGGAGACAAACCATTTGTTTCTGATCATTGCCAGCTCGTTCAGCTATTTACATTCAGCAATCACACCCTCTGTATGTGGATGAGCGATTGTAATTGTGATCATTCATCCCCATTCCTTGTCAGAAGCACATCCCCATTTACGCAGGGCTCTATGCTGCCCACAAATGATGTTTCTGTGCGCTGCATAAGCAGCAGATCACCCTCCCAACAAGCATTTTGTTGGGTGATCGTATATCAGATAATTGACGGCACATATACATAGTCCACAATTATTGGGAAATCAGGGATGAGCATTCATAGAAACATTCATTCTCTATAACTGGCCTGATCCTCAGCTCATGTAAAAGGGCCTTAAAGGAATAATTCCATCAGAGAGAGTTTTTTTTAAAAAAAAAAAAAGCTCAATATTCATAGAAAATGATTTCTGCAGCTTTTGACTGGTTTTCATCTTGACAGAATTAGGTAGAGTAAATTAAAAACAAAATATTTTCCTTCTGTAGCAGTAACCACAAATAAGACCTCCTATATAGATAAGTAAAGATAGATAATCCACAGTTAGTTTACTGTTGCTGTGAGAGGAAATCATCAATCTACCTACTATAAAAAAAATAGAGAAATTATTCATACATAGACCTTTAAAATGCAATAAAAATGTTGATGGAAGTGTCTCTTGAAGAGTGCGGGGTTTCACAAATGTGTCGGGAATCCTGATCTATTGTTATACTGAACTACAAATACTGTTAACAGGACCTTTAAATGTGAGGATTGTATATCGTTGTTTGCTTTCAGATCAAGAGAAGCATGTAATCTTAGTTGCTGATAACCATGTTTGGGTACCCAAGTAACCTACAGGTAAGGGCTGGGTTACATTAAAAGGTAAGGCAGGTGATTGTCGGGAGGGAAGCGTTCCTTCCCGGCAATCACCTGCTTGTCAGCGGAGGAGACGGCTGCTATTGCATGCAGAGATCTCCTCCACAGTATGCGATCATTATGCCATCACTCGTCCCCATACTGACTAGTTTGGCAACAGCAGATCGTGATTACACACCGCAAACGATTATTTTTAAGCCAGATTAAGAGCAAATGCTCGTTCATCTGGAATCGGCAGCAGTATTACTCTGCCAGATCATCGCTAACGAGTGTTACCATGAATGCTGTTAGCAATGATCTGGCAGACAATCTGCCAGTGTAATAAAGCTCTAAATGTTATTTGTAGGTGGAAGCAATAAAGTTTTAGTGAAAAATAAGAAAAAATGGTTATGAAAAGAGTAATACTTCTTTTAAAAGTAGTAACCCATTAAAGGGGTTCTCCGGGAATTAAGAAAATGAAAATATCTAAATATTACTTTATAATAAAAATATTCCCAAATACCTTTCATTAGTTATAATGGCTTGTTTTGTCTGGGGAGCAATCATTAGGAGAAATAAAATGGCCGCCGTCCTATTAGTACACACAGAACGTGTCGTAATCACACAGGAGGACAAGTTACTTCACAACACTGAGGTAAAGAGCTGCCTCATCCTCCTCTCTGCTTGTTAGGGATTATGGTCCTGAATACAGCTGATAAGATCTTCAGCTGAATCTCTGTAGGAATGGAGTTCATGAGGAGACATGAAGTACAGAGAGGACAGACAGGACAGACTGCTGTAATGGAGACAGCATACAAGTGCTGCTGCTCATTAGCCACATCCCCACCTCCTCTCTGTACTTCATGTCTCCTCTTATCAGCTGTATTCAGGATCATAATCCCTGACAAGCAGAGAGGAGGATGAGGCAGCTCTTTCTCTCAGTGTTATGAAGTAACTTGTCCTGTTCCGTGATTAGGACAGGTTCTGTGTGTACTAATAGGACGGCGGCCATTTAGTTTCTCCTAATGATTGCTCCCCAGACAACATGAGCCATTATAACTAATGAAAGGTATTTGGGAATATATTTATAATAAAGTAATATTTAAGCATTTTAATTTTCTTAATTCCTGGAGACCCCCTTTAAAAACCAAACAACTTTTTTTTAGTCTTTTTCATCTTCACATTCCAAAAGTAACAACTTCACTTAGATTGTTTTTGTTGTGGGAGTTGTATTTTTTAATGGCATCATTTTAGGGCAAATGTAAGATATTAAACTTTTATTGCATTAATCTAGGGGGGTGGGTGTAAAAAGACAGCAATTCTACAATTCATTTTGTATTATTGCATATTTTTACCTTTACTGTTCAGGGCAGTACAATTACAGCAATACCAAGTATGTATAGTTTTTGTTTTATGTTTAACTTTTGCTTAAAAAACACTTTAAAAAAATAATTTGTTTCTGTTTTGCCATAGAACTTTTTAATTTTTCCTATCAAAAAATATATATGGGCTTCTTTTTTGCTGGATGCATTGATTATTTATTGCTCTTATTTTGAGATAGATATGATTTTTTTGATCCCTGTTATTATTATTTTTTTGAGACATGATGAACAAAAACAGCTATTTTTTTGTTTAACCCCTGTGGGAGTTAAACATTGTGATAACTTAAGAGTTCGGGTCGTTATGGACATGGTGAAAACAATTATATGTACATTTTTTATTTACTTTTTGACATAAAGAAAGCATTTTTAATAAATTAATGTGTTTTGTGTGTGTGTGTGTGTGTGTGTGTGCTTTTTTTTTGTGCTCATCTTTGCAGTATCTAAGGGGTTAAATGGTTAGGATTGGAGGCATTTCTGATCCTGGCTATTTCGGTGGGATCCAGGCTGTCAGTTGTAGCTGGGCTCCCACAGTGATCACACAGGCACAGCTCCTGCGCCCACAGATCTCCATGCCATACATATAGGTGGAAATGAGGCAAATGACCACATTCCCTGAAGTATGTAAAAATGCAAGAAGGGGTTAATACTGCCGATTTACAGCTTTTATCTAGTACAGATATAAGTTGCTGTAATACTCATTTCTGCCACCTTTTACAGTTGTAAGAAGCGCTCACCTCCCCTTCCTTTATGCCACGGGTGGTCTCATACAGCCGGTTTATGTGGTGTGTGAACTGCTCAAAGTCTGGAATAACAAGCTTCTTACACATAACCTGAGTCAGGAGAACAATGTTACTCTGAACACACCTGGAGAAGACACAGAGGACACATATTTTAGTGCCATAGAAACATGTACCGATTGTTCATACACTATTTGCACATATTTTTGTAAGCCCTGGGGGAAAAACTAAAGCTGACCATACAGTATATATCATGGCAGAGGCAGTATCTTAAGCCAGAAGTACTGTCAGAAATGTCGAGGTCAAGGTGAGAAATAATCACAGGTTTTCAAAGTGTGTACCTGGCTCCATACATATGTCAGAGCCTGGGTCCTTCTATATGGATCTGTATTATAGAGATATTTTCCCTAAGAAGCAATGCTCCTAGGGGAGAATGGTAATGTAATGTACAATTACATGGGAAGAATCACTCCCATAGACTTGTATGGGAGTGATCCTTCCCATTGAAATGAATAGGGTAGTTAGGTGTAATTACACCTACTCACCACTACCCCTGTTACGGCCAGCGTGTAAACAGTGAAGAGGAGGCAGCGCTGGTACGGCGCGCGCCTCCTCTTCAAACAGCTGATCGGCGGGGGTGCTGGGTGTCGGACCCCCGCCGATCTGATATTGATGACCTATCTTGAGGGTAGGTCATCAATAAATTTAACTTGGAGAACCCCTTTAAGAGCTGCTCTGACCACTAAAGACCATGAGAAATTGTGTAGCATGAGCAATAAAAGTATATTCACATGTAGCAGATTTGTTGCAGAAATTTCTGCAACTGTCCCATTCATCTTGAAAGGCGCTTGCAGAAATCCATGTGTTTTCTGCCAAATTAACTCCATTTAGATTAATGGAACAGATTTCCAGTAGCAGAAATTTCTGCCACAAATCTGTGCATGTAAATATTTCTAATGTTAAGAAATGAACATTTCTAGTTCTATACAGAAAATAATTTTCATTAACTTTTTGAACAATTCTCAATTTCATAATATTGATGGCTCCGACTCCCGGCACACCTGCAATCGGTTGTTTGAAGGGGCCGCAACGCTTTCTTGTCTTCGTTCTTTACCTTCACGCTGTCTACACTGTAGCAGCAGTGCAATTGCAGCTTCCATTCCCATTGAAGTCAATAGAACGAACAACAAAATGTAATTACCCTTCACTGCCACTACAATATAGAGGACGTGACAGTAAACACTGAAGACAAGAGAATGCCTGCACCATCATCACAGCCCCTTCAAGCTGATCAGCGAGGATGCTTGGAGCCAGACCTCCAATGATCGGACAATGATGACCTATCCTGAGAATAGACCATCAGTATCATGTAACCGAAATACCCCTTTAAAAAGGTATTCCCATCTCACATATGTAGTTTGTATAGTTAGATATAGCCATACCAATATTATTACTAATAGAATGTATTTATATAAAATGTACCGTTTATGAGATTTGCCTATTTGTATTTCCATTGTCCCACACACATCAGTCAGGCCGTTGCCCTTGGTTACAGCCACTGTGGCCATGTAGTAGTGGTGGTCGGCTTGCTTTTGTTCAAACCCGCTCTGAGGTAACTGCTGTATTGTGAACGTAGATTGCATGAGCATGCGGAGACACATCTTGGGGTACTTTCACATCTGCATTTTGGACGCTACCAGTCCAAAACGCAATGGTCAGGATACGTCCAAAACACAGACTTTATAAACAGATCCCGTTCCATGGAGATGAATTGATATTGGAACAGGATCCGTTTCTCTGCGTTTTGGAAGCACAGACAAAAATACTACAACCCTAAGATGTGTCTCCGCATGCTCATGCAATGTGCGTTCACAATACAGCAGTTACCTCAGAGCGGGTTTGAACAACAGCAAGCTGACCACCACTACTACATGGCTGCGGTGGCCGTAACTAGGGGCAACGGCCTGACTGATGTGTGTGGGACAATGCCTATACAAATAGCCAAATCTTCTAAACGGTACATTTTATATAAATACATTCTATTAGTAATAATATTGGTATGGCTATATCTAACTATACAAACTACATTTGTGAGATGGGAATACCCCTTTAAGTCTATGGTCACCTTTAGGGCCCTTTTACAGGGGTCAAGGATTAGGATAATTATTGGGGACAAATGTGCATCTTTTATGTGGCACCTAAAATCGTTTGTCGGCAGCTCATTGCCCTACGTAAACTAAAATGTGCTGCTGGCAAACAGTGAATCTGTATGGGGATGAACAATCCCAGTAGTGATCATTCATCCAAACACAGAGGGTATGATTGTTAAATGTAAATTGCAGTGTTAACTAGCAGGCAATGATCAGGAACAAAGGATTCATTACCAATCATTGCCCTGAGTATCAGCCCAAGTAAAGGGACCCCAGCCCTCACCAATGCTTTGCCAATATTGTAATGTCATAAGATTACTTTTGAAAGATTTCTAGGTTCATTGACGCTCCCATCATTGATTCCTGTACTGTGTGATGCAGCATGTCCATACAGTCCTTCAGCCTGGGGTCCGTGGCAAGCAGTCCATTTGCTTTTAGGGTCTGTAATGATTAACATCAAGTTAGATATTTACGTGAAGTATAACAATGGAGAATTAATCATGGTTCTTTCAGTATCTATATATCTTTTATATTTAGTGGCACAACTGTAACAAGGTGATTAAAGGGGTATTCCCATCTTAGACAATGGGGGCATATCGCTAGGATATGCCCCCATTGTCTTATAGGTGCGGGTCCCACTGCTATCTATCATGGTGGCAGATTCCCTTTAATTTAAAGGGGTATTCCCATCTTAGACAATGGGGGCATATCGCTAGGATATGCCCCCCCCCCCCACTGCGCTAATAGAAACGAATGTGAGCGCGCCGCCCGGGGTCCTCCAGGCTCAGAGCTCCCCAGCTTCGTTCTCAATATAGGTGCGGGTCCCAGCAGTGGGACCCGCACCTATAAGACAATGGGGGCATATCCTAGCGATATGCCCCCATTGTCTAAGATGGGAATACCCCTTTAAATTAAAGGGAATCTGCCACCATGATCCTGGACTATTAAATACAGTAATATATATGAGTAGTGCTGCAGATAAGGAGTCCAGCTCTCCATTATTATTTTTCTACTGCCCCCAATTTCCCCGCTGTCAGCACTCAGAGCTGCACTGAAATACATTGTCAGGAAGCTGAGCTTTGCTAACATAATGGAGAGGACTCCTATGTGCATGCACTGCAGTCCTGACAATGTATTTCAGCGGGGGGCAGTAGAAAAATAAAAAAATATCAATCTGAACTTATCTGCAGCACTACTGTATTACAGCACATAATAGTCCAAGATCAGGGTGGCAGATTCCCTTTTAGTTTATGCTTCTGGTCACTATACATTTATTTGATTTCTCTATTGTAACAGCAGGGATCTGGTCAGCACTGGAATGTGAGCATTGTGGGATGTGTGAACTGAGATATGGTTCTTTTATATTTTTAAAGCTGGTCATACATATACATATAAGGGCTCATGCACACGGCCATTGTCGCCCATTGCCAGTATTGTGGCCCTCAAACAGAATACATGCAGATCAGGCACGTATATGGAGGGAAAATGATAGCTGTCACCCAAAGCGATCAGCCGACAGTTATCGGATGTGTATGGCCAATCTTAGCCTATAATACATAGCAGGAGATTTATCAAGACTGGCACTTTCTGTGCTGGTTTTCATATCTCCTGCGCAGCCAGAGGATGCTCCTAATCCATCATGAAGCACACACATCGTCATAAATTAGGTGCATCCTCCAGCAGTCTGTGCGCCTAGAGCTGCCGTAGATTTCTGGCTTCATTTGCGCCAGAAAACTGGCATAAATGAAGAGAAATTTCTCGGGGCGGCTAGACATGCCCCTTTCCTGCCCTTGCCACACCCCTAAAAAAAAAAAGAGGCAAATGTGTTTTGTTTTTTTTTTTTAAGTTACAAACACACAGTTTGCGACTTTTTAAAAATAACTTTTCTGGCATAAAGGGAATGATAAATCTCTCCCATACTGTCTGCACAATGCTTCCAACTTTAGCCCTGCCCTTTACGCTTATCTTAAGATAAAACAAGCACAACAGGAGGTATAGGACCCATCCAGTGTCGTAATGGGGTGCCTAGGGCCCACCAGTAAAATTCATTCTAGGGGCCAACTGTACAGCTACAAGCAAATATCATATGCTGATATGGGGCAGTAGTGGGGGTTGTCCCACGGAAAATATTGTACAGTTTTCAAACCAGCACCTGGATCTGATTACTTTTGTAATTGCATGTTATTAAAAATTTAGCATAGCCAGTGAGTTATTCAATAAAATGTATCTGTATAGCGCCACCTGCTGTTCTTTTTATTATTTGACCTGCTCGCTGAGAAGGCCGCACATGCTCAGTTTCATCCATCACCTGACTCCTGAGCTGTGATAGGTAGAGCTGATACACGCCCCCTGAGCTGCAGAAGAAAAGACACTCCCTTTGAGCTGTCAGCTTGATATAATTCTGTCAGAGCAATGAATGGGGAGATCTCTGGATCCATGTAAGGTACAGGGCTGGTTCTGGCTTTGTTAGAAAGATGTTGTCATGTACTATATGATGTCTGATTTTCATTTTTTAAATTAGTCATGGGATAACCCCTTTAAATAGGGCAGGTCCCTGGGGTAAGAGGATACTGTCTGGCATACCTCTGTACCTAGAAGTGATCTTAGCCAACCAGTGCCTTAGTAATAATAAACTGTTAACCTACCCAATTTCTCATATGCACATAGGTTGGTTGAGAAGCTGTATGCTGCCTATCTATATGTAGCGCAGTCAGTCTACTGTGTCATGTGCTACATGTACCGGGGGTGGAGGACGAGGGGCACACTGGGGGATTCACCTGTTCCCGTGTCCGGGCCTGGACACATCTTTTACTTATTGTGGGTGTCCCAACAGCAAGTAACCCACATATCAATCTTTTATGGAATATACAATGGATAAAAATGGAGCCGTATGACTATTGATTAACAGTTTTGACAGATGACTGGCCTATGAGTACCTCAAATTCAGTAATGGCCAGTAATAAACATGTAGGTCAAAACCCCCTCTGAATAAGCCTACAAGCTCCATCCCACAGAATGTTTCCGAATTTTGAATATCTGTAGAATAGGTTCCGATATTGCTTTTAGAAGCTCCCTCGTCTTGGAGGTGTATGAGGATCTATGTTTCCTGTCTTACATTAATAAACTTGTTGACTGGAAGCTGCTCTTGTCCTTCAGATATTGTATAGAACAGAAGGTTAGTCAGGCGATGTAGCACAGAGTTGCTTGCAGTTCTGAAATAGAGGAGACAAAATCAATTAAACTTATTTGATGTTCGCAATATGCAAGCACGCCTCAGCCCTCTTCTACGTCAAGGACACCATACATAATAATGTTTGCATTTTTTCACTCTGAAGTCAATAAAGACTGGGTGGAATTGGAGGTCAATGTCCATTTTACATGATTAGTCACGTGAGTTTTGGCACACACTTCACCGACATATAAACACATAAAAAGCACTGGGAATAATAACATCTACAAAGATAAAAACACGACTGCAGGCAAACAATGTGTCGTCTCCAGTAAATAATAAAAAGCTAGAAGCCCTTGCCACGGAGTAGTAAATCAAGGGTTATCCAGGTTATAAAAAATGGTGGTATTTCCTTTCAAGACAAACTGAAGGACCTCTGTGAGTACATAATGTTTTGTATAGGATTTTGCTGTATATGGGAAGAAGAACGGAAACAACAACATTTCTGCCAATTTTCAATTAGATAACATTGTGCAAAATGTGACATTTTGTGTCCCTATAAGTTAAAGGGGTATTCCAAATTCATGACTGAGATCAGAAAATCTGTTGTATGCGGTGGTCAGTGGTGGCGGGAATTACAGACACAGTTGAGCTGGCTGTGCTATGCTGTGTCTGTAAGGTCTGTGTCTGTTCCGCAATTTTGTGGAACAAGTACAGACCCATTCATTTCAATGTCTGCTGCTCGCATCCGTCGTTACGTTCTGCGGCCCCGCTAAAAATATAGAGCATATCCTATTCTTGCAGACAAGAATAGGCATCTCAAAAATAGGCCACCGATTCTGTAAATTTCAGAACGCACACGGGCGGCATTGTGTTGCGGATCCACAATTTGCAATTTGGACCTAATTCACTTCTATGGGAAATATAGTACATGGCTGTTTTGGTAGCACTGGTCATCCCAGGTAGCCACACACAGTAGATGTTCTGATCTCATCCACGTATGGCTGGGATGGAAATACCCTTTTATTGCTCCAATCATGAAGCGGTAAAAGGATTATCCAGATTCCTTAGGACCGGACATCAATATTAGGTTGGTGTGGGTCTCAACGCCCCCCGCCAATCAGCTGTTTAAAGGGACTGAGTATTGTGGCCTCTTTACTGCTTATATTGTTCAGTACCGCACAATGCCATACTTCTCATAGTGCTTGGAATTGCAGCTTTGCCCCGTTTTAAGGAAATGTGTCACCAAAAATGTTATCTGGCAGTTAAAACCAAATAGTGACACATATCCTTTCTTTCAAATCTGTTTTTATTTTCTAATTACAGATTTTTTAATTCTGTTTCCTGACCATGATTATGGGGGCGGCCATCTTGCCTGAGCTGTTCTTAACAGCATTTAGAAAGCATTAAAGGGGTTGTCCCACGAAAAATATTCTACAGTTTTCAAATCAGCACCTGGATGTGAATACTTTTGTAATTGCATGTAATTAAAAATTTTGTACAGCTACTGAGTTATTCAATAAAATGTATCTGTATAGGACCACGTAATTTCTTATTTCTTTGACCTGGACACTGAGCAGGCCGCACATGCTCAGTTTCAACTTTTAACTGTCTCCTGAGCTGTGATAGGTAGAGCATGGACAGGCCTCCTGAGATGCAGCAGAAAAGACACTCCCCTTGAGCTGTCAGCCTGATATAAATCTAGCAGAGCAATGAATGAGGAGATCTCTGGATCCATGTGAGGTACAGGGCTGGTTCTAGCTTTGTTAGAAATAGATTGTCATGTACTATATCAGGTCTGGTTTTCATTTTTTACATTATTTGTGGGATAACCCCTTTAAGAAAATTGCTTTGCGGCAGCCCCATGGCTCATAGACACGATTGTCAGGAGGGTCATAGAAGTCATTGACTTCTATGGGAGAGTTTTCTGGGCATGCTCTGTGACCTGTGCAGAGGTCATTGTACAAGGGAAGAATAGATAAACCGTGACAAATGCCTATTGTGAATGGTGGACCCTGTCTTATCTAGACACAGAGGAGATATCATTACAGGCAGGATTAGAATGACAGATAAGCAGATAACTGAAGTAAAGTGATCTGTACAGAGCAAAAAGTGGCGCCTATTATTAGGATTATCGGCCAGGGGGAAAACTACAGGATTTTATGGCCTTTGTTTAACTGTAGATATATACATGGAAAATGAAAAACAACATCATCAAAAATTCTTCTAAAATTCTTTAAACATAAAAATGCAATTTAAACAGTAGGTCATTTTCTGATGTCACATCCCCTTCAAAGCAGTTGTTCAGGCTAGAGATATTGATGACCTATCCTTAGTATAGCTTATCAATATCAGATCAGCAAGGGTGCAAGGGTCCCCATGGACCTGATATTGATGATCTATCCCAGACAACCCATTTTTAAGGGAATAGAACATAGCTGGAAGCACAAACACTATGAAAGGACCAAAGGCTACTTTCACACTAGCGTTTCTATTTTCCGGTATTGAGATCCGTCGTAGCAAGCTGCGGTTTTCTTTCCGTCATGGAATGCAGAGCAAAACGGATCCGTCATGACCCACAATGCAAGTCAATGGGGACGGATCCGTTTTCTCTGACACAATAGAAAACTGATCCGACCCATTGACTTTCAATGGTGTTCATGACGGATCTGTCATTGCTATGTTAAAGATAATACAACCGGATTCGTTCATAATGGATGCAGATGGTTGTATTATCAGAAATGGAAGCGTTTTTGCTGAACCCTGCCGGATCCAGCAAAAACGCTAGTGTGAAAGTAAGGCTGCAGCACACGTCCTTTAAGCTTTTTCTTGGCTGGGGTGCCAAGAGTCAAACCCCCACTAGGATACATCATCAATTTTAAAAACCTGAATGACCCCTTTTACCATTTCATGACTGAAACATTACCTCTCTGATAAGAGCTGAAAATGTTGCCTTTCAAGCAGCATTATCTAACTGAAAATTTGCAGATCTGTGCCGTTTCCGTTTTTTTTCTAATATACAGTCACTAATGGGTCACTGTCATTAGTGGGGTACCACAGGGGTCAGTATTGGGCCCTATTCTCTTCAATATATTTATTAATGATCTTGTAGAAGGCTTGCACAGTAAAATATCAATTTTTGCAGATGACACTAAACTGTGTAAAGTAATTAACACAGAAGAGGACAGTACACTGCTACAAATGGATCTGGATAGACTGGAGGCTTGAGCAGAGAAGTGGCAGATGAGGTTTAACACTGACAAATGTAAGGTTATGCATATGGGAAGGAATAATGCAAGTCACCAGTACATACTAAATGGTAAAATATTAGGTAACTCTGACTCTGAATTTTAGTGAACAGCAAACAGCTGTAGAAACCAGTGTCAGACTGCTGCTTCCAAGGCCAGCTGCTTCCAAGGCCAATAAGATAATGGGTTGCATCAAAAGAGGCATAGATGCCCGTGATGAGAACATAGTCCTGCCACTCTACAAATCACTAGTCAGACCACACATGGAGTACTGTGTACAGTTCTGGGCTCCTGTGAACAAGGCAGACATAGCAGAGCTGGAGAGGGTTCAGAGGAGGGCAACTAAAGTAATAACTGGAATGGGTGGACTACAGTACCCAGAAAGATTATCAAAATTAGGCTTATTCACTTTAGAAAAAAGACGACTGAGGGGAGATCTAATAACTATGTATAAATATATCAGAGGTCAGTACAGAGATCTCTCCCATGATCTATTTATCCCCAGGACTGTGACTGTGATGAGGGTCCATCCTCTGCGTCTGGAGGAAAGAAGATTTGTACACAAAAATAGAAGAGGATTCTTTACAGTAAGAGCAGTGAGACTATGGAACTCTCTGCCTGAGGAGGTGGTGATGGTAAGTTCACTAAAATAGTTCAAGAGGGGCCTGGATGTATTTCTGGAGGGTAATAATATTACAGGTTATAGTTACTAGAGATGGGTTGTTGATCCAGGGAGTTATTCTGATGCCTGATTGGAGTCGGGAAGGAATTTTTTTCCCTAAAGTGGGGAAAATTGGCTTCTACCTCACAGAGGTTTTTTTGCCTTCCTCTGGATCAACTTGTAGGAAAACAGGCCGAACTGGATGGACAGATGTCTTTTTTCGGCCTTATAAACTATGTTACTATGTTACAGGAATATCTTCTAACAGCAGGTTCACCTGAAACATTATGAAACAGTGCTTCTTCTGTTTGGCTTTTATCTTGTGCTTTTTATTGTTGCCCTTGCATTTATTACCGCCTCATATCTATCTTACTATATTATTTTGCAATAACTCAGGACACAACAGAAACTTCACCTTGGAAGAATGTTGAACTCACTGTAAAACATTTCTCTAGTTGGCAGGTACTCAGGGCACAAGGGGTGGGGGGCAGATCACCCAGTGAGAGTCAGTACAACCAGTTCACCTCAGCGTCCAAGGGTACACCATAGTCATATGAACTGGACTGGTAGTCTAAAGAGCAAGTTGTACAGAGATGTAATATGGCAACAACAGAAGTCTACAGAGCTGTAATGTAACTTCATATGGAGGTATACATAGGATTTTTTTTGTGGGATTCATATGAAACAAAAAATGGCTGCATGTTTCATCAGATGCCATATTACAGTCATGGGGAGCTTATAACTCTATAGTACAAGCACATAGAAACTCACTCTGTGCTGGCTTCATGTGCATTTCTTTACCATCTATACAAGGACTAATTCTGGAAAATTCTTATTATGGACTATTAAAGGGGTTGTTCAGCCTAGGACTCAACAATCAATATGGTTCTAATGTGTGGCCCATAAAAAAAATAAAAAAATAAAAAAAAAACCTATCCACGTTCCCTCCATGCCTGAGGTCTCTCATTGCAGGCCGACGTACTGTTCAAACAGATGTGTCCATTAGCTTTGAGATTAGTCGCAGTGGTCTCAGGGACCAAGCCACTTCCTGGTCCTGGACCACAGACAGGTGATTGTTTTTTATGGGCCACATGTTCGAACTATAGGGGTTGTCAGATCCTAGTCTGGACAACCCCTTTAATTAATTGAATTGTAAGGGTAATTAGTGAAACAGATACATCAGTGTCAATGTCCCCAGAAAGTGTCTTGATTTGTGCCAGAATTTGTCACGCACGAGTGCTAAATATATGAAGTGTTTAAGCCACAATTTTTTTAGAATTTGTGACATGATAGACATAAGGTTTATTTAGTCAACTTTTGCACCAAAATTTTGGCTGCAGCTACTTGGGCAGTGTTTTGTCACAGTTTTTAGGGCATGTTATGGACAAAAGCTGTACCAGCTCCAGGTGGTATAAAAAGTGGTGTACATCTTGTCTTCACCGCCTTCATGAACATCATCACAGAATTAGACACATTTAAACAATCCAAATCCTAAATTTGACACCAACTATAAATGGCGCAGGCACAATATTCAAACTAAAACTATCCAAGGTCATGTTCACATCTCAGTCAGAGATGATCCAGCTGCCTGATCCGGCATAAATGCCGTCTGTCGGCTGGACGAAAACAGCTGCATACAGGGGTATTTGGCTGAAACCCGGCATTTTTGCCTGAAAGCAGCCAGATCACGACCGGACCTCATTACTGTCAATGAGGATCTAGTGGTGAACCAGAGAATCTGACAATGCCTGATCTGGTGAACTCTGGCAGGCTGTTCTCTGCAGCAACAGCCTGCTGGAATGGAAAGGTTCACCGGAGATGTGAACGGGGCCTTACTATATCTGCCCCAGTTCGTACGAGTTTTCTGGCATATGAAAGCCACAAATCATGGGGCAGAGCAGATTTGCACAGGCATAGACTTCATGTTCTGTCTTGGTCATTCCAAGAGCTGCACATTTTAATAGATTTGATGCAACGTATTCCAACAAATTTTTGCTTAAACCTGGTGTATGAAACGGCATTCGTAGTAAATGTGAACCATTGTGCTTTAGTCATGCTTTGCGGTTTTTGGTATGTGTGTTTTTTTCCATTGTGTTACCAAAAAAAAAAGAGTGGATCCCAAAAAAAAGAAAAGTAATTTACACTATTCTTCCATTTTAGATCCATTCCTAATTTATATTTAACTCCTTATGGACTAGGTCAATTTTTGGTTTTGCGTTTTCATTTTTTGCTTTATACCTTCCAAAAGCACCACAAAAAAAATAGAACGTGTCTTATCTTTGGCCGTATCTTGCGGATCGTGGACCCATTCAAGATAATAGGTTCACGCTTGCAGCACGGAGTCCACACGACCAGTGACTGTGTATTGCGGACCCGCTGTTTGCAGTCCGAGCCCTTACATTTATTTGCATTAGCCCTACAGGTTACACAGCATTATAAATCGGTATAATGCTGTGCGATCCTGTAAGAGGAGGGGAAGTCAGAACGGGACCTCTCAATGACACGCTGCAAGTTTATTGTATTGAACTTATTCGTGTGTCTGGCCAAAATCATTTTACACACATTGTGATTGATAATAACCACTATTGATTTTTAAAGTTGGTCAGATATATGGCATTTAAACTGCCCGCCAAAGGCACAACCAATCAGTTCCCCGACTTAGGTTGTATTTACATTTATGCAGCTGTCCCATCTATCTGAATGAAGCTTACACAAATCCATGTTCTTGCTGCAGAACCTACCCCATTCACAACAATGATCTGATTTTCAGTTGCAGAAATGTCTCCAACAAATCTAATGCATGTGAATTTACTCTTATAAGCACACAAGGCATACACTGGCACAAAGCCACAAAAACCCAGCAGATTATACCATAAGCACAGTGAATTAACATTTTCACAGCTTGTCTCTTGGTTATTGATCAGTTATTGGTCATTTGCACCACACAAAAAAACTAACTAACAATCAGGAAACATATTTATCTATAGTCAGCAAATGGCTTCAAGGTTTCAGCAATAAGTCATTCAAGTAGTCACAAGATACCTTAGAACAGGATCTGCAGGTGGTTGTGGAGTGAGATCTAGCCCCTAGGCTGCTTACACAACTTGGGCCCCGTCCTTCTGCCCAATGCATGACAGATCTATATTCAGCAGCACCACCATTTTGTGCCGCATTATTACATATATGTTATATGTTGCAGATTGGGCTCATGATGGTGATTGCACAGGGCACAGAAGTTCTGCTCCACCTCCCAGCACTGCCGGGGTCACATAGAATTATATTGATTTATGATGCTATGTAACCTTTCTGGAACATATTGGATGACACTGACAGCACTATTTGGCCCACAATCACTGATGGAAATTACTACTTCTAAAGTGTGCAGTAAGACTAAGCCTCCTGGGTTCCTCCTATCCTCACAATTCCCACGTGATTGCAGACCCCCACCCCTGCTCGTGTCAGTCCCAACTGCTGTCAGTGCTGGTTGTATTCAGTTTCAACCACAGCCAGCAGAAATTCACTAAAGGCAGGAAGGATGGGTCATGCAAGTAATAAGAAGCAGTCCTGAATAAAAGAAGGGGAACCTGACTGCACCCCAACTCTGCAGCTGGGTACTTTCCCCATGTACCATCCTTGGAAGAGCCACTGGCTGCCTGCAGTGATGTCACCTAGCCCCTTCCCCCTTCACTTTGCAGTTGACATAGCAGCACGCTCTGCATGCAACCATTGTATGTTGGGCAGGCTTTTACGATGGTGGGTCGCCCAAGTCGCCCATATTGTAATCCGCCACTGACTGCAGGAAAGCCTCCAAAAAAGGACTTCGTAACTCTTTAATTGTATGTGCAAAAATGGAAGAGCAAGAACTATTTAGACAAGACAGTTCCCACATGGCTGGCGTAAAGCGAATGCTTTTTACAGTAGGAAAACCATAGTGTCATTGCATGGAGGTGCTTTCCTGCCTGTACATGGTGGTGGTGATAGTGTCATTACACGGAGATGCTTTCCTGCCCTCATATGGTGGTAGTAGTGTCATTATGACGAAATGCTTTCCTGCCTGCACATGATGGTGGTAGTGTCACTATGTGGAGATGCTTTCCTGCTGTACATGGTGGTGGTAGTGTCATTATGAGGAGATGCTTTCCTGCCTACACATGCTGGTGGTGGTAGTGTCATTATGTGGAGATGCTTTCCTGCCTGTACATGGTGGTGGTAGTGTCATTACGAGGAGATGCTTTCCTGCCTATACATGCTGGTGGTGGTAGTGTCATTATGAGGAGATGCTTTCCTGCCTACACAAGCTGGTGGTGGTAGTGTCATTATGTGGAGATGCTTTCCTGCCTGCACATGGTGGTGGTTGTAGTGTCATTACGTGCAGATGCTTTCCTGCCTGCACATGGTGGTGGTGGTGTCATTATGTGGTAATATTATGGTGTAGGTACTTTGCTGCCTCCCCATCTGGTCAGTAAGGAAATACTGTATGCGCTGCACCAGAAACCTACTGCATTGTTTTTGTAAGGGTCAATATAAAATGCAGTAAACAGCTTGGGTTGTGAAAAAGGATATACAGTTACAGTGATCCCTCAAGATAAAATGGCCTCAGGATACAATATTTTCAACATACAATGGTCTTTTCTGACCCATCGTAAGTTGAAACTAGACTCAACATACAATGTCTCAGATCCAGCCAATAAAGGCCACCTCTCTGGTAAAATATCTGTATTAGTTGTTATTTAGCAGATATTCCTGACTGTTATATGTAAGGACTTGTTTTATCAGTCTTAGTTATCTGCTTATTTTTCTTAAATCTTAATTTTCTCTTGGATGACATTTTGGGGCTTTGGAACCGATTACTACACTTACAATGGTTTCAACACACAGTGGTTGTCCTGAAACCAATTAATATTGTAACTTGACGGACCACTGTATAAGAAGCATTTGGTTGTCTACATTGCTAATAAAAAGGATGCGACAGTCACATTCCCATTAGATACTATATGGGCGAATATATTAAAACGGAGCATCCTTTTGGTAAGCATCACCTGATGTGTAATCCTATCCACTGTAGCTCTGCAGGAGTACAATAGATCTGTCATTCTATCATTGTAACCCTACCCGCTAATGATGGCGAGGTGACCTTATTGACCATATTCCAGTCTGTATCTGAAGTGAGTTGCTGGAAACAGAAAATATCAGACTATTTCATATATTACAGACAAATATAAAAAACTGAAGTGTTTACAAATAAAAATAAATGCTAAATAAAATGCTTTTATTAAAAACATAATTTTAAAGCAACATATAAAAATGTAAAACCAGGCACTCGAGAGTGAATGAGGAATCTTTGTTCCTGGTGTACCTGAGTTCATGCAGATTCCCGCTGGCCCTCTGTGCTCACAGTACAATATGTTACTGCTCTGCACCTGGGCTTGGCTGAAGTATCTACCTGTTCAAGATATCGCACACATCCTGTTTTTAGTGGCCTTCGTTGTGTCGTGTCTGTACCTGGAGAATATTACACAATGATCCATTCATCTCTCCATATGGTTCGAAAAGTTAATAATTAAATCAATTATGTCATGAAACATTAGTTAATGTGTTTCTTTATTTACAGCAAGATGTTCCCTAGTCCTGCCAGATGGCAGGTTTTAGGAATATAGACATTCATTAGAATTAGACTGTGGATGACCAAATCCAAGAGTCATGTAGCTCATGTGGCTGCTGCTGTCTAATGTCTAGAGGATATAGCTGATGCTGTCTAATGTGTAGAGCAGGGATCAGCAACCTCCATCACTCCAGCTGTGGCAGAACTACAGTACAACTCACATCATGCATACTTGCTTGGCTGCTCCCAAAGAAGTGAATGGAGTATGTTGGGAGTTGTAGTTGCCGAGGTTGCTGACCCTGGGTCTAGAGGTTATAGCTACTGCTGTCTAATGTCTAGAGGATATAGTTACTGCTGTCTAATGTCTACAGCAGGGATGCTCAACCTGCGGCCCTCCAGCTGTTGTAAAACTACAACTCTCACCATGCCCTGCTGTAGGCTGTCCAGGCATGCTGGGAGTTGTAGTCTTGCAACAGCTGGAGGGCCACGGGTTGGGCATCCCTGGTCTAGAGGTTATAGCTGCTGCTGTCTAATGTGTAGAAGGCAATTATTGGGAAAGGACCATTCCTTCCCAATAAGGAACTGCTTGTCAGTAAAAGTAAAGAACTGCATTTAAATGTAGAGATCTCCTCCACTGTATGGGGATGACCAATGGCTACTGTGATCGCTCTTCCCAAAATAGAGTCATTGATTCTGGGCAGCAGGTCGTTGTCCACACAGCACAATCTACTGCCCAGAAATGTTCATGTAATGTGCTCCATAAAAGATCACTTCACCTGATGAACAAGCATTTTGCTGATGATTCGGGTGTTTTTTTTTTTAATTTTTTTTATAATTCTCTTTTTATTAAAGAAGATTACAATGTATAAAAGCAATGTAACATCGGCAAAATGAAATTTCCATTAATAACAATAAAGTTACTTTTTCCATTTTGTTTGAGCATATATATATTCAATCGGGCAAGAACAAAGCCCAACAGCAGATACATCAACCATATATTGGGGTAAATAAGGGAAATGAAATGAAAATTGGGAGTGGGAGGAGGGGGGGAGGGAGAGAGGGATATGGGGTGAAGGAAGAGTCACGTTATTCACGTTCATAACTGCTACATCTTCATAAGGTTATGGATACAGTAAAAAAACAGGTCTGAGCATACCAATCCAGGTGAGGCATCTGTCTAACCGGGTCAATACATCTCAGAAAGTAGATCCATCCAGTATGTGGAATATAAGCTACTATCAGTATAACTAACTATGTGACAAACCCTCTATATTTTCGCCATGGACCCCAAGTCTTTAGAAAGGTAGCTCTCGTGTTAGTCTCCCAATGGGCTAATTCTTCGAACCTATAGAACTGGTCCACCTTCTCTGTCCATTCGGCAGTTGAAGGGGCTACAGTGGATCTCCACTTGTATGGAATAAGCAATCTGGCTGCAGTGATAAGCATAGTGGGTAGGCTGCGACGATTCAGTGTAAAGCCACTTATGGGACACCAGAGTAATATGAGCTTAGGGTCCAAAGTTATGCTAGAGGAGCAGATGATTCAGGTGGTTTGTAGTGATGTTTGTTCCTGATAATCTGCCCGAAAATTGTGCGGCGTATATGTTCTTGCTTTGTACATCTGCAGGAAGGGGACCATGAATTATGATCTGTTCTGTTACTAAAAACAGTTTGAAGTGTTGGTGATTGTCATTTGGAAACTGGAGAAGAATATACAGAATATTATGAAGATAATTTTACATTTTACATCTCACAGTAAATGCTGCTAACGTGTTCATAACACAGTTCATTATGTTTTACAGGGTGTCTGTAAAAATTGTTGACTGTGATTTTTGTCCAGAAAAATGAAAAAAAAAAAAAAAAAACAGATTGCCAACCCTAATTACCATATTTGAGGATATGAAATAACAGTGTGTAACGCACAAAAAAACCCCCATAACTCTAGGTCTTGGCCAATGCAGGAAAACAATCATACAATGTTGGATTGAAACCTCCCGCCAACTTTACATATTTTCTTGGATAAACTGCCTGATCTATTTAGAATGAGACAGATAGAGGCAGCACTCTAACTGAAAAGTGAGAAAAATAACAGTTTTTCAAAATGTGGGGAATTTATTGATATGCTGCCAACACGTTACTGTAAAACTGAAATCCTGCTTTGGCCTCACAAGCTGGTACCTGGAACAGCAGATCCTTCATTCCTTAGAGAGCTTCTTTTTATATGGCTGAGCAGTCAGTTGGTACTATCCTCCTCCCCTTTGTCCTTCCCTTCTTCAGAGGAAACCTTTTTGGGTTGAACTACCTCTGAGAAACAGCATTTTCTTTGTCAGTCCATATAGGGACCCACCTGCATTTGTCTTTTCTTTATATGTAATATTGCTCTCTATCTGTCTAGGGAGACTTTTTAATAAGCTATATGTAATATTCTTTTTCTTCTGTATGGATCAACTTTGCAATAAGTCATGTCTAATGTTGATTGTAAGCCCTCACAGGCAGGGTCTTCTCTCCTTATGGACGAGTCTGTAACTCGTCTTTTTAAAAAAAAGTGTAACCTGTGGATGCAAGCATTTCTGTGTTACGTTATAAATCACAGCATCTTCTATGTTATGCTTTTTTCATGCAGCCCTGGTCCCATAGAAGTGAACTGGGCTTCCGTGAAAAACTCATTGCATCCGGATGCAGTCCGGATAAAAAGTGTTTTTCACTGATGGTTGCCAGGAGATGTTGTTTGCTATTCTTCATTTTTTTTTCATGCATGAAAAATGCATCCGTGTGAAAAAAAACGGAACCACTGAATGCAATCGCAGGCAAAACTTATTGCACTGGCGTGCAGAACCATCAGTTTTTTCCTGAAAAGATCCGGACATAATTTGCATCATTCGTGTGAAAGGGGCCTAAGGACCTGCAGTTATGTGACCAGGTTAGGAAGGTCCTCAGTTCACAGCAAGAGACGTGAGACATTTGCAGGGCTGAAATGCAGAGATCCAGAGTTTGCAGAGTGCGGTGATGTGAAATGACCACTGGAACTGGAAGAGAGGGCTCAGAATAATGTCACAGGAGGAGACAGCCTCAGAGCAGCACTGTACAAAGCGAGTCAGCCTCAGACCCATGGTCTATGGAAAAACAAGAGTGAATGTGAGTACAGCACCTGTGCTGGAACCAAGTGTGTATGTATGGGTGCCAGAAATGCTGTGCTGTGAACACGGGCACCTGGTATATCAAACTACTCATTTATGGAAGTACAGAGACTGACTCCAGAATCGTATTCAGTGTCAGCAACAAGTAGCTGGTTGCAAATGGTATTAGGACTGCCTGTTATAGAGACAGTCCACATATATCTCCTACAGTAAAGAAACACTTCTTATTGTAATTTCTGCCTCAGTGTGATTGTTGCCACCCACCTGCAAATTAAAAATATACAATCCTTTTAAAGGGGTTTCCTCAGGATAGGTGATCAATATCCAATTAGTGAGGATCTGACTCCCAGCACCTCCACCAGTCAGTGGTTGGAAGGGGTTGGTGAGCACCACTACCTCTTCCTAGGCCAGTGTGGTCACTTTCATTGGTCACATGCCCTATTTGAAGCTGCCATCCATCGGACTTGGGATGCCATACCAAGCAAAGCCACTATACAGTGTACAGTACAGGAGTTGGACCCCCACCGATCAGATATTGATGACCTATCCTGAGGACAGGCCCTCAGTATGGAACTCCCGGAAAACCCCTTCAGGATATTCAGTCCCAAATGTGGCATCTTTCTCATACCAACCTCATCTGTTATGTCATTTCTCTTCTTTCATTCAGCAAACACTGAATAATCCCTATGCTGTAATTGTATTCATTGCCATACTTTTCCATATTTCTATGTATAAGGCACACTATATACCTGCATTTTTTTTGCTTTATAAATAACATTTACACTGTTCCCGTACATATAAATGATCAGACAACAGGTACGTTTTTACAACGGCCCTGAAAATGATTTGCTTCGAATTTTGTCTGGTGAATACTTACGTATCCTGCATGGAATGTGCTAAATAAACAGCTTTATTGGGTCTGGTTTTTTTCTTCTTTTAAGTGGTAATATCTCCCTATACTTCAAGTTTAACCCTTATGTGTCCCCACAAATACTTTAAAAGGCCGACTTTAAGATATACAAATAGGATCATGTATGATCAAAGAGTTTCCTGTCGCATGAATCAAATACAATTTAATATATATAATGGCAGTTTTATAGGGGTCTTCCTGAGACTGTAATATTAATAGCTTATGATATTGAGATGTGATTGGTGGGGGTCAGACTCCCAGTAATCAGCTGAAGGCAGGGTCGTGGCACTGCCCCCTTTATTCTTTACCATGCACAGTGGCATACATTATTAGTAACTGTGTCAGGTATTGTAGCTCACAGCAACTTATGATGTAAAAAATGGAAATCAGACATCATACAGTACAAAAAAATACCTTTCTAACAAAGCTAGAACCAGCCCTGTACCTCACAGAGATCTCAACATTTATTTGCTCTGATTGTTCTGGTGGTTTGAAAAATGTAGAATATGTTTCATAGAGGTTCAGGAAGACTACACTACCTGACATTATCACAGTCTGGTCGGCATTTATGACCACTATATAGCACTCGCATTTTATATTTGGGCTGGTGGTATTTATAACCATTATGCAGCACTTTCTCCCTATATGGCAAGATCAAAGGATGATTATATTATAATATGATGCAACAATTGCACTTTATATGTTATTACTGTGATAAGTCCACTGGTCAGTATTGGACAATATGGGGTCTTATGGATACTGCACTATTTAATACTATGATTTCATCTGACTGACATTGCTAAATTGTCTTCTATAACATAATCAATGTAATTTATATGGAAGTAACATATGTATTGTCTTACACAGCTGATACATATATTTTAAGTTTGTTAAGGTTTGTAGTAGTTCTTCCTGTTAGCTTTTTTTATGACATTTTATGGGCTTTGGGTAATTGTATAATTAAAGGGGTTCTGCAGTTTTTAAAAACTGATGATCTATCCTCTGGATAGATCATCAGCATCTGATCGGCGGGGGTCCGACACCCGGGGCCCCCGCCGATCAGCTGTTTGAGAAGGCAGCGGCGCTGCAGTAGCGCCGCGGCCTTCTCTGTGTTTACCGCAGGCCCAGTGACGTCACGACTAGTATCACTGGCCTGGGCGTGGCTAAGCTCCATTCATGTGAACAGCGCTTAGCCCCGCCCAGGCCAGTGATACTAGTCGTGACGTCACTGGGCCTGTGGTAAACACAGAGAAGGCCGCGGCGCTACTGCAGCGCCGCTGCCTTCTCAAACAGCTGATCGGCGGGGGCCCCGGGTGTCGGACCCCCGCCGATCAGATGCTGATGATCTATCCAGAGGATAGATCATCAGTTTTTAAAAACTGTAGAAACCCTTTAAATTTTGTACACAAAGATACATCTGATTCATTTTTGGTGGTAATGCTTTGTTATTCATAATTCGAGAAATATGTACCTGTTCTGGTTTATACTGGATGTTTTCTTGGTCTGATAAGGTCTTTTCTAATATATACCGTGTTTCCCCGAAAATAAGACACTGTCTTATATTAAATTTTGCTCCAAAAGTTGTGCTATGTCTTATTTTCGGGGGGGTGTCTTATACTTTTGTATAATGCACTGGATACTGGCGGCGGTACAACGCGATGATAAGGGGCCGGTAGGGGACGCCACATACGGTAGTTAAGAACAGCTTCATACCGTATGTTTCTTCTATGTAAACGTAGTGATGATCGAGCATGCTTGGCCGAGCATGCTCGGGTGGAATTTGCGAGCGCTTTTTAAAATCTGTACGCTAATACAGACGCATAATTTAGAATGTACACTAATGCGTATGCATTTTATAAATTAGTACGCTAATGCGTACTAATTTATAAAATGCGTACGCATTAGTGTACATTCTAAAATATGCGTATGTATTAACGTACAGATTTAAAAAAGCGCTCGCAAATTCCACCCGAGCATTTTATGTCTTATTTTTGGGGGGTGCCTTATATTAGCCAATGCTTCAAAAGCTCTGACATGCCTTATTTTCGGGGTATGACTTATTTTCGGGGAAACACGGTAGGTACTTATACACGCTCAGTTCCAGCTTTCAACTGCCAACAGACATATCGTTAGAAGCTATGAGAGTTACAGGAAGGGAGCTGCAGCAGAAAGGACATGTCCTGTGAGAAAGGACACACCCCCTGAGCTGCCAAATATAGCTATCAGAGCAATGAATGAGAAGAGGGAAAGCTCTGGATCCATGTGAGGTACAGGGCTGGTTCTAGTATTGTTAGAAAGAGATTGTAATGTACTATATGATTTTCTGATTTTCATTTTTGATATTAATCATTGGATAACCCCCTTAAATGCAGGGAGATATAATGGCACGCAATAAAAATAGTTCTGTCAGATAACAGTGAAACTTAGGTGGCATTGCCATTGCAACAGGATCAGTGGCAAAGGATACAACTTTCTTTTACAAGAGGGGCAAGGTTGTTACTAATCCTCATACACAGTTATATATCCACAGCAGAACACACAGACATACGGATCAATACACAGCACGATAACTGAACATTTCATCCGCTGCCATGAGCTGCTTTGACATTTATTTTCTTCAAGTTTTTTCAAGATTTTAGAACTGGACAGCAGATCAGTAAATACAAAAGGAAAATATAATATACTGTAGCTCAATGACTTTTCAATGCGGGCAGGCTGAAATGTCAGCTCCGGTTATAGACAGTGTCGGGTGACCCTCAGATGATTTATAATGCACAGATATCCTTTTCATAGGTTGTTTAGGGCCTGCGTCCTAAATATCTAGGCTCCTGTTAACTCTACTATAAAATAGAATAAAAAAGGGGATAAAGGAACAGGTAATGTCATTTTGCAGATACCGAGAATGACTGAGTTATACAATGTTCTATTCTTCATTCTGACAACTGGTGTTCTGAGATCTGAGCCTTGTGGGAGCTAAATGACAGAAGTTATACAGAACTAGGGCTCATGCACACAACTGTAACCAGTCACCGATCCGGCCGTGTGTGTTCCGCATTTTGCGGAAAGGAACATCCTGCCCTCTGTAGAAATGTCCTATCCTTGTTCGGAAAAACGAACAAGAATAGGACGTGTTCTATCTTTTTTGCGGGTGGAGCGGAATGGACATACGGATGCGGACAGAACGCGGTGTGTTGTACGCACCTTTCGCAGCTCTATTGAAGTGAACAGGCCCGCATCCGATCCTCAAAATTTCATCATTGAAGGGAATGAGGCTGAGCTCCATTACTATGCACAAACCACTGACAGGTGAGACGCTGTTTTTGGAAGAAAGCGGCCTCTAAATAGGTCTTGTACATAATAGTGTCAGTTTAACAATCAGTCAGCAACAGCTATCTTCCCCGACTTCCCAAATAAACATGAACACATACTGTATGTACATGACTAAGCTATAAGGTCACATGTCTGACAGCAGACTAAATATACACGGTGGTCTGTTTCCAAAGGCAAAAAGAAGATTTTTTTTTTTAAAGCAGCTATGGATATTAAATTGTTGTCCAAGATTTTTATATTGATGACATATCCTCAGGACATAATTGTGTAGCATGAGTCGTTAAGGACATGGCGAAACCAAATATGAGGAGGAGATTTTATTTTTGCAATTTCCATTGAAAAGCATTTTTTTTTACTCAGAATTGTCTACGGGTCAAAATTCATAGAATTTATAGCAGGGATCCGCACTCTCCGGCACTCCAGCTTTTCTGAAACTACAACTCCCAGAGTGCTCCATTCTCTTATGTGGGAGTTACAAGAACAGCCAAGTTTGCATGCTGGGAGTTGTAGTTTCACAGCAGCTGGAGTGCCAAAGGTTGCTGATCCCTGGTTTATAAGAGTGACTACAGAGTACTACCTTTTTCTTCAGCCACACTACTGACAGTCTTTTAATCCCAGGCATGGATGAATGATGAGAACACGAACACACATGGCATCCCACAGATATTCCTTTGTAGTATTACTTGCTAGTACATGCCATTGCAATTGTAAGCGACAGCAGATAAGAACCGTACGTACAGTAACTATGTATTATGCCATAATAATTGCTGTAATGAAAATAATCATTAACATGTCCAGAATTTGCTAGTCATCCAATATCAACAATATTTTTTCTAGTACAGCCCGAAAATGGAAGCAAATGTTTCTATGGACAACAGCACATATTTTATTGTTTGTCTCACTTCTGCAAATGGCATTTATCATGTAGACAAAGTTAAAGGGGTTGACCCATCTTGGACATTGGGGGCATGTCGCTAGGATACGCTCCCAATGTCTGATAGAACGAAGCCTGAAAAGTGCCGAAGGGCGCACCGCACATACATGGTCATCCTCCATTCATTTCTACGGGACTGCCGAAGATAGAGAGGTGGGACCTGCACCCATCAGACATAAGGAGCATATCCTAGTGATATGCCCCCATTGTCTAAGATAGGAATACCCCCTTTAATACAATGCAATACAATGTACTAATGTATTGTTATTATCCATATTGCCTCATTTGCTGGCTGGATTAATTTTGACATCACATTATAAACTGCTTGTGTCCAGGGCTTATGACCACCCTGTAATCCATCAGTGGTGGTCGTGCTTGCACACTACAGGAAAAGATGCTAACCTCTCTGGTGGCCGGGACCATTGGAGTGTGCATAGGCCGTTGCTTTTTCTATAGAGTGCAAACATGGCCACCGCTGATGGATTGCAGAGTGGTCGTAACCATGGAAATGAGCAGTATATAATGTGATGGAAAAATTAGTCTAGCCAGAAAAGGAGGCAATATGGACATTTATTACTAAGTGGCTTGTATTAACTCTCTCTACATGATAAATGCCACTTGCTGAAGTTAGACAACCCCTTTAACATAACTTTCAATCTAGCAAAGCAACCAAACAGTATAAATCGCTAATATCTAATATCCAATATCCAATTTTGGTCTAATTGTTCCTTGTTTGGACAGACTAATTGGAGGAGATTTATCAAACTGGTGTAAAGTAGAACTGGCTTAGTTGCCCATAGCAACCAATCAGATTTGCCCTTTCATTTCCAAAGGAGCTGTGAAAAATGAAAGGTGGAATCTGATTGGTTGCTATGGGCAACTAAGCCAGTTCTACTTTACACCAGTTTTGATAAATCATCCCCCTTGTTTTAGCCACAATTAATAATCATACTGTGCCTGTTTTGGAGTCTTTTTAGACTGGTTAGGCCTCATGCACTTGACCGTATGTATTTTGCGGTCCGCAAAAAACAGAGCCGCAAAATATATACGGATTACGTCCATGTGCATTCCGTATTTTGCGAAACGGAACAGCTGGCCCCTAATTACTAGCCCCTAATTACTGGCCCCATTGACTAGGTTTTACTTCCAGGTAGCTGACTTAAATGACAAAAAAAAAAAAAGTCAAACCATAAAAATAAATTAAAATTATTCCATTACGACCCTGGATCCTAACAAACTGAAGGTGACCCTCAACAAGCAATTTCTAGTTGTATCAGCTTCTGGCATAGGTTACAGGGGTTGTGTCACTTCAGCAAGTGGCATTTATCATGTAGAGAAAGTTAATACAAGCCACTTACTAATGTATTGTGATTGTCCATATTGCATCCTTTCATGGCTGGATTCCTTTTCCATCACATTATACACTGCTTGTTTCCAGGGGTTACAACCAACGCTGCAGCACAGATACAATGTGGCCAGGATGCGTGCCTAAGTGGGCTCCCACCAGAGAGGCCGGCACCTTTCCCTGTACTCTGCAAGCACGACCACCATTGCAGGATTGCAGGGTGGTCATAACCCCTGGATACAACAAAGTATAATGTGATGGAAAAATGAATCAAGACAGCAAAGGAAGCAATATAGACAATCACAATACATTAGTAAGTGCCTTGTAATAACTTTCTCACTCCGTACAGTATTCAAACGAAGTTTTATGTGAATCGACTTCGGATGAAGCATCTGAAGTTGATTCGCTCATCCCTAATGGGTATTAACAAAAGTAAAAATAACACATGTAAAAACCCCGAACATGCTTCCACGTCTACTTACAGCTCTTTGTTGGCTTGGGACATCCCATCAGACTTGTGTTCCCCAAAGTGACGGCGTGGGACATGCTTTTTCACAGCAGGGGAAGCAAACATGCGTGGCAGAACTCTCAGGTTGCTCTGTAGTCTCCATCTCAGAAGGAACATTGCTGTCTGAACAAGTTATAAGGCAGGCTTTAGGTTCACAGGCAATCGATGAATAGAAATAACCGAGATGAAGTTCTGACAAAACGTCAGATAGAAATCAACTAACAGCCAGATGGCCTGACGTTCCCAGTGTCGAATGTCCGGCAAAACTGATCCAGCAGGTTAGAGAAGTATCTGTAGGAAACGCTCCACAGTCAATTAGAGAATCACGTAAAATATTCAAGAGAAGCGGTGCCTGAAAGCACACGCCAGCCCTCAGCTAAGCTAGTGATGACTGGGTAGACGTCTGCGAGAAGCTTGTTTCATTCACGAGAAGAAATGTTCACAGCGAGACATTGCTCACTAGCAGGAGATCCTTTCCAGTAGCTTCTACAGTTTTGACATATGTCATCACTTGTGGGGAAGCTGTCACAAAACCCAAGAGACACAGCCCCCTTTAAGGAACCTCCGGCTGCTACGTTGTATCTATTTCAAGATAAATGGCAAGCCTCTTGCAAAGGCCTCTCCTCCACCCAATCAGGCAGGCCTAGAGGTGGGACCTAGCTAGCAGAAGCTCATCAAGGGGAGGAAATGGAAACTGTTATCTTATTTCTAAACCCCACACACCCACTGGATGTGCTTTATCATGTGCCTCCTCTGCTGGGAGCTTTCAGCCCTGCGTCTCACCATAGACCGTGCTGTCCACGCCACTGAACACTGCTGGTCTTGCGGATGTGGATTGCTTCATGAGTTTATATTACATTGCTGGGAGGAAGTCACGTATTCCGATGCAATGTACTGCATATAATTCACAATAATGTTGCCTCTATGACGATGAGCTGACAGCACACTGATGAGTCATATCCACTGTAATGTCGCTATGGTAGGTGAGGATACGTGTGTCTAATACTAATAATAGAGTAATAATAATATTAATAATAGAGGTACAAATATTAAACTGGCAGTTTATCACAAGGGGTTAATGTGTTATAACTAATGTTCAGAGAACTTCTGTTTTCAAGTTTGGCGCACAAGGTTCAGATTCGGGTTATCTAAGAATTCTGTTATGGATTTCGCTACCACGGACTATAACTTATAGCGGAATCCATAACGGAACTCTTAGATAACCAGAACCCGAACCTTGTACGCCAAACTTGAAAACAGAAGTTCACTCATCCCTAGTTATAAAGAATATCCAAAAGATATAAGTGATCTGCCTTACCAGCTAATGACTATGTATGCTCCCACATAAAATGGTTTCAGGTAATATCAAACCTTTATACATTATAAATATACTGGGGGTCCTCTACAATGGGCGCTATGCCAGTTTTGTGACTTTTTTAACACCCCCATGCAACAATATTTTGTCACATGGGTGTTATTGGGCAGTGCTCACCACTTGGGAGGGAGTGAAGGGGGTGTGGCGGGTACGGGGCATCAGGTGTGACACGTTTACTGTAAGGCCAGACACACACCAGCGAGCTGAATGCGAGGAACTCCTAGCATGTGTCATTGTGACTTCCCATTCTGACCTCCCCTCTTTTGACAGGATTTTATGGGATTATAATTAGCGATGAGCGAAGCAAGCTTCGGATGCTACATCCCAAGTCGCTTAGTTCATAACTTCGGATTAATACTGGTACCTCGGAACCGAAGCCGAGTTCGGTTCCAAGTTTTAAAATGGTAAAATGATTCTTCACTTTAAAAATCAACTACCGAAGTTATTCAACGAAGTCTCTCGCAACTTTGCGTATAACTAACTTCAGCTCATATATTTTAGTACTGAATGGAGATGGATTTACGTAGAATATTAATCCGAAGTTTTGAAGCTCGCTTCGTTCATCACTAATTATAATGATTTCTAAGACTGTGTGACCCTGAGAGTCATGAAATCTACTGAATTAGGCTCCATTCACACGACCGTATGTATTCCGTGTCCGTATAAAAACGGAACGGAAGACATACAGAAAGTCTTCCGTAGTGTTCCGTAATGTTGCGGACCCATTGACTTTAATGGGGCTACGGACGTGTTTTGCGGCCAAGTATTGGACATGTTTCCTTTTTTTTGTGGGAGAACTTCCGTAATATACAGATGTGGAATGCACACGGTGTGCATTCCGCATTTTTTTTCTCCTATGGAAAAATGAATGGGTCTGTATAGTTCCGCATCTTATCCGCAAAAATGCGGATAAGATACGGAAATGAACATACGGTCGTGTGAATGGGGCCTTAGTCTAGGGCTACACGGTGACACTGGTCGCACGACACTTGTCGCGGCCAGGATCGCTGAGTAGTGGGGATCCCATAGAAATGAATGGGATCGCCGTGGCAATTGCAAGAAATCCAACACTTTTGGACTTCTTGCAACTGCCGCGGCGTTTCCATTCATTTCTATGGGATCACCGCTGCTCAGCGATCCTGGCCGCCACAGGTGTCATGCGACCAGTGTCACTGTGTAACCCTAGCCTTAGGGCTAATGCAGGCAAACTTAAGGGCCCTGTACCCGTGCAGTGGAGCGCAAATAGAGGTCCACAATGCACGGGCACTGGCCACGTGCACTTTGGGGTGCGGACTGCACTTGAATGGCTGTATTTTGTGGATTGCAGACCCAATCATAGGACATGTTTTATCTTTTGCGGTGCAGAGGTATGGACCCAGAAGTTCATGGACGCTCTTTATTCAAAACACGAATCCGCAAAAAATACGGATGACGTCTGTTTGCATTCTGTATTTTGCAGAACGGAACAGCTGGCCCCTAATAGAACAGTTCTATCCTTGGCTGTTATGCGGACAATAATAGGACATGTTCTGTTTGTTTGTGGAACAGACATACGGAAACGGAATGCACACGGAGCAGCTTCCGTTTTTTTGCGGACCGATTGAAATGAATGGTTCTGCATATGGTCCGCAAAAAAAAAAAAGAAATGAAACGAACACGGAAAGAAAATTTGTTTGTGTGCATAAGCCCTAAATGCTAAGGATTCTCCGCAGCTGAATTTCATGCAGAAACTCAGAAGAGACTTTAGAAATGTCATGCACACACTGCAGAGAAAACCCACAGGGAAGAGTTATCAAAACTGGTGTAAAGTAGAACTGCCTTAGTTGCCCCTAGCAACCAATCAGATTCCATTTTTCATTTATCAGAGTTCCTTTGGAAAATGAAAGTTGGAATTTGATTGTTTGCAACGGGCAACTAAGCCAGTTTTCCTTTCTTTCTGCAGGACTGCATTCAAAACCACAGTGGAGTTTTCCACTGTATTTCCAGGCATGTGTAGACATACTGCATACCTCCCAACTTTGTAAATGAACAAAGAGGCACACATTGTGCGTCGCGCTAAATTTTTTCAGCACTAGGCCACAACTCTAACTCCACCCAAAACATAACCATGCACGGAATCCAACCCAGTCCCCTTACTGCACCACATAGTAAATATTCTCCAGTTATGTGCCCCATTAATATGCCCAGCTGTGCCCCCAGTAATATGCCCAGTTATGTGCCCCCAGAAATATGTGCAGTTATGTGCCCCCAGTAATATGTCCAGCTGTGCTCCCAGTAATATGACTAGCTGTGCTCCCCAGGAATATGCCCAGTTATGTTCCCCCAGTAATATGCCCACATTGTGCCCCCCAGTAATATGCCAACATTGTGCCCCCCTGCAATATGCCCACATTGTGCCCCCCTGTAATATGCTCACATTGTGAGCCCCATTAATATGTCCACTTTGTGCCCCCAGTAATATGCCCACATTGTGCCCCCAGTAATGTTATGCCCCCATTAATATGCCCACATTGTTCCCCCCCAGTAATATGTTATGCCCCCAGTAAAGCACTATATTGCAGCAAGTCTATACACCTTGCCCATTTCCAACATAGCCTCTGTTCTTCTCCCCTTGCTAGTGCGCCTGCGCCCACATCCAATATGGCCGCCGCAGCCACTACCACTAACTGCACTTGCGCACAGTTTCTTCCATCCGCACCGGAAGTGACGAGAGACGCCCACATTTACAGGCGCCCTCGCTTCCACCCGCCAAACCAGCTCACTTGCTGTCCGACACAGACGCCTGGCGCCACGCTCTCTTCTACCTCCCGGTAAGCCACCTCGTTCCACTGGTCCTGTCATACATCATACTCGATTTAGGACATTGCCTGTACCAATACTATTGCTCTCTGGTATATTTTCTTTTACTGTCCTACTTTTATCTTCCTCTGACCTGGCTCCTGCTCCCCATAGTATACTACATCATAGATTGTACTATTACAGGCACTCTATGTATACTTTATTTTCACATATGTGGCATATTCCTCGCTGTGTACTGACACAGATAGTGTCTTTATATTGTTATACTAGTTATAAGCGTCATATTCTCGTGTGAGCTACTATACCTCATTATTGCATCTATTATGATTTCACCACTTTAGCTATATCTAGTATGAATATGTACCCTTGATTCCTTTCAGGAGGTGATACTACTCCCTTATTCCATTGTTTCAACCTTGTTCATTTTATTGCAGCGATCGTTGAAGAAGGTCAATTACGACCGAAACGTCTGTGAATTTGTCTGAATTATAAGACAACTGACCCACATTAATGTATTCCTGTCTGACATCTATAAGACAGTGCAAACATTGTCACCATTAACCCACACGTACTTTTGGCAAATAAATCCAATTTTTGCATCATATCCTCAGAGTGTGCGTGTGTAGAAGGAAGTGTGGGTGCCACCTATAATATATGCATATACCTATATGTATATGCATATATGGGTGGCCCCAAATTGAGGGTCTGTGGCCCCATGGCCACGAAGGCCTGAAGCCCTGGTGGATGTGGTTATCCACCAGGTGCTCTAACTATATGTATATATATATATATATAGATATGTGTGCATGAGCCCCATTAACATGCACCTATGTCTATATATATATATTTATATAATTGCCCTTTCATAGATATTGCCCCTTTATATAATGAGCCCCCCCTTTCCATATGTCCCCCTTTATCATCCAATAGTATATAGATGCATGTACATGATCCCCAGTTATGTACATGTATCTATATACATGTAATAGCCAGGGTGCCCCCCCCATAGCCCCCAGCAGATGGACAATGGCCATCTGCTGGGATAGTTGGAGACATGGGACTGGACTAACTAGTCCAGTCCCAGGTACTTCAAAGGGACAGAAGATCGATATGATCTTCTGTCCCTTCTGTTAATTACCCTCAGCGCTGCTGGGGGCAATTAACAGGACAGGGAAACAATAGGTTTCCCTGTCTGTGCATGGCGCGTACCTCCGGCACTTGTAATTACAAGTGCCGGAGATACAAAGCGCTCCCCAGGCGGAGGATCAAAGAGATCCTCCGCCCGGGAAACAGCGCGCGCCGGCGCGGTGACGTCATAGCACCGCGCCGGCGCTCGTGCACACAGCTGCCGGCGCGCTCGCTCGCCGGCAGCGCGGGAGGACGGGAGCGAGCGCGACCGGGTTTAAATAACCCGATCGCGCTGCGCTCTTGAGTTGAGCCGTGCCTCCCAAGCCAGAGTCATCCCCTGGACGACGAGCAAGTCAGAATCATCCCCTGGACGACGAGCAACCCCCTGGAGACGAGCATTACCCCTGGATGGCTGAGTAACCCTGACCCACCAATGATTACCAATGTTCCCTGTTAACCCCTGGTGTCCCCTGACCATTCCCCTTGTGTGCCCTGATGTAACCCCTGCTACCCTGTGGTACCCTGCCTGCTGCAACCCTGCTGCCCTGTGGTACCCTGCCCTGATTTCCCTGTGGTACCCTGCCTGCTGCAACCCTGCTGCCCGGTGGTACCCTGCCCTGATTTAACCCCTGCACCATAAACCATTAACCCCTTCCTCCTGGAGCCTGCCATTTACCCATCCCTGCCATTAACCCCTGGTACCACTGCAACCATATCCCTGCCCTGCATTCCCTGACATTAACCCCCTGTGTTCCCTACCATAGCCCCAGACTGTACCAGGATCCCTGCATTACTGTAATTAACTCTTTATTCCCAGGGACAGTGATTTAGATTAGGCTGGGGAGGGCTGCTTTATATGTGTGTGTGTGTATTGTTTAGTAAGTAACGTGGTTGGAGTTAACGGGATTGTGTAGTGTAGTTAGGGTTTTTATTGTACTGTATTGTTGATAAATAATAAATATTGTTATTATTTATAATACAGTGTACAGTGTTTATTGTAGTGTTAACGTGTACTTTGAGTCCCTTCTAGGTCGTGTGAAAGGCAATAGAGTAGCACATAGGCATAAATAGGCGGAACTAGCGGAAGCGGGTTTTGCCTATTTATGAATATTAATTATCGGACATCCCCATAATACCAATAATTAATATCCCCTTTTACAGCGTGGATTTTTCTAATGAACTATATTGCAGCAAGCACATTACAGCAGTACTGTATGACTCTACACAATATCAGTCATTGTGGTCATTGTGGTTTATATTAAAACAGAAAAAATAAAGTTATGCCTATGATTATAGAACATGGAGGAATAATATAAGAATATAGGGGTTTTCCAGCAGTTAAAAAAAGTAAAAAAAAAAAAATGAATGGCCTGTAACTAGCTGATAAGGCTGAAGGTATTTTCCAGTTTAATGTATGCAGCCATCCCCCACTCCCATAGTGTATAATCACATGACCAGGTCTACTGCAGCCTTCAACCGTCCAGCTCTTCAACCACATGTTCCCAGATTGCTAGGAGATCCTTCAGTTATCATATTATGCTGGCTGGCTAGCTTGTTTCTTCCAACCCCCTCTCCCCTTCCCATACACAGGCTTGGCTTGGTTGAGCATGCATGTGTTTTCAATAGATATAGAGGAGTCAGCTGCTATCATACACCTCTGGTGACTGCCTATCTTCTGGCCAGCTGGTCCCACCGAATTAAAGGGATATTCCCATCACAGATATTGATGACAAATCTGTAGGATATGCCATCAATGTCAGATAGTGTAGGTCCCCCATCTTGGACCATCTCCATTCTCCAGAACGGTACCCCTGAAGAGTAAAGACAGCAGCCACACATTCACGGCCATCCTTTACCTCTGTGGGAGTTCTGAAAATACTCAAGTGCTGGCTCCCATTGCGGTGAATAGAGTGGTAGCCATGCTTGCGCAGTGCGATCGCCATTCACTGTTGTTCGACTTCCAAAAATAGCTGAGCGCACTCACTCAACTATTTTCGAAAATCCCATATCGATGAATGGAGAGCGTGGTGCACATGAGAGATATGCTCTCTTACACATTCTCTAGATACAGGTATGGGATTCAGCCAGTTCCCTCCAGTTCTCCAGATCCGGTTGTTAAAATTACAACTGGATCGGAGAACCAGGGCAGCTGGAGATCTTCGCTTCCATTGCTTTGCGCGCCGCTGATAGTTTAGCTCCTTAGTTGTATGTGTGTAATGTATATATGATGTATTTATGTGTGTAGTGTATATATGATGTATTTATGTGTATGTGTGTTGCATATATATGGTGTATGTATATGTAAACATGTGTTGTGATGCCGCAGGTCTGCCGTTGAGTAGGGAACCGGTTGTTAAAAATTTGAAACCCACCCCTATCTACAGTCATGGCCAAAAGTTTTGAGAATGACACAAATATTATATTTTCACATGATCTGCTGCCCTCTGGTTTTTATGTGTATTTGTCAGATGTTTTTATCACATACAGAAATATAATTGCAATCATATTATGAGTAACAAAAGCTTATATTGACAGTTAGAATGAGTTAATGCAGCAAGTCAATATTTGCAGTGTTGACCCTTCTTCTTCAGGACCTCTGCAATTCTCCCTGGCATGCTCTCAATCAACTTCGGGACCAAATCCTGACTGATAGCAGTCCATTCTTGCACAATCAATGCTTGCATTTTGTCAGAATTTGTAGGTTTTTGTTTGTCCACCCGTCTCTTGATGATTGACCACAAGTTCTCAATGGGATTAAGATCTGGGGAGTTTCCAGGCCATGGACCCAAAATCTCTATGTTTTGTTCCCTGAGCCATTTAGTTATCACCTTTGCTTTATGGCAAGGTGCTCCATCATGTTGGAAAAGGCATTGTTGATCGCCAAACTGCTCTTGGATGGTTGGGAGAAGTTGCTCTCGGAGGACATTCTGGTACCATTCTTTATTCATGGCTGTGTTTTTAGGCAAGACTGTGAGAGAGCCGATTCCCTTGGCTGAGAAGCAACCCCACACATGAATGGTTTCAGGATGCGATACTCTTCCCTGTTAGGCCATTTTTGTGCAGTGCAATGATGACTGCACATGTTTCTTTAGAGATAACCATGGTTAACAGAAGAGAAACAATGATGCCAAGCACCAGCCTCCTTTTAAAGTGTCCAGTGGTGTCATTCTTACTTAATCATGACAGATTGATCTCCAGCCCTGTCCTCATCAACACCCACACCTGTGTTAATGGAGCAATCACTGAAACGATGTTAGCTGGTCCTTTTAAGGCAGGGCTGCAATGATGTTGAAATGTGTTTTGGGGGATAAAGTCCATTTTCTAGGCAAATATTGACTTTGCAAGTATTTGCTGTTAAGCTGATCAGTCTTTATAACATTCTGGAGTATATGCAAATTGCCATTATAAAAACTGAAGCAGTAGACTTTGTAAAAATTAATATTTGTATCATTCTCAAAACTTTTGGCCATGACTGTAGATAGTAACGGTTCCCAGAGGTGTGACCCAGGGGTGGATTGGCCATAGACCTTACATGGAAATTTCCCAGTGGGCCAATGCAGATCCTCATGGCCAGCCAGTGGATGTTTTTGTGCTGCTGGTAGTATTTTATGATGGACTGTTGTATTTGGCTCTGTTGGGGTGGTATAATGTTCCACAATATGGTATTGCTGGCCCTGCCTTCCATCAATTTGGAAAACGGGGCCACTTTTAGTTTTTTTTTCCAGGGCCACTTTAAGTTCCCAGTCCACCCCTGGTGGGACCTGTACCTATCTGACACTGATAGCATATTCTAGCGATATGTCATCAATGTCCCAGATGGGCCAACCCCTTTAGTCTAGAACTGTCTACCCACAGCCTTGTGAGAGACTACAACAAAAAGGTATAAAGTGAGAATACAGTAAAACAACAAAAAGGATCAGGGACATACCTTATGTGTGACCTGTGTAGACCCACAGGGGTCCTTTAGGTAAAGAGGCATACTGTCACCTTGGTAGGCAAATAATAATACTTCCTGCAGTAAATTAGGGTGAGGAATGGAGATGGGTTCATGAGCGTCATGGTTCACTCCATGAAGCCTTTGGGGAGCAAGAAGCCCATGTGTTGTTCTTGCACTGTTGTCTGTGTCCACCTCTGGGCAGGGACAAGTACTCAGTGTAAAAAGTAACGCTGGCACCATCGATTTGATTTCCAGCTCTCGTTAATTGGCATCCTGCTGCTGTTATGCTTTTCCCTATTAGTCACAGTAAGTGAAAATACTGTTAATTATTTACAACAGTACCATATTGCAGGCCTGAGTGCATATATATTACGCCTGTGACACCAGGTGACCTTTACTCCATAACACCTCCAGCTACTCACACGGCACTGCTCATTTCAAACCCAATGTCACCCAGGCAGGGTTACTTAACCTGCAGGATGTGGATGGAATTCAGGAAGTCTGTATTGCTGGATGGTAATCCATTTGTCAAAATTGCCTCCTTGTCAGCGTTTGTTCCACTTATCCATCCCATAATAGATTGCTCATTGTCTGGGGTTATGACCACTACTACACAGCAGCAGTGGTGGCCGTTCTTGCTCACTGTAGAAGATCAATCCGGCCTCTCTGGTGTCCAGGATATCAGGAGCGCACATAGACACGCACGCACAGCAGCTCCTGTCCTGGCCACCTGGAACTGTGCTTGTAGTTTGTGTGGAACAACTCCAGGGCATGCGCAGTAGCCTTCAAGCTTTTCTATACAGCCGCTTCACTGATGGCTCTTAGCAGCACCAGCTTGGGAATGTGCTTGCACAGAGAAGTGGCGCTAGGATGACGTCATGCTGCTGCTTGCCTGTGCAAGCGCGTTCCCCATCAATCAAACTTTGTCAAGGCCCCCATACATATCAGGAGGTTCAGGGCTGGTGAGCAGTGGCAGCGCTGAACTTACGAGGTGAGAAAACCTCTTTAAATTATCAAATCTAGAATTTTCTTAAAGGGGTTGTCCCACAAAAATATTCTACAGTTTTCAAACCAGCACCCGGATCTGAATTCCTTTTTTAATTGCATCTAATTAAAATTTTGTATAGCTACAGAGTTATTCAATAAAATGTATCTGTATAGCGCCACCTGCTATTTGTTCGTTTTCTTATTTCTTTGACCTGCTCACTGAGAAGGCCACACATGCTCAGTTTCATCCTTCAACTGCCTCCTGAGCTGTGATAGGGAGAGCTGAACGACCACTCAGCTGCAGCAGAAAAGACACTCCCCTTGAGCTCTCAGCTTGATATAAATCTAGATTTGTTAGAATGAGATTATTATGTACTGTATGATGTCTGAGTGGAGTCTCCCCACACTGCACTTCTCTGTGTCCTCTGAGGACTGCTGACAGATGAGTGACAGAGCTGCTGTCTCCTTGCACTACAGACTTTCTATGTGATGCAGCCGCTCTGCTCTGTCATCTCTCCCCTGTCAGTTCTTACATGCAGGAGACGGGGAGACCAGTGTGAAGCCACATCCTATAAAACTACACTGGAGAGTCAGCACACACAGATAGTACAGACAGGCAGTGTGAGTCAGGAGGTTTATATACCTGAAGCAAATCAATGTATACATTCACCTACTTAGTCGACGCCGAGATGCATAAGGAAGGCGTCATTGACTGCAGAGATGTAGGAGAGAAGGCGAAGGGTTAAACATTTAAGGCTGGCAGCCTGTGGAGAGTGTTGCAGCCCCGTAGGGGTGTTTCAAGCTCAATAAATGGCAAGTTAAAGATTAGCTGCTGCTGTCTCCCCTGCGTTCTGGTTGGACAGGGAGGTGGTATGGGCGATGTTAATAAAAAGGAGGGCCGGAGGTGAGGACGGCCTCTTTTCTCCGGCACCTGCAGGACAACTTTAACTTGTCTAACAGGTATGGCTGACGAAAGGGTACTAATGGCTGCCATTGCAGCCCATTTGCAAAAAGAAGGGCCGGCTTTTCTCTCCAGCATGCTTGCGGGTTTACAAGCCCCTTCATCCAGTACTGCAAGTCTGCCCCTTCTGTCCCCTCTGCTCCCTTTGCTGATGTAATGGGTGCTGCTGGTGGCAGGCGGACAGCCCGCTCTACCCGCCCACCCAATCGCCTTAGTCCCTCTCTCTCTTCCTTACTTCTGAGCTCCTCCGGGCGTCACAGGGAACGGGGGAGAGTGGATTCCAGTGGGCCGGCAAGCCTGTCCTCAGCGCTTCCGGCTGCACGGCAATTGGCCCCGCCCCTTCCAATAGCCACGCCCCTTTCCAGCGCGGTCAGGAACCCAGTAATAACCTGTCTGCACCAGAAAACGTGCCTGCTTTGCCCCCAAGCATGGGAAATTGCCATTCTGCCCCCTCCTCTGCTGAGGACAATAATGTGGCCATAGATTTCCCTCCGCAGGGGCTGCTTACTACAACCACTCTGGCCACCACTACTCAGCCCCCTCTGCCTCCTATAGCTGCAGACATGCTGCCTTCTGTGCACAATGTATCTTCCCTCCCCCCCCTTTTACCATGTACTCCTGAGGTAGCTGCTGCTGACATGCCAAATCGTCAGCGCAAATATTGCTACTCTAGAACCCGTGGTCTCTTGTTGTTTCCGACCGCCGAAACAGGCGCAGGTCGGCATCTCATTGGCATCACTGTTCCCGCCGTGAATCTAGATATTCCAGACGGAGCTGCAGATCCGCCTGTTCCAGGTCTTCTAGGTGGCGGTCACCCTCCTTTTCTGAATTGAGTTCCTGCGGATCCATTTCCGGCAGGTCATGTACCCGCAGACGCCGCGAGCCTGCTCACGTGAACAGCAGATCTTCCCGCGGGGCTGAACCAGCCAGCGTGGTGCCGGACTCGGCTCCTCCAGTTCCTTCTATGGATCCTCCAGCGATGTCATCTTCCGGTGAGTTTAATTTCACAGGGGCATGGGGCAGTTCCTCAGCATTGACTAGTTTAGTACCTGCACTTAAACATTGCTAGCGCAATTGGACCCTAGTTTTAATTCATTAGCCCCCCCCCGCCCCTGCCTCTAAACCGTTTTACTGCCTAGAGCTAGTGATCATAAAGAATCGCTATTTTGTGGGCTTAACCCATTGGGGACTCATTTAGACGAGGAAATTAGGAATATTTATATGATTGTTAGTATCTGTTGACCTAAAAGCGACCTATGGCTCTGCCTTATGATGACGCAAAAAGCACACCCCTTTCCAGCTGTGGCCGCTGGCTCCTCCCCTAACGTGTAGGGGCCAGTGGCCATGCATAGACCTGGAGCCTGCTGGCTTTACAACGAAGGACATTGCAAATTATTTGCATTGTGCACATACAAGCACAAATGTTCTGCTTGCGGCGGAAATCATGCTGCAGTTCGTTGCCTCCACTCCCCTGAGGTCCCCACGCCCCCAGTCCCCGCTAGTGGGAAAGACGCCAGTGAACATGTCCATGATGTCCAAGTGGTTAGATCTGTACCCTAATAAAGGAGCAGCTGCTCAAATCCGTGAAGGTTTTACTTTTGTTTTTTTTCATACCATTTTATTTTTCCCGTTCTCCTACGTTGGTGGACAATATGGGTTTCCCCTTTGAGCTTGATTCCCAAAAGGGAGCCTGCTAAGTTTTGCCTCATTCACCATTTATCCTTCCCCAGAGGCTCTTCAGTTAACGATGGTATATCTAAAGAAGACGCCTTGGTCTTTTACGTTCCTTTTGATAGGGCAGTGGTCCTAGTCCGTTCTGCGGGTCAAGGGGCGTTATTAGCCAAGTCAGACATTGAGGCAGCTTTTTGCCTGCTTCCAGTGCACCCAGATTGTTACCATCTCCTGGGTTGCATGGTGGATGACTTGTACTTTACGACACTTGTTTGCAGATGGGTTGCTCCATTTCTTGTTTTGTTTTTTTTTTTTTTTTTTTTTTTAGTTGTTTAGTACGTTCCTAGAATGGGTTATCCATTATGAGACAGGTTCCCACTCCATCATCCACTACCTGAATGATTTCCTGTTTATCTCTCCAGGCGATTCAACGCAATGCCAGTTTTTGCTTGACACTTCACTTTTCGTTTCTTCATGTCCTGGTTTGGCAAGACTTTCGGCCCGGCCAGGACTATAACATTTTTAGGCGTTGAAATTAATACCTCCTTGATGGTATTCCGTCTCACACAGATTAAATTAGAAAAGTTATTAGGTTTGATTGAAGGATTCTGTGCAGTTAAATCGGTCATGCTGCACCAGATGCAGAGTTTACTAGGCCTTTTAGTTTTTGCATGCCGCATAATGCCCATGGGCTGTGCTTTTTCGTGACGCATGTCCCTGGCCACCTGTGGCGTAAAGAACCCTGAGCATCACATACACCTGACGAAACGCCTTAAGCTGAACTTACAAATCTGGAGACAGTTCTTGCGCTGCTATATGGCCATACCTGTTATCAAAGTGCAGAGGTGTCTTCCTCTGATTTATAATTTTTTACCTGTGCGGGGGTCACTACCAGTTTTGGGGCCATATTCGGAGCCAAGTGGTGTGCTGCCCCTTGGCCTGAGACGTGGCGGGCCCCCAGGCTGTGCTCCAATATTACGCTACTTGAGCTTTATCCCATCATTGTGTCGGTGAATATTTGGGGTCATGCGCTCCGTAACAAGCAAGTTTGTTTTTGGACAGATAACATGTCAGTAGTTTTCTGCATTAATAAGCTTACTTCTTCCCCTCTGGTTTTGACGCTACTTCGCCATCTGGTCTTGCGCTGTTTGGAGCTCAATATTTGGCTCCGGGCTCGTCATGTCCCGGGCATATATAATGCCGCTGCTGATGCTCTCTCTCGTTTCCGTTGGCAGGAGTTCCGGACCCTCTTGCCGGAGGTGGACCCAGAAGGCCATCCATGCCCGCAGCACCTCTGGGATTTGGTGATCAGCGCCTGATGCCATTAGTGAGGGCCTCAGTTACCTCGGCTACTTACACTGGACATGGTAAGGCGTGGGCTGAATGGTGAGCGTGTGTTGCTGAGTCACCAGTAGATGAATCCCCAGCTGCTCGTTTAGAGGTGACAATTTCCTATCTGTTATGGCTAAGAGATCAAGGGGTTTCAGCACTCGTGGCGCAGCGTCAGCTTTCGGGAGTAATTTTTTATTTCAAATTGCCAGGTTGGCCTGATGCTACGAAACATTTCGCCATACGCCAGGCCCTTAAGGTTTGGCGTAATAAATATATTCGGCGTGAGCACAGACGTCTGGTATCTTATTCTTTAACACGTTTATGTACTGCCTTGCCCACGGTTTGCTCATCTGCAGCAGAGTCACTGCTGTTTAGAACAGCCTTTTGCCTGGCGTTTTTTGCTCCCCTTAGGATAGGGGAGCGTTTCCCCATCACGCTTACGGCCGGGCGGTTTGCGGTATGAGTGCGTCGTACTCACCCAGTCTTCCCTTCGGCTGTGCATCCGTCGTTCAACAACTGACACATTTTCTCGCTGCACTTGGTTACCCCTGTACAAAGTAGAAGGCCCGGTGTGCCCCCATGCTACAGTATCAGAATTCTTAGCTTCTCGGGCCCAGAGCGCCCCATTTTTGCTCCACGCGGATTGAACCCCCCACTCGTTACCAGTTTAAGTCGGTTTTCGAACGGTGCCTCCTGGCATTAGGCCTTTCATGCTCTGACTTTGGAACGCATTCTTTCAGCATCGGTGCAGCTACGGAAGCTGCTAGAGCTGGTTTCCCGGACTCCGAAGTGCAACGCATTGGCAGGTGGAGGCCCGCCTGTTTTGCTTCTTATGTTCGCCCCCATTTCTTAGTTTAATTCTCTTCCAGGCCCTGTTCAGCCTACCATCTGCTTCCTAGGATATTCATATGTTTTCTGGGCTGGCCGCAGCCTAGGATTCCGGAATGTCCAGGCGGGGAGTGCGGGGTCTTCGGCGGTCCCAAGTTCTGCCGGAGACCATCGAGATAAGTAGAGTTGTTTCTTTCCCAATCGGGTTAGTCATTCATGCCGACGGCAACGACCTTTGCCTGCTAAAGGTGGCGGAGTTGATCACGCTCATTAGGGCTGACCTTGAGCGCCTCCCTTCTTTCTTTAATGAGGTTGTAATTGTGTGGTCAGAGATTATCCCGAGAGTCAATTAGCAGGGGGCACGAGACGCGCGTGCCATTGAAAGAGCACATAGGACGGTCGCAAGCTGGTATTGTGGTCCGACACCAGCAACTAGAGAGGGATAACTTGCGCCTCATGCGCCCTGACGGTGTCCATCTTAATGAAATAGACCTAGACATCTTCCTTTCTGGGCTCCAAGACGGAGTTGAACAAGCATTGTTCTTGTTGGGTGGTGGTCGGAGCGCCGTGTAGGTGTACACGGGCTCCTCCGTGGAGGTCGGTGGAGTTGATTTAGGAGGAAGAAGAAGGCAGACTTGCCCACGGAGGATTCTGTGGGGCATATCGCTTCTTATACCCTGTGTTATGTTTTGATATTCAGAAGAGTTTGAGGCTTATGAAGCAAAATCGATCAATAAAGCTGTGACCGACCCTCACTTAACGGGATGTGTGTTGTGTCTTTTGTATTATGGCTGCAAGACGGTGATGGGTTTGGGGGTAGGTTCCAGTCTCTGCAGTCTAGTCGACGCCGAGATGCATAAGGAAGGCGTCATTGACTGCAGAGATGTAGGAGAGAAGGCGAAGGGTTAAACATTTAAGGCTGGCAGCCTGTGGAGAGTGTTGCAGCCCCGTAGGGGTGTTTCAAGCTCAATAAATGGCAAGTTAAAGATTAGCTGCTGCTGCCTCCCCTGCGTTCTGGTTGGACAGGGAGGTGGTATGGGCGATGTTAATAAAAAGGAGGGCCGGAGGTGAGGACGGCCTCCTTTCTCCGGCACCTGCAGGACAACTTCCCGCCCCCCCTCCCTTGTTTTATTGTTTGTTTAATTTTTCTCACCCGAGGTGTTCTATTTCAGATATTCCCTGTTCATAAGTCACAGCGGAGGTCGGTGGAGTCGATTTAGGAGGAAGAAGAAGGCAGACTTGCCCACGGAGGATTCTGTGGGGCATATCGCTTCTTATACCCTGTGTTATGTTTTGATATTCAGAAGAGTTTGAGGCTTATGAAGCAAAATCGATCAATAAAGCTGTGACCGACCCTCACCCAACGTGATGTGTGTTGTGTCTTTTGTATTATGGCTGCAAGACGGTGATGGGTTTGGGGGTAGGTTCCAGTCTCTGCAGTCACATCTACATCTGCACTCCTGATCAGTTAATTAGGGGAGATGTTATGGGGCATATTTATTAAGACTGGCATTTTAGATGCCGGTCTTAATAAGCACTATTGATGGAGGTGGATCCGCCGAAGTTATGTAGAGGCTTAGGCCTCTACTTAACTTTGGAGCATCCAGCGCAGATTCTAAATGTAAGGCAGCTTCCTAGCTCTCTACATTTAGACCATTTTCTATACCTAAACCAGGCGTGGAAAATAATGAATGAGACGGGCCTGCCGGCCTGCCCCCTTCCGCTCCTACTTTTTTTTAGACCTGGCGTGAGCGGGGAAGAAGTCACATATTCTGGCACACCATGTCGTGAGACACAATCTGTGCCAGATTTACGCCACAAGAGTATTAATGACCCCCTATGTCTTCAACAATGACAGAGATATACAGAGCAACAGGGAGGAGAGGGGCCTGAGAGCTACCAGGAGAGCTTTGATTGGTGATGATGTCATTCTTACTAATTAGTCAGCCAGACATGAGATCACATGACCAGGTTCTCATAATGAAAAATTTCGAATTGTATGGATGCAACTGAGTTAGGGTGAGACAAATTACACTGATAGAACACTGGTGGTGAGTTAGTAAAAAAAAAAATAGGGGTTATGCCATGATTTGTATAAAAAATGTAAATCAAACATCATATAGTAGTGCATGGCAATACCTATCTAACAAATCTAGAACCAGTGCTTATCCTGGGATGTAGCTATAGGGGTTGCAGCAGTCGCAACCTCATGTGGACCCCTAAGCCAGAGGGGCCGCATGGAGGTAAGTATTTTTTGTATTTTTTTATTTGGCACCATGCTGTTGGTCCACCATGGGGGATGGGGAGGGGAGGAGCACTCTAGGGGCATCTACTAGGGGTACTAAATAGGGGCATGTTCTTGTTTTGGCACACATTATGGGGGACATTACTGTATGTGGACACTGGCTGTATTGGGGGCACTAAAAGGGGGCATTTTTGTACTGGCACACAGAAGGGGGCATTTTTTGCAGTGGCATGCATTATACAGGGATATATTTTGCTCTGGCATGCATTATAAGGGGGCACTGTAAAGGGGGGTACTTTTTGTGCTGGAGCACATTATAAGGGGGTATTTGTGTACTAGCACACATTATAAGGGGGTATTTTTTGTACTGGCGCATATTGCAAGGGGAATTTTTTGGGACTGGTTCACATTATAAGGGTTTTTTTTTGTATTGGCGCACATTATAAAGGGACTTTTTTTGCTGGCACACATAATAAGGGAGTATTTTTGTACTGGCATACATTATAAGGGGGGATTTTTAGTACAGGCGCACATTATTATGGGGATGTTTTGTTTTGTACTGGCACACATTATATGGGAATATTTGTGCACTGGCACAAATTAGGGGGTATTTTTCTACTGGAACACATTATTAGAATAATAACTGGTATTTTCAGGTGGACTGGTTCTGAAGTATAGTATTGGGGAGCACAGGGGGCACAGCATTGGGGTGGCAGGATGGGGAGTTGAGAAGGTGGGAGGAGGATGGAAAATTAGGAAACCAAGATGTCTGTTTGTCAAACTCTGCAGAGACAAGAGATAGCTGAAAAAAATCATCATGGTGGTCTGGTCTGAAAGGAGAAGATAATGAATGAGAACGTCTACATCAGAGGCGATATCACTGGATATAAGAGGTATGTCGCACTGTGTGTTTTCTAAGTAAGTCTTTAACAGTAGCACTGGAGGGAAGGGGTTAGGTTGATAATTTGGCATGGGGGTGGGGTGTCATTTCAATTTATGCGTCAGGCAGCAGAAAGGCTAAGTTCCCCACTTTATGGCTTTGGTACGTAAATACCTATATTATACTTCCAAGAATGTGTTCACTAAATGTTCTGCCTTCCACAACTTCTCTTGACCATGACACTGCTCAAACCTGTAAGTAGGGGGTAGGTGCTAAAAGCTTCTAAAATACATAAATGCAGAACACACCACATACTTTTTGGTCAATTTATGACTTCTGAATTCTGGTGCATTTTATTCCGAGAATTTTGCCCATTGAATCCATGGCAGGTGAAATATAAACAGCTACATATAGTGGAGCAAAGAATGCAAGGATACTCCTGTAATACCACTTATGACCAAAAGATGGTGATAGATAATAAACTATTCCAGTTTTCAACACCAATGAAATTTTTAAAACCATAAAATGGAGATTTACACCATTGCATGCTATCAATGCTTTCATTAGCATAATCAACGGAACTAATAATGCAGTACAGCAAGACAAGTCAGAGAGCAACGATTTCCATGATTATTAAACTATGGGGGTCATTTATCAAATTTGCTTTTTTAAACTTTTTTTTTTATTTTTGTCCCACTGTTGGACTTCAACTTTTGGGGGTCTGATCCCCTCTACAATGCATTACAATACATTGTGTATTGAAATGCATTGAGTGTCAGTGTAATACACAGACAGCCTGGAGGCTGGATCCCATAGGCTTCCATAGGAGGCAAGCACCAATGCCTGTGTAAGGCATCGGCTGCCGTTCCAGACACTGGGTCTCCATCACTGCAGCGCGGGGACCCGATCTGGTGGGGGAGGGTAACTGTACCCTCCGCAGATCCCATGCCCTGGTCAACATTGACTGCGGCATACAAGGGATTAATACATCTGCATCAATGTACGATGCTGGCATATACAGCAGAGTCTTGGCTGTCAGAAACAACCGAGCCACTGAGCGAACATGTATGGCACTGAGACTTAAGTCATGTCACATAGCGTATCCTACGGGTTAGTTTTTTTTTTTTTTTATTCTAGAGAAAGGGGGAGATTTGAACTTTTGTATTTTTTTAAACGTTTTTTTAAAGTCTTAGGTGACTATAACATGCAATCATTGGAATTCTACTTTTCTAATGCATTTCTACCCAATACAGAATACAGGATTCAGTATATTATAATGCAGTGCTGCCACCTGCAGGCCAGCATTGGAATATACTAGTAATCGGCCTGGAAGCCTTGTACAGGATCAAGCCTGTTACAAGTATAGAACGCTTTCCCTGATCTCATCCAAGAGAAGGCTGCCCAGGATGCGCGCGGCTTCCAGTTTTAGCACTCTCAGATGCTGTAGTCACATTTGACCATGCTATCTGAGGACTTAAATGTCTGTGTCTGTCATTATCGCCAATTACAGACATTAGCCCTGGGCCTCTTCTGTTTAAAACAGCAGAAACCCGGCGGTTATGACGTCTGCTGCACTTGCGAGCGAGTGTAATCTTTAAAAACTGGACTTCTACCGTACATGTACTGTGGAGACTGGAAGGGGTTAAAGCGACTAATTAAAATAAAGACATAAATTTTGATCTGATAATGTTAGATATAACCACGTTGATAGTCAATTGTGGCCACAATCATAAGCACTATGGAAAGTCACGTTCTCGGATCTTATAAGAGTATCTCGAATACTCTGATAAATTTGACTTGCTTCACTGATACTACAGATTTTTGTCACTTTTTGGTGCCCCTTTTGCACTAAGGCTGCGTTCACATCTCCATTTTGGAGATCCAGCTGTCTGATCGGGCACAAATGCTGTCTGTCGGCCAGACAAAAAAAAATGGAAAATCCGGAAATTGTCCGGGTCACCGCCGGACTGCACTGCAGTCAATGGGGATCTGTCCATACTGTGCCAGAACAGCCTGCTGGATCTCAAAATGGAGATGTGAACGAAGCCTACGCCATTTCCCTTATCTCCTTGTTAGACAAGGAGGAAAAAGTGTCTAACAGGGTTACTTAATGTGGTGCAACGCATGTAAGCCTTTTTCTTTTTCAGGTACAAATTGTGCCAAAATTCTGGTACAATTTCAATGGTAAACCTGCCCCAATGCTTTTATTGTTGATGGTTTTGTGGACTGGGCAAATATCATTCTAAATTTTTGAAATAATTAGAATTGTAACAATAATTGTTCTGTGTAAACTGACATTTACATAGAATTCTAGTTCACAATTGTTAAAGCAATCCTCTGATTATCCGTGAAAATTTGACATTAACCCTTTGGATACCAGAGGTTTTTTCAGTTTTATTTTTCTTCCCTATTTTCCGTGAGCCATAATTTTTTTTATATTTCCGTTCACATAGCTGTATGAGGGCTTATTTTTTGCAGGACAAGTTGTACTTTCGAATGCCACCATTAAAGGGGTTCTCCAAGTTATATATATTGATGACCTATCCTCAGGATAGGTCATCAATATCAGATCGGCGGGGGTCCAACACCGCCGATCAGCACCCCCGTGCCGTATCAGCGCTGCCTCCTCTTCATTGTTTACATGCTGGCCGACACGGGGTAGTGGTGAGTAGGTGTAATTGCACCTAACTGCCCATTCATTTCAATGGGAAGAATCGCTTACATAGACTTGTATGCCATTTTGGAGTGTGCGTGACTTTTTGATCACATTTTATTACATTATTTGGGTAAGAGAAGCAATGAAAAATGTCAAATCGGCCATTTTGACCTTTTTTCCGTTACACAATTCACTTCGGTCGCGGTGATACCCATGATGTTTATATTTATTGTATTTAAGTATTTATTTTTTAATTACATCGAAAGGCGGGTGGTTTAAACTGTTATATATTGTTTTATTTTATATATATTTTTTGAACATTTTTCAAAAAAATTGTTTTGATTTTAAGCATCATATATAAGCTTATAAATATATATTTATTCAATTTTTAATTTTGAACTATCAGGGATTTTTAACATGCAATGTTATGTCAGGTTTGCTCATTTTTTATCCTGGCCTGCCATCTGGTGGCCAAAATAAGGACTGCAGCATGAATGCTGTAAGCCTCGTCAGCGAGGTTTACAGCATTCAGATCAACTGCAGATGCCTCTAGGGGCATCTGTAGGACACCCGGAAGTGTGCGCCTCCAGGTTTTAGTGCAATTAGATGCCGTGATCTCACTTGATCACGGCATCTAATGCCTTTATTTACGGTTGCGGTAAGTAGCTGCAGATCTTCCGGCCATGGCGCCCGCTGCACGTGCGAGCGGACGTCTTGTTCCCGCATCGCTCCAGCGCCGTACATGTAAAATTAAATGCACATAGTTTTGGACTGGAGTGCTGCCTAGGGCCCACCAGTAAAGTTTATTCTAAGGGCCTACTGTAAAGCTACACAAAATACTACCTGCTACCACAACGGCAAGCAGCGGAAAGATGCTTAAGATGATTGATTATGGGGGTCCTTGTAGCGGTTTTCAGAAAGCAGGTCCTTGAGGAAAGAGGATACTGGTTGACCTGCCTAGAAGTCGTTTTGGCCACCTGATCCATCTATAATAATAAACTGTGTCATTTGTTAAATAATCTACCAGTATTTTTTATATGGACATAGGCAGGTTGAAATTCTGTGCGTTGCATCTCTGTATGTGGTGCGGTCAGTCTTCTGTGTTATATGCAAGGGTGAGGGACTGGGGGCCCAACCTTTGTTAGGGGCCCAACGGGGGATTCACCTGTTTCCCTGTGGGCCAGTCCGAGCCTACTCCAGTGGTATGTAATTCCAAGTTCTTTCAACTTGAACCTGTATTTCAGCCAAGGTGGTTTTTGGTTGCTGTGCTTGGGGGATCCGTCGCCCCATCCACTCCCAGACATTCTCAATGGGGAGAGATCTGGCGATGGAGCTGGCCAGGCAAGGGCGGATTGGCAATGTATTGTACCGGGAAGGTTCTCGGTGGGCCGCATGTTTTTTATGTGCAATGGGCCGGTGGAGGGAGCCCAGCTGTTCTAAACAATGCGGCTTCTAATGAAACAAGAGGAGAGGCCCCCCTTCCCTCAGTACTTTGTGGTCCGGGGCAGGGAAGCACATAGCATTCATGCTGCCTGAGGCAAAAATTGAAACGGCAAACCCCTCATGCCAAATTCTTGACCTAACCCCTTCCCCCCAGCCATAGATCTAACTTGATCAGCATGCACTTTCTATAATACTGGTGTCTTTTTATGCAGCACTAGGGTCATTGGGGCCCCCTCAGGCTCCTGGGCCCGGTAGCGACTGCTACCTCTGCACCCCCTATAGCTACGCCTCTGACAGCAGCCAGCACAGCACTCCAGCACACCAGCACTGGTTGGCTGGTGTGCGTACACTACTTCCCATTGGCTGCTGCGCTGCTGCTGAGACACACCCACACCACCACTTGACTTACTGTGGCCGGCAGTGTAGGGCTGGATCGTGATTCTCCGTTAACTCCGCCCCTGCCATGTTAACTCCGCCCCCAGTGACGTAGGTGGCTGTAGGTCACATGACACATTCACAGGTCGTGCCAGAAACAGCCTATGGCAATATAGATATTAGATTTTTAACCTGGTGATCTCCACTTGATGCTTTGACAATCTAACTTCTACAGGGCCAATCAGGGATGCACAAAGAAATCATATGGATCCACGGGCTTTCTGGGACTTTTATATTGATGACCTATCCGTACAGTATATACCTAGCATTGAATTCGGGCATTTATGTGCCGGTGGAGGGAGCCCAGCTGTTCTAAACAATGCGGCTTCTAATGAAACAAGAGGAGAGGGGAGAGAGGGATTCTCCTACCTCTCCTCTGCTGCGCTTTGTTATTGCAGGGGCGGGCTGGGCCGGGGGGCATGTGCCCCCTGGGCCAGATGCTGGCAGGGCCACCCGGTTCACAGGCCGCAAGTACAGCAGCCAGCACAGCACTCCAGCACACCAGCACTGGCTGGCTGGTGTGCGTACACTACTTCCCATTGGCTGCTGCACTGCTGCTGAGACACACCCACACCACCACTTGACTTACTGTGGCTGGCAGTGTAGGGCTGGATCGTGATTCTCCGTTAACTCCGCCCCTGCCATGTTAACTCCGACCCCAGTGACGTAGGTGGCTGTAGGTCACATGACACATTCACAGGTCGTGCCAGACAGTGTGTGCTCTGCTGCCATTTTAGTCCCACTCCCAACTCCAGTAAATCCAGTGGCAGAGCGGAGGTTAGCTGTCTGCAGCAGAAAGCCAAGCCAAGTGGAAGTGGACACTAGTGCCAGTAAGTTTGTTAGGAGTGTGGACCATTGAACAAAATACATATTGATTCAGTGAGTGGACAAAGATACAATAATAATGTGCAACTTTGCAGCCAGCAAGTGGTTATCTGATTGGTGGAGCAGCAGCGGGCAGAAGCTGCTGCTCCACCAATCGTTCAGATCCTGGATGTGACTGCCTTCCCGCCCACTTGCCCAGCCGCACCATGTTTTTATGGCCGCCCGCCTTCTCACCCAGCTACCCCGCACTTTTGAATGGCTGGCTGCCCTCCCGCCCGCCGTTCCACCCAGTGCGCCAAGCTGCACGTAGCCGCACGTTTGTATGATGGTCCGCCTTCTTGCTCAGCCACCCCGCACGGTTGAATGGCTGCCTGCCCGCCCGCCCACCGTTCCACCCAGCGCCCCAAGCTGCAGCTTTGAATTGCCGCCCACCTCTGAGATCTGCTGCTGCCTGCCTGCAAGCCAAAGCCAGGAGTCAGGACCCTCCTGCTTCAGACTCCTTGCCAGCTTTAGTGAATCTGATGCCCTGTGACCTCTGCCCTGTGCTCCCCTTCCCTGGACTGTGCCCCCTACCCTACACTTGACTGTGTCTCCTAAACATACACTGTTGTTGGCACAGTACAAGGGTATAAAGGGACCTGTACTGTGCCTCCTAACCTCTACTATTACCCCTTATACCCTATAATGTGCCTTCTACTCTGTACTATACCCTGTTATACCCTCCATTGTGCCCCCTTACCATATCCTGTACTGTGCCCTCTAACACTCTATACTGTGCCCCTTTATACCCTATATCCAGTCACTGTATGGAGGCGTTATCCAGTCTATGGCGGCATTATCCAGTCACTGTATTTAGGCGTTATCCGGTCACTGTATTTAGACGTTATCCAGTCACTGTACGTAGGTGTTATCCGATCCCTGTATGGAGGCGTCATCGGGTCACTGTATTGCAGTGTTATTTGGTTGTAGGGCTAATATATTTACAGTATATACTGTAGAGTCCAGTATATTATGCTGTAGTCAGGCCTGTATTTCCCAGTAGAGTAAATGAGCCTTGTAGAACACAGTCCACACCAGTGACCACCAGGACCAGCCTTCTGTACTATAGCCTCCTTTCTCTGCCATGTTGCTCCGCTGTGTACTAGTGTTTATTTTGGCACACTTAAGGCTACTTTCACACTAGCATTTTTGCTGGATCTGTCATAGATCAGCAAAAACACTTCCGTCATGATAATACAACCTTTTTGGCCATGCCTTCTACATGTTTGGCTCCACCTTCAATATAGGGCCACTTCTACCTTTTTTTCCAGGGCCACTTTGAGTTCCCAATCCGCCCCTGTGGCCAGGCGAGATGCTGAGTACTCTGAACAGCATGTTGTGTAGATCATACTGATATACTCATCTTCTCTTTGGCAGTCCCAAGTAATTGAGTGGAACCTCAGTACATGTGTGACCATCTTTCCATTGATTTGGGGGACTCAAGGAGCTTGTTCTTTTGATTCTTAGGGTAACCTATCAACATGTGATTGGTGGAGGTCCCAGGGGATGACAGACCACCACTGAAGATATTGTAGACCTGAGATTGGGACAGATGGTACACTCAGCTCTGCTACAGCTGTTTATATACTAGGGCAATGATGGCTAACCTCCAGCACTCCAGGTATGGGGAAACCACGACTCTCAGCATTCTCCATTCATTTCTATGGAGTTCTGAGAACAGCCAAGCAAGTGTACATCTTGGGAGTTGTAGTTTTACCACAGCTGGAGTGCCGGAGGTTAGCCATCACAGTACTAGGGTGTCCCAAACTGTTGAAAGTGCATTCATTCTGGACTGAGTGGAAATATTCAGGATGTCCAGTGATGTCACATGTTCTCAGTAATCAGTGGCAAGAAGACCCGGGCGATCCTATCATTGGTGTTTGAGATTAAAGCTGGGAAAATGTAGACTCCAGGATTCAGGACACTTAGCGACCAAGTTAAAATGTTTAGAGTTTAAAATGACATACAAATCTGGAGATTATGAGGGGTGCTGAGGGTCTAGTAAATGTAATCTAATGGAGAGCATCAATATTATGAAACAGCCTATGGCAATATAGATATTACATTTTTAACCTGGTGATCTCCACTTGATGCTTTGACAATCTAACTTCTACAGGGCCAATCAGGGATGCACAAAGAAATCATATGGATCCACGGGCTGTCTGGGACTTTTATATTGATGACCTATCTGTACAGTATATACCTAGCATTGAATTCAGGCAGAGCTCCCCAGTATTATGACTGTGATGCAGTTGTGTCCCCTGATTCTATGGAACAAGGCCCAGCTGCTTAGCATTTTGGCCAATATCTCCATTCAGGTGTCTAAGCATTTTAGCCAGCCACGTTTTCTACTCAATTTTCTATTGTTCTTTGTGACCCATTTTTCAGTCCTTTTTCAGACAGTATGTTGTGTATAGAAAGGAGGACGCACTCAATTTTAGTGTCCCCATCAGAGAGAGAGAACCCAGTAATACTTCTTAAAGGGGTTCTCCAGGAATTAAGAAAATGAAAATACTTAAATATTACTTTATATTAAATATATTCCCAAATACCTTGCATTGGTTATAATGGCTTGTTTTGTCTTGAATAGGAGAAATAAAATAGCCGTCGTCCTATTAGTACACACAAAACCTGTCCTAATCACATAGCAGGACAAGTTACTTCACAACACTGAGCTAAAGAGCTGCCTCATCCTTCTCTCTGCTCTACTTGTCAGGGATCATGATCCTGAATACAGATGATAAGATCTTCAGCTGAATCTCTATAGGAATGGAGTTTATGAGGAGACCTGACATACAGAGAGGACGGACAGGACAGACTGTGGTAATGGAGACTGCATACACGTGCTGCTGCTCATCAGCAACATCCTCACCTCCACCTCTTCTCATGAACTCCATTCCTACAGAGATTCAGCTGAAAATCATATTAAACTGTATTCAGGATCATAATCCCTGACAAGCAGAGCAGAGAGGAGGATGAGACAGCATTTAGCTCAGTGTTGTGAAGTAACTTGTCCTCCTGTGTGATTAGGACAGGTTTTGTGTGTACTAATAGGATGGCAGCCATTTTATTTCTCCTAATGATTGCTCCTCAGACAAAATGAGCCATTCTAACTAATGAAATTTGGGAACATATTTATAATAAAGTATTTTCATTTTCTTAATTCCTGGAGAAACCTTTTAAGTAACCTAAGACAGGAATTCACATTATGACTGGAGTTACATATGATCTGCTCTCTGTATATGGAATCCCCTATAGCTCATCATCCTGGAGTAGCTGCCGCCCTGTGTTTAGGAGATAATACACTTTATTATAATGGAGTCCCCTATAGCTCCTGGTCCTGCAGCAGCTGCCACCATGTGTTTAGGAGATGATACACTTTATCATAATGGAATCCTCTATAGCTCCTGGTCCTAGAGCAGTTACCGCCATGTGTTTAGGAGATGATACACTTTATTATTTACTGGATCAGCAGCTATGGTTAGTTCTAAAACACTGAGCTGCAACAATCACTCTCATCGTGGTCATTGTGTAAGGACAAAACCCAGACAAAAAAAAACAAACACCACAATATATCATTTTTTTAATTATTTTTTTATTGGAATAGCAATAAGCAACATTGTAATAAAATATTACTGACCCTTTAACAAAATAAACCGGAATCACAGTGACTCTTAGGCCAAGACCGGTGGGGACCACAGAACTTGCTGCGGTCATTCGGACCAGACCACTGTGGCCCTGAGATGAGAGCCACCGGATCCAAAGATCCAGAGGAAGGCAAACAAACCCCCAGGAGAGTTTTACCTCAGGGGGGGAAAAAATTCCTTCCTGACCCCAGATGTGGCGATCGGATATCTCCCTGGATTACATGTCCTGCTGCATATTGCTGTATATCTAATATATAAAGCTGAGTGTATGTATGTGTGTGTGTGTGTGTGTATGTCCGCTAAAGGAATCCGCACCACTGCAGCTACAATCACAAAATTTGGCACACATGTACATCAGGTGTCCGGGAAGGTTTTAGAACAGTTTTCAACTCTCCAGGACGTACCGTTCCTGAGATATTCCCAAAAAATGCATTAGCCAATAGTAGCCTGGTCACATGACCCTTATCAGCCAATAGACGCTCACAGGCACACATCAGGTTTCTATGACAACCTAGCCAGTTCACTGCTTTAGGTCTGCATTAAAGAGGCAGAGCACTGTGGATGACAATGGTATAACTATAACTTATGTTTTAGACTAACTCATCATCAATCATTACCTCATATAATGTAAATTTTACATATTTACTGTTCAGTAGTAATAAAAGATGTTTTCTTCCACTGCTACCCACCTTCCTCCTAAATTACTATGGCATCGACCTGTAATTCCGGCCACCGTCAAAAGAAGGACTTAAAAGCACCACGCCCCTTCCATGCTGCATTTGACCGGGATTAAAAATATTGGTAAAAATCACCTTCTGTCAGCTGCAGGGGTGGGGGGAGGGTGACTTTCTCCCTGCAGCTCATTGCTTAGACTGCACAGTGCTGCTGCTGTGTCCATCCAGGCCCTGCGCATGACAGAGGACAGGGAGTCTGAAAGCCAGACTGTCCAGCCTAAAACAAGACCTCTGGCCACCCTAGGGGCAGGCTGATGTTAGGGTGGCCAGATGTCCGGCTTTAGGCTGGACAGTCCAGTTTTCTGGCTACCTGTTCTCCGTCCGACACAGTGCCTGGACAGACACAGGGATGTCCACCCTACCCTTTCAGTAGCTCACACTCAGACAGCTTCTCCTCCATGTCTTCACGGAGCCTGGGGGGGGGGCATGGCCTCATGTTTAGTGATGTGTCTTCATGGGAACTGGGGGCGCTGTTTCACGTTTGGGGGAATGGCCGGTGACGTCTGGCTTTCTGGGGTGAAGACAGTGGCCACTCTAGCTTCTGTGGAGGTCACAGTTAAAGGGGCGGGCTTCTGTAGAGGTCACTGTTAAAGGGGTGGGCAGCTGTAGAGGTCACTGTTAAAGGGGCAGGCTGCTGTAGAGGTCACTGTTGAAGGGGCAGGCTGCTGTAGCGATCACTGTTAAAGGGGCGGGATGCTGTAGAGATCACTGTTAAAGGGGCGGGCTGCTGTAGAGGTCACTGTTAAAGGGGCGGGCAGCTGTAGAGGTCACTGTTAAAGGGGCGGCCTGCTGTAGAGGTCACTGTTAAAGGGGCGGGCCGATGTAGAGGTCACTGTTAAAGGGGCTGGCCGCTGTAGAGGTCACTGTTAAAGGGGCGGGCCGCTGTAGAGGTCACTGTTAAAGGGGCAGGCACTGTAGAGGGCACTCTCGATATCTTTTAACGACACACACACACAAACAGTAAAAGAAATTAAATATACCTGGGCGAAGCCAGGTCCTTCAGCTAGTATGTATATAATATAAAGCTCCAGAGAGCTGATCCTGGAAAGAAAGAGATAACCTGCTCCTCAGAGCTTAGAATCTAATATACTATACATGCCCTGAACCTTAGAGCTTACAGTCTAATATGCAATACAAGCTCTGCTCCTAAGTGCTGACAATCTAATATACAACACATGTCCTGCTCCTCGGATCTTACAGTCTAATAGAACAATAGAAACCTTGCTCCTCAGAGCGTACAATCTAATATACAGTACATGACCTGATCCTCAGAGCTTACAGTCTAATATGCAATAGAAGCTCTGCTCCTAAGAGCTTACAATCTAATATACAACACATGTCCTGCTCCTCAGATCTTACAGTCTAATAGAACAATAGACATCCTGCTCCTCAGAGCTCACAATCTTACAGCACTGAGTGAAGAGCTAAATTCCTGGACCTGTTCTCTTGCTTCACACTGTATGTGGATGTGTCCTCTTCAAGCTGAAATGAACCAAGATGATTCTGGTTTAGGATTTTGCACATTCTACACCTGTTTTCTGTCATTTGAACATGTGGGCCATTAAAATACCACCTGTATGCTGGAGAGACAGCAATGTCCCCCCCAGTGGTTGCCAGGGAGTTCTCATATAGGGTATGTCCATATAGAGGTAGTCCATATAAGGGTTGTCCAGATGCCTTTTGGAGGGACAAAGCATTAGTGCTCAGATGTGCACATTTTCCATAAAATAAGGTCTGTGAACATTTCTTAGAAATGTCTTCCCTTTGAAGATTTGTCCTGACAGTCACAGCAAGAAATATGTCACATAGGGTTTGTTTTTGAGATTTCTGGGGGATGGGGAGGTCAGTGGTAGAGCCGAAGGCTTTAACCTGAGGGGTCAATTTGCTGCCATAGCCCTGTTTCTTATTAGACTGGCCAAGGCAAAGTGGCTTGTTGGGGCATCACCTGGCACCTAGGACACATGCTCCAGTTTTCACCCCCTAGTTACTCCCTAGTTAATTGTGTGGTATTTCACAAGACAGCCTTGAACTACACGATGTATGAAGGTCTCAGCACAGAGTGAAGAGCTACATACCTGGATGTGTCCACTTCAACCTGTCAAGTTCATGTGACACAAAATGGTTCTGGTTTAGAACTTTGGACATTCTGCACCATTTGTGAAACCATGCAGTGTCTGTGATGTCATGTGTCTTCTGATATCATCATATCTAACAGTTGTTTTATGCATTGCTTGTAAGACTTAAACAAATTATGGTTGGGGGGGGGGGGGCTGTGATTATTTTACTCTTAATAGCTGAACTCTTTCGTCTCCCGGGCAGCCATCTCTTTCGTCTCCCGGCCCTGTACGATCGCGAACTCCTGCGCATTGCGATAAGCAATCCGCGCATGCGCATTGATGAAGCCGGGACCCGGGCGGCCGCCGGCTCTCAACGCGCGTGCGCAGATTGCTTATTGCAATGCGCAGGCGCGGGAGTTCGCGATCGTACAGGGCCGGGAGACGAAAGAGATGGCTGCCCGGCCCTGTCAATCAACGCAAGGGAAGAGGGGTAAGGGGCGTTATTATGGCCGCTCCTAGGTGCAGGGTTCACGCCTACTGCACCTAGGGGGCCTAATTAGCATATTGTAAAAACGCTATTTTAACAAAAACTACCATACAGTTTTCTATAAAAGAAGGCTTTCTGTCATCAGGTGTCATTTGTGATTTGCAAATGACACTCGGTTTTGTAAGCTAAATTCTGATGACAGAAACCCTTTAATGCAGTTTTTCAAAAATTAAGTTACTTTACCGGAATACCCCTTTAATGTCCATAACCTGGATGTCCACTGGTTTAGGAGGATGTCTGTGCTTGCGGAAGTCCACAACCATCTCTTTAGTCTTCCCAGCTTTGATCCTAAGGTGGTTCTGCTGGCACCAATCCACAAATGTACAGGTCAATTCTCTGTATTCCATGTCATCCTCATCTGTGACGAGACCTACTATTGCCAAGTCATCAGAGAACTTCTGTAAGAAGCAGCCAGATGGATACATTCAAATATTACCTGCTCACACAGCAGCACAGCAAGATGCCACCAGATGAGTGAATTTGAGGGTCTCTGCAGCAACTTTGAGAAGGTAGGTCCTGGGGAGAAGAGGACACTGGTAGCTTTCCTCTATACCTAGAAGTTATCTCAGCTCTGATCGTGTCTATAATAATATACTGGGGAGTTTCTTTAATAATCTATCAAGTTTTTTATATGAACATAGGCTGGTTGAGGTGCTGTACATTGAATATATGTATGTAGTGCAGTAAGTCTACTGTGTTATGTGCCACTTGTGCAGGGGGGGACGTGGGAGACTAGGGGCCCACCTTGCTCAGGGGTCCACCGGGGGATTCACTTGTACTCCTGGGTCCGAGCCTGAATGCACATGTATATATACCTGGTATTCTTTCATTTTTTGGTGTTGTTTCTCCCCTCTTCATTTCTCAAAAATGATTTCCAGATTCTCCGAATATCATAATGACAATGTGATTCAGTCACACTAGGATGGAAATCACGAATAATGTGTTACGGGCAGTAGGTGTGGAACCATTATGTCAATCAACAGAGTATTATCCTGGCAGTCCTCTGGTTTTCACCCTTTAACCCCTGTACAGGCATCTGGACTTTGCTGCAGGGGAGCCAACAGGCTGCTACTACTTGGAGTAGTCTCTGTGTGGTTGACATCTGACCCACAGGGGTCAGAGACACCAGTGCGGAGCACTAAGGGATCAAACTAAATCATAGTTAGGGACAGGCCAAGGTCAGGGTAGGCAGCGTACATACAAATCTGTGAGTCCAAGGTCAGGGCAGTCAGCAAAGGGTCAATACAGTAATCGGGCACAGGGCTGGTCAGGCAACGAAGGGTCAAAGTCAGGAAACAGGCAAAGATCGTTACACAGACAGTCAAAGGGACAACACACCTTATGAAGGGACTTGCAAGCGAGACCAACCTATTGCTCAGGCACCCTCCCCCAGGGGAAGATTCCTAAAGTACTCCAGGGTTGCCAACCATTGGCTGGTGAAGACTAGGGTGCAGGTGTGCTGGCCCTTTAAGAGCCAGAAACAACACGTGCACACCTTACGCGCAGACCTGAGAGACATGGCAGGTAAGCACAGGACATGGCCTGCAGCGGGAGGAGAGCCACTGGAGCAATAAATGGGGACATTCTAAGTACTGAGGGCACTATAGAGTGGTGCATTATAACTACTGGGGACATTATAGAGGGGGGGATAATAAGTACCGGGGGCACTATGGAGGGACACATTATAACTACTATGGCCTTATGGAGGGGCCTTATTACTACTGGAGTACTTAAGGAGGTCCATATTAACACTGGGAACACGTTAAGTGCCCTGATTACTACTGGGGCACTTTAGGGGAGCATTATCACTACTGAAGGAACTATAGACCATTATTACTACAGGGAGTACTGTGGGGGCATTATTACTACTGGGGACACTTCAAGGGGCCTTATTACTACTAGAGAGAATTTAGGGACCTTACTGCTGAGGAACTTTGGGGGCCTTATTACTACAGGGAGGAGCACTTTAGGAGGCCTTACTGCAACTTTGGGGAGCTTTATCACTACTGAGGGCACTATGGGCCATTATTAGTACTTGGGGTACTACTTATTACTACTATTACTGGGCACAATATGAAGGGTACTGCTACTAATGGGGTCACTCTCAGGGGGCATAATCACTGTAGGGGCACTATTAGTAATAGGAGAGGATTACAATTGGTGCGAGTTTGGGGAGCACTATTAGTATGGGGTGAGGGACTATCTGTGGGGTACTGTTATTTCTTCAGTATAGCATTTTTCGGGCACTGGAAAGCACAGTGGGTTTAGTATTTGGGGTAGCAGCATAACACTGGGCACCAGGAATGGAAGGATGACAGAAATGTGAGGAATCTAAGATGTCTGCAGAGACAAGACATTGATGAAAGAGGTCAGCATGGCAATCTGGGCCAAATGGAGACAATGAGGAAAGAGAAAATGTATAATCAGAACATCACTGGATGTAAAAGGTATGTATGTAGTGCCGTATACTCCTGTATGTTTGGTAGTCCTGAATGTAATGTCCACCTGAACTTGCCATTAGCAAGATCACAGACTTTCCTCAGCTTCCCTCCTCCAACAGAACATAGTAGCACTCACATAACACTAAATACAAAGGTTATATATAAACTAATACCTCATTTTCATTTAATGAATAACTCTGAGCAGATATATTTTGATCAAAGCATGTCTGAGCCCACCTACCCTGGCAAGGTGACCCCAGTCAAGGCAGGAGCCTACTCTATTTAATACCTATCTAATGCTGTTGGCCATTTATAGTCACTTGAGGTCACCTTGCTGTAGTAGCTGGACATGTTTAGATCAAAATATATTTATCATATCGAAATGAGGTATTATATAACCGCTTCAGTTAATCCTATTTATATCCCCTGCAGCCAATGGGGATGCGGATAATAGGTTTGAATGCCCTGGGTCTCGTTGAAGAGACCCAGAGTATTCAAACTGCAATTCTTAATTTGGACACCAGATGGCAGACCAACATAAGAAATGAGCAATAGACAGTAATAAAGTCATTTTAAAAAGACATATTTAAATAGATTTTTTATGCTCACATATGAGCTTCAAAATAATTACAAAAAATGTAAAAAAATAATTAAAAAATATATAAAAAATTAAAAAATATAAAAGTTTAAATCACCTCCCTTTCCATATAATAAAGAAATAAATACCTAAAAAACAAAAAATATAAACATCATGGGTGTCAGCGTGACCAAAAACGCCCGTACTATTAAAATATAAAAATATTTTTCCAATATGGCATAATGGAAAAAAGTGTGAAAATGGCAAATTTGCCATTTTTTCTTTTCTTCTCTTGCCCAAAAAATGTAATAAAATGTGATCAAAAAGTCACACTCGCTCCAAAAAAATAAATCAATAAAAACTACAGATTGGCCCGCAAAAAATTAGCCACCACACAACTCAGTATAGTATAACTATAAAAAAGTTATGGGGGTCACAATATGGTGATATATGAAAAAAAAAATATCGTTGTAATCAGACTGACCCAAAGAAAGAAGGGCAAGAGTCAGTTTTGCCGCAAATAAAACGCCATGGGAACAAATCCTGTAAAACGGTGGAGAAATTGTTTTTGTTTCCAATTCCACTCCATTTGGAATTTTTTTACCGCTTCCCACTACATTGTATGCCATAATTAATGGTGACATTAGAAAGCAAAACTTGTCCTGCAAAAATAAACCCTCATACAGCTTGTGAACGGAAAAATAAAAAAAGTTATGGCTCAAGGAGGGATAGGGAAGAAAAATGAAAACGGAAAAACTTCCGGTAGTGAAGGGGTTAAATGCATACAGAGGTAACAAGTTCTGCTGCTCTGAATGTATATACTCAACGGCATTAGATAGATATTAAATAGAGTAGGTTCCTTCCTGGTCTGAGGTCACCTTCCCAGGGTAGGTAGGCTCAGGCTTGTTTTGATCAAAATATATCTGCTAAGAACCTCAGAGGTATTAGTCTATACTGAATTTCACTGGGCACTGGGCAGATAATTTTAGTGTTATCAGAGTGCTAATATGTTCTGTATCATTTCATGCAGATGTTTTTAGCTTTCTCTCTTTCTGTGATTCCTCCAACCCCTGATCTCTCCTGCACCAAGAACAACTGTGCTAAGCTTCCCTAGTAAATATATTCTTTTAGTATCAAGTGGTGGCATACTGAGTTCAGTACCGTCTTTGTACACTAGGCGGAGACACTTACCTTCTAAATCTAATAAGAAAAACGGTTCAAGTAATTGTTTCATTATTTTGCTCTGTTTATATCATGAGATCAAAGCAGAATAAATATCAGGGCAGAGTTCACAAATGACAATTCAATCCTGAAAGCTGTCCAGAGTATTCAGATGCTCAAAAATGCATGGTAGGGTGAATATATTAAACTACATAATAGGTTGATGCCTAAAATAAGTTCCTTTTATTGGCACACAGACCCCCAACCTCCAACCCTGACACAATATTAGCATATAAATGGTGAATTGTGTATATAAAGTTAACAAGTTAGTTATTTTACTGTTTTTTATGGATTCTATGGTACTTTAGTAGGATTTTTGCACTGTTCTTTGTTAAGAGCACCTTCTCTACACCCAACTCCTTATGCCCCAGTCTACAGTGCTCCATATAGGTACTGTATATAGACACATGTACAGTTCAGGGTTTGTTAGGTAATTTATTTCATGACAATGATGTGGTGTAACTGGCATAATATACTGTATGTCTCTATACACAGTTTTTGGAACAACTGTCTAGATTTGGATTAAGGTTAACCAAAGTATAGCAATTATGTGGGGATCAGTATCTACTTTTAGGACCGTGCCCCAGCTGGTGGCTCAGCTCTGTGTCTCTATAAAAAGCTTGTGCTCCTCTGGCGCAACAAATGACGTCACTGTTTGAGCTATGGATGGCTGGATGTGCAAACTTCCAAAACGTTTCAGATAGATCGCTATCCTTTGTCAAGGATTCCCTGACGAAGGATAGTGATCTATCCGAAATGCGTTGAAAAAAATTCTTAGCTCAAATAGTGACGTCACTTGTTGCGCCAGAGGAGCGCAAGCTTTTTATAGAGACACGTAGCTGAGCCACCGGCTGGGACTCCTAAACGTAGATACTAATCCTCACTCTGAGTGACAGAGCCAGGCAGTATAGACATAATCGCGCCTTGACCTGTCAGTCGCATGCCCAGTGATATTCAGTACTGTACTGTGTGTGTGCTGATCACACAGGTGACTGTGCACTTCAAGATTTTAGAGCCAGGCATGATTATCCACTTCAGCTCTGAGCCATTTCCCCCCTTCCTGACCAGGCCTAATTTTTCAAATCTGACATGTGTCACTTCATGTGGTAATAACTTTGGAACGCTTTTACTTAGCCAAGCGATTCTGAGATTGTTTTCTCGTGACACATTGTACTTCAAGTTAATGGTAAACTTGAGTAGATAAGTTTTAATTTTATTTATAAAAAAATCTAAAAGTTACCGAAAATTTGAAAAAATCCACTGTTTTCTAAATTTCAATCTCTCTGCTTTTAAGACAGATAGTGATGCCCCATAAAATACTTTTTAATTTACATTCCCCATATGTCAACTTTATGTTGGCATCATTTTAGTAGTGTCATTTTATTTTTTTAGGACAGTAGAAGGTTTAGAATTTTAGACGCAATTTTTGCTAATTTGCAAAATCAACTTTTTTAAGGACCAGTTCAGTTCTGAAGTCAGTTTGTGAGGCTTACATAATAAAAACCACCCATAAATGACCCCATTTTAGAAACTACACCCCTCAAACTATTCAAAACTGATTTTAGAAATGTTGTTAACCCTTTAAGTATTCCACAGGAATTAAAGCAAAATAGATGTGAAATTTCAAAATTTCACTTTTTTTGCAGATTTTCCATTTTAATAATTTTTTCCTGTAACACATCAAGGGTTAACAACAAAACAAAACTCAATATTTATTACCCCGATTCTGCAGTTTGCAGAAACACCCCACATGTGGTCGTAAACTGTTATTTGGGGATACGCCAGGGCTCAGAAGGGGAGGAGCAGCATCTGCATTTTCTAACATGGAATTTTTTGTCATGGTTTGTAAGAGTGATAACTTTTTAATTTTTTTGTGGACTGAGCTGCGTGAGGTCTTATTTTTTGCGGGACAAGCTGTGCTTTTTATTGGCACCATTTTGGGGTACATATGGCTTTCTGATCACTTTTTAATCTAATTTTTGGGAGGTTAACTAAAAAAAAAAGCAGTTTAGGGGCATTTTTCTATATTTTTTTTTACACAGTTCACTTGATGGGGTAGATCATGTGATATTTTTGTAGAGCCAGTTGTTACGGACGCAACAATACCAAATATGTCTATTTTTTATTTATTTTTTTACGTTTTACACAATAAGAGCATTTTTAGAAGAAAAATCATGTTTTTGTGTTGCAGTTTTTTAAGAGCCATTTTTTTTCATTTTTCGGGCTATAATCTTGTGTGGGGGCTCATTTTTTGCGGGAGGAGGTGACGTTTTTATTGCTACCATTTTGGGATGCATACGACTTTTTGATTGTTTAATATTATGTTTTTTGGTAGGTGATGCGACAAAAAAAGCTGTTTTGGCTTAATTTTTATTAGATTTTTTTTACGCAGTTCACTTTATGGGGTAGATCGTGTGATATTTTTATAGAGACGGTCGTTTCGGACGCGGTGATACCAAATATGTGTATCTTATTTATTTATTTTTATTTGTAACTTTTTTAATGAAATATTTGGGGGGAAATTATTTTTTTTTATATATATGTGATTTTTTTTTTTTTATGATACTATTTCTTTTTTATTTATTTTTTTACACTTTGTGTCCCCCATAAGGTCATACAAGACCTCAGGGGGACATTTAACTTCACTTATTTTATTTTATTTTTTTTTACACTTGATTTCTCCTGTAACTGGGGCTGACATAGTGGCCCCAGTTACAGGGGAAATACATCCCCAGAGAGGCTGTACAGCATAATACTATGCTGTACAGCCTCAGTGCAGGGCTGATCGGGTCTATGAGAGACCCGGCAGCTCCTGCACTCTCCCGGCCCCGGCGATCACGTGACCGCCGGGCCGGAACAGGAAGCGCAATAGCGCTTCCTGATATGTATACACAGCGCTCGTTGAGCGCTGTGTATACAGCGATCTAGAAGGCAGGGACCCCTGGGAACGGTCCCTGCCTTCTCTTTGGGGTACCCTGCTGTCACTGACAGCAGGTACCCCACTGTGCAGCTGCACGATTAGCGTGCAGCTGCTATCTCTGAATCGCCGTTTATAAACGGCGATTCAGAGATAGATAACCACTTCCCGGACGTTTATAGTCAACGGGCGGACGGGAAGTGGTTAAGTCTATACTGCCTGGCCCTGTCCATCAGAGTGTGGGAGATGTGGCCAGCACAGAAAGTGAGGGGAGGCTTACTACAAGGCACTTACTAATGTATTGTGATTGTCCATATTGCTTCCTTTGCTGGCTGGATTCATTTTTCCATCACATTATATGTTGCTCATTTCCATGGTTACGACCACCCTGCAATCCAGCAGCGGTGGCCGCGCTTGCACTTTATAGCAAAAAGTGCCAGCCTCTCTGGTGGCTGGGACTGCGGGAGATCACATAGGCTGGTGCTTTTTCCTATAGTGTGCAAGCACGGTCACCGCTGCTGGATTGCAGGGTAGTCGTAACCATAGAAGCAAGCAGTGTATAATGTGATGGAAAAATTAATCCAGCAGATTCAACAAAGAACAAGCAGGTATGAACACAGTCTAAGTAGGTATGAAAGAAGTCCAGAAGAATCAAGAAGGCTTAGATGAGCAGTGTTTGTATAGTTGCAATGGCATTATTGGATAGCCGAGTTGACACATGAAATAATGATATAGCCAAGCGAAACAGTAACCTTTGACATTCAACACAGAATACACATGGAGTATAAGAGTCATTGACTTGCAGTGGTAGAGGACAAGAAGGCATCAAGAAATGCATTAAAATAATTAAGACTCGACTTGAGATAGCTGAACATGGGTAGTGCTGTTTGTTGTGGCTGTGCAGCAATGAAGCAGAGCTGAAACTCACTTAAGTAGCTGAACAATCAGAGAAGGCCTGCTAGTTGACGTCAGGAACAAATTTGACCAGGAACCATCGTGGCATGGCAAGGAGAAGCAGACCAGTCAAACTACTTTTAGAAACAAATGTAGCCGACAAGATGGCTGGCATCGGGAACAGACTTGATCAGAAACCACCATGGCTTGGCTAGGAGTATCAGATCAGTCAGGTTACCATCAAGAACAGATTTGACCAGAAACAGATGCAGCAGGCAGGCTGGCTGGCATCAGGAACAGACTTGACCAGGAACCAACATGTCTTGGCTAGGAGTAGCAGAAGGCCAGTCTGGCTACCATCAGGAACAGACCTGACCAGGAACAGACGCAGAACACAACCTGGCTGGAATCTAGAACAGACTGGACCAAGAACCACTATGGCTTTGCTAGGACTAACAGCAAACCAGTGAGGCTACCATCAGGAACAGACTTGACCAGAAACAGATGTAGCAGGCAGACTAGCTGGCATCAGGAACAGACGTAACAGGGAGGCTGGTTGGCATCAGGAACAGACTTGACCAGGAACAACCAAGGCTCAGAGGCGTAGCTAAAGGCTCATAGGCCCCGATGCAAGAGTTCAACTTGGGCCCCCTTCCCTCAGTGCTTGGTGGCCAGGGACTGGGAACCACATAGCCTTCATGCTGCCTGAGACAAAAATTGAAATGGCATCCCAAACCTCCCCCTTCCCCTAAGCCAAATTCTTGACCTAACCCCTTCCCTCCAGCCAAAAGTATAACTTGAAGATTCTGGGCCACAGTGCAAAATATATGACAGAATTTCCATAATTCCAGTGTCTTCTTATACGGCACAAGGGTCTTTGGGCCCCCTAAGGCTCTGGGGCCCGGTAGCGACTGCTACCTCTGCACCCCCCTAGCTACGCCCCTGCCAAGGCTTACCTAGGAGTAGCAGAAGATCAGTCAGGCTGCCATCAGGAATAGATGAGATAGAACAGGCCAGCACACAGTAAATAACACTGACACTAAGGCACAGAATTAGGCAAACAGCATGGCATATATAACGTAAGCTTATTAACACATTAGAAACAGCCTAGCAGCTGCACACAGAATCAAAGAAGTAACCCCAGCAATGCTGCAGAATGAGTTGAGGTTCAGTGACAAATATCAGAATAGATTCTCACTAATGGAAAAGTGCATAACCTACAGTAATACAGCATGTCCTCCATATTGAAAATAGAAACAAGCTAATGCACCCTCTCCGAACACTGATGGAAAACCTTGTATGGACTCCCAGAGTAGCAAAAGCTTGAAATTAAGAAAAATGATCAGCAACGGCAATCTTGTATTAAAGGGGTTCTCTGGGAATTAAGAAAATAAAAATACATAAATATTACTTTATTATAAATATATTCCCAAATACCTTTCATTAGCTGTAATGGCTCATTTTGTCTAGGGAGCAATCATCAGGAGAAATAAAATGGCCGCTGTTCTATTAGTCCACACAAAACCTGTCCTAATCACACAGCCGGATAAGCTACTTCACTACACTGAGGTAAAGAGCTGCCTCATCCTCCTCACTGCTCTGACTGTCAGGAATTATGATCCTGAATACAGTTTAATATGATATTTAGCTGAATCTTTGTGGGAAAGGAGTTCATCAGGAGACATGAAGTACAGAGAGGACGGACAGGACAGACTGTGGTAATGGAGACTGCATACAAGTATGCAGAACATTCTACGCATTTCGAACCACTGGGTTCTTAATCATGACCTGAACATATTATTTCATATATACAGTATATATAACTAATTAAATAATATGTTCAGGCAGGGGCGTAGCTATAGGAGGTGCAGAGGTAGCAGTCACTACCAGGCCCAGGAGCCTGAGGGGGCCCAAAGACCCTTGTGCTGCATAAGAAGACACACAAAGCACTGAGGGAAGGGGGGCCCAAGCTGAACTATTGCACCAGGGCCCATGAGTCTTTATCTATGCCCCTGTGTTCAGGTCATGATTAAAAACCCAGTGGTTCGAAACGCATAGACAGTTCAGTTAGTGTTACTCATGAAATTGTATTTGTAATGGATATTAATAAATTGAAATTTTAGAAGATTGTCTTTGCTGGACATTTTTCTTCAGTCCTCCATACTGAGGTACAGGATACATATCCAGGTACAATGGTACAGGAAACATGATATTTTCAGGATATATAGGATGCAGGCACAAGATCACAGATCTATATCCCAAGTGCCCCTTCCCTGCAAAGGTAAGCCCAAAGGGTTTTCAGGGTGCAGTTACAAATCAAAGGTTTATACCCCCAGGGCCCCCTCCCTGTAAAAGCAAGCCCAAAAAGTTTTCAGGATTCAAATTTTAGGATCAGAGCTTAGGCATAGGATGTAAGTATATACAGGGTGCATGTCTAGCATGACATTGGTAAAGGAAGACGCAGCAGAACAGGTGAAATAGAGCAATTAGTGTTGGTTGTAACACTGAAGGGGCATAATTAACAAAGTGATGTCACTGCAGAGGCATAATGAACACATACAGTGATGTCACTGAAGAGCTATGATGAATACAGTGAAGTCACTGAAGAGGCATGAACACAGTGATGTCACTGAAAAGGCATAATGAACACACACAGTGATGTCACTGAAGAGCTATGATGAATACAGTGATGTCACTGAAGAGCCATGATGAACATTGTGATGTCACTGAAGAGCCATGATGAGCATAATGAAGTCACTGAATAGGCATGAACACAGTGATGTCACTGCAGAGGCATGATGAACACAGTGAAGTCACTGAATTTCCATGAGAAACACACATAGTAATGTCACTGAAGAGGCATAATGAACACACAGTGATGTCACTGAAGAGCCATGATGAATACAGTGAAGTCACTGAAGAGGCATGAACACAGTGATGTCACTGAAAAGGCATAATGAACACACACAGTGATGTCATTGAAGAGCTATGATGAATACAGTGATGTCACTGAAGAGCCATGATGAACATTGTGATGTCACTGAAGAGCCATGATGAACATAGTGAAGTCACCGAAGAGGCAGAATGATGTAGCTGAAATGGAATAAGGAAAATTGTGATGTCAGTGAAGTTGTATAATATACACGCTGATGCCCCAATACAGGAATGTTGCACAAAATGATTCCTAATCACAGGAAGAGTACACACTGTGGACTCAGAGTAGAGACTCAAAACACAAGGAGTGTCAAAGTATAAGTATGATGCGTACAGTGAGGTCACAGTACAAAGGCAATGTATATGGTGAAGTTACAGTACAAGTGTGGTGTACACAGTGAATAAAGCTTTATATTGGTGTCACTCGGCTCTTGTTCCTGATTACAAAGCCTGACTTGATCTTAGTTCTGACCTTGTTCCTATATTTTGCTCTTTTCTTATGCTTGAGTTTTGTTTCCTAGTTTAGTAGATTAGTAGCGCCTAACAAAGCCCCCACCTACAATGTGTTTGTCTTCTATGTATTTCGATAGAAACACAGAGTTATAAACATTCACATGTAGGGCATGCAACAACTGTGCTCTGCCATGTATTGCTTCTATTTTCCTGCACACATTTACAGATGGTATGGCCCACAAGCCTGATACAAATGCACTGGGCCCTGGAGGAGCCAGTGCAGAGGTTAGGAGTGGTAGTGGCCCTAATAAAGTGTACTACCTCAGGCCATTGCTCCCTGAGGATGCCTTCAGTGGAAATGCAGTTGTGAAGAATGAGGCCAGAAGTAAATGTGGAACAGTCTCTTTTGCTAAGTACAAAGCAGTGGCAGTAAGGGAAATGAAGGCATATTGGACAGCTGCAATTCATCACTAGTATTGTACTGGCCTAGTAGTATTCTGGGTGATGGGTGTCTTGGCCGTAGTCCCTCACCACACAGCAATGTCTTTTATGTTGGTGTCAGCTAGTCACTCTGCTGACTGATTCCTCTCATGTATCTGCTTGAAGAAGTCTTTAGTTATTAGCAGGAGCTCAGGTGTGCTTCCTCTCCTTCCTAAGGCTGCTCAGGAACTCCCCATCCTGTCAGGAAGCAAGACCAGTTCACTCTTACCAAGAAGGGGGGAACAGAGTGGTTAGCCCTCTTCCTTGCCAACCACTGCCACCCACGTCCTTAACTGGTGGATATGGCCAAACATACAAAAATATAATACATAACAATACAAAGCATTTACCATATTATAAAACATTGCAGACACCGCTAGGTCTGGAGTGTTATATAAACAATACCAGGTTTTATTTACTTGGTTGTTACTGACTTCTTCTAACTAATACAGTGGTCGCTCAAGTTACAATATTAATTGATCCAGGACAGACATTGTATGTTGAAACCATTGTAACTTGAGTCCATATCTCTATGCAAATCTATAAATATATAAAACAAAAAAAGATGGCAGCACTGGATAGGAATCAATAGTGCAGGCCTGTAGATCTGACAATGCCCATAATATAAAAAGAGAAAAACCCAGGCAGGACTCACTTAAAAAGTAAAAAATTTCCAATTTATTCACACATGCAGGAAGCGCGACTTTTCGCTCTGTATCTGAGCTTGAGAAAGGCTCAGATACAGAGCCGAAACGTCGCGCTTCCTGCATGGGTGAATAAGTATACCGAAACCTGGCAAAGGTGTGAGGTGTGTCCTTGTGCACAAATTATAGACCAATCTCTTTAATTAATGCGGACGTGAAATTGTATTCCAAGATGCTGGCCAATCGTTTGCTGCCTATCCTGTCTCAAGTCATGCACACAGATCAGGTGGGATTTGTCCCGCGTAGGGAGGCTAGGGACAACCTTAACAAGACCCTTCTACTCATGCACCATGTGCATGTTAAATCTATTCCCACTTGCTTGGTCTTGGTCGACGCCGAAAAGGCGTTCGACCGAGTCCATTGGCAATTTTTGAGATCCGCATTGGACCACCTGGGTCTCGGCCCCATCATGCTACAACGGATCTTCGCCCTGTACAAGTCTCCAATGGCTAGAGTGAGGGTTAATGGTCTGACATCTCAACCCTTCACAATTGCAAATGACACGAGACAGGGGTGCCCTTTGTCGCCCTTGCTCTATGTCATCGCAATGGAGCACCTGGCCGTGGCCTTGCGTGCATCTCCTGATGTCTCGGGGGTTGCCCTTGGAGACAACCACTACACATTATCACTTTTCGCTGATGATTTATTACTTTATGTCACAAAGCCTCAGGTGACACTGCCTTCGATATTAAGGGAATTTGAACGTTTTGGAGCAGTTAGCAACTTTAAAGTTAACTACCATAAGACCGAGGCGCTCAATGTTTCTCTCCCTGCTTTGTTCGTGTCCAGCCTCGCAGCAGCTTTCTCCTTTAAGTGGCAAACAGGATCGTTAAAATATCTGGGGATCCATCTGTCATGCTCCATGCCTGAATTATTCTCCCGAAACTATATAGCACTCCTATCCCGCACTTTGGCTGATCTTAAAGCTTATGATAGGTCGCTGCTGTCGTGATTTGGACGGATCAACGTAGTGAAGATGGACATACTCCCTCGGCCTAGTAGTATTCTGGGTGATGGGTGTCTTGGCCGTAGTCCCTCACCACACAGCAATGTCTTTTATGTTGGTGTCAGCTAGTCACTCTGCTGACTGATTCCTCTCATGTATCTGCTTGAAGAAGTCTTTAGTTATTAGCAGGAGCTCAGGTGTGCTTCCTCTCCTTCCTAAGGCTGCTCAGGAACTCCCCATCCTGTCAGGAAGCAAGACCAGTTCACTCTTACCAAGAAGGGAGGAACAGAGTGGTTAGCCCTCTTCCTTGCCAACCACTGCCACCCACGTCCTTAATAATACCAGGTTTTATTTGCTTGGTTGTTACTGACTTTTTCTAACTAATACAGTGGTCGCTCAAGTTGCAATATTAATTGATCCAGGACAGACATTGTATGTTGAAACCATTGTAACTTGAGTCCATATCTCTATGCAAATCTATAAATATATAAAACAAAAAAAGATGGCAGCACTGGATAGGAATCAATAGTGCAGGCCTGTAGATCTGACAAAGACCATAATATAAAAAGCAATGTAATAAATGCTAGGATTGGGTGGGCACACTTTCATCAGGTGTTATGGCTGTCTATGTAGTAATCAATAAAATTATCTACGGTATATAGATAGAATATTAACAATTAGTATATATAGATGGACACATGATAAAATTAATTTATATTGTTTATTATGTTAATCCTAATAGTAAAAGGTATACCGGGCCCAGTTCTTTTTTAAAAAAAACATACAATATTATGTAAAAAAGACAATAGTATCAAGTAGACAAAAAAGTATAAAAGATAACAAGTTTAAAAATGGAAAAATGAAAAAAATGAAAAAAATAATAAAAAAATGGAAAATGTGAACAAAAATGTAAAAAATGTAAATAAATGTAAAAAAAATGAGAACTGAAATATAAAACAAGTCCAATATTAAATTGTCCAATGGAGTATAATATAATTCAGTCTGATCACTGTTGTGTAAATATACCAAATATGAATGTAATGGTATAGATCACAATATCTCTATTTGTATGATTGGGTTCAGTGGATCTCTATATGAATATCACAATGTCTCTTTCTGCATAGATGGGTTCGGTGGATCATATGCCGACTCAGGGTATATTATCTCAACTTAGGGTATAATGGTACCAGTCCAATAGATTTGTAAGTGTGGGTTTACAATACTGTATTAACACATTCAGTGATCCGTTAGGCTCGGTACTTTACCCCCTCCTTTGATGTATGTCGCGTATCGTCCGATATGGCCTTTCTCCGTCTCCTCCACCTGGCGGTGCTTAGTGTTGTAGCGCACGCGCGCTTGCCGGTGTTTGCAATTTATCCTCGTGGCGTCCCACGTGGATGCTGGCTAAGTGCTGTAGTGTGCGCTGGATCCCGATCAGCGGCACAGTGTTGAGGCAGGTTTAGAGTCAGCGTCACAGTATTGGAGCAAGTTCTTTGGTATAGATGGAACTTGTTTGATATGCTGGATGGTAGTTGTGGATACGCTGAGTAGTAGTTACTTGGTACAATTTCTCATTGGATCTCCTTCTCCCATAATATAAAAAGAGAAAAACCCAGGCAGGACTCACTTAAAAAGTAAAAAATTTGCAATTTATTCACACATGCAGGAAGCGCGACTTTTCGCTCTGTATCTGAGCTTGAGAAAGGCTAAGATACAGAGCCGAAACGTCGCGCTTCCTGCATGGGTGAATAAGTTGCGCATTTTTTACTTTTTAAGTGAGTGCTGCCTGGCTTTTTCTCTTTCTATGCAAATCTAGTAATCCAAAGCCCTAAAACATCATCTCAAGCGAAGAGAAAATTAAGATTTAAGACAAATAAGCAAATAACTAAAGTCCTTAAATATAACAGTCAGGAGAGATGCTGAAATCTGTAAATCACTATCTATCATGAGGACAGGAGCTTCTTGAGGGTCCTGTACAATACATAATGTACCAGAAACATAAAATGGAGCGGCCTTCGCCTGAGATCCAAGTAAGCAGCTCATCCTGGCACAGACAGAGGGCAGTACAGAACATGTAGTACCTCACTGTACTATAAAGAGGAGCTACTAGACATCAAATACAGGTATTTTAACCTAAAAATGGTCATGTTGATTGGTTGAGTCTGAGGCGTTGTATATGCCAGGAAAGACCATTGTAAGTTGACAATCTTGTATCCCGAGGCCATTGTATCTTGATGGACCACTATATCTCTTCATTGCAGCTATGCAGTCATCCACAGATGAGATCTTTCAGCAGGTATATGCCTGTGTTGCAAAAGTCATATTGACCACGAATGGTTCTACAAACTGAACATTGGTTTGGCTCACTGTAGCGACCTGGCCAGTGACCAAATGACTGTGAATGAGATTACAACTGCAGTTATTCTGAGCTGGATAACTGTCAAACATTGGAATCGGTGCAGTCTAGAATCACTATGGTACATGCTTTATTCAGTCATTTTGCCAAAGCTACTGAAAATGATTCTTTTTTTGTTTTAGGTTCAAAATATTTGTTATTGTTGGTAATTACTATAATTGTAGCAATTACTTTACTTTAGTATGACAAAAGATATCAGTTAAATGCCTCTTTCCTGATGAGCACACAACAAAAGATACAAAGAAGAAACCGGCAATATTCTCATGTATCATCAGATACTGCTGTTGGTGAGGCTGAGGTGCATGACGAAGAAAGCAGAAATTACAGGGACTGATCCAGAGGATGTGATAAAACATCAGCTTTATTGCAGCATATACATTAAAAACTGTGCATCATTGGAGCAGTCTTGAAGCGTTTCGAACGTACAACCGTCTTAATCATAGAGTGACAAACATTAGAAAACTCTGCATTAATAAGAAGAGGTTCCACCAATGAAATTTTCAGGACAAGGCTGATTTACACAGGTGTGAGAATAATTTAATCACCTAGTGGACGTCCCCTTAAAGCGCACCACATATAAAAACATCAAAATATTAACTGATCGTGAAAAATTATGGGGCATGTGTAATATAAAGATATATGTATAACATAATAAAAGAGTCAGATCTGTATACAGCCTTTAATAATGTGTCAATAGATCTTTATGATATTTAAAGGGGTTTTCCAAGACTTTAAATACTGATCGTTGGGGGGTTAGACACCAAGGACCCCTGTCGATCAGCTGTTTGAGAAGGTAGCAACGCCTGCAGTAGCGCTGTGGCCTTCTCTCTGCTTTCCCTAGGCCAGTGATGACATGTTCATCATTCACATGGCCTAGGCGCAGCTCAGCCCCATAGAAGTGAATGGTGGGCTGAGAACGATACCAATGCCTATAGAACAGGGACCATGGAGCTAATAAAATTTGCGGAATATCCCTAAAGACACCGTTGTTTCAATTACTGTATATGTGTGACTATGTTGTCCTTATGTTCAGTCAGTCCAAAACTATACTATGTATGTTCTCCTGATATGATCCTGTGTTTATATGCATTTGGTAGACGATGAGTGAGCCACATTGGAAGCAGGGAAAGGTTCAAGTGAATGCATTGTGTATACAGCACTGAATATTCAAGTTGGCACTAGAAAAAAAAAGTCACAGAAATGTATGAAATTCTGTTGTGGCAGGACACCCACTAAGCTGCTCAGGAGAACATCTTAAATTTCTTTTAGGGCACATGTGGAACTCATCAGGTACCCTAGTGCCTTAAGTGCAGAGTGCACTAGCAAAACTTAAGAGTCACTGGAATGCTGATGTGAAAATGACAAACATGCAGGCACATAGCCCCAGCAATAATGAGCTTTCGCCCTGGCCCTAAAAGAACGACTAAGGGGATGACTCATTGTCTGAGCTGGTGATATTACTCTGCCACCAGTGCCTGTACTCAACTGTAGCCAAACCTCTAACCAGGGATTATAAGTATGGTGAAGTGCAATGATTCATCGATGAGAATTTTCAATTTAACAAAAAGCCATGAAATGGGTATTGTGGCTTTCTTACCCACATATTCCAGTTCAAGAATGCATAGCAAGTGCAACATGTTCTACCGCTAAGCTGGAAATATTTTATAAAAAAAAGATAAAACTACCAGATGTGAATAAAAATCTGTAACAGTAACAATATTGATAATATCCATAGTAGACACAAATGTGAAAAATAGGAAACCTGATAAAGCAAAATCACTAAAATCACATCTCCGTTAAAGGGGTTTTCCATGATATTACTACGATGACATATCCTCAGGATAGGTCATCAGTGTCTGATTGTTGGGGTTTCGACACATGAGATACTGCTGATCAGCTTTTTTGAGAAGGCACCAGCACTCCTGTGAGCGCTGCAGCCTTCTCTGTGCTTACCAACTAAAATCTTGGAAAAACCCCTTTAAAGGTAATCTACCAGACTTGCCGTATCAGGCATTGCTGGATACCGCCGCACACAGCCGGATCCCCACTGACTATAGCAGGATATGATGGTAACATGGCAGCTTTTTAGCTTTCTGATGCAGTGGTATTTGTCCACCAGCATTTATTCTGGAAAGCTGCTGGATCGCAATATGGCCAAATGATGTGCTATACACGTGTTTAAAGGTATTGTCACAATGACCTCTGCACAGAGAATGTCTAGAAATCTCTCTTACAACAGTCAATGGATCAGCTCCAGACTATTACTGCTGATGTGACTGCTGTAAAGGATATCTCTAAAAGCTGTTAGAAGCAGCTCAGACAAGATGGCTGCCCCTATAATCATGTGCAGAAAATACAATTAAAAAGTCTACAATCAGAACATAAAAACTGATATCTGATGAGGTGATACATCCCCTTAAAGCGGTTTTCTGGGATTTTGACCTATCCTCAGGACAGGTCATCAGTATCAATTGCAGCGGTGAGCAATGTAATTACAAGAAGCCATCCCATTTACTTTAATTGGAAGACTCCTTCCTATTCAAGTGTATACTACAGGGCCGTCCCATAGAAGTGAATGGGACCAGGGGTGCACCACCAATGAGGCGAGGTGAGGTGATGTCGACGGTAAGCAGGTAAACAATGAAGGGAAGGCTGCGCTGGCGGGGGTGCTGGGCGTTGGACCGATCTGATATTGATGACCTGAGGATAGGTCATCAGTATTAAAATCCTGGAAAACTCCTTTAAGTTATCCATATAGATTAGATAAATGTGAGGCGAACCCACTAATTTCGGTGGGACTGGTTGACCATCTAACGTGTATCAGTACTTCCTGACTCTCCCTATATGACAGATGTAGAGAAAGATAAATCTAGTCAAGCTAGTTTCACACTAGTGTTAGGCATCTCTGGCAGGTGTCTGGATCCAGCATTGCTGGACACTACTTGTCACCTGGCTGATTCACGGCATATTTGTCAGGTTTTATTTATATTATCCACTTACATAGCGCTGCTATATTCTGCTGCACTTTACAAACATTAGCATCAAGCTGTCCCCAATGGGGCTCACAATCTAAGTTCCCTATCATGATGTCTTTGGAGTGTGGGAGGAAACCGGAGTACCCGGAGGAAACCCATGCAAACATGGGGAGAACATACAAACTCCATGCAGATGTTGTCCTTGGTCGGACTTGGGCCCCAGTGCTGCAAGGCACCAGTGCTAATCACTGAGCAACCGTGCTGCTCCTGTGGGTTGCAGCCGGATCTCCGCCAGTCCCCATTATAGTGAATGGGGCCGGACAGCAATGCCGGAATGCAGAGATCCAGCAGGTTGTTCCCTGCTGAAACAGCCTGCCTGATCTCAAAATGCTAGTGTGAAACTAGCCTAAGGATCCAGACGTTGAATTTTAACTACACATATTTTATGTGATCGCTATTGTATCCAGTAATGAAAGTACTTTTCCAATATAATTTTATATGATCCATTCTGTGAAGAAAGTTGGAAGAATATGATATTACGGAGCCTATTTACTGAAGTTTACTGTGAGTAAAAAAGATCTATTGAAACCAACTTTTTTTACGGAAAAAAAGATGAAGGAAGATATTTTTTGCCACTTCCGCAGATCTGTAACTGGCTCTTATGCCTCCTTCTTCACCCGCCTTTTTCAGACCCATCATCACTATGACATCAGCATTTCAGGCTGGAGTCCAAAACATCTGCAGATATCGTGAGCTCAGCTACAGGGCGGCAAAGGAATAACATACTCCACCAGACAAGGGGATGAGAGGATCCGCAGCATAGGAGGGGAGAGCAGCCAACTCAATAACACAGGGAGCAGCACTGAGGGCTTGAAAGAAAGGGTCAAAGAAGTTCAAAGAAGGTGTGAGAAGAACACAGAACCAGAAATAAGAGAGTGTTACACAGAGGGAACCGGCGAGGACCCACACTGGGAAACATCCCTTTGGCATGGCAGGAGTTAAGCTACAGGAAATAAAGCTGGATTGAGAGGAAGAAGTTGTTACACTCATGGAAAAGAATAGCAGATATGGGGGAGGGCGAGAGGAGAAAGGGAGGAGATTGACATTTACAATAAATGCGTGGAGAAAAGGGAGAACTCGTATCTGTATCATATATATATATATATATATATATATAAAGAATGAACTTCTAAAAATTTTTGTTTCTGATTTGTCAGATTTAAAAAAAATTAGATTTGTGCTTAACAGTTTTAACAAACAGCGTGTTTAAAACACTGTGCCATTGCATTTGTTAAGCTTTTTTAAAATGAAAAAAATTTCCAAAAAATGTTCCTTTTTGGGTGCAGAGGGTGTTTAACCCTTTCATGACTGGACCTATAAAAGGCCTGAATGTCCAGGCAACGTTTTGTGATTTGGGCACATGGTGGTTAGTGACCCTATTTTTTTTTTTTTGTTTGAATACAAAAATAATTTTTGCAATTTTTTTTACTTGACACTTAGGACTTATTATTAGAATGGTTTTTTTAAAGATATTTTATATTTTTTTAGGGGTAATTTAGACAAAAACCGCTAATTCTTATTAAAAAAAAAGTAATTTTTTTAAATTATAGATTTTTATTTTTTAAATATTAAAACTGACACACAAATTAATTATTGCAATGGGTTCCCTATTTGATGACGATTGTTTTGATATATAACATGTATAGATTTTATTTAATGGGGCGACTATGGTGACTGTTTCCATTGGGGACTGCGTGTTTAATTATTATTATTTTTTTACACTTTTTTTGTTTGTTTTTTATTTATTTTTTTACTTATATATTAATTTATTTTTGACAAATAATATGTCCCCCAGGAGGTCATTAAAAGACCTCTGGAGGACATTGACTTTTTTTAACACTTTTTTTTCCCACTGTTTCCACTGTAACTGGGGCATCCACAGGAGCCCCAGTTACAGGGGAAAACAGCCCCCTGGGGGCTCATTAGACACAGGCAGAGCTGATCAGGGTCTCCTTAGACCCTGCAGCACTGCTCTGGCCCCGGGGACTAACACAGGAAGCGGCGCTGCCGCTTCTTTGCTGCTCCTCCATGCGCCCAGGTAAGACTGTCCTCCGGCTGAGGAGAAGACAGAAGCGGTAATAAACCGCTCCTGTCTTCTCCTCAGGTTCCCCGCTCTGTCTGTGAGCCGGGACCCGACCTGCTCCTGCTAGATTGCAGGAGCAGGAGCTTTAATCCCAGCGCTGATCAGTGCTGGGATTAAAGGGCCGCCTGCACGTGTATATACGTGCTATCTGCACGGGGCATGTGCAGATAGGACGTATATACACAGATGGCGGTCGTCAAGGGGTTAATCAATCAGTTAATCATTAAAAAAAAATGCATTTACTGACAAGGGTATACTACTGCAGTTATTGCAGTAAAATGCGTTCATTAACATGAGTATACTAATGCAGTTATTGCAGTAACATGTGTTTTCTGTAACCGCCTGGTATCTTGGAGTAATACAATGTGTTATTAAAATGCACTAAAAAGCCCAATTACAAACAGTAGGTAAATTGAAGAAACTGTTTTTTAGAAAAAAGAAAAAAAGAGGAAACTGCTTTTGGCGCATCAATAGCAAAATGTATGCTATTGATGCAGGAGGTGCTGGCAATAGGCCTATGAACTGTAGAAACTTGAGATAAAACAAAACAAAACGCTGGCTGGCTGTTCATTTAGGCTACTTTCACACTAGCGTTTTAAAATTCCAGTATTGAGTTCCGTCATAGGGGCTCAATACCGGAATAAAACGCTTCAGTTTTGTCCCCATTCATTGTCAATGGGGACAAAACTGAACTGAAGACAACGGAATGCTCCTGAAAGCATTCCGTTCCGTCTTCAGACCGGAGAACAAACCGCAGCATGCTGCGGTTTGCTCTCCGGTCCAGGCATCCGCACCAAGACGGATCCGGAATGACCCCCAATGCAAGTCAATGGGGGTGGATCCGTCTGGTGTGACCATAATGGTAACCGGATCCGCCCTCCATTGACTTTCAATGGAGTCCATTACGGATCCGGCTACACATAGACACATACAGACACAGACATACACATAAACATACACACACATATAGACATACAAACACACATACATACTTACATGCACCCCGGCAGGTCTTCGGAGCGTCAGAGGGACAGGACGGCGCGCACAGATGACGATTCCACCAGGCGCCCAGCAGAGGGCGCTGTGGGGAATCGTGACCTGTGTGAGCCGTCCTGTCCCTCTGACGCTCCGAAGACCTGCCGGGGTGCATGTAAGTATGTATGTGTGTTTGTTTGTCTATATGTGTGTGTATGTTTATGTTTATGTGTATGTATGTACTGTGTGACATGTGTGGGGCCGGAGCGCGGTTCCGGCTCCACACGTCACTGCGGCAGGCCTGATCCGGCAGCACCCTTCACCTGCCGGATCAGGCCTGCCGCCAGTGTGAAAGTAGCCTTACAGAAAAAAATGCTATCAGATCGCAAGCTGTGCACAGAATGGAGTTTTGCTCATTCTACAAAAGACCCTTCCAGAATCCTGCCCCTGATTGACTGATTAGGCTGTCCATCAGCCTTCTGACCAGTTTCATCTGATCCTTTATCTTCATCTATTTCTACTGTTTTCTCCACCAATTCTCACAGTAAAATGGCACTGGCGCAGTTTCTGCATGATTCATCTAAAACAAATTGCCAAAACTTTTTATTCATTTGTAATTTTTTTTTAATTTTTGTGAAATTCATAGCAAATTAGTTTTAGCATCGACTCACTCATTACTTGGACCACTGTGGCCCAACAGATTTAGAATAATTTATACTAGAAAACTGGCATACATTATAACTGAACTCTATTCCAGTGCCTAGCTGGAGTAGATTTCAGTGCCTGCCGCACAGAGAGCAGAAGATGCCACAAATTTATTACAAGTTGTGTGCCTCTTAATAAATTGGTGCAATCTTCCTCAAGTGGGCTTTTTACTAAGACTGGCGTGACAGACTTTAGTAAATGAGCCCCTATGTGTGAAACCACCCAGGTTCTGGTATTTTTTCCAAAGTCTAAGATCCTCCAATGTAGTAGCAGATGTCTGCTAGTAATTACTGATACATCTCTGTGGGCACTTAAAGCGGTTATCCCAAAGGATAGCGATAATGTCTGATTGGTGGGACCAACTACTTGGACCCCTGTTGATGATGAGAGCCCTGTTTACCCTCTTTTGAATGCAGCTGCGCTCATGCATCTGCGCATCGCTCCATTCTAGTCAACTCTATGTGACTGCTGAAGATAGTCGAGTGCTTATCTTCACCAGCCCCACCGAGTTGAATGGAGCAGCAGCGCACATGTGCGACCACTGCTCCATTCAAATGGAAGAACATGGGGCTCCTGTTCTCATGATCAGAAGGGACCCTAGTAGTTGGACCACTGCTGATCAGGCACTTAAACTGGATTTACACGTGATGATTCTGCAGTTGACTGTGAGGAAGGAAGCGTTCCTTCCCGACAGTCAACTGCTCGTTTAGTGAAGGAGACTACTGCATTTACATCCAGCAATCTCCTTCACTTCCTATTGCTATCCCTCATCCTCATACAGAATCATGGTTTCTGAGCAGCATATCGCTGTTTAGACCATATGATCTGTTGCCCAGAAACTATGATTGGTGGTAAGTGCCAGAACCACAGGATCACCCGATGAACAAACGAAACACTCATTCATCGGCGGCACATTCACACAGGCAGATTGTCAGAAACGGTTGTTCCCGATAATCTGAACAATTATTGGCGTGCAAATTCAGCTTTATCCTCTATCCTGTGATAGGAGATACATGTTTGTCATTGGACAACCCCTTTAAAGCTCATAAGTAATGATCACCTAAATATTTTTCTCAGGGCCCTTTTTCCCCGATAACTGTCCCATGTACAGCGGATCCCCTGAGGAATGAGCAAATGCATGGAGATAATGTAACATGCTGCCCATGTCAGGTGCAAATCCAGGACCCCAGCACAGCAAGACAAAAGTGCTAACCTCTGGGCCAACATTTTATTTTCAAATGTTCTCTTATATAAAGCAGAATTGGAAAGAAAAAGATTGAAATGTTTGTTAATTCAAGGGTACAAGCATAATATATGAACAAACAGCAATAAATACATTGGGGGAGATTTACTAAGCTAAATTCTGGCTTAATTTGTGCTAAAAAAAACAAAACAAACAAACTGGTGTCCATCTATGAAGTGTGTTAGACACTTTTTGTGCCATTCACTGCTATGTGAATTCCAAAAATAGGCGGGCGAGCGCACTCAGCTATATTCAGAAGCCCGGTAGGGGTGAATTAAGAATACATACACAGCCACCTCTATGGGACTGCCAGAAACAGCGGTGAATGGAGGGTGGACACGCATGCCCAGCTGCTCTCTGTTCATTTCTGGGGTCCTGTCCTGGAGACAGGATCGGATCCGAGACATGGGACTCACACCTATCGGACATTAATGAAACATCATAGCAATACGCCATCAATCTCTGAGATGGAATACCCCTTTAAGCCGAGTTTATATTTTTGTTTCAATAATCTAGAACACCGCAGCTTACCTGCGTTCTACAGATCCCTAAGTTTGATTGAGACCCTTGCTCTGTTTTGCTTGTAATAGAGAAAGTATGGAGAAATGGCAGAGAGTATAATCCCTTAGCTGGGCCCCTGGGTTCAAAGGAGTCCGAGGCTCCTGAAATCTACAAACTGGGAGATATGTTAGGAATTCTGGTTTGGATGGGGGGCTCAGAATGGGTCCCAGCTGTGCTAGCTATTGCTGAGGAATGTTCCCCGCACCACTGCCACACACAGTCACTACAGCACAGCCAACACAACGCAGGGAGTGTTAGGCTATCTTCCTCTGACTGGCTATGTCACATTCCTCACAAGTCTCCATTTACAGGACATGGCCCTGGGAAGACTTGACATAATACTTTGAACTAGGGACCTTTACTTTTAAAGGACTCCCTGACAATAAGTCTGGTCATAGAGCCTAAATAACCAAATCTGATATTATAGACGGTTTCAAAATAAAATCAGGATTTGTAACGTAATAAAATTTCTATCAAATATACTACTTCTGCATAAAAAAACAGCAGAAACAGGCCACTTTCTCTAATGACACTGGTTGACAACTATTCCCCTTTCACATAAATATGTATTAATCTTGTGGTTTGAGTAGTTGGAGCTCAGTGGTTTTGGCACAGTGGAAACCCTGGATGTAACAAGGTAAAAATAACAAAAAAAGAAATCATATCATCTCCAAACTTCAACTTACTTTATGAACCGGGTAGCACGGTGGCACGGTGGTTAGTACTGTTTCCTTGCAGTGCTGGGGTCCTAGGTTAGACTCCGACCAAGGACAACATCTGCATGGAGTTTGTGTGTTCTTCCCGTGTTTGCGTGGAAAATGGAATTACTGAAATTTAGGATTACTGAAGAGAAAAGCAAAGTACACCTGAGGAAGTGTTCAAATAAAAAATATATACAAGTGGTCAATACTCGCTAGGATATGCCCCCAATGTCTGAGAGCTGTGGGTCCCAGAATTCCAGAGCCCACAAAGTGAAGTTAGGTGAAAAAAAAAACATCACCCAACATAAAAACAATAGGTTGTTTTCTGATGACATGTTCCCTTTAAACAGGATTAGTTAAATCTGCCCCATAATGTTTAAAGGGGTTGTGTCATCTCATACATTGAGGGCATATTGTTAGGATATGACCCCAATGTCTGATAGGTGTGGGTTCCTCCGCTTGGACCTGCACCTGTCTTTAGAACGGAGCCCTCAAAGTGAAGGAGGGCATACCGCGCATACATGGCTGCCCTTCATTCATTTCTATGGAAGTGTCACATTGAAGTAAATGGAGCGGTGGCCGCGCTTGTGTGGTGCACTTCCCATTCATTTCAATGGGACTTACGAAAATAGGTGAGTCTGCTGCTCAGCTTTTTTCGGCATTCCCATAGAAATGAATGGAGGGTGGCTGCACATGTGCAGTGTGCCCTCTTTCACTTTGTGGGCTCCATTCTAAAGATAGGTATGGGACTGACCTGCACCTATCAGACATTGTGGGCATATCCTAGCGATATACACCCAACGTATGAGATGACAAAACCCCTTTAACACCTTCACGACATGTAACATACTAGTACCTCACATATTGGGTCTTTAATGATGGTGCCTGCTCTGGAGTGGGCGCCATAGCAGCTAGGTACACAACAGATACCCAGGACTAATGTCCACAAACATCGGTAATGCCGATCGCGGCATTTTAACACCTCAGATGTCGTGGTCAAACGTGGCCATGGCATCTGGAGATACAAAAACCCAGATCAGCTCTGCAGTGAGGCTGAACAGGGTTGTATTCATCCTGTAACTGGGACTAATATGTCAGAAGGAATCAGCCATTAAAAAATGTAATATTAAATCCCCCCTAAAGGTCTTGTATACATCCCCCAGTATCAAAACAACCATTATGGAAAGGGGACATCATTTAAACAAGTATTTTAGTTGCTCTTTGTGGTGTTAAAAACATGCAATTTTTCCTTTTGTTTTACATTTTCCAAGGTTTAAAATAAAAAAAAAAACTTTAAAATAAAAATGATGTAAAAATAAAGTCCCATACATCACTGAAAAAAGGAACAAATATATTTACACAACTAAATGGGAAAAAAAAAGCTATGGCTTTCAGAAGTCGCATGTGCTAAAAAAAACAAAACAGCAAACATGTCTGGTCAGGAATGGGGGCAGATGATTGCCTGAAAGACCGGCTGCATGAACGAACAATCACTACGTACGATTGTTCTTGTTCTTTCCATCATTATTGGCAGCACATCCCATGTTTAAAGAGCCGATGTGCTGCCAACAATTCATAAATTTCAGTTCACATAAAAGATAATTTGTAGGCTGATCGCTCCTTGAGGCAGTGATTGGGGACGGGCACTGACAATTACGATTGCCCGATCATGCTTCCATATAACAGGCACTTCAGTTGACTCAGTATCTCAGAAAATGTGGCATCATAATGAAAGTGACACTGGATAATGATTCTACTAACAATATCTTTATTGCATGATGTATGTGCTGTCAGCCAGTGTCTGCAGGTGGCCGTGTCAGTCTTTGTTTGTATGGTGTAAAATTTGTCAAACACATTAATTGGACGTTATTATGATGCCAGGGCTGATCTTGCCAATGCACTTGAGGGGCAGACCATCAGGATTTTTCTAATTTAGTACAATGTGTGTTGCCAAATTGACAATAAAACGCTGCCTGATGCAACCTCCAGTTGGCAGAGGGTCTTATTTGTGGCCGACTCCAGCTCTACTGCTTGTAGATATATGACACCTCTCAGTAAATGAAGTCACACCATTGTAGTTATCATCCTCTTTGGTTATCTCGCTGACGGACATGGCTTAGCAGGAAAGTTGGCATTGCCTATGATGAGCCATTTAGCACCAAAATTGTGCCACAATTCTAGTTTAAAACACCTTCGCAAACTAATGTAACCAGTGAGTAAGGGCTCGTTCACACTACCGTATTTTTCTTTCCGTGTCTGTTCCGTGTTTTTGCGGACCGTATGCGGAACCATTCATTTCAATGGGGCCGCAAAAGATGCGGACAGCACACGGAGTTGCTCTGTTCCGTAGACCCGCACGTGTCATGTCCTATTCTTGTCCGTTTTGTGGACAAGAATAGGCATTTCTATAATGGGCCACCCGTTCCGTTCCGCAAAATACGGGATGGTCGGTTGAACGAGCCCTAAGAAAAAGGTGTCTATCCCTGCACCACATTTGTCATCCAGCCTGAGCCCCTGTGATATATCTGTGAAGGTCTACACAAGCTTACACCATCTTTACAATTAGTAAATCTGCCCCATTGTATTTGTTATTTTGCTGATTTAGTAAAAAACTTACCGTCCTGTTGGTGCAATGTTGGGAGGAATAAAACCACATCATAATACTTTGCATAATTCCTCCATATATACTAAATGCCAATAAAGAGACACTTTCATCGGTAGCACGATGCCAGCATTAAAGGGAGTCTGTCACCTCATTTTCACCAATATAACTAACACTACTGCCCCATAGAAGATTGCAAACACTTTCCAAACATACCTGTGTGCACTTTGTGTCTTTTTTCCAAGTCCAGGAAAAGCACTTTTATTCTGCTTTAAAACAGCTCCCAAGTGCCCAGCTGAAAGTTAAACTAAAAAAAAGCTTTCACTCCTGACTTGATTTCTAACAGCTATATCTTCTGACATAGTGGATATAATGCTGTGGATCTGGTATAGTTTGAAAGGTTGGAATGCCAGCTTTCAAACAAGGGCAGGTTCTTATTTCTAGTGGCTACCAATCCTAAGATATGAGCAGCTAAAGCAGCCCTTCCCCCCTTCAGTCTGGTTTGCTTTGGGCACTTGCAGCAGCAGAGCCGGGCACTTGGGAGCTGTTTTCCAGCAGAATAAAAGTGCTTTTGCTGGACATGTAATACAGAAACACAAGTGCACACAGGTATGTCTGGGATGTGTCTGCAATCTTCTGTGGGGCACTGCTCTTAGTTATATAGGTGAAAAACAGGTGACAGTCTCCCTTTAAACTCAGCAAAGTACTTGGCAAACACCTCATGTTAGCACCTGAGGAAAAGACGTCTGAAATCACTGCTTGTCACTGCTTTATGCGGCCCTCAGTGAATGCTACATAGGGGTATGTCAATTTACCTTCGAAAGATTTATTTTCCATTTAGGTTGAATGCTTCAACAGACATCTGGGGCTATCAATTTCATAATTAAAGGGTTGTATCAGGAACGGCACCTCACTGCTGAGCCTCGGCGGTCACATACCATCCCTGCACAGATCACCACTGAGTCCACCGAGGATAGGTCAATATATAGCCTGCCCAACCCCTTTAAATAGACTGTCAAGCTGAAAATAAAGTCTTTAAATTTAATTTAAATAGCAATTAACAAAGATGTCCTAATGCTTGACTTCCAGGATACTCCACTGAAAAATATGAGTAAGTTGTATTGCTATTTAAAACACATTCAAAGATATTTTTGAGCTGGACAGCCCCTAAACCCAACAAAAGCCTCCCCACCCAGATGGATCAATTATATTATTCTGGAATGCAATAAGCTGTATCTGTATCTGTAAAGTAGTACAGGTTGGATATTGCGTCCCCTAAACCACTATAAGCTAACGTTTCTATCACCCCTTCCATTCTTACTTCAGACTGGTTTGTATAGGTGGTTATTTGTTCTACATTAGGGTCTTGCTAATTGTAATCAGTTATTTGATTTAATATTTCTGGCTGCACGTTTTTTCTGCCTAGGTAAAGAGGAAATAACAGTGCTGCACACAGATTTTGTTATTTCACTCACTTATATAGCGCTGACATATTCCACAGCCTTTTGAAGACATTACCATCACTTGCTTCCCACAGTGGGGCTCACAGTCTAAATTCTCTCTCAGTATGTCTTTAGACTGTGGGAGGAAACTGTAGTACTCAGAGGAAACCCACATAAACTCCATATAGATGTTTTTTGAATCAACCAAGGACAGAACCAGTGGAGGTGGAACCACAGAGGAAGAGAAAATTTAGGTAAATACATTCTATTCTATTTCCATAATTTTTGTTACTTTTGTAAAAGTTGTGAATCTTAAAGTGTAATTGTAGTTTCATTTTTTAATGTTTAGAGACAGTGATTTTAAGTGATTTTGTAATAAACTCTGTTAAGGAATTATGTGAACTTTTATTAGAAAACTGAATGTAAATTCTGTCTAACTGTAAGAAGCAGAGGCAGGCTCCTCAGCCTGCCTATCCTCTTTCTGCCTCAGCTGCTGCCTCCACAACTGTAATATATTTTACTAAAAAGGATATGAAGAGAATTTATCAAACTCTGCACTCCAGAATTCCGAATTAAAAAGTCACAAAATTGGGATTTTTTTTACCTTTTGGGCTTATATGCGGCAAAAAAAATTTTTTAGCATCTTTACACCAATCACTCATTTTTCAAAGTAGGTTGGAATGTGTGTGTGGTTAGCCTGTTTAGCTATTTTAATTCAGATTTATCAACTGCAACTTTTTAAAAAGTTGCAAAAATTGTCTCAATCTTAATCAAGTAAGGAGGCGGCATAGAAAGTTCAGTAACATCTCAAGACAGAAGTTATAGACTTAAAGGGTTTATCCACTTTTGTAATATTGATAAGCTATACTCAGGATAGGTCATCAATATCAGATCAGCAGGATCGTGCAAGCGCTGCCTTCCCTTCAATGTTTACCTGCTCACTGTCTACATTGCAGTGGCGATCAGGTGTAATTACACCTAAGCTGTCCCATTCACTTCTATAGGACGGCTCCTTCCTATATACTTCAGGAGAGGTAATCAATATTTAAAAATATTCACCAAATTCATCATTGTGCTGCATTTAATACATTTGGTCTAGATTATGGCTATGCATACTCAATAAAAACCTATGATAAACTCCCCCCTATGTTTGCCAGCCTAAATCATCTGCTGCCAATTCTGATTGTTCCCAGTGTGTTCCTGGTTAGTTGGTAAGCACCAGGCAAATAGAGGACAGCAGGACTGCCAGCTATCAGGGCTGACCATAATTGTACAGGAACTCAGGCAGAAGGCTTTGGCTTTTGATAGCTCCTCTCCACTCTCCTCTATCATCCTGGTGGTTACTAACTAACCAGGAACATTCCAGGCAGTGCAGGGCAGAGCTGGGGCAGGGAGATTAGAGGCAGGCTGATAAGCATCTTAAAGCTAGTTGTCACTTTGCATGCAGTTTTGTAATGAAAGTCTGCATAAAGTATATTACAAAATCACTTAAAATGAACGTCCCTACTCATAAAAATAGAAAATAAATAAAATGACAGTTGCATCTTAAAGTTTTACTATTTAGGTACTTTGTGTTGCTTGATAAGCTTTCCTCAGAAGACTCTGATCTAAGTAAGGCTTCTTTCACACGAACGTTGTGTTTTGCGGTCCGCAAATTGTGGATCCGCAAAACACTGATACCGGCCTGTGTGCTTTCCGCAATTTGCGGACCGCACATGCGGGAATATCATAGAAATGTCTATTCTTGTCTGCAATTGCGGACAAGAATAGGACATGTTCTATTCTTTTTGCGGGGCTGTGGCACGGAGCAACGGATGTGGACAGCATATGGTGTGCTGTCCGCATCTTTTGCGGCCCCATAGAAGTGAATGGGTCTGGATCTGAGCCGCAAAATATTCACACTTCCCTCCCGACAATCGTCTGCCACATTGGGTTGTACAATACAGCCTTAAATTTCTTCAGTTCATCACAAGTGAAAGACTGACCCATTTCTAATTTTGGACAAAAGAGGACTTTCAAGAGCGTTTCAAACATGTCATATAAACAAGTTCAGATGTGTAAATATTATCACAAGCAGGGCCGCACCGCCAATTAGGCGAAGTGAAGCGATCGGCTTCAGGCGGCGCAGCCCTGGAGATAAGTGAGGGCGGCAGCAGAGGCAGCGGGAGATGAGCGCTTCCATTGTGGAAGCGCTAATCTCTATATTCAGCTGTATCGCCGTCCTCAGGACAGCGATATGCTGGAGGCTGCAGCAGGGCACAGGAGCATCGTCTCCCTGCTCCGCTCCTTCTGATAGGCTTCAGGCCTCCTGGCTGTAGCTTATCAGAGGCCAGCTCAGGCAGTGCAATGATGTCATTATCATCGCGCCGCCTGAGCCGGGCAGCACACAGTGCGGGACACAGGCTGGAAGAGGCCTGCATCACATCGCTGAAGGTGCCATGGAGGTAAGTATGTTAGTTTATTTTTTTTATTTGGCACCCTGCAGTTTTGCCAACTTAAGAAAGAGGAAAATGAGCATTAAGGGGGCCCCTACAGGGGGACAATATAAGTTAAAGAGGACCTTTCATCACTTTTTGAAATACAAACTAAAGGATCTACCTTATAGGGCGGCCCCCACTGATGCCCTCTCTTCTTTTTTTTTTTTCAAAAGAGCCCCCCGTTCGTCCACAGGACCCCCGTTGTATGTGGCGCGAATTATGCTAATTATTAGTATCGGAACAGGGAGGAGGAGACTCCCTGTTCCTCAGTGGGCGTTTCCTTCTCCCTGGCTTTGAGCGCGATCCAATCAGAGCGGACCGCTCACAGCCGGGGAGAAGGAGCTCAAGTTCTCGCAAGATTCCCGCTCCAGAAGCACACGAGAACTTGAGCTCCTTCTCCCCGGCTGTGAGCGGTCCGCTCTGATTGGATCGCGCTCAAAGCCAGGGAGAAGGAAACGCCCACTGAGGAACAGGGAGTCTCCTCCTCCCTGTTCCGATACTAATAATTAGCATAATCCGCGCCACATACAACGGGGGTCCTGTGGACGAACGGGGGGCTCTTTTGGAAAAAAAAAAACAAGAGAGGGCATCAGTGGGGGCCGCCCTATAAGGTAGATCCTTTAGTTTGTATTTCAAAAAGTGATGAAAGGTCCTCTTTAAGTTTATTCTGGCACAGGCTATGGGGGCATCTATTGAGTGGGATAATATAAGTGGACTTCATCCTGGCACAAACTATGGAGGGCACTATATAGGGAAATCTTTAATCTGGCACAGATTATTGGGGCACTATACAGGGGAATTTTATTCTGGCACAGATTATGGGGGCACTATATAGGAGTATTTTATACTGACGCATATTGTAGGGGCACTATGAGGACATTATGTCTACTAGGGGCACTAAGTGGAGGTATTTTTGTACTGGCACACACAAGGTGGCCTTGGCACATGTTATGGGGGCACTATGGGGACATTGGTTCTACTGGGAGCACAGAGAAGGTATTTTTTACTGGCACACATTATGGGGCTGTTTTTTTGTACTGGCGTACAACGGGGCATTTTGTACTAGCACACATTATAAGGGGCATTTATATGCTGTTTCTTTTCTGCAGTATAGTATTGGGGAGCACAGCGGGCACAGTACTGGGGGTGACAGGATGGGATGTTCAGAAGGTGGGAGGAGGATGGAAAAGTAGGAAACTAACATGAGACACGGCTGAAAGAAATAATCACAGTGGTCTGGTCTGAAAGGAGAAGATGAAGACAGAGAATATCTTCATCTGTGGAGAAATCACTGGAAGGTAAGAGGTATGTGGTGCTGTATTGCCCTGTATGCTTTGTTGTACTGTATATAATGTCAGGAGGGAAGAGGTTAGGTTGAGAATTTGGCAAGGGGGGGGGGGGGGAAGCTGTTTCAATTTTCGCCTCAGGCAGCAGAAAGGCTAGGTGCACCCCTGATCACAAGGTATAAGAGTCATCTGTGTAGATGCTGAAGATCTCTGCAGTATAACAGAAAATACTGAGTTCTCATGTCTTTCAGCGGAAGAGAAGATATTTTTCCCATGACTTCTCCAAACCACATCTCTTTTCATTAGAAATGTGCTTCTGCTGTCAATAAGAGTAGTTCACAAAAAGCAACACAACACCAGATTGTGGCTTCAAGTGGAACTTGAAGCTCTTGGGCCCTGATTCAAAATCTTTATAATTGCTTCTTCTACCACATGCCCTTTCTGATATATTGTGCCCCCTCTCACACCTGGGGCCCAGTTGTGGCTGCAACCTCACACTACCTGTATCGGATTTATTTGAATGGGGCTGGGCTGCAATTCCCTACACAGAAGATGGCTGACATGCCACTGTGGAGGGTAAAGGTGAAGGAGATCCTATACTAAATCAGTGCTGTGGCTCATACATTCTCAGAATTGGTGGGGGTCCCCCACTAATCATAAAAATGATATCATATCCTAGAGACATGCCATCACTTTATAGGAGTGGAATGCCTCTTTAATATAGTCGTATAAATATGCAAGCTGGAACTGAGGTATCCTTATAACTGGTACTTTGTGCACATGGTATTGAGTAATTATTAGTAAGTTGATACATTGTTATTAGTATTTATTTTCTGGTCAAATTTTTGGTCAAATGTTACCTTGTTACAAAGTTTTAGATATTGTTTGGATATGGTATACTTTTTTATAAGATTGTGTTGTCCATGCTCTCATCATTCAGACCATGCTTAATTATCTAATAGTTATCTAATATCTCATTTTATCATTTAAATTTAGTATTGATCATTACATATTCTATGTAATGAATGAGATGAAAACAAATAGGCTATTCTCTCCTTTATCCCTCATCATTTTAGTATATAGGATCAGTGTTCCCTTAGCGCTTATTCAGCAATGTGTATTGTAATGTATTGTAGTCAATAGGCCAGTACACATGTCCATTTTTTGTATAGACCATGTACTACTCTGGTCCAATTTTTGACATCTGTTTGTGGTCCGTTTAAAATTGTCAATTTTTAGTTGATGGAACATGGACAAGTTTTATTGCACTCATCTGGATAAATTTCCTTGGCAGCACATAGAAAGATAAAGTCAACACCTGAATACCCAAAAGTCACCAAATTAGATACTAACATGGCCATTTAATACAATGCTGACTCCACAGCTCAACTGGAGCTTTCCAAAAAGAGCTATACAAGCTGTTTCTTACATCACAATTACGTAAAGTGTACCTGTACATTCATAAAACTTTTGATATGTCATAGTGACATCTAAAAGGTTTTGATCGGTGGAGGTCTGAGTGCTGGGACCTCCTCCAATAGCTAAAACAAGAAGTTAGTCTTGAGGCACAGCTTAAGGGAAACCTGGAGGGACTGATCCCAACTCATGTGGGGGCACCATAAGACATGAACGGGGAGAAAAGAAACAATAATCGGCTTGGGGACACTCATGGAGCTGTTTATATATTTAGATTTAATTGTTGTGCGTTGTTTAAATGGTGAAAACAAGAAAAGGAAAATGGAGGGAGACTATGGTCTTCTTTATCTCAAAATAGAAGACTGCTTATTGTACATACTGAACCAGACAATGTATTGACATAAATGTGATTACCATGCCTATGATTACTCAATGTCTTTTAACCTGTCAATATGTATCCTTCCGTTGTTCTTCAATAAAGATTTGTTCTAAAAAAAAACAAAACAAGAAGTTAGATGTGCTTAGGTAGATTGAGTGCTGTCTGCCCCTCGCTGATGAAGATGGGCTCAATGTAAAGTCTAGGGGCCCATCTGCAGTGAGGAGATACCGTGCTCTGTGTGAGCGTTCCTAAACCCTCATTTCAGCAATCATTGGAGGTCTCAGCACTCAGACCCCTACCGATCAAAACCTGTGATATGTCACACTTGAAAAGGGTAGGGTCTGCATCTTATCCGCAAAAAAACTGAACAGACACAGAAACAAAATACGATTGTGTGCGTGAGCCCTTAATTTGGGGCTTTCTGGCTTGTCTGCCCATGCAAAGTGAGTTTTGTAGAGTTTCCTGTGGCCCTGAAATAATCCAGAATATTTGATAATTTGGTACCTATTAGGTCCCACTGATGGCAGTTCAAAGGAATTTTACTGAACTCATGTACTTTTACTAAGCTCCAAGTAGAACTTACGGGGAGTATGTGCTGTCAAAGATGTAACATAGTTCATACATATTGGTTACTGAGCAGGTATAATGTGACACACTTGGTACATTACTTATGTATTACTTATGACACAGTGGGCAATGATCTTTAAGAATTGTCCATTTACATTTTTATTAATCATTTGCTGATAATACATTTTAATTGTTTTTATACAAATTTCTCTGCTTGCTGCCATTCAATAGAAACCTGTATTATTTTCTTATTTCCATTGGATGTGACAGACACACAGCTTATGACAAGACACAACTCTGGAAATTGTACTGTGACTGTAATCAGCTGATGATCAGGAAAGTTTTTGGGGTTTTTTCTCCAGTGAAAGTAAACTTTGAAAGTTCCTATAAATTGACAGCAAGCAGAGATTTTCAAGGGCAGGACTCATATAAAAAGTTTATTGGAAAACTCTACAAGTTTTCATTATAAAAAGAATAAAATGTATTTATATAAACCTGAAACCCGGTTTAGGTCATTTACTGATTATTCATCTCTCGTCACAATCATCATTGCACTTTTCACAGTAATATGGATCCTTTCTGTTACTAAATCTTTAACTAACCACATTTATTACCTATGTTATGAGGACAGCAGTATAGCTGTGTGCACTGTGCTCTATAGGTATAGCTTGTGTGTTATAGTGGAGGTTTTCAGTAGTTTAATTTTTGATTTATGCATTGATCTAGAAAGCAATTTTTTTCCAATAATGTTAATACATAGCAAACTTTGTTCTGAATTATTTTCTACTTGAGTCAGCACCATGTAAAACTAGAAAAAAAATTTCTGACTTTAAATTCCACTTGAAATAGTTCTGTAAGTAATATTATGGGAATGGTATAACATTTGGCATCTTGACCATTAGGATGCAGTTTATTAATAAAATTTTATATTTTCTGCAAATAAAGGTTATTCGATATATTACAGAAAGAGTTTCCAAGATCTCTGCTTGCTGTCATTCAATAGGAACCTTCATTGTTTACTCCCAGAATGCATTCTACATGAAGAAATGTCAGATATTTGACATAACAAGTGTGCCTAGTGAGCTCTGCTACATTAGTATAATGCATTTAACATGCTGTTTCATCTGTATGTATGCTTTCTTGGGCTCATGCATACAAACGTATTTTCTTTCCTTGTCCGTTCTTTTTTTTTTGCGGACCATATGCGGAACCATTCATTTCAATGGATCCGCAAAAAAAACGGAAGTTACTCTGTGTGCATTCCGTTTCCGTATGTCTGTTCCGCAAAAGAATAGAACATGTCCTATATACATTCCGGACAAGGATAGGACTGTTCTATTAGGGGCCGGCTGTTCCGTTCCGCAAAATATGGAATGCACATGGACGTCATCTGTATTTTTTGCGGACTGCAAAATACATACGGTCGTGTGCATGAGCCCTTTATCTGTTTTTGCTGTTTTGCATGTCCATCCATGGATTTCAGCTATTTCTGCTCCATCTGCATTTATTTTACTGACCTATGCTGCCTCTGTGTATGTTTTAACCCTACTCACCCTCTGCTATCATAGCATGTGTTTTTTTTAATTATTTACTATGTCTTTCCCTACTGGAACTTTTCATTTCCTTTGAGTTGTTTAATCTTCATTTACCTAACGTTATAACTTCTTCTTATTAATATGGACTCTTTTATCGAACATCCACCTTTTAACACGAATAATGGATAAATAAATGGAATGATTCCCCTGGCGTAACCAGAACATAGACACGCACAGCTGAAAATAAAAATGAAGATTTTTGCCACTTAAACACCAAATAAAAATGTAATGCCTTTCAGGAGTAAAGCAACAAAGCATAATTTAATAGGGAGGAAAAGGTTAAACTTAGAATCCCCCCCCCCTTCTCCTCACTCCCTGGCTTTACCCACAGAGGGCACTAGGACCCTGCAGACCTCTACTATAGGCTGTGTTACGTCAGAGGGCTGGACAGAACTGCCAGTCTCCTGTGTCCCATCTCCCTGTACCTTAAAGGAAAAATGCTGCTGTCTGTCCCTCCAAGGGCAGGGATCGCCTCTTTCAGCTATACCAGGAGCCATAAGAAGGTAACCCTGCTAACCATACTTGTCTTGTGCCCCTGCTCTACCTGCGCACTCGCACATTTACTGACAGGCCTGTGCTAGCCCTTTAAAATGGTTCACAAATGATTTGTCTGGGAATCAGTTTACCCTTGTAGAAGGCGGGGGGACTTATTGGTGTGTGGTGCACTTCTGTCAGTAGGTGCCCACTGGTCTGATCACTGCATACATGTATATGGGGCTGAGCAGGAAGCGGACATCATTGCCTTCATGTACTGTACGTCTTGGCTTTGGTTACAATACAGCCAAACCCTGCCAAATAGTAGAAGTAGATTATATTGTCAGCGTCATTGTGTGTTGTACCGATGTGTGGACTGTGCGGCTTGTAGTGTGTGATGTATGTGCGCCTATGGAGCTGGATGATTTGGAAGTAACATTGAGAGAGGCACAGAGGAAGGGCATTCACAGGGAGAGAGAGAGAGGGAGAGGGAGAGAGGCGCACCCAGAGGCAGACAGGAAAGAGAGCGAGAGGGAGAGACACAGGCTGTACAAGTAGAAGAGACACAACGTAAAAGATACACAAAAAGGAATAACAATGTGACAAGATAGAAACTAGACAATGTATCGTATACAACCGAGAAGAATAAAGACTAGTGCACACTACTGTGTGCATGCTGGGAAGAGCACCGCAGCACAGATTTATAACATGATAGCAAATCGACTTATGGAACCGATGCTACATAAAGAAAGGTTACAGGTACCAATTTATCATTTACAGGACTGCACGTGAGGCCAGACAGCAGGGTTGATGCCATAGCACTAGCGTCACTAGGGAAATTTACCCCCGGATATAAAAGAAGATGCAACCCTATCAATTTATCATATCATCCAACCCTGTGTTACCCACGGTGGCAAATACTGTGGCAATAAAAGGGTCAATTATTATAATAGATTCAAGGTTATCAAGTGCATCCTAGCCGTTTGTATGGATATGGATATGGAAATACTTCACACTGTCTTTTAAACTGATGATGTATCTTCTGAATAGGTCATCAGTACCTGATCATTGGTGGTCCGACACCTGGGACCAGCGCCGATCAGCTGTTTGAGAAGGCATCGGCGCTCGCAGCAGCATCGCGACCTTCTCACAGCTTAGCCTAGGACATGTGACATCACGTTCATTGGTCACGCGGCGTAGGCGCAGCTGGGGTTGAGCTGTGATATCAAGCACAGCCGCTGTACAATGGACGGCGCTGTGCTTGGAGAACTGTGAGAAGGCCGAGGCGCTACTGCGAGCACCGATGTCTTCTCAAACAGCTCATCAGAGGGGGTCCCGGGTGTCGTACCCCCCACCGATCAGTTACTGATGACCTGTTCAGATAGGTCAGTGATCGCTAACCTCCGGCACTCCAGCTGTGGTGAAACTACGACTTCCAGCATACTCCATTCATTTCTATGGAGTTCGGAGAACAGCCAAGCAAGTGTGCATCTTGGGAGTTGTAGTTTTAGCACAGCTGGAGTGCCGAAAGTTAGCCATCACAGAGATAGGTCATCAGTATAAAAGTATTGGAAAACTTCTTTGAGTGATTTAGGTTTTCTAGTTAAAAATATAGGTGCCGATTCCTCAAACTGGTTTTGTCTTTATTTTGGTGTAAATTGTGGCTTTTCTGTCGTTTTACTTGTAAGACAAATTTATTAATAGTTTGCGACAGGCCAAAGTTACTTTTTGTGCCTGCTAAGGCCAATTAAGAAATTCATCATTATTTTGGACTTTTCAGTGGAGTGTATTGGTTTTTGGCCTTATTTATCATTTGGATATTTGGAAAAGTCCCCAAAAATAACTGTACTCCTCTCCTGAATGTGAGAGTTTGCCTGTGCTAAATTTTTCAAGTTCTGTGTGCCACTTTCATAAATTTGGTGCATGGACCATTACCTTCAAATAGACAATTGTGTGGACCATTACCTTTACACAAATAGACAAGTGTGAAGACAAATGGCAATTTGTCCCCTGTTGATAAATCAGGGCCATAATGTTTCTAACGCAAATATATAAAACAGTACAAAAGTACCACATGCAATGCAGATACATAAATCATTCAACAATTTTATACTGAGAACATGTACATCTAAATACATCTGGATCACATTTCAGTTTAAAGTCTCACTGAGTTTTCAGAAAACTTTTGTCAGAGACATATCAAATGTTTTGATCGGTGGGTATCCAAGTGCTGAGACCCCCACCAATCCCTAGAACAGGGGTCAGCAACCTTCGACACTCCAGCTGTTGTAAAACTACAGTTCCCAGCATGCTACATTCACTTATATGGGAGTTCTGAGAAGAGCAAAGCATGTATGCATGCTGGGAGTTGTAGTTTCACAACAGCTGCAGTGCCGGAGGTTGCCTACTCCTGCCCTAGAACCAGGACAGATAAGCGCTTGACTATCATGCGCTCTCTCTGTTCGCTACAGGAGAGGAAGCGAGACGGACTCAATAAAAGGTCTATGGTCCTCCTCATTCTAGTGGTCGATGGGGATCTCGGTACTCAAACCCCCAGCGATCAAAAATGTATAAAATATCAACATTTTTCTCAAAAATTAGCGACCCTTTAATAATTACCTTAATATTAAAGAACAATTACACCTAAAATGAGATGTTAACTCTTGTCCTTAAAATGTCTTCTTCTGCCTAGTGACCATTGGTAGAACTCAAGTTTCTTAGGCCCCAATGCAAAATCTGTAACAGGGTTTTCCAATTATCACTTGCTCATATGTATAGAGAAACATTTTGTGCCCCCTAAGGCTCCAGGACCCAGTTACAAGCACAAACCTTGCACCCCCTATCGTTATGGTCCTTCTAGGCACACACGCACATTTTTGCTTTCTCCTTAGACCAATGCTTTCTCTTTAGACCAGATGGTTGTGTTAATGGTCTGCCGACCCAATAATTGTCTCATCTGCCACAAAATGTACCTAAAGCTTCATGTACAACCACTCATTAGTCAGATTGTCACAACTATAAAACAGCTGTACAAGTAACGGATGTGCTATAAATTGTCCATCTTCTCAATTCAATTAGTAATACAGTACAGTAGGATGAGTAGGAGGACAACTAGTTGCATTTTATTGTGTGGTTTTATAATTTTGTGTTTATTGCCCTGAGTGTTTGCATTAGACAACTGTTGGCAGAAATGGTTAGAACTGTTCATATCTTCATCTTACACAGCTCTTTAACAGCATACGTTTTATTTCACCATGATTTTAGCATGCACCAGTGTATCTCAACATTCTATGGGGGAGATTTATCAAAACTAGTGTAAAGTAGAACTGGCTTAGTTGCCCATAGAAACCAATCTGATTCCACCTTTCAAACTACTTTACACTAGTTTGATAAATGACCCCATTTGTCTTAAAGGTGTTGTACAGTCTCAACATGGCAGACCTCAAACTGAGATTTCAGCACCATATGGATGCATATACATGTTCTTGCACATTGTTGTCTTACAGAAATGGGTAGACGTCTCTGTGTCAGGAAGGGACATTGTGGCTAGAAATTGTAATTATTATATCCTTTCCATCTGAAGTGTATGTAGTGGTTATTGCAATACTTCATGGGCTGGCTTCAGGTATATGTGATGTATAGGTATACCCTTGGTTTGAATAGCAAAGTCCCTCCAATGGGCATGTCCCCAGGTTTGCCCATTGCTAATGCCAGCCCTGGGATACTTATATAGCTATATTGGTGTAATATACAGTACTGTTCAAAGAGTTTAAGTAGGTGTAAAGTGCTACAAAGTAAGAATGCTTTTCAAAAATAGAAGTCTTAATTTATTTTTGTCAATTAAAAAAAATACAAAGTGAATGAACAAAAGAGAAATCTAAATAAAATCAATATTTGGTCTGACCAGCCCTTTGCCTTCAGAACAGCATCAGTTGTACTTGCACACAGTCTTTGAGGGAACTCAGCAGGAAGGTTGTTCCAAACATCTTGGAGAACTAACCACAGATCTTCTGGGGATGTAGGCTTGTCTCTTCATCTAATCCCAGACAGTCTTGATGATGTTGAGATCAAAGCTTTGTGGAGGCCATATCATTACTTCCAGGACTCTTTGTTCTTCTTTACACTGAAGATAGTTCTCAAAGACATTGGCTGTATGTTTGGGGTTATTGTCCTGCTGCAGAATACATTTAAAGGGGATATTCGACTATTTGTAACAGATGACCTATCCTCAGGACACCCGCTGATCTGCAGTTTGAGAAGGCCTAGCACTCCTGTGAGTGCCGCAGCCTTCTCGCAGTTTAGGCTATTTTCACACTAGCGTTTTTGCTGGATCCGGCAGGGTTCCGCAAAAACACTTCTGTTACTAATAGTACAACCATCTGCATCCGTTATGAATGGATCCGGTTGTATTATCTGTAACATAGCCACGACGGATCCGTCATGAACTTCATTGAAAGTCAGTGGGGGACGGATCATTCTTCTATTGTGTCATAGAAAACGGATCCATTCCCATTGACTTGCATTGTGGGTCATGATGGATCCATCTTACTCTGCAACCCACGACGAAAATTAAACCACAGCATGCTGCGGTTTGCTCTTCGGTATGAGAGCGCAACCAAACGGAACGGAATGCATTTTGGAGCATTCCGTTCTGTTCAGTTCCTTTTTGTCCCCATTGACAATGAATGAGGCCAGAAAGGAAGATTTTTTTTCCCCCGGTATTGTGACCCTATGACGGATCTCAATACCGGAAAATATAAACGCTAGTGTGAAAGTAGCCTTACCAAGTACAGCTCCGTACATTGTATAGCGGCTGATCAGATGGATAACCCCTTTCATTTTAAGCTGTTACTTCTATTTTTGGAAGCATTGTTACTTTGCAGCATTTTTTTCCACACCTGCCTAAAACTTTTACACAGTACTGTATTAGCTACTCATATCACTAACGAATTCTTTATTTCAATCGTAACTCTGCTGTATTGCGGCGCTGGATTTACAAGACAAATAGTCGGTTTAGATGAACAGCAGCGGAGTGTCACTTTACATTGGGGAATACCACAATTTGCAGTTGGATTAAGTTAACTTAATATGATATGTTTTGTAGAGTTAAGGGTTGAGCTGTAATGTAGCTGTTGAGTAACCCTCGATATATTCAATGCTATGTTGTAACAGGGCTGACATTTCAACTTGATAAAATCATTGTCAGAGGGGCGGAAAGCAACGTAACACTAGTAACATGACGCTGTGATATCAAACTGAAATCAACAATCCTGGCTCACCAAAAAAATCCAAATGCCAAATAAATGACATGTTAATGTCACAGGGAGAACCCAGTGGGAAGTTAGCATAATGTGCTGGAAGGAACGGTGCTGGCAGGCACACAGTGATGTCATTCTACAGACCGCTGGGAAAATCCCATGTTTTAGTCAGGGTCCAGATACTGAGCCTAGTTTTCCAGAACAAGATGAAACCCTTTATAGTGTTTATTTCTCAGGAAAATGAGGTGAACCATAATGAGGTATTATTTTCTGATCCATGATGAACCACTGGCAAGGTGACAGAATGACGAAGAAGAAATATCTATGACTTCGTCTCCATGTTGGCACTGATTTCATCTTGTCCAAACGGAGTCCACAGCGTTCCGGGTTGTCCATCTGGCCGTAATCATGTATACTGTATATGCTGCACATGTTCCCTTAGTAGAAGACAACTGGCCCACACCACTAGAAGTTCACTCTCTTCCAACCTCACAACTCCATTCATAGATCCTGATTTATTAAATTGTTCTGTGAAAGACTGCTCTGTATAGTTTATGTCACACACATATACATTTGCTTCCTGTTACATATACTGGTATATGGTATATACACATATATCATTGTAGGGAGCTGAGTTGTGGGAAAAGGCTTAGGGGGACAATTATCAAGTTTGATTCGCCAGTTTTGTGCCGTAAAAATGTTGGAAGTGATACCCGTCTGCAACATTTGATGCGTATTTTTCTGATATTTGGTGATCCTCGCCACTTTTAGAAGTGGAGTGAAAGGTAGTTCAGGATTTCAGATTAGAACACCTTTAAAGGGGTTATTTAATCCTATACAATGTTCCCCATATGCTGGGCGCCCCACACTGAATATACTTACCTGGCTCCCCGCGCCGCTCCTGGTCCCCGCACCGCCACTGCTGCTTCTCCCCGTGCAGGGATGAAAACATCCGGGGGGGGGGAGCAGCCAATGGCAGGCGGGGACAGGGACGAGCCTCCCTAGCGTCAGCCATGATGCTGGGGAGGCTCGTCCCCATCCCCGCCTGCCATTGGGTGCCCCATCCTCCCCATGTTTTCATCCAGGCACCTGGAGAAGCAGCAGCGGCGGTGCGGAGACCAGGAGCGGTTCAGGAAGCTGGGACCCGGATAAATATAATCAGCATGTGGGGGGGGGGGGCTTTTTTTTAGGATTGGATTACCCCTTTAAGTCCCATTTATGATATGCGAATGGCATCTCCAGGCCAGGCAACCCCACTGGTGTACTTTTACAGATGTATGTGTACACCACATTGCTCTTCTACCAAATATATTATTTCTTTGCATCATTTCATAAATTTGGTGCAACCACACAAAGCAAAGCCAGACTTAAAACTGACACCAAAACCACCAGTTTGTTTACATTTCAAACAAAAACATATTTCACTAACCTAATATTTAATTTTTTTATACCATATCTTTTCCTAAAATAGTTTCCTAAATTACTGATATAGCAGCAATAACATGAAGGATTGTAGAGTATAATCCAGGACTTCGCGTCTCTAGCACTGTCTTTAGTTACACATGAGCAGTGGTGAGGAGCAGGGTTGTCACTCTAACCAGTGCTCCCTGTCATAGCTCTTGTAAAAATGACAGAGTTCGTAGGGTTCAGAAGAGCAGAATACAAATCATATGAGCTGTGCACACATATATGTCATAAAGAGCCACCCATGGGCAGTAAACAAGGCTTTTACATTATTATCAGAGGCTCAGTGCATTTTATATGCATATTTAAAGATTTCTGGGCAAAGTTTTGATAACCATTGATCTTGAAAACAGGGACTTTATGCTGGCAGAATCTAAGCGTCGGCTTCGTAGACGGTGCTCTCTTTTAAAGGGATTGTATAAGCATAAACTTTGCCTCCATAAAAATACCAATGTATATTTGTATATTCTTATTAGTAAGAGGTAGTAACAATATTATACAGTCTGTGATCTCTGCTGCAGACCTATTAACAAAGCTCAAACCGTCCTCTAATAAAGCAGCTCTGTCTGCCCCTCTCACAGCAGGAAATCACAGAGAAATCTGAACCACCAGTGAAATACTAAATTATATCACCGTGTACGCAAACTCATCTCTCTGGGTACATACAGCTAAGGCTAGTTTCACACTAGCGGAAAAATGTTCCGGTAGGATGAGATAAACATTTCAGCGCTAGTATTAAATTAGCCTAAGGAAAATCCCTAGGAGTCACCACTTTTATATTAAAAAAGGAAGTAAAGGAAGCCTTTGATACCTTTCCATAAAATGTACAAGGAAGTACAATAAGTAAATGGTTTCATTTACATTGAATGTGTCCTAATATTCCATCTTACCTGTGTGCTGTACAGTATATACAGTATATTTACAGTATATTTCATTAAAGGGGCTGGCTCACCTCAGCAAATAGCATTTATAAAGTACAGGAAGTTAAGCCAGCTTCCTTTGCTGGCTGGATGCATTTTTCCATTATATTATGCACTACTAGTTTCCATGGTTACAGACCACCCTGCAATTCATCAGTGGTGGTCGTGCTTGCACACGATAAGAAAAAGCGCCATCCTCTCTGGTGGCCGGACCTTTGGAGGGCACATAAGCTAGTGCTTTTTCCTATAGTGTGCAAGCACGACCACCACTGATGGATTGCAGGGTGGTCGTAACCATGGAAACAAGCAGTGTATAATGTAATGGAAAAAAAGAATAGAGCCAGCAAAGGAAGCAATATGGATAATCATCTTCTGCTCTTCTAAGTAAAGGCAGCAAAGTGGTTCTAGCTTTGTTCTAGCAAATTGTGTAGGTCTCAGATCATGAGAACCAACCAATGAAAATCACTGAAAAGTTTAGTGTATGCTTTAAAGTAGTTGCCTCATCAGACGCGACCCAGTCTGAACAATCATCTGATTGGCCCATGTCCTGCTCCCAGCAACCCTGACAAACAGCAAAATGAGAGGCCCTGCTCCCAGCATCCCTGACAAACAGCAAAATAAGAGGTCCTGCTCCCAGCACCCCTGACAAACAGCAAAATGAGAGGCCCTGCTCCCAGCACCCCTGACAAACAGCAAAATACGAGGTCCTGCTCCCAGCACCCCTGACAAACAGCAAAATAAGAGGTCCTGCTCCCAGCACCCCTGACAAACAGCAAAATAAGAGGTCCTGCTCCCAGCACCCCTGACAAACAGCAAAATGAGAGGTCCTGCTCCCAGCACCCCTGACAAACAGCAAAATGAGAGGCCCTGCTCCCAGCACCCCTGACAAACAGCAAAATGAGAGGTCCTGCTCCCAGCACCCCTGACAAACAGCAAAATGAGAGGCCCTGCTCCCAGCACCCCTGACAAACAGCTCATTTTGCTGGAGGGAACCCACATTCAGCTGATCATTTTCCTGCAGGGAAAATCTAGTATCACATGCTCGTTCCTGATAATTCGCCCCTGTAAAGACTCTCATTTGTCAAGCGACCACATCTTTCATGTGGCACCTAAAATCGTTGTTTGGCAGCAGCACATCATCCAATGAAAACAGAGATGAATCGGGGATGAACGATCAGAGCAGTGATCATTTATCCCCATTCAGAGGGAATGATTTCTGTCTGTGAATGCAGTAGAACCAGTAGGAATTATCAGTTCATTCCAAATCATTGCCCATGTAAACAGGTCCTAAGTCTTTCTAAAGGTAGAGTAATGGTTAATTGGAGGAATTGTGCACCGTGTGGATGGTAACCCAGTTAGAAAAGAGCAGGAGACATCAAATATAGTTGTTGAGCTTTGTGATATTCCTTCTACATCATGGGCTGATGTGAATGCGATATCAAAGGATTGCCTATAGGAGAACATATCTGTATACAAACCCTTAGAGGAAAAAAATGCTCCTACAATGAATATGGATCAATAAATCAAAAACATAGTAATCTGCAGTGCTGTGAGGGAGGCAGAGAACAGAACGCTCCGGTCACATGCCTGCCAGTCAGCGTGATTCTGGCACACAGGAAATAGGCTGCACGCGGCTGACAGGCTCTTGGTTTTCTGCCTGATGCAGTTTTCATAGAATAAACTCATTTTTACACAAATAAAATGTTATTTTGTTGACTGAATCAATACTCACCTCAGTCCACTAGGAACTACAGGCATAGCTAATGTTAAAGGGGTATTCCCATCTCAGACAATGGGGGCATATCACTATGATATTCCCCCATTGTCTGAAAGGTGTGGGTCCCACCCCTGGGACCCACACTTACATCAAGAACGTACCCCTGAAGATTGTGGACGGTGCACTGCGCATGCGCAGCCGCCCTCCAGTCATTTCTATGGGGCCACAGAAAATAGCCAAGAACTGGCTCTGCTATTTACGTCGGCCCCATAGAAATGAATGGGAGCAATGACTGCGCAAGTGCGGTGCGCTCCCATTCAGTACTATGGGGAGAGTGCTCCGTTCTCAATGTAGGTGCGGGTCCCAGAGGTACTTTCACACTAGCGTTTCTATTTTCCGCTATTGAGATCCATCATAGAGCAAAAAAAGGCTTCCATTTTGACCCCATTAATTGTCAATGGGGACAAAACGTAACTGAACAGAACGGAATACTCCAAAAGGCATTCTGCTCCGTTCGCATACCTGCCGGATCCAGCAAAAACCCTAGTGTGAAAGTAGCCTAAGGCTGCCTTCACATGCTGCAGATTTTGTGCCAGAAAAACTAAAGATCCAGTTCCATTCACCTTAATGGGGGCTTACAGAAATCCATGTGCTTGCTGCCCCATTCAAATGACTGGAACTGATTTTCAGTCGCAGATTTTTCTGACACAAAATCTGCCACATGTGAAGGCGCCCTAACACTAGTTCTGGCCAGTGGCAGTTGAAGGATGAAAGTGTGCATGTACGTCCACCTTAGTGGGTGGACGTGCACATTACTAATAAACACCAGGCGGCACCATTGTGATAAAGTACAAAGAATATCTCACAAGTGGAGCATTTTTGTAGCAGAAAATAAATGATAAAAGTTGAAGCTGAATTATAGTAAAATAATATTTAATAATAACACAGGCCCTTTAAGTATGTAAAATGTAATATGTAATTCAAAATGATATAATTCAAGGAAGCCTTTTACGGGTGATGGCTGCATTATTTTTCCTTTTAGGGTAATAATAGGTTTCTCTCAAGGTTCCCTCGCATTCTCCTCCTCTACCAAAGGCCCATAGAGACAGCAGCATGCAGCAATTACACTCTAATTAAACGAGCAGCATGTTATAGACTGTGGGAGGAAAACTCCAGAATACGCAACTAAAAACCTAAGGCCCTAGTTATACCGCCACTGCAAGATCTGAATGGAGACTAACCTTCCTGAACGACACTGCTGTGAAGTACTCAGCTCCTATCCAGACGTCCACTAGTGCTGGATACAGATCACTAGACAGTTACTTTAAAGGGAATCTCTTACCAAATACTGGCAAGTATATAAGACAAGTGCAGCTGTACCCACAGAACAGCAACCCGAAAGTGGACCAATGTGTCTGATTGGCGTATACTCAGCATTGGCCATCAATGTCTGATCAGCGCGGTCCGACATCCCCCCCTTCCCCCGCTGATCAGCCAGAAGCAGGTGCCAGCTCCGTCCATTGTATATTGACATCCTATTCACTTCTATATGAGCAGCACTGCAGTAAACATTTCCGTCCATTAGGGTCCATTCACACGACCGTAAGTGTTTTGTGGATTCGCAAATTGCACATCCGCCAAACATGGGCACCGGCCGTGTGCGTTCCGCATTTTGCGGCGCACACACAGCCAGCCCTATGATAGGACATACTGTATATTTTTTTTTACTAAGAATGCAGCCCCATTGAAATGTAACGGGTGTGGACCCAGAAATACGGTCATGTGAATGCATCCTTACAGAGTGGACGGAGATGTGTAGTTCCGGTGACAACTTTCAGAGCCAAAGCTACTGCAGAACAGCTGATTGGAGTGGTGGGTTATTGATGGCTAATCCTGAGGATAGGTCATCACTTGTAAAATCCTGGACAACCCCTTTAATGAGCAAAACTATCCATAACAACCATGTAAATAGGTAACTCCCCCTTATTTAAATTCCTCTATAACTTTTGCCATCTTCACTCCTCATGTACATGGTTGTATTACGGCTCTGTAGATGCTCCAAGTCATATGCAGCCATAATAGAGCGCCTCTAGAAGTATACAGGAGCCTTACTGTGCCTCTGCCTTTTGGGCATGTAGAGTTCTTTTTCTGTAGGATTCTGTATAAATCCAACAGAAAAAAAGCATGCTATATTGGATGCCAATCTGTTACTACATATGGCGGCACACTATATAATACAGCATCAGCGTGCCACCATACTGTTTTTGTGTTACAATGTAACCACTCAAGCACATAGGAAGGTTTTCTGTATGAACTGCATCTCTCAAGGGGTCGGGCAAATACAGTATTTTGCGTATGCACCTATAATCTTTATGGATACAGCGCACAATATACAATAAAGCATAGGTTTGATTGATATTTTAATGTCATGTTTTCACACATACTGTATAAGTAAGTACCGCCTCTAGAATTATCAATTGATATTCAGATTTAACAAAAAAAAAAAACACATTCCTTAGTTATTGCGTAGAAATGATAACATGGTTAGCTGCGTATATTCTCCACTAAAGTGGTTTAAGAAGACAACTGTCTCGTCTCTTGAGGACTTCAGTTGTCAGGTACATAACTTCAGTTGTCAGGTACATGACTGCTTTTGATAGTTGAGAGAAGATCATTTGCTATCAAGCAGGGGTGTAGCTATTTGGGGTGCAGAGGTAGCAGTCGCTACCGGGCCCAGGAGCCTGAGGGGAGACAAAGACCTTTGCGCCGCATTAGAAGAAGACACTGGTATTATAGAAAGTGCATGCTGGTCCAGGTACACCTCTGGCTGGAGGTAAAGGGTTAGGTCAAGAATTTGGTATGGGGGTGCCGTTTCAATTTTTGCCTCAGACAGCACTAAAGCTATGTGCTTCCCTGGCCACAAAGCACTGAGGGAAGGAGGGCTCAAGCTGTACTCTTGCCCCAAGGCCCATGAGCCTTTAGCTATGCCCCTGCTACCAAGAGACCCACCACTTCACTGTGGTGTTCTGAAATGTCCTTGGGACCAAGAAGACAGAATTAGAGCTGATGCACACGGCTGTAGACGTTTTTACAGTCCACAAACTGCAGATCCTCAAAACATGGATACCAGCTGTGTGCATTCTGCATTTTGCGTAACGGAATGTTCAGCCCATAATAGAACTGTCTGTAATACGGACATACGAATGCTGTCCACATATTTTGTGGCCCCATAGAAGTGAATAGGCCCACATCCGACCCGCAAAAAAATGTGGATCAGATGTGGACTAAAACAATGGACGTCTGCATGAGCCTAATGAGGAGGAGCTGAATCTACCAGTGCAAGGGTTAGCCACAGGGATTAAGGATCCTTGAGAAATTATGGTCGGGGAGAGTCAGCTTCTTACCTTGCTCGGCCATTATGTTTATGTCCCAGTTGGCTCCTTTTAAAGCACAGATGAAGAATTTTAGGTAACTTAGTAAAAAAAAAAGAATGACACTTGGGTTGTGTTTGTTTGTTTGAAATAACTGAGTTAGAGCTCATGCTCAAGTCCATAGTTTTGGTCTGCATCCGATCCGCATATTTTACGAACTGGATGTGGACCCATTCATTTCATGGGGCCACAAAAGATGTGGATACGTATTTCCGTTCTGCGGCCCCGTAAAGAAAATATAACATGTCCTATTCTTGTCCGTCTTGTGGACAAGAATAGGCATTTCTAACAGAGAGCAGGACGTGCTGATCTGCAAAATGCAGAATGCACACGGCCGGTATCCGTATGTTGCAGATCCGCGATTTGTGGACTGCAAAAATGGATATAGTTCTGTGCAGGAGGCCTTAGGCTGCTTTCACACAACTGTATTTTTGGTTTTTGTCTGATCCGCATTTTTTGTGGATTGCATGCAGACCCATTTCTTTCTATGCGGACAGCACACGAAAGGCATCTGTGCAGCCTTTCTGCAAATCATATAACTTGTACTATTTTTTTTGCAACCAAAAATAGCCATTTTTACAATGGGGACCGCTAAACTTGCAGCATGCACACGGACCGCACCTGTATTTTCCAGATCAGCGATTTGCAGACCACAAAATGGATACGGTTGTGTGACTGTAGCCTAACTGTGCACATTACTTTTAAATGGGTAGCCATGAATTGGCAAGAAGTTCCCAGCACGTTGGAACCAAGCACGGCCCATCCTTTGTTCCCCTGTGATAATCCCGACCAGTGGTGTTTGACATCGGCTTATTATCTACTTTGCCCTACATATATTTAGGGGGACATATTCCACACACAGCTATGTTAGGGCTTATTCACACCTCAGTTATTTGATCAGTTATTTCCATCAGTTATTGTCAGCCAAAACCAGGTGCGGGTCAAAACCACTGAACAGGTGCAGATCTTTCTATTACACCTTATGGGCTCATGCACACAAACGTGTGCATTCAGCGCCCTTGCTGTGGACCGCAAATTGCGGTCCACAACACGCAGGCACTGACATTGGGGCTGCCGCATGCGGATCACAGACCCATTCATTTGAATGGGATCCGCAATCCGCATCCGGCGGTCCGCACCGCAAAAAAGTAGTGCATGCGCTACTGCACGGCCAAAAACACCACGGAAGCACACCTGTGTATTGCGGACCCGGTGTGTGCATGAGCCCTATCACTGTGTAGCCTCCACTCCTGGTTTTGGCTCACAATAACTGATGGAAATAACTGATCAAATAACTGAAGTGTGAACAAGGCCTTATGTGGGAAGCCAGCATTATAATTTATCACGGATAACACTGAATAATCTAGAATGCACATAATAAAACCAGTTCTTGGGACAACCTTTCATAGCTGAATGGTATTCAGTCTCATTTCTGTGTGAAGCCTGTTTATGAGCAGCAGAATCTCATGCTAGAAGGCCAAAGAATGTGTTCTTGGTTTGGGAATTTTTCTTGAAAAAGAGAACCATTGTGCTTGACAAAAGGCAAAACTTCAGAGTTCCCATATGCAGAAGTCTGGGCCCTCCCTCTCCTTCTCGTCTGTCATTTCCTCAGCTGTTCTACCCGCTCTGCTGCTGGCACTGCCAGCACACTGAAGCCTGAGTGTCAGACGATGCCGTCGCCAATTCTGGTGGCAGACACCTCTGGCGACAGAGACAAAGCAGGAAGTAGTTTAGAGGAGCAAAGAAAGGTTCTCCTTGTGCTGCCCCTCCCAAAGCTTCCCCTGAAGCCTCCCTCTGTGCTGGAGCTTAATTCAAGCTGCATTGCAGATCTATCAATGAAAGGGGAACTATTTGCCGGGCACAACACACTCAACAACACGGCATGGACCTTCTGTGTTCCACAACATACTCAACAACACAGCATGGACCTTCTGTGTTACACAACACAACAACACAGCATGGACCTTCTCACACAACTCCCTTGAGGACAAAAGGAGTGTATGGCATTGTTTTGGACGCTCATGTCATGTAATATTGATGACATATGGGGCGTTCCTGTGATCAAAACATATTGTAGCTTGGCTATTTTCAGATACAAACCATACAATGAGGTATCAACACAACAATAGTGAGAGACGTACACGTTCCATATAGTCCCAATATCAGAATTGGGTGCGTCTACCACATTGCACAAGGCAGCACTTCTTCAAACCATAGAATAAGCCTAATTACAAAAAAAGTGCATAATAGCCACAATATCTGTAATAAAATTATAACTTTATTAATTGTAAAATAAAGTGGTGTATTAGAATCACTGGCTCTGGATGTAGAGTCATCCAAGTGCATATTGAATTCACATGGATGTCAATGTCGAAGGCACTATTGATATATTCTATAATTTGCGGAACAGCTACATGGATCCGCAAAAATATGGCCGTGTGCTATCCGCAAAATATACAGATAGCACACGGATGAAAAATACAGTCATGTGCAAAAGGCCTTAACCATAATAATCCATATTATTATGACCAATAACCTGATTGACGAGGGTTAATATAATCAGTCACTTTGCATCATCCTACCCTGTGCTTATCATATAGCTAATATTGATAAGATGCCGTGCATGCAGTGTTTCCTGACCTTATGTTCCTCCTCTTTTTTTCTATATGTCAAAAGGTTAACAGCCAATGACAATTCTGCTTCTATAATTACTTTCACTTTAGCAAAAATGGGGTCTTTTCTAACATAACTTGATATATGTTAGACATGAACAAGCAATCACGAGATTGATTTTGCCATACACTACTGTGCCTTAATATAGCAATGAATGGGACAGTCACTATATTCCTATGGAGCCTTCCACTTGCAGGCCTCCAAAGGAAGATACCTGTGATAGGCCTGGTTGTCTCACACAGGCTCCAGCCTATCAAAACCAGTGAATGGCCTCCCTGATCTCAGCGTGGGAAAGCCATTCGGGCCCCAGGAGCACTGTAAAGCCAACTTAGATGCCGTGGTCATAATTGACCATGACAACCGAGAGGTTAAATGTCTGTAATCAGGTATCTGATGTGACATACGTTGCATGTGGTCAAGGGGTTAAAAAAGATTGTTCACAGATTAAAAATCTTTTTATTAAAAAAATGCTCACAGAAAGATCTTTCATCCCCCTCCCGGTGTCATTGAACAATTGTGACCAGTTTGAACAACTGTAACATCCAATATATACTAAAATGTGTATGGCCGCATCTGCAATATGATTGTGTCCTAGATCAGTGTTCCTCAACTCCAGTCCTCAGGGCCCACCTACCTCTCATGATTTGAGAATATCCCACAGAATGAATACCTGTGGTAAGTCCTGATGCACTGACACTAATTATAGCACCTGCTTAGTACTAAGGACCGTTAGGTGGGTCCTCAGGACTGGAGTTGAGGAACGCTGACCTAGATGATCGCTGTTCCACCAGGTTTTCCAACCATCAACGTATTATCCAATGCTTATGGCAATCTGTAGGGTATGTTCAGGTGTTATAGCTACACTTTGGAAAATCCCACATGTATTTGAAATCCAAAGCTGATCATCGGGTTTCTGCCACTCTTTTGCAGTTTGCACATTCAGTTCAGAGAGGACACAAGCACTGGTAGAAGTATGTTACAGATTTCCCATTGAAATCACAGAGACAGATTTTGGGTGGAATTAGTGAGTTTGTAGAGTAGCTGTATGTATTGTCAGGAAGAAACCCATATACTTGGTCAGGGCTTATGCACACGACCATAGGCTGTTTTGCAGGCCACAAATTGCGGATCCACAAAACACGGATACTGGCAGTGTGCATTCCACATTTTGCAGAACAAAACGACCAGCCCCTAACAGAACAGTCCTATACTTGTGCGTAATGAGGACAAAAATAGGACATGTTCTATCATTTTGCGGATGTCACGGAATGGACGTGTGCTGTCCGCATGTTTTGCAGCCCCACCAAAATGACTGCGTCTGCATCTGACCTGCAAAAACTAGTCGTGTGCATGAGCCCTAATAAATATGTTGTATAACCACTGCTCTGACCACGTCCAGGAACATGGCTAATGATCCAACAGCATCAGCTGTGGCCTTTCCACATATTTCCTTGTAACTCCCATAGGAATGACCTCTTTTCACACTCTGGGGTCTCCTCTCTCTTTTTTGCTCTGTGTTTCCTATCTACTAATTGCTATTGATTAGCTTGAGCTGTTGCATTTCCTCATTCCTCACCCCCTCCTATGGGTTCATGAGTGCATTACTAATAGCAGATGCTAATGTAAAGTAAGCCCTTGGATGGTGGGGCCGTCTACAGTGCACACATCTGGGGAAGTCTTTTATTTATTAAGATTTAAAGGGGCTGTCTCATGAAGACATGCCCTGTGTTATGTCTTGTTAGAGCATCTGCATGCCAGTGAAGGGAGATCCCACTTCTGACCTTGCCCTCTATGAGCCAGAGGGCAGAGCTACTCTGAAAGGGCACATCTACATGGTGATTTTAGCCGTGACCAAAGATCGCAGTATAGTAGGGCTGCCTTAGGAATGAATGGGATCATAGCGCGATTGCTGCAACTGTAATATGGAATTCCCCAAAAATTTTAAAAATGATGTTTTTTTGCGATTCGTGTGTCGCAATAGCTGCAAACGTGTGAGTCGTGCTGCAATCCCACTCATTCGATGTCTGACCCGCTACACTGCAATCTTTGTTCATGAAACAACTGTCAAAGCCAAAATCGCCTTGTAGACGGACCCTGAGCCGTCCATTAATTTCACAGGATGACACTGCATGGGAAATGTGCAACTGGCCATGGTTTCCCCTGACAAAATGGCCTCCAATATGATAGGGGTTATCTATGATGAGACAAACTCTTTAAGTAAAAACTACATACAGAATATAAGGCTCAATTCATACTAGCATTAATTGTGCCTAGGGCCACATTTAGACAGCCATAACACAGACACATTTTAGTGTCCATAATATGGGCACATGACCTGGACGCTCCACCTTTCAAGTGACATTTACTTATTACCACAGAACCATAACATATTAAGGCTACATTTGAGTGTTCTCAGCTGACCTTGCGTTTCTGGTGGGTTCAGCCAAAAGTCTAATGTGTATGGGGCCCTCCTGACTCTCCAACAACAGAAAAAAACAACAGATGAACTGAGCTTTTCCACCCAATCCTTTTGTTCTCCAGGGTGATAAATTTCAGCCAGAGGTGTCTGGCAGCAGCTTTCTCCTCTCTTCCATTGACAACTCATACATGCTCGGCTGAGTGGAGATCTGCTTACCCTAACCCAATTAACTCATTTCTGTAATTGGAAGTTTTTGTCCTTGATTGCATTACAGTGAACTAAGTCATGGAGCTGTAGTCTGCCATTTATAAAGCCCAGGTATCATTGTCATATAAACTATATAATAAAAAACTAAGTTTTTCCCATAAAAGGTAAAGTATATAAATATACAATAAACTTTGAGCCGAAAGCACCCTATTTGCTGTAAACTAATGACAGTGCAATCATCTGAAATCCTTGCAATTCTCAACATCTATTCAGATACTGCTTACAATCATGCGCCTTTATAGAATTATCCATTAAGAAATGATAGAAGTTGGAGATATTCCTTATTACTGGTGTCATTTTTCATTTTTGTACAAGAATTGTATGACCAGGTTAATTAAAAAAAGCAACTGCAAAGAAGGTAAATGTAAGGGAAGACAAGGTCAGAATGATCTCTTTCAAAATATTGCTTAAATGGTCACTGAACTTTACATTTTTGCATAAGAAACTTTGTAATATATCTTATCAGAGATGAATGCATTGTTCTGGAGTTATCAACTATATTCCCTTCCCCTCCCCCTTTTCTAAACTTAAGGTCCTTTTACACGGGCCGATTATCGGCGGAAAAATCGTTCCTAGGAACGCTAGTGCCGATAATCGGCCCATGTAAAAGTGGCCCTAATCAGCCGACGAACGAGCAAAACGCTTGTTCGTCGGCTGATTGGATCGTTTGGTTTGTACAAAAGATCCAATCTGTCGGGCGCACATCGGCCTGTGCAAACAGGCGATGTGCGCCTGACAGTATGGAGCTTCCGGGCCGCACGAGCGATACAGCGATCACTCGTGCGGCCCGGCGCTCGATTCATCGGGCCGTGTAAAGGCTCCCTGCCCGAGCGCCGATATCACTGATCGGCGCTCGGGCAGAGAGACACATCGGCCCGTGTAAAAGGGCCTTAACTTTCTCAGCTCAAAGACAACTGAAAATTAGAGATGCAATATGAAAAGGACAAAACTACTAAAAATGCCAGAGACAAGCTATATAATGGTCAGATGTAGTAGATGTATGGTGGAGATGTATGAAATGATAAGCACACAGTAAAGCATACTTAAGTTTTCAAAAAAAAAGTTTGTATAATGGCTGTACTTCTTTGTACAATCATAACTAAAAAGGAGCAGGTCTTTTTTGGGCGTCCCTAAAGTCTTTTTCATCCATATTATTCCCTGTTTCAGCTGCACAGCTAGATGCATATCACTCAGAAGCTCGTTAGCGATGATCTGTCGATGTAAAAGTGCAGCCGATTACCTGATGAACAAGCACCTGATGCTCGTTCATCTGGCAGTCAGATTGTTATGCATGATATTAAAAAAAAAAGGGGCCAGCGGCAGATCGTGCTGTCTAATCATGCCCTGCTGCCGTCAAATAATGGTTTTGCATGGGGAAGAGCAATGCCATTAGGGATCGCTACTCCCCATACTGTGGAGGGGATTGCTGCATGTAAATGCTTCCTTCCCAACAATCGAAATCTACTGGTGTAATACAGCCTTTACACACAGGAGGCTCCTATAATCTTCAAGCAGTGTAGAAGCAGTTCTTTTATCAGGCTCAGGATCTCAGCTAGCTCTGACACGCCCCCACTTTCTCTCTGCCATCTTTGGTGTCTCTGTTACCAGGGACGGAAGAAGTGTGACCCCTAGTGGCCATGATTTTACAGCTTTTTTTCCGGGTGGTTGCATACATATTTTTAAATTAAGTGATTCAGAAATTTTCTAGTTACACCATTCTCTATTGGAATGGGATTATGTGAAAGTAGAGTGACTCTTTAAGTACTTTTATAATTAAAGGGGCCTTTCCATTGTACAATGCTATGCATAATCCTAAAATATGCTATAATATGGGAATGGGTTGAGGTCCCTTTGGCTTTTTTCTGCACAGCAATGCTTCTGTCCACCTGTTGTGCAGATCTATTCATGTGAAATGGGCTGTGATAAAAACTAGCACTGCAGACCCTTCATTCTGAGGTCCCAGCAGTCAGATCTCCAGAACTATACAAGTGATGGGCATATTCTAGTGATACATCATTACATTTAATGATGGAAAAAAAAACTTTGAAGTTATGAGGATAATTATAGCATGATTAGTCATTCATCTTGCTTGGTCATTCATCTTAATCTTTCCTTTATCCTTTTCTGACACCAAGAGACCCAGCAGAAAAAAAAAATCTGAAAGAAGAGAGAGGACAAACTAGAAAAAAAATCAAACAATAAAAATAAATGTCATTTTTTTAGGTTTTCAATATACAGCTCCTATTAGATGATAAATGCACTTTTAGTAAATGACAGCTATTTTATAGTGTAGTCATTGATAATGTAGTCAAGCCAAATGTTCCTAAAGGGTTGGCACTCCCTGGTAAACAGAACAGAGAGGCAGAATGCCCAAGCAGTAGGAATTGTGTCATCATTAAATATTATATTAACGTCCCAATTTTGGGTTATTTCACTTTTCCAAGTAATTTTTGTAACACTGAAAGGGCTTGCCCACCTTTCTCTTACAGTACTTATGATCTCTATCCTTTGGACAGGTCATCAACATCTGATTGGCGGGGGTCTGACACTCAGGACCCTCGCTGATCACCTGTTTGTGAAGGCATTGAAGTGAATGGAGCTGAACTGCGCCCAGGTCACATGACCTATAGTCGTGACATCACTGGCCTGTGGGACGCTGCAAGAAGGTCGCGGCGCTACTGCGAGCACTACTGCTTTCTCAAACAGCTGATCAGTGAGGGTCCCGGGTGTCAGACCCCCACCAATCAGAAGCTGATGACCTATCCAAATGATAGATCCTCAGTAAGAAAAAGGCGGACAATCCCTTTAAGATAATGTACCCAAGATGAATGTTTTGGTGTACCTAATGGCCCATGTACTATATGATGTTTGACTCCTACAGTACATTCACTGTATGATTTTTGGTTCTCTTTTTTACACATAATATGCTAATACTGTTGTACATTAAAAGGGTTGTCCGGCCTAGGAGCCGCCCAACCCAGTGCTCTGAACCTGTGTCCAATTTTTTAAAAAATCCCCAAAAATACGTGTCCACAGTCCAAACATTCCAGCACTTCTGCTCATTTACCGAACCCTTCTGGTCCCCATGAAACTGGGCTTATGTTGGCACGTCACTGAAAGCATCAAAGCACGTGCCACCTTCAGCGCCATCTTTAGACACTTAGGTGCACATTTATTAAGACTGGGTATGGTGCTTTAGACGCCCTATACCTGGCAGTGGATCCGCTGAAGTTATGAAGATGTGCCGGCCTCTACATAACTTTGGTGGTTCCACCGCCACTTCTAAATGTAAGACAGCTTCTTAGCTGTCTTACATTTAGACCATTTTCTGTGCGTAAAACAGGTGTAGAAAATGGTAAGTGAGACTAGCTTGTCCCCTTCCCCAACACCCCCCCTTTTTTATACCTGGCATGAGTGGGTAAAAGTCGCAGATTGCGGTGCAAGGGACCTTTGCGTAGCAACCTGCGCCAGAAATCTGCCTAATTTAGGTGTATTTCTGCTTAGTAAAGTACCCCCTTCAGTCCAGACCTTCCCCAGTGTATATGATATCAGTAATGATGTTCCCGTACTTTGAGTCTGCACTGAACCAACATGTAAGGTGCGTCAGCAAATGCTCAAAAATTCGGGGCAACATCACGTGGCCTGCATTTGGATTGGGGATCTACAGTCATCCAGATCTGCAAGTGTACTACAAATGAATACCAATTTCCTGGAGAAATATGCAAGCAATCTTTCCTGGCTATTAACTGCTGGCTAGGCTTCGTGCCATTAAAAGGTAGTACCATGAAAATACAACTTGTCTTATTATCTAAGCTGCACTACAAAAGCATATGACAGTGCAGCTATCAATCATAGACAGTAGAAGGTATGAGTTATTATTTTTTTGCAGAATTTCCACAGGAAATGACATTCAGCGTTGGATGTAGTAAATTATGATTGCATGTTCTCTCATTATTTCCTATGGGAACGGTCCCGCCAAATGGAGGCTAAACTTAGTATAATGTACCCACATCTGATTACTGCGTGTAGACCTAATAAACTGGTCCTCTTATTAGATCCTGGAAGCAGATGGTTCTGGATAAGTCATGTGAGTGGAGAAAACCACTCGGATTATGAATTGAAGATTGTTTTATGCTTGACTTTGTCTTGTATTGATAGCGGAGCAGTGTCATTTAGGAAACTGTATGGCAATGTTGTTTGGGCACCTTACTTCAGTTTTATAAATGTCTCCCCTGGTATACTATTAATCTATGTGGGTACTATGGGATCCCAAGTGGGAGGCATTTGCCCGAGTGTGGTCCTCTTCACCATCCTATATACATTGTATTAACTGGGAGAAGAGGCACCTGAGCAGTAATATATTGTGATTGTTCATCCCCCATACAGAGATGATTGCTGCATGTATATGAAGCTCTCACTTCTGCTGACAAGAAGCCAATTATAGGGAACGAATAGTTTGTTCTCGATAATTTCCTTGCCAGTTGGCCTGTGTAAAGAAGCCTTAAAGGGGTTATCTGAGTTATATTTATTGATGACCTATCCTCAGGATAGGTGAGGTCATCAATATCAGATCTCCAAACTCCTGCCAATCAGCTGTTTGAAGAGGAGGCGCGCGCCGTGCCAGCGCTGCCTCCTCTTCATTGTTTAGCTGCTCGCCATACGTAGCGGTGAGCAGGTATAATTACACCCAAGCCGCGCCATTCTTTTCAATGGGATGGCTCGTTCCTATACACTTGTATAGTAACAAGCAGTGCCATTGAAATGAATGGGGCGGCTTGGGTGTAACTACACCTGCTCACCACTACTGATGTTACGGCGAGCAGGTAAACAGTGAAGGGGAGGCAGCGCTGGGACGGCACGTGGCTCCTCTTCAAACAGCTGATCATCGGGGGTGCTGGGTGTCGGACCCCACCGATCTGATATTGATGACCTATCCTGAGGATAGGTCATCAATAAATAGAACTCGGATAACCCCTTTAAAGGAGTAATTCTATGACTAATGTAAAAAATGAAAATTAGACCTTATATAGTACATGACAATCTCATTCTAACAAAGCTAGAACCAGCCCTGTACCTCACATGGATCCAGAGATCTCCACTTTCATTGCTCTGCTAGATTTATATCAAGCTGACAGCTCAAGGGGAGTGTCTTTTCTGCTGCAGCTCAGGGGGCGTGCCCATGCTCTCCCTATCACAGCTCAGGAGACAGTTGATGGATGAAACTGAGCATGTGTAGCCATCTCAGTGAGCAGGGCAAACACATAAGGGAAAAAAACAAACAGCAGGTGGCGCTCTACAGATACATTTTATTGAATAACTCAGTGGCTATGCTAAATTATTAATTACATGCAATTATAAAAGAATTCAGATCCAGGTGCTGGTTTGAAAAATGTAGAATATTTTTTGTGGGACAACCCCTTTAAAGGGGTTTGACCAGGATTATGGTATTGATGGCTTATCCTGAGCTGGGGTTCGACCTCCCACACCCCTGTCTATCGGCTATTACTTTGTTACTCAGACACTGGAAGTCAGCTCCAGAACTGCATAGCTTGGTCCACTGTGTAGTGGCAGAGCTGGTTATTCTAATTCACTTCAATGGTTGCTGTGCTACAGTTAGCAGCTCCATCCACTACACAGTGATCTCAGCTGTGTGGTTCCAGCACTTAAGCTGATTTTCAAGGGTGCTGGGGTGTCGGACCTCCACTGAAGATAGGCCATCAATATCAGAATCGAGGACAAACCCCTTTCAGTAAAGTTAATAAAAAGAGCTGCACATATACCTGTGTAAAACTTTCTAGATGTTCAAAGAACTGGCGATGAGACATAAAGGAGTAATCATGGATGCAGACACTGTTCAGGACTTTCTGTCAGTAATCCCATCGACAAACAGTACAGTTAAGCTGGCAATTTGCTGATTTTGGCAGGAATGACCAACGATCTATTTATGGTGGCAGCCATCCAATGAAAGATGTTGGTTCAAAGAAGTATTGGGCATATTGGATTTTAACTGCCCGATTCTTCTTCCAGGAGATAAGCAGCAACTCTAAGCTTATCCCACTCATGGAAGTAAACATGCATGGTTATGGTGGTGGTCTCGGTTAGTCAGCCCTTCGCCTAAAGGCTGATACAGACTTGAATGTATTTTCAGCCAAACCCATGGGTTCTAATGTGTGTGGCGGGTTCCTGACTCCTCTTCAACAGATGATGTCGGTGGAGATAAAGATCGGGAGAAGTTAATATTTTCACCCAATCCTTCTGTTATCCCGAGAGATAAGAAGTGTCTGCCAGCAGATGTTCGGTGAACTAAATGATGTTTATGGGAGAGTCAGTAGAGATAGCTGTTTGCCAAACAAGCGTTGTATACCAGCCTTAAATGGCTTCTGTCAGTAGATTTGTACCTATGAAACTGGCTGACCTGTTACATGAGCACTTGGCAGCTGAAGGCATCTGTGTTGGTCCCATGTTCATGTGTCTGCATTGCTGAGAAAAATTATGTTTTAATATATGCAAATGAGTCTCTAGGAGCAACGGGGGAGTTGCCATTACACCTAGAGGCCCTGCTCTCTCTGCAAGTGCCAAGCCCTCTGCACTTTGATTGACAGGGCCAGGCAGTGTAACGTGATCATGCCAGCCTCCCCCTTAGGCATTGTGTACCACTGCTACTTAAAGGGTTATTCCCATCTCAGGCATTGATGGCATATCACTAGGACCATAGGGAGCAGTATGTGTAAGAGAAAGGCGCATAGGGAGCAGTCTGTGTGAGGGTGAGGACCATGGGGTGCAGAATGTGGGATAGAGGGAGTGACCTAGAGCAGTCTGTGAGAAAGATGGAGCTAAGAGAGCAGTCTGTGTAACAGAGAGGGCATGGGGAGCAGTCTTTGTGAGACTGGGGGCTTGAAGGAGCTGGGGACATGTGGAGAACAGCCTTTGTAACAGATGAGGGACATTGAACAGTTTGTGTAACAGAGGGGGCATGGGGAGCAGTCTGTGTGAGAGAGGGAGCCTGTGGAGAACAATCTGTGTAACAGAGGAGGCATGGGGAGCAGTCTGTGTGAGAGAGGGGGCCTGTGGAGAACAATCTGTGTAACAAAGGAGGTATGGGGAGCAGTCTGTGTGTGACTGGGGGCATGTGCAGAACAGGCTGTGTAACAGAGGGGGAATGGGGAGCAGTCTATGAGAGAGATAGGGCATGTGGAGAACAGTCTAAATAACAAAGGGGGCACGAGGAGCAGTCTATAAGAGAGATGGGAAACAGAAAGCAGTGTCTATAAAAGAGGTGGCCATGGGAAGGTCTGTGTGGGAGACTTAAAATCACTGGATTTTACTGCGGTGTAATCACTTATATGGTCTGCAGAATGTGTTTAGAAGTGGAAGTCACCACTATATGATCACAGTATGGTGGTTTGGTCTTTGCATGGTGGCTTTTCTTCAATAAGCCAAGTGCAATATTACTGAGTCACTTGGTGGTAATATGTGGTCCTTTTTGGGCCCTGTATACTGGTGATGTTGGTCTTTGTAGAATATGATGGTAAGAAATAATCCCTGTATAGAGGTATTATTTGATAACGATATATGCATGAACATAATTTGTGTGTGTGGGGAAGGACATACATTGGGGCTTGTTTCCCATTATCTTATTAAAGGGGTTTGATGACTTATCCCCAGGATTGGTCATCAGTCTGCGATCAGTAGCGGTATGACTTCCAGCACCCCGCTGCTCTGTACATTGTATAGCGGCTGTACTTGATAGTGACTGCGCTGCGCCATGTGACCGACTAATGCAAGGCAACAACCTCTTCAAACATCTGACTGGTGGGGGTGCTAGGCGTCAGACCCCCGCTGTTCAGATACTGGATAGGTCATCAGTATAAAACACCCCGACAACCCCTTTTAAGACCCTAAAAATGCCCTCTGAAGTGCTGTAGGTCATCCCTGGAGCTCTCTGCCTTCTGATGTCCTAAAATGGGACTGTACTATTGGCACAACATTTCAGTATTTGGGGCTCCACTTTGCCTTAAACTGTCCCTCCTGTGATCCCACATAATCCATGAGCTCAGGGGCTGTAATACGGTCCCTGTGTGAGTCCTAGGCGGATTAGAGCTGCTCAGGGACGCCATATGGCTTCTATTAGTAGTTCCCGGTGAGTAAGCTTTGGATGGGTGCTGCACAGCCTCAGGGGCCCCGAGGATGAGTCACAGGCAGGCGGCTGGGAGCTCTCCGTAGTGCTCCCTATTGTTGAAGAGATGGATGCCGTCCTGGGACGTGGACTGTGTCCCTGGCTCAGCTCCTCATCTGCTGATTAACTCGTCAGGTATGCCAGGAATCCTGCCCGGGAACAATGCGCCGCCCCACGTGTAGGGGGCGAGGAGGACGACGGGCGGGGGCTGCCCTCACTACTACGCCGCCGGTGCCCGGACCCCGCTGCCCCCCTGACTTCTCCAAGCGCGGGTGAGGTCCGCCCCTGGCAGAGGGTGAGCCGGCAGCCTTGCAGCGCCAGCGGGCCCCCACTCCCCTGGCACAGAACCCACTCATGGGCCCGCCCGCGCTGTGTGGGCGTGGCTTCGGGCGGCCCAGCCCTTTTCTTTTTTGTTAATGAAAGTTCCAGGAACATTGTATTCCTGCCCTTCCAGTTGCTCCAATAGCGGCGAGAGCCTCGGCCTGACCTCTTACTACGGGGCCACTGAAGTGATAGCAGCACGGGGCCACAGTGCGGGCGCTGCTGGCACACGGGCACCAAACTCAGCACCATGATCTTCTCCAGTGTACCAATGAGGATACCCACCGGGAAACTGGTAGGCACCCGGGAGCTCCACTGATGGGTGGAGGGGGGCGGGCAGTGCAGAGGTGCGTGGGGAGTGGGCGAGCGCTAGGAGAAGCCAGGTACCAACTGGTTATACACTGCTGGCATCCGGCGGGCACCATTACACAAGCATTGTGACCAGCCTGGCATCATCAGTCTATCTATCTATCTATCTATCTATCTATCTATCTATCTATCTATCTATCTATCTAGTTCTAATATCTATCTATCTATCTATCTATCTATCTATCTATCTATCTATCTATCTATCTATCTATCTATTATCTATCTATAATCTATCATCTATCTACCTATTATCTATCTATCTATCTATCTATCTATAATCTATCTAATTATCTATCTATCTATCTATTATCTATCTATCTATCTTTATCAATCTAGCTCATATCTATCTAATTAATATCTAATTATCTCATCTTTTTATCACATTTTATCTATCCATCCATCTATTATTTATCTAATTATTTATCTATATCTCGAATTAATATTTATTTATTTTATCTATTTATTTATTTATTTATTTCATATCTAATGCTACTTATCTAATTATCTATCTAATTATCTATCTATCTTTCTATCTATCTATCTCTCTATGTAATTATATCTATCTGTCTTTTCCATGTCCATGTTTCTATATAAGATCATACATCCAGTACCTGTGTCCTTTTCACGTCTTTTGCGCCATTCTTCTGGTTTATCAGACATCTTGCCACGTTCTTCTCTGTCCTCGATTCCTCTCATGTCACATGGACATTTATCTAATGTGTCAGGAGCAATCATTCATCGTGAGCTGAATCCATCCTACTGACTGGGTTTTCAGTTGTCACCTCCACGGCCGGCTCCGCTTCTACTACTGCCCGCACTGCCATCTTCCTTATTATAGTTATTTACATTTTACTAAACCGGCCATTACTTCAAACTGTTGGGTCCAAATGCAAAAATCTGTAACTGCCCCCCCCCCTCCCCCATGTGCCATTTATAATACTGGTGTCTTATGTGTCAGAGGTGGTCTCCTTAGACATCAGGGCCTGGGGTTCGACTGCTACCCCTTTAATTAACCCTAAAAATATAATAATAATAATATAAATGTGATAATATGATAATAAATATATATAATTCTATCATGTGGATTACAGATGCCATGAAGATATAAAGCAGTGAAGCCTTGATTACTTCTGTATACATTTTATTGAAGACAGTATTGCATATAATGAAATTATAACCTCATACCTGATGATCTGCAGATGTCAGGCCATGCTGAGAGTAGTAGTTTTACAGCAGATGGAGAGCCACAGATCGGGGACCACTGGTCTCAAGCAGCTGGCTTCTACATTTTATGTGCAGTATAAGACTGGATAATTAAAAACTAACAATCTAATCCACACAAAACAAACCTATACCTGGAGTTTCTATGTGTTGATGCAGAGGTATTTGGGGAATTTAAAGGGGCATACAAATCCTATGTGGTGGCTGTGGTGTTTCCATAGCTCCGAGTCACTTCTATGGGAATTACAGAAATAGTGTTGTCTTTTTCCATAACTCCGTCCACGTATGAGGGGATGGGAATATGATGATGGGATTATGGGAATACCTTTTTAAGAATAATTTAGGCTCGTTTCACATCTCCGGCATTGTCGTCCAGCAGAGAATGCCGGGAATCGGCCAGACACAATCGGCAGCATGCAGCAGTTTCTGTCCGGCAACTTCCCGGCATATTGGGAGGATTGTTTCCGGATCTCCGCCGGACCCTATTATAGTAAGGGGCCGGCGGGCATTCCATTTACATTGGGCAGTGCCAGATATGAAGAATTATGGCAGAGAAAAGCCTGCTGCAATATCGTCCGGAGATGTGAAACTAGCCTAAGTCCTTCTTCTGGGTATATTGGTTTCTGAAGCTGATGCCTGTGAGACAATTGGTAACGGTAGAGCTCTTACGACCGGCTGCAGGTCGCCACTTCTGCTAGCACCTAGAAGTCTGCTTGGGATGCTCCATCGGGAGCCATGGCCGAGAACATGCCACAGCTCTCAATTTGGTACAACAGGTTGTTCCTGCAAAGGGGTTTTCTTGGAGTAGATTATTAATGATCTATCCTGAGGATAGGTCATCAGTATCTTACCGGTGGGGGTCCGGCTCCCAGTACACCCATTGATCAGCTGTTTGAAGAGGCCGGCACTCTGGTAAGCATTGCAGCCTCTTCCTAGGCCAGTGACGTCATGTCCATCAGTTACATGGACCATGTACAGCTCTGTGAATGGGCCTTAGCTGTAATTCCGAGCACAGCCACTATCCAGTGTACGGCGCTGTGCTTGGTATGCTGTGAAGAGGCTGCAGCACCCCGATCTCTTCAAACAGCTGATCAGCAGTGGTGCCAGGTGTTGGACCCCCACTGATCTGGTATCGATGACCTATTTTGAGGATCGGCCATCAATTTTGTACTCCTAGAAAACTCCTTTAATTGGCGGCTTCTAATGCTAAGGGAATTTAGCAGCAGACAGGAGTTTACGCTAGAATAAACCTATAGGGCAGTACTCTGGTGCACCACACAAGGTTCCTTGTCCTGCCTCCATGTGGTGAGTTTGGACCTGGGATGTGTTTTTCCGCTCAGAAACTGTCATGTCAGCCCCTGCCATACCTTCAGGTCAGTATGTGGTAACTCCTGATGCTAAACTTCTAGGAAGTCACGTGAAGGACATGGGTTTGATCCCAGAGGCCTGGTTCTTGGTTATCTCCTGACCATAATCCACACTTGCTTCTTAATACTGTTCATGGCTACAGGATTTGAATTGCTGGTGTCTGAGGTAGACGTGACACAAGGAATTATTGAAAAATGTAATTTCAGGGGAGAAACATGCTTCTGCCTTAAGGTCTCTTTCACAGGTCTGTCTCCACAATGACATCAGTTACAAGATGGTCAGTGGTTCATCCGTGTAGATGTCTGTGAAAGATTTGTGTTTCTGTTTTTTGCTCTCCGTGGGTCATCTGTATTCCATGGTCACTCGTAGTCTTCAAATTAATTTCCAGAGCATCTCCTACCAAAGGTCTGTGAAAACCACAAACCCAAAACAGATGCCACTCATTTTGTGTCCATGGTTTTCACGGACTCATAGACTATAATGTGCACAAGGGACAAAAATAGTACATGCTTCCGTGGTGTCACCATGGACCCACAGTCAAAGTCAATGTGTACTTGAGCGGTCTGTGGAGATCGTGGACAGCACATGTCTGTAACCCAGACATGTGAAAGAGGCCTTAGGCTGGTGATAATATTGTACAATTTTCTTTTATTTCAGGCAGTGGGTCCAATATCAGGGCACTGGAGTGTACATACCAAATCAGTTTGCTCCATCTTTTCTATGGGTACGTTAATAAAACCATAAGTAAATTAAAGGGGTTGTCCGGCCTAGGAACCAACAACCCCAATGCTCCTAAGATGTACTCCATAGGAAAGAAACCCCACATATCCACAACCTGCCATGCCCTGTTCACGACTGCTTCGGTCCCATCACCACTGCAGTCAATCACAGGCCTCTGCGGTCACATCCACATCCAGTGCAGCAGTGATGTATGGTTGTAGAAAATCCGCCTTGTGTGTGCCACGCGTGGTCATTCCCATAAGCTAATTATTTTGATTATTACGTTGCAGCTTTCCTCTCTGGACCTTTACACATTAGAACCCATTCTAGAACATTGAGTGTGAAACCTGTTACCCTTTCCTAATCCTGAATGACACATACTGCACACACCTGACTACATACCTGTCACTTCCTTGTATTAGTCAACACGTCAGTGTCAGCTGCAGGATTGCTTGGGTCTCAAGGTGATGTAAGGATGATTGTGGCTTTCATTCTTTAGAAAGGTTTGGTTTAGATTTTTTTGAATCCACTAATAGGTCATCAATATGGGATTGGTGGGGTTCCAAGAATCTGGAACTGCCTTTTTGAAAGGTCCACTGTGCTGTGGTGAGCGATGCAGCATAGCAAGCACAGCGCTGTACATTTTATAGTGGCCGTGCTTGGTATTGCAGCCCAGGCCCATTCACTTGAATGGTACCGAGCTACACATAGGCCACGTGACTGATCAGCGTGGCATCACTGGCCTAGGCAATGACTGTTGCACTCACCGGAGTACCATAGCATCTCCCAACATGCGGAGTCGGACTGCCACCAATGAGATATTGATGAGCGATCCTGAGGTCTGGTCATCAGTATTCTACTCCGAGAAAAAGCCTTTAAATTAAATATTTTTGTCCAATGCAACATTGTTTCAAAATAAAATAATAATAAAATTACGAGATGGGGCCTCCATGGGTCCCAGCACATCCCGCAGACGCTTGTTTGGACTGGGATCTGGACAGTTTTGAGGTCAAGTCAACACCGTGAACTCTTTGTCATGTTCCACAGACCATTCCTTGCAGTGTAGCAGGATGTATGATCCTGCTGAAAGAGGACAGAGAGAGGACATTAGGGAATATTGTGCGCTGTCCACGTGATTCACCAGACCTGACGTCTTTTTCCATTGCTGCCTGGGCCAGTTCTGATGCCCATTATCGCCGCTTCAGGTGGTGGACAGGGGTCAGCATGGTACTGTGTACTAATAGCTATTTTATGGATCTGTATTGTTTGACATAGAGCTGGTTTACATGGGCAGATTATTGGGCACATTCCTGTAAACACCCATTGCCCACAATTGCCCCATAAGTAAAGACAGATGTGCTGTCAGCAAATAATGAATCTGTATGGGAACGAATGATTGTCGTAATGATTATTCATCTCTGTACAGAGGAGTTGATTGTAGCTTGTAAATGCAGCTGAAGGAGCAGATATTGCACTGGATTAAAGGGTTCATTCCTGATCATTTCACTATGTATCGTCCCATGTAAATGGGACCTTAGAGAGACAGCAGTGCCCAGGTCCCAGATTGGCATGCTCACTAGCTACAAAGGCTAAGGGTAGGTTCACATCACCATTTCATTTTCCATTCTTCTGATCCATCAGAAGAACAGAAAAAAAAACTGGAAAAAAAAAACAAAAACGGATACTTTATTTTGCTAATTTTGTATCCATTTAGCCATTTTCTTCTGAGAGCCATTATTTTAGATGGAAAAAAACTCCTTCTTGGAGGACTTTTTCTTCCATCTAAAATAACGGATAGCAGATGGAAATGGCTAAAACGGATGCAAAATGAGCATAACGAATGATCAAAATAAAGGATGCTTTTTTTTGTCGGAAAATGATGCGGTGATGTGAATCTACCCTTAGAGGGGACGTGGCCCTGGCTTGTCGTCCCAGCTTCACCAGTGTTGTTACATATAGAGCAATAAATACATAACATATTAGATACTTTGTTTCATACTTTTCAGGAAAGCATGGGGAATCCATCCGTCACGATTCTCTATTCCTTTGCATCCAGATAGACATATTATACTAAAATATCCCCTGCAGGATATGCAAATACTTTACCATCTCACACTTTTTTAAGAGCAGAGAAGGCAGAAGAGAATGGGGAGTGACATTCACAGAAGACCACAAGTATCTTTTCATTTGCCGTCTGCTATGTATAGGATGAAAATTACTACCATTGAGAGGACAGTTTTATGTGTAGGTAGGACATAAACACAGACTGCACCAGAACGCGTCCTCTTCTCTGCATTTTCAGAATGCTATAAAGAAAGGCGAAATAAGCATAGTGCATGGAGGAAGTAGAAAAGTAACAACCCAGCAAATATTGATCTAGCAGTTATCACGAACTATAATTATGTGGGAAAAAACTACATGACAAAATGTTTAAAGGGGTATTCAATGATTTTACTATGAGTGGCCAATCCTGTCCACATTCCTACTGATCACCTGTTCCCGAGTAGTATTTACATGGGCGCTGGAACTGCCTCTCTCTGTCCATTTTGTAGTAGACAGAGCTGGTTACTACATTCACTTCGATGTGAGCAGCACTGCCGTAACCAGCTCCATCCACTACTGCAGAACGGCTGATCGGCAGGAGTGCGGGGTGTCGGACCCCCACTTATCAGATATTGATGGCCTGAGTTGAGGATAGACCATCGATAGTAAAGTCCTGGAATATCCCTTTAGGGTGCATTGACACTACCATAAGTGGACCGCACATGGCCGGCCCTATATAGAAAATGCCTATTCTTGTCTGCGATTGTGGACTAGAATAGGACATGCTCTATATTTTTTGCGGGGCCGCGGAACAATGGTTGAGGAAAGAACACAGTATGCTGTCCGCAACTTTTGCGCCCCTTTGAAATTAATGGGTCTGCACTTGTTCCAGAAAAATTGCGGAACGAATGCAGACCCAGAGCAACGGACGTCTGAATGGACCCTAAATGTCAGTATTGGGAGGTTTATACTATACAGACACATTTTTGTTTGTCGCTGGAACTATGATTGCCTCTTGTGGTTGTCGTGTAGTGTAAACATGTTCTTAGAAGTCTGTATATTTAAGATGAAAGGGAAGACAAAATAGGTGATAATTGCAAGAACTTCTAAATCTGTGGGGTCATTTCTTTCTGCCAAAGACCCCCATGTTTATTAGGTTATTGTAGGCTCTGGAAGCTCCTGACAGATGATTTCAGGGTTGAGATTGATCGGACACATTGAATTTTGACGCCCAATCCTATTTGTAATCCAGCCTGAAGAAGAAGCTTGCACTGTGACTTTTTCTGGTTAGCCAGTAAAGGTATCACTCATGTAATACTTTTGTATTCATTAACGCAAAGGTATTCTACATCACTTACGTCTCCCAGGAGGTAAGTCCCCACTGGAGGTGTCTGGCAGCAGCTTTCTCCTCTCTCCCCATTTATAACAGCCAAATGTGTATGGGAGAGTCAGATGTTGGTCGAATGAGTGTTTAGCTACTTTTGAAGGTATAGGTGTAAGAGGGGAAGGTATTGGGTGAGGGAAGTGGTTATTAAATTCTAATATAGTTTTTTCTAATATTTGCTTTTGTCCCTCGAAAACCCAGTGCTCATGCCGGAAACTGGCCGGATCCCATTAATGTCAATAAGCTGCGGCGGCGAACGCATCGGTATCCTGCTAGACCGGATTCGGTGATCTCTGGCAGGCTGTCTCTCTGCCAGATATGTTACTGCAGGAGTGAAACTAGCCTTACTTAGAGACTGATTAATATTGTGGATGTGTAGACATAAATATGCAGATTTTATGATAATGATGATTTGTGCTGGATGATTATATCTGCTGCTATAGACCTTGGTTAGGACAGGAGACACGGACACTGCAGCTGGAGAAGGAGCTGACCCTTGCAGTTCCTGACATAATGAATTCTGATTATACGCCATTACATAGGCAAAGTTAAAACTGCAGCACACAAGACAAAAAGCCAGGCGTCTCTTTCACACCGGCGTAATATCCTTAACCTTTATGCTGATGTCTGCCCTACCTGGAACAAGCTAGTTTACATACTAGACCATCAATGTCTAATTAGTGGGGGTGTGACCACTGGTTGGACACCCATAATCAGCAGAACAAAGGAGCAGTAGCATGGTGGATTGACCACAGTAAGCCTCCTGAGATAATGGGGTGGAGACAAAGTGGCAATCAGCATGTATCAGATGGGTCACCTATACCATCAATGTCTGCCCTGACAAAACCACATCAAATATGAAGACCTCAGATTTTGCACCTGCTTTATTTGGCTTTATCATACAGAACCGTTCAGTTGTATTTTTGCTTCCGCTGGTCTTTATCCTGTTTTTTGCCCTAAGGTATAAGTATATCATGACTTCAGGCAAGATGGCTACCCGATAGTCGCTTAAAGGAAATCTTATAAAAATGATACAATTAGAAAATAAAAGCAGTCTAGTGTGTTTTTGAATTATTAGGAAGCTAACGAGATACACACCCTTTAAGTGTAGAAATCCTTGAAATTTGGTCTGTCATAAACAGAAGTTTCAGATTTTTTTTTATAGGACAATGTCTTATCCATTTCTCTTTTAACTCTCATGTCCTAAAATGAACTCTGCACAGTTCTAGATTGACACCAATATATGTAAAACTTACGGGGCCCAGCAGCTGAGGGGGCCCAACTCCATTGTGAAAGAGGTCATAGAGGTGATTGGCAAGACAGTGTAAGACATAATCATAAGATTTATGTAATGCCCCCTCTGATTGTGGGATGACATTTATTATCGCAAAAGAATTAATATTAAAAAAATGCAAGTGTATATAAATTTCTGGTAAGTGTATTTTATGGGATCTGACGAATTCTTAGAAACAATATTTGAATTGTCCTACATAGGACATTTTTGGCAGATTACTGTTTATACACTAAAATATTCTGCCAAGCAAAATTTTTTCGGCGTGTCCAATAATTGTTATTTCTTAAACAATCCTTGTGTTGCCATAGGTACGTGGATTATCAGCACAAATGTTACTGATCTGTCGTGTTGGCAGAAGATTCACTTCAATCTATGGCCAACATTTTTGAATAATATTAAATATCTGATATTTAGGGCCCATTCAGACGGACGTATTATTGCGGGTCCGCGCTGCGGAACACACGGCCGGGTGCCCCATTCAAAATGCCTATACTTGTCCGCGACATGTTTTATCTTTTTATGCGGAGCTGCGGCACGGCTGGCTCCGTGCCGCGGCTGCTTGCTCCCATAGAGGTGAATGGGGCCGCATCTATTCCGCAATATTGCGGAATAGATGCGGCCCCATTCATACGGTCGTGTGAATGGGGCCTTAGTCAATGTCCAGAATAATCTATAGAATTTATATACAGCAATCTATACTTAAAGGGGTTGTCTCACTTTAGTAAGTTGCATTTATTATGTAGAGAAAATTAATACAAGGCACGTATTGTTATTATCCATATTGCCTCTTTTGCTGGCTGGATTCATTTTTTCATCATATTATACATTGCTTTTTTCCATGGCTACGACCATCCTGCAATCTATTAGTGGTGGTCGTGCTTGCACAATATAGGAAAAAGCATCAGCCTCTCTGGTCCCTGGGACCATGGGAGTGCACATAGGCTAGTGCTTTTTCCTATATTGTGCAAGCATGACCACCACTGATGGATTACAGAGTGGTCGTAACCATGGAAAAGAGCAGTGTATAATGTGATAGAAAAATGTATCCAGCCAGCAAAGGAGGCAATATGGACAATCACAATACATTAGTAAGTGCCTTGTATTAACTTTCTCTACATGATAAATGCCACTTACTGAAGTGAGACAATCCCTTTAAGTGGTCCTTTAAAGGAGTTTTCCAGTGGATTCTGCAGATTTAGCAGCTTCATACACTGACGTTCACCTAGTCTGTAAAATCTCATCAGCGTTGCAGAAATTAAAAATCCGCAGCACGTCAATTGTTTGTATGTATTTTCAGTGCATATAGGCTTGAGCAAATCGAGCTTCAGATCATACATCCAAAGTCAATTATTTAATAAAACTTTGTTTGTAATGCTGTTTCCGTACAGCACTAAAAAGTATCGGCTCCGTGAAGCCAAACTTCGTCTCGCCCGGTGTTGTGCGAAACTTCGATGAATGACTTTGCTATTCCTATCTGTATATTTATAAACATTTTAAAATAGAAATCCGTAAATTGGGTTTGGCACTGGCTGAAGCTGACTTCGGATTCCTATTTTAAAATGTTTTTAAATACACAGATAGGAATACCAAAGTCATTTACCGAAGTCTCATGCAACTCTGGGCAAGACGAAGTTTTGCTACACGGAGTGACATAAACTGATGCAAATCGATCACAACTGATGATCAAAATACAGGATCTAAACGTTGCTGTGAACTCAGCCTAATCCATGCAGATTTTGGTGCAGAAACTCAACGAAATCAGCACAAAAGTCGGAAAATCAGTATAAACTAAATGGCTGTTTGCATGTATTCTTATGTGTCACTTCCGCCCACATTAAGCAGTGTAAAGTATGGAGAAACACAGCATTGTCAGTATAAATGAGATATACTTTTTTCTTCGATTAGAGCTTTTATTATGTGTTGTGGTATTGCTGGCTCTTCAGGTAGAACTTCATTTATATACTGTTAGATTATTTTATTCTAGACTCGTAATACATGTATGTTGTGAACCTATTCCATACAGTTTACAGTAGTAACGACTTTGTCTCTTTACGGAATAAGTAAATATGGCAGAGGTCGTTGCTCTTATTATCAGGATTTTCTTTTAGGACTTGTGAACATGTTCTGTAGTAACATTTGTGGTCCAAAGTTTCCCGTAGCACTTTTTTCTGTTTTACAAGTTCATGGTTATTTCATTAAAAGTATCATAATCCTTCTATGTATATTATGTATCAGATATTGTAATAACACGAAAGTAACGGAGGCTGAACACCCACCAAAACCAACGACTGAGAGAGTGTGATTTAGTGATTTATGAGTCAAGTAACAGTTTGGCCTGTCATGTGACCCATCTTGATCATTTAGAAGAGTGGGTGGGCTCAGGGATCTGGTTATTATATATAGTTTGGTCTGCCTACTATTATTAAAGGGAACCTGTCACCACAGAATACTATCCAATCTGCAGGCAGCATGTTATAGAACAGAAGGAGCTGAGCAGATTGATGTATAGTTTTATACGAACAGCATTCTCTGTATAAAGCTGGACATACTCCTTCAATAGCTGTCAGCCGAATGATCATTTGGCCAACAGCTATCTCTCTCGACTCCCCCATACATATATGGCTCATATAAATATGGTGTATGTGTATTCTACAAGGAGAGCGGAGAAAACCACTTCTGGTGGCGACTTATCTTCTAGGAGAATGTGAAAATATTCACTATGGCTGATCCATCTCCCTCCGACATCATCTGTCAGGGGAGAGTCTGGAGTTCTTACATTCAGAAAAAGCAGATTTAAATGAATGAATTACCATTTTTTTCTGAATATTTCCCATAAAACTATATATCAATCTGCTCAGCTCCTCCTGATCTATAACGTATGCCAGCAAATTGCACTGCATTTCGTGGCAATAGGTTCTATTAAGCTATGTTTCTTTACAAATATTTTTATTGCGGTTATGGATGCATCCAGGACTTCTGTATTAAAAGGAACCTGTCACATTGAAAATATAGTCCATTCTGTGGGCAGCATGTTATAGACCAGGAAGAGCTGAGCAGGTTGTATAGTTTTATGGGAAAGGATTAGTATAACATCTCGTTATTTTATCGTAATCTGTGTTTAGGCGCTCAGTGGGTGGTCTTACTCAGTGATTAACAGCTTTCCTTATATGACTATGTGTACAGAGATAGCTGTCAATTACTGATAGGATCGTCCACATGACAACTAAGTACAGAATGAGCAGAGATATAAATGTAGAAATGACAAATTTTACTGAATCTTTTCCCATAAACTATATATCAATCAGTTTCTGAATTTTAAAATATTTGCCTCTAAATGCATGGGTTAGGGTACTGCTTCATATTTTCTGGATAAATAGAATTGACAGATTGATGGTATCCTTAAAGCCTGCCCAGGTGTTGCCAAGGGAGGACTGATTTCTTGCTCTACAGTTTCAGTACTGCTATATTAAGAATGTACAGACGGCTGAGAAAGTAATAAATAACATACAGTACAGACCAAAAGTTTGGACACACCTTCTCATTCAAAGAGTTTTCTGTATTTTCATGACTATGAAAATTGTAGATTCACACTGAAGGCATCAAAACTATGAATTAACACATGTGGAATTATATACTTAACAAAAAAGTGTGAAACAACTGAAAATATGTCTTATATTCTAGGTTCTTCCTTTGAATCAAAGCAAAAGCCACCTTTTGCTTTGATTACTGCTTTGCACACTCTTGGCATTCTCTTGATGAGCTTCAAGTGTTAGTCACCTGAAATGGTTTTCACTTCACAGGTGTGCCCTGTCAGGTTTAATAAGTGGGATTTCTTGCCTTATAAATGGGGTTGGGACCATGAGTTGTGTTGGGCAGAAGTCAGGTGGATACACAGCTGATAGTCCTACTGAATAGACTGTTAGAATTTGTATTATGGCAAGAAAAAAGCAGCTAAGTAAAGAAAAACGAGTGGCCATCATTACTTTAAGAAATGAAGGTCAGTCAGTCCGAAATATTGGGAAAACTTTGAAAGTGTCCCCAAGTGCAGTCGCAAAAACCATCAAGCGCTACAAAGAAACTGGCTCACATGAGGACTGCCTCAGGAAAGGAGGACCAAGAGTCACCTCTGCTGCGGAGGATAAGTTCATCCGAGTCACCAGCCTCAGAAATCGCAGGTTAACAGCAGCTCAGATTAGAGACCAGGTCAATGCCACACAGAGTTCTAGCAGAAGACACATCTCTACAACAACTGTTAAGAGGAGACTGTGTGCAGCAGGCCTTCATGGTAAAAATAGCTGCTAGGAAACCACTGCTAAGGACAGGCAACGAGCAGAAGAGACTTGTTTGGGCTAAAGAACACAAGGAATGGACATTAGCCCAGTGGAAATCTGTGCTTTGGTCTGATGAGTCCAAATTTGAGATCTTCGGTTCCAACCACCGTGTCTTTGTGCGATGCAGAAAAGGTGAACGGATGGACTCTACATGCCTGGTTCCCACCGTGAAGCATGGAGGAGGAGGTGTGATGGTGTGGGGGTGCTTTGCTGGTGACACTGTTGGGGATTTATTCAAAATTGAAGGCATACTGAACCAGCATGGCTACCACAGCATCTTGCAGCGGCATGCTATTCCATCCAGTTTGCGTTTAGTTGGACCATCATTTATTTATCAACAGGACAATGACCCCAAACACACCTCCAGGCTGTGTAAGGGCTATTTGACCAAGAAGGATAGTGATGGGGTGCTACGCCAGATGACCTGGCCTCCACAGTCACCAGACCTGAACCCAATCGAGATGGTTTGGGGTGAGCTGGACCACAGAGTGAAGGCAAAAGGGCCAACAAGTGCTAAGCATCTCTGGGAACTCCTTCAAGACTGTTGGAATACCATTTCAGGTGACTAACTCTTGAAGCTCATCAAGAGAATGCCAAGAGTGTGCAAAGCAGTAATCAAAGCAAAAGGTGGCTACTTTGAAGAACCTAGAATATAAGACATATTTTCAGTTGTTTCACACTTTTTTGTTAAGTATATAATTCCACATGTGTTAATTCATAGTTTTGATGCCTTCAGTGTGAATCTACAATTTTCATAGTCATGAAAATACAGAAAACTATTTCAATGAGAAGGTGTGTCCAAACTTTTGGTCTGTACTGTATACTGTGTCGGATTACCAGGTGATGTAAGGATCCTTATACCGTCTTACGTCTTACGTGCCAATAATCAGTTCCCTATACAACCATGGCCTGACATGAAAAACAGACTATTTTCCATTTGGCCATAGACCCAACAGGTATATTTCCCGGTGGGACAATGCCCATTGGGCCTTCTAAGCCCTCCTCATAGCCAACTGCTGCGTTGATAATGATCTGATGCTCTCACCATTAATTAATGCTAGGAGCATCAGATACCCATGCACTTGTCCAGCAGCCGTAGGTGCCCTCCTGAATTCAACTGTATCATCATCCTCTGGACGGTAATACAGTTTAATACTGTGGCAGGGGTGGCAGTATATTGTTCCAGACTGTGGTATTTGGAGCTGCTAGGGCAGTATTTTATGCTGCACTATGGTATTGCTGGCCTTGCCTATTTCTGTTGACCATGTCTTCTGTCAATGAACCCGCCTACAACATGGGGCCACGTTTAGCTTTTTTATTTCCAGGGCTGCTTTAAAGGGGTATTCCCATCTCACAAATGTAGTTTGTATAGTTAGATATAGCCATACCAGTATTATTACTAATAGAATGTATTTATATAAAATGTACCGTTTAGAAGATTTGCCTATTTGTATAGGCATTGTCCCACACACATCAGTCAGGCCGTTGCCCCTAGTTACGACCACCGTGGCCATGTAGCAGTGGTGGCCAGATTGCTATTGTTCAAACCCGCTCTGAGGTAACTGCTGTATTGTGAACGCACATTGCATGATCATGCGGAGACACATCTTAGGGTTGTAGCCTTTTTGTCCGCGCTTCCAAAACGCAGAGAAACGGATCCTGTTCCAAGATCAATTCATCTCTATGGAGCAGGATCCGTTTATAAAGTCTGTGTTTTGGACGGATCCTGACCACTGTGTTTTGAACTGGTAGCTTCCAAAACGCAGATGTGAATGTACCCTAAGATGTGTCTGCTCATGATCATGCCATGTGCGCTCACAGCACAGCAGTTACCTCAGAGCGGGTTCGAAAAGCAGCAAGCCGGCCACCATTACTACAGGGCCACAGTGGCCATAACCAGGGGCAACGGCCTGACTGATGTGTGTTGGACAATGGATATACAAATAGGAAAATCTTCTAAATGGTACATTTTATATAAATACATTCTATTAGTAATAATATTGGTATGGCTATATCTAACTATACAGACTACATTTGTGAGATGGGAATACCCCTTTAAGTTCCCAGTTCGCCTTCTACTTTCTATATAGAAACCTGAATTTTTGAGATATGGAAGCACCACCTTCTGCCACCGGCATGCAGGCAATATGTATATAAGTGTGTACATGTATGTAAATTGTGTGAGAAATACCTAACATATATGATGTAAGGAATTGTCATGCTTGTATTCGAGGTATGTAGAGATTTCTAGATCTCTCAGCCGCAGAATCTATTTTTATGTGTCATCTTTCATTAGACTGTATGGCGAGAAGTGTGTCTCCTGTGAGAAGCACTTACAAGATTGGCCACATGTTAGTAACAGCATCGATCTGACATAATCACAGTTGTAAATGTTGTTGGAACTGTTGATATTAGAAATGAGACATCAAATGTTCATGTTGCACAGGAATAGCTGGTGGGACTTGGCTTACGCTAAATAAATGGATGACTTCATTTTCCAAGAAATAACTGCAAACGAGCCATTGAGTCAGCTGATATGTTCCCTAGGTTATGTACTGATGTCGCAGATCAAAGTCTTCCAATATCTAAAACTTTCCTTTGTATTTGTTTTCCAGCAGACCTATGTTTCATCCGCGCAGCATATGGCTCCTCCCAGCCCTAGTAATAGCAGTGGTGGTGGAGAAGGAGGAGGTGGTGGAGGTGGAGAACAGCTGAGCAAAACCAACCTCTACATCAGAGGTCTTCATCCCAGCACCACGGACCAAGACCTGGTGAAGCTGTGCCAGCCGTAAGAAGCATTCATATTGCCTATTGAAATGAAAAGTTAGATTATATAGACAGAAACATCTCATTCTGCTTAGGCTTCCTTTCATGTGTTCTTGCAATGTCTACAGGTCATGTAGTGCACTTATAGACCTTGGGGCAGGAAGCAAACATGATTATTCTGCAAAATAACATTGTAAGGGTGGTTTCACACATAGCGTTTTTCGCTTTTTTTTTTTTTTTTATGCAGTTTTTTGAGACAAAGCCAAAAGTGGATTAAAATGAATGTGACATATAAAGGTAGGGCTTATACATCTTCTGGCTGGATTCTCTTCTGGCTTTGACTCCAAAAACTCATCAAAAACCCCATGTTTGAAAACCCCCAAACATTAAAAGGGTTTTTCCCATGTGGGACATTAATTTATGGCATATTGATAGGGTATGCTATTAATGTGCGATAGATGCAGGTCCTACCTCTGAGACTCGCTCCTGTGTCAAGAACTGGGCCCCACAGTGACTTCTGCCTTCACTGCTATGGAACTTTAGAAGACCCATAGCGGTGAAAGAATGATGAGTCTTGCTGTTCATTCATTTCGGGGCCCCATTCTTGAGATAGGAGGAGGTCCCAGATCAGATATTCATGACATATCCTATTGCTATGCCATAAATGTTCCATATGGGAATGCCTCTTTAACAGAAGGTTTTGTAGATAGAAAGAAATTGTCTAAAGTTAGCTTGAGAGTGAATTCACACACGACAGATTTGCTGAAGGAATTTCTACAACTGAAAAACAACTACCGAATTCATCTGGGATTTTTAGTGCAGCCAGCACATAGAGGCAGATTTTATGGCATAAAAAGGTCACAAATTATTGCAGATTTACTCTGCGACAGAAATTAGAAACCTGTAGTTGACCTAAATATGATTTTTTTAGCTCATGGACTGCCAGAAGATGTACCAAATGTATTAAGATAATTGAGCCTATTAATAAATTTGGGCGTATTTTGAACTAAGCCTGGCATAGCAAACGCCAGTCTTCGCAAATCTGTCCCATTGTCTTTTACCAGCCCCAGTTGGATGAATGGGATAAATGGGTCAGCCACAGAAATTTCTGCAGATGTTTGGATGTGAACTTCCTTTTTTCTTGTAATACAGTAGCGATAAACATATTTAGCTGAGCCCATAAAGGCCATGCCAGCACACTGCTCTCTTCTTTTTGGATTGCTTGTATTGCCATTTACATGGACTCCTTCCCAGTTTTTCTGTTGCCTTGTGGACAGTAACTATTGGATGCAATCAGGCTTGGCCCAGTCCATTGCCATGCACTGACGAGAACAAAAAGATCAAAACAAGCTGTTTGTCTCGGCGTTTGTCCATGCTGTGTGGATCATTGATGCCAGTCTTGTGCCTTGGGGTTGTGTGTTGGATTCTAGTTTTTTTCAGCTGTTGCTTTTGGGACTACAAGTGACAAGAGGTTTGTGGTATGCCTGCTCTTAAAGGAAATGTGTCACCAAAAATGTTATCTGCCAGTTAAAAGCAGATAGTAAAGGTCCTTTTACACGGGCCGATTATCGGCCGAAAAATCGTTCCTAGGAACGCTAGTGCCGATAATCGGCCCGTGTAAAAGTGGCCCTAATCAGCCGACGAACGAGCAAAACGCTCGTTCGTCGGCTGATTGGATCTTTTGGTTTCTACAAAAGATCCAATCTGTCGGGCGCACATCGGCCTGTGTAAACAGGCGATGTGCGCCTGACAGTATGGAGCTTCCCGGCCGCACGAGTGATACAGCGATCACTCGTGCGGCCCGGCGCTTGATTCATCGGGCCGTGTAAAGGCTCCCTGTCCGAGCGCCGATATCGCTGATCGGCGCTCGGGCAGGGAGACACATCGGCCCGTCTAAAAGGGCCTTAACTCATATCCTTTTTTCTAATCTGTTTTTATTTTCTGATTACAGATTTTTTTTATTCTGTTTCCTGAACATGACCATGGGGGTGGACAGTGGTCTGGAGGGGCCTCATTGACTTCTAGGGGAGAGTTTTCTAGGCATGCTACGTGACCTGTGCAGAGGTTATTCTACAAGGAAAAAATAGATAAGCTTTGCTAATCATCTACTTTGAATTGTGGATCCTGTCTTATCTGTACACAGAGGTGATATCATTACAGGCAGGATTAGAATGACAGATAAGCAGGTAACTGCATTAAAGTGATCTGTACAGACCAAGAAGTGGCAACTATTATTAGGCTTAGTGGCCAGAGTGAAGAACTGCAGGATTTTATGGTTTTTATTTAAATATAGATATTGACATGGAAAATTTAAAAATAACGTCATCAAAAATTCTTTAAAAATATCTTAAAGGGGTTATCCCATCTTGTGAAGTAGCACTGATCAGATTCCATATATCACGACATTTAACTTACCCAATATATGTAATTATCAATTTCTCCTACTTTCCTCTATATTTGTTATCTTTCCTGAGTTGTGTTTACCCATAGTTGTCATTGGTTACGGCCACCGCAGCAATGGCCGCGCTTGCGCGGTGTCATCCTCTTTTTCCTTGTCGGCCGGCTGGGTACATTCGCGCATGCGCAGTCTCTCCCGTTCCGACCCCTCACTGCAGCTCCATTTGAACTAATTGAACTGCTCCCGGGCATTTGGAATAGCTTTCAGCAACATGGCCAGCGCTCAGGATCCTGTAAAAACTCCCTCACTGACAAAGCTGCTGTGGGACACTGCTAACAGCAGCACCAGGAGCACACTAGTAGAAGCAAGTGGCGCAGTGATATTTCCAGAGCGCGACTTTCCGGTACTGTCAGTCAAGCGTGGTGGTACTGCCCCTGGCAGATACAGGAAGAGGAGACCTGTTGCGGTGGAAGGTTAGTGAAGAGCGCAGATGGGATAACCCCTTTAAACATAAAAATGTAATCTAAAAAACAGGTCATTTTCTGATGACACATTTCCTTTAATTAAAGGAGCTGTAAACATACAGGAAAAGGCCTTAAGAATTTGAGCACATCACATTGCTGATAAGACGATGGCGGAGGCAGAGAGGGTGCTCTGGAGCACAGCCGGCTCTCGGTAGCAGTATTTGAACAGAAATCCATGTATATGTGATTCTGGGCCACTACGACCTCCAAGACCAACCACAAGATTAAAAGGGCTTTCCGAGACTTTACAACTGATGACCTAGGATGACCCATGGATAGGTCATCAGTATCTGATCGGTGGAGCCCCGCCTATCAGATGTCTGAGAAGGCATAAGTGCTCTCAGCTTTTCCTAGGCCAGTGACGTCACATTCATCAGTCACATGTCGTAGGTGCAGCTCAGCGCCATAGAAGTAAATGGGACTGAGCTGCAATATCAAGCACAGCCGCTATACAATGTATGGCGCTGTGCCTGGTAAGCTGCGAGAAGGCCAAGGCGCCCACAGGAGCGCTGGTGCCTTCTCAAACAGCTGATCATCCAGGTGAAAAGTTACAGTACCTAGTAGGACTTTAAAAAGTGTCTTCCCCATTCCTCATGTATGCAGAATGGCAGGAGACTGTGGACACATAGATATACAATCTACATATCAAAGGAAATTATCCACCGTTACAACATTCAAAAAATTAAGCAGTAAGAGAAAGAAATACATCAGTTTGTAAAGTAGAAGGTTATCATCTAAAGTTTCTCCTACTTTTAGTGTTGTAGGTCATGAGGGTATCGGTAAATCCAGGACTATACAACTATGGTCCATTGGAATAGAAGTTTCTTACCCTAGTTTGCTCATCAGATTCCTCTTGGGGTGGCGTCACACACAGCTTTTTGTAGCAGGGTTACAGTTTTTGAGGCAAAGCCAGAAATGAATTTCAGAAGAAATAGAAAGGAAGGACTTATTCTTCTCCTTTCTGCTGGCTCCACTTTTCGCTTTGGTTCAAAAAAGTGCATTAAAAAGTGCCACTGAAAAACCATATGTATCACTACTCTTAGGACGTGTTTGGAGGCGTAACCCCTTCCATTAAATCATGAAAGGATCGACAGTGAGCAAAAGTAGCCAAAACAAGGAAAACCCCAGTAACAGACATGGAATAATGGAAAAGTCAGTGACATGCATGTTTTTTTGCTGCATTCAGAGTCTTTCTCAGGCTTCACAAAGCTTTTGGGCTTAGTTTCCAGATGGCTTTCTCGCATTTGACAATCGTCCCATTTTACACAGTTCTGTTGAGCAAAAGTAATATTGAAAGAGTAAGCCACATAAATGAGCTAGTTTTTGGACAAATGTCCTTTAACCCAAGTAATGAACTTTAATGCACCCATAAAGCATTCTCTAGTGTGATCCCTTTGGCATCCTTCAGACCCTGGCAGCTGACTATCATTGATGGAGCACAATAGAATAGCTAAAGCTAAAGGAATTTCACAATATGACCTGTTATTGGACAATCTGAAGTTTGGCTTCAGGATCCAAACAAGTTTTTTTTTCTATTACAACCTGCAAATGATCAGTGTGCAGCGGTTTTGTAAAGCATGCAGCAAAACAACATTGTCCCCATGTGTGACCTTGGTCAGTGTGTAGAAATACATTGAAGTGAGTCTCTATCTATATCAGCTGAGGATCAGAAGAGAGGTTATAACTCACAAATACAGTCACTGGTGAGAAGATCACCTTCACTACAGTTTACATCAAGTACCTTTCTGACAGGTCACAGAATAAACATTTTTGTGGGAGTGCTCCTTTATTTTACGCACTTATATAGCGCTGACATATTCCACATTAGTATCACACTGTGCCCAATGAGGCTCACAATCTCAGGTCCCTATCAGTATGCCTTTGGAGTGTGGGAGGAAACTGGAGTACCCGCAGGAAGCCTCGCAAACACGTGGAGAACATACAAACTCCATGCAGATGTTGTCCTTAGTTGGATTCGAGCCTAGGACCCCAGTGCTGCAAGTCACCGTGCTGCCCAAATCAAGCATTATGCCTTGTAGGGTTGACCCTGCTTCCTAAAACCATATCTTTCTGAAGCCAATCCATATATACATACAAATTAGGCCACTCCGTCAACCTTAGCTTCTCTGCAGCACTGGAAATTCCCACCACTTTATTGACGGGGCCAGGAATCAGAAGCATCATCTTGCCTTGCCCTGTAATCCTCCCACCTGTGTCATACAGTGCACTCTTGGCACAGGTGCAGTGGTCTATGCGGCAGGGCCAGGACAATGAGATCTACTGTGCATGTACAGAGGGTACAGGAGGGTACATGTGGTGCAGGACTACAGAGGTCCATTGCTACTCAGGTGTAACGACCGGATATGGCCTGACCATTAGAGCCATACATTGCATATTCTTTAAAAGAGGGATTTCCTCAAAATGCTACAACGGATCTGCTTCAGAAAGGTATAGTTTTATTCAGCAGGGTCAGCCCTACCAGGCATAACGCCTGGTTGAATAGGGTTGACCCTGCTGTCAGATGCACTTTAATTGTGGTGGAGAGAATGCACCGTAGCCCATAATGACCTGGTCAACTGCCCAATCCCTTGTTATGTCCCCTAGACTCTGTATATATTGCAGTGAGCCTACTGTCGGGTGTATTTGCTCGGATAGTATACAGTGGAGAAAAAAAGTATTTAGTCAGCCACCAATTGTGCAAGTTCTCCCACTTAAAAAGATGAGAGAGGCCTGTAATTGACATCATAGGTAGACCTCAACTATGAGAGACAAAATGAGAAAACAAATCCAGAAAATCACATTGTCTGATATTTTAAAGAATTTATTTGCAAATTATGGTGGAAAATAAGTATTTGGTCAATAACAAAAGTTAATCTCAATACTTTGTTATATATCCTTTGTTGGCAAACAGACAGAGGTCAAACGTTTTCTGTAAGTCTTCACAAAGTTGGCACACACTGTTGCTGATATGTTGGCCCATTCCTCCATGCAGATCTCCTCTAGAGCAGTGATGTTTTGGGGGCTGTCGCTGGGCAACATTGACTTTCAACTCCCTCCAAAGGTTTTCTATAGGGTTGAGATCTGGAGACTGGCTAGGCCACTCCAGGACCTTGAAATGCTTCTTATGAAGCCACTCCTTCGTTGCCCTGGCGGTGTGCTTGGGATCATTCTCATGCTGAAAGACCCAGCCACGTTTCAATGCCCTTGCTGATGCAAGGAGGTATTCACTCAAAATCTCACGATACATGGCCCCATTCATTCTTTCATGTACACAGATCAGTCGTCCTGGTCCCTTTGCAGAGAAACAGCCCCAAAGCATGATGTTGCCACCCCCATGCTTCACAGTAGGTATGGTGTTCTTTGGAGGCAACTCAGCATTCACGCTCCTCCAAACACGATGAGTTGTGTTTCTACTAAACAGTTCTACTTTGGTTTCATCTGACCATAAGACATTCTCCCAATACTCTTCTGGAACATCCAAATGCTCTCTAGCAAACTTCAGACGGGCCCGGGTATGTACTGGCTTAAGCAGGGGGACACGTCTGGCACTGCAGGATCTGAGTCCCTGGCGGCATAGTGTGTTACTGGCGGTAGCCTTTGTTACGTTGGTCCCAGCTTTCTGCAGGTCATTCACTAGGTCCCCCCGTGTGGTTCTGGGATTTTTGCTCACAGCTCTTGTGATCATTTTGACCACACGGGGTGAGATCTTGCGTGGAGCCCCTGATCGAGGGAGATTATCACTGGTCTTGTATGTCTTCTATTTTCTAATTATTGGTCCCACAGTTGATTTCTTCACACCAAGCTGCTTGCCTATTGCAGATTCAGTCTTCCCAGCCTGGTGCAGGTCTACAATTTTGTTTCTGGTGTCCTTCGACAGCTCCTTGGTCTTCACCATAGTGGAGTTTGGAGTGTGACTGTTTGAGGTTGTGGACAGGTGTCTTTTATACTGATAACAAGTTCAAACAGGTGCCATTACTACAGGTAATGAGTGGAGGACAGAGGAGCCTCTTAAAGAAGAAGTTACAGGTCTGTGAGAACCAAAAATTTTGCTTGTTTGTAGGTGACCAAATACTTATTTTCCAGCAGAATTTGCAAATAAATTCTTTAAAAATCAGAAAAATGTGATTTTCTGCATTTGTGTTCTCATTTTGTCTCTCATAGTTGAGGTCTACCTATGATGTCAATTACAGGCCTCTCTCATCTTTTTTAGTGGGGCAACTTGCACAATTGGTGGCTGACTAAAGGACTCATGCACATGACCGGTTTTATTTTAAGGTCCGCAAAAAACGGATCTGCAAAAAATACGGATGACGTCCGTGTGCATTCCGTCTTTTGCGGAACAGCTGGCCCCTAATAGAACAGTCCTATCCTTGTCTGTGATGCGGATAATAATAGGACATGTTCTATTTTTTTGCATAACGGAAATACGGAAATGGAATGCACACGGAGTAACTTCCATTTTTTTTGCGGACCTATTGAAACGAATGGTTCCGCATACGGTCCGCCAAAAAAAAACAGAACGGACACCGAAAGAAAATATGGCTGTGTGGATGAGCCCTAAGGTTTATCTTATTACCTGGATGACCTAATGAGGAAATTGCTAAATGAACAGCAACAATATAATATCGAACTATTCACAAGCCGTTAGACATAACACCGTGCACTAGTTTTGTCTGGACTATTCCTTTAAGGACGTGCAAAAAGATGAATATAAGTAGGTCGTATTTATTAGCTGTGGTTTACGTAGGATTCATGGTTACTAAAGTCACGTACAAATATAAATTTGCGCTAGACCGGACATAAGAGACCAGCTGAAGACCGGTCTGGGTGTACATTTTATTCTCAATGAATTCTAAATCTGTAAATTCAGATGCATATACATGTGTAGGCGCACACATACATATAATTATACAGTTAGAGGCTCTCACGAAGGAGGAGCTGTGGAGGAGGAGCGACTGCCTAGTAACCTCATTTCACCCCAGCCAAGGAATGCGGTGTACATCCCCTGAGCCCCAAGGAGATCTGCACATGTCGCCCACAGACTGAGGGAATGTTGTTTGGATGAAGAAAGATGTTTGTAGGGGGAGAACAGGCCAGATGGGAAAGCATTTGAAGCCACTGCTCAGCTAGAAGTGTGGAAAGTACAGCACTCGCTTCATGTGTAGTATACATCATATTCTTATCACACATACATCCAGCGTCTGCTCCTCGGTCTTCCCAGACAAGAGAAGCCATGTGAAAATACAATGTGTAATTTGTTTATTGTATTTTGTATATTTCGTATTATTTTTTACTCTTTAAAGTGATTTTTAGGACTCAAGTATTCAAATCATATCATGGTATTTCTACCAGAGCTGCTTTTGGATATTTCGCTTAGAACGGATAGGCCCTTTTTTCCAGTTTGCAATATTCACTTTATATGGAAGGAATATATAACATTTACAGTGGAATTATACTGCCCCAGTTCACCCAGTTTCCACCATCTTGACCTTTGCTGACTGTTAGCGGTGATATTTTTGTTCTGCGTATGTTGTGCCTGACACCATAGTTTAGTCAGTGAGTAGTGTTGGCTTATTGTGCTGTACTGTGATCATCTTACAGCAATTATTTCATTCAATTTCAAAATAATGCAAAATAATGCAGACATTCTGCTACATAAAAGTCAAAGAAAATTTAGGGGGAGATTTACCAAACTGGTGTAAATTAGAACTGGTTTAGTTGCCCATAGCAACCAATCAGATTGTACCTTTCATTTTTCACAGCTCCATTGGAAAATGAAAGGTGGAATCTAATTTGCTGCTATGGGCAACTAAGCCAGTTCAAGCCTGCGTGTGTTCTCAGTAGTAAGCGGGGAGGAGGCTGCTGCCAGGGGTTTAGCATTGCTTATATCTCTTGGAGCAAAAGGATCAGGGAGTTGAAATCCACCCGTCTATCCGTCTTATCCCTGAGCCGCTTTTGGAGGAGAGACCCCATACGTATTAGATGTTTGGCTGATCCAGCCAAAATCAGTGGGTTTAGCCGCCATAGATCTAAAGTGTATGGTATCTTAAAGGGGTTCTCTCCGTTCAGCAAATAGCATTTATTATGTAGAGGAAGTTGAAGGGGTTATGCGGCCCCTGAAATGTGCCCCCATATGCCTGGGCTCCGCACAGAGGTTGTACTTACCTCGCTTCATATCTCTTATCCCGCTGCATATCTCTGTCGCGTGAATGGAAACTTTCGGGGGGAGCATCTAATGGCAGACGGTGACGGGAACAAGCTTCTCTAGCATGGTGGGTAACGCTAGGGAGGCTCGTTCCCGTCACCGCCTGTCATTGGCTTGGAAATGCAGGGAATTCTGTCTGAAAACCCGCACCTGTGTGCAGGTAGCCTAAAAGGGATAGCAGAGCGCATACTCAGAGCGCACCCCATTCAGACCCCTTGTAGTACAGTCTTGCTGTGGGTTCAGTGGGGAATAGGAATTGGGGTCTCATGATTAGCAATCAGTGGGATTCATTGGACCCACCTCAGCGACCTTTCCAGTGGATGGGTGATAAATGCTTCTGTCTGGAATAACCCTTTAATGTCTGCACAATGAGGGAGATTTATCAAACTGGTGTAAAGTAGAACTGGCTTAGTTGCCCATAGCAACCAATCAGATTTCACATTTCATTTTCCAAAGGAGCTCTGAAAAATGAAAGGTGGAATCTGATTGGTTGCTATGTGCAACTAAGCCGGTTTTTCTTTACACTAACTTTGATAAATCCCCCTCCTCCCCCCCAATGTTTTTTTTCTGGTGATTTGCATCCTGAGAAGTGTAGAAGAGTGCACTAATGCAGGGGCGATAATACCTCACACATTGGGCACATGGTCCATATTTAACTCCCAATATGCACTGAACATGCTCCATAGATTTTATTTATTCTTGTGGCTTATACAGCAATCTACGAGATTGTCATCACTCACATCAGTCCCTGCGCCGTACGGGGCGGGCACTCTAAATCCCGGCACGCCCATGCATTCTAAGGCCAGTTTCATAAGATGTCAAATAACCAATCAGCGTGTTGTTTTTTGGAGCGTAGGAGAAAACCCGCAATACCCATTGCCAGGAGCTGGTGTAAACTGTTGGTAGTTAGTGATTTATGTCATAATTGAGGGAATTGCAGGGAAGCCCATTAACCCATTAGTGTGTCTTTGTAGTTCACACTCACACAGTAATGAACACCTATTAGCTTATTTCCACAGGGACACCTCCAGCTGAGACACCCATGCCCATCTAGTGCAAATGACTAGCACTGCCCGTGATCCATCTGCATGCTACTCTGCATCTGCTCTTCTCTCACCAGTATACTTATTACTACCCTCAGGGTGCCCTGTGCAGCTGCCTGGATGATATATCTCCCCTAGGTATAACACTGTGAAAATGAATTCTCCCACTGTCTCAGATAAGCTGTTTGGAGTGTGTCAGATGACCAGCATGTTAACTGTTAACAATCAGCAGAACTCTGAATTCAGCTCTGGAGTATTATACGGGCAATAGCTCTGAATCTGTATAAGATAGGTAATGTGATATATTCACAAAGCTAATTATCTGTTATCTCTCCTGACATGTCTGTTTTAGTCACTACTTGAATTCTCCATAAAATAACAATTCTAGAGCATCCATTTTTATGACTCTATGTTATTCCATTCCTCTGTTATTCCTACTCTGCTGCAGTCTGCAATAAAGGTCCACCTGGGTGTTACCAGTTGGGGTCTTGTCACTACATAGTCTAAAGCCTCATTCACACGTCCGTGTCCATGCTCAAATCCGTGAGCAGGTGGTCGGTGATGCATCCGTAAAGTTGTCCGTGAAGGATCGGTGTTGGGTCCGTGTGTCCGTTTTTTTTCTGTTCGTGTTGCATCCGTGTTTCACTGACACTGAACAGCTGAAAAATAATATTCAAAGCATTTCTTTTTAATCATCCGTGAAACACGGATGCAACACTGATGACATCCGTGAGGGATCCGTGATTTTCACGGACTCATTGACTATAATGGGTGTGAGGGATCCGAGAACACGGATCAAGATAGGACATGCATCCATGCTAAAAAAAACGGAACGACGGACCGTGATGAAACACTGATGTCTGAACACACATATTCAAATGAATGAGGACGTGTGCTGTCTGTGAAGAAGATATACAGCACACGTCCCTGAAACACTGACGTGTGAATGAGGCTTAAGACTGGCAGCACTGATTGGATCCTTTCAGATATTGCATGGACACACTCCCAACTGGTAACACCCATCTGGACCTTCATTGCAAACATTATTATTACATGGGGAATGCAAGTAATTAGAAAACCACCTACGTCATGAGAAGGGACAGGTCCTTTTTAACACTTTATGTAGATTATATGCTATGTTCTCAGGAGATCATTTCCATAAAATGACTGGTAGTTGGATGTGGTTACTATAATCTGATTTTCGGTTCCTACAATCGTTGTATTGTACTTTGCCCAGCAACGCAAAAAAACTAATGAAGTGTTTAACTCTCTATCAACTACAGGAAATCCACATCTTCTCCACAGGGGAAAAAAGTTAAAATATCCAAAAATATTGTACCATTAATCTGACCACTAGCTTGAAACTGCAGAACAAGAAAAGCTGTCGGGACCTATAACATAATGGCATCGCTCTCCAGAAGAGCTTACAATCTGCAGATAGACGTCCAATTACAGTATAGCATGTACAGGCTCATCATCGTGGAGCTCCACTTGTAACAGAATCTGCCCAGCTTAGTTATTTCCTGTCTGGTGTCAGTAAATGGTTGGGAGGAGGTGGGGGATGGGAGCTGGAGGAAGGGGAAGACGAAAGTTAATCCTTTCTTTGCTGGATAGTAGAAAAAAAATGCCGCCAGTTTACCGGATGTGTGGAGCTCATGCACTGGAAAGGGTTAAACAACTTTGGGTAGAGAGAAAACTGTTATCTGTCATAGCAGGGAGTGGAGTGAATGAGGCAGGAATAGGAAGAGGGAGATGGCTGGGAAGCAATGCTGTCAACTGAGGCTATTCTGAGCTGTGAGGGTAACTGTCCGGCCAGAGGAAGGAAAAGACGAATACAAGGCAATACTTCCTGATGGTACATTCAGCACATCATAGGGTCACATATCTACACATATTATACACGTTTCCAGAATTTGTCATCTCCTTCGTAGGGGTGCACCACCAATGAGGACGGGTCAGGTGATCGCCTCAGGCAGCACCAGGTAGGGGCAAGAGAGGGTGAGCCGAAGGGCCATGGGCAGAAAGGAAGGGGTTAGGTTAAGAAATTGGAAGTTTTCACCCTGCTCCTTCGTCTCGTGCATGCAGCCCTCCTGACCTTCACATTTTCTCATTTGGGGTCCTTCTAAAGCCTTTCAGTTTAGACAAAGTTTAAATGAATATTAGTATGACAGTGGAAAAATATGAGATAAAGTGAACATTTTCTCCACTTACGTCGTTTACAGTTAGTATCAGCAAGATCAGTCTTCTTAGAACTAACCCAGAAGTATTTAGTGAAATATCTCTGGTCCTGTGGTATGGTAATTTCTGCTCCTCATAATTGGCTGACACTTATAGAGCCTTTACACGCATTGACTGAGCAGGCAATTATTGGGAATGAACCATTCCTGATAACTTCCTGCTTGACAGTGGAGGTAAGAGTTGGATTTAGATGCAGACATCAGCAATGGCTACTACTATCTTTTGTCCTCATACAGATTTCTTGTTTCTGGTCAGCAGATGCCTGCTGTCCAGAAACAATAATTTAGGTGTCCACCAATGAATTCACCCGATGAATGAGAATATTGCTTATTGTTTATTGGGTGATCAGCAGCACCTTTACATGGTCTGATTAGCAGGAATGAGTGTTCGTACTAATGTACGCTCCCGATAATTGGCCTGACAATTGCCCCGTGTAAATCCAGCTTTACTGTTCCGTCGATCATTTTTCAGTAGTGTGTATATATATATATATATATATATATATATATATATATATCACCTACAGTATATGTAGAGAACACAGGATCCACCATTCACAACAGGTGATGGTCACAGTTCCCCTATTTTCCCTCCCTGCACAATGACCTCTGCACAGGTCTGCCTAGAAAACTCTCCCATAGAATGCATCTCCATTCCACAGGAACCTATGCTCCCTGTGTGGCTACAGTAAAACATCTCTAAATTCTGTTAACAGCACCTGTTTACCGGCTCTGATCCAGCACTGAGGATCTCATTCCCATGGCTTCTGATCCCGTCATTATGTTCACCACTGCAGCCATTTACTAATGCTCAGCTGCCCTCCATTCATTTCTATGAGGCCGCCGAAACTTTCTGTCGGCCCCATAGAAATGAATGGGAGCAGTGGCCGCAGAAGCGCAGTGCACTCCCATTCACTTCTATGGGGAGAGGACTTGGTGGTGGCCGGACCTGGGTAAACCCAGGGTTCTCCAGCTACCAACTTCCCCACTCCGTTCTTGATACTCGCACCTATCAGATAATGGGGACATATCCGATGGAGGTTAGAGCTGTTTCTTTTTCTTGCTAGCTTCCAAAAATTCTGTAATAACAATATAGCTATTTATCCATTAAAATGTAATACTTTTAATGGATAAATAGCTTGTTTTAACTATTTATCCATTACTTGTACAATTTGGCGGCTTTTTTTTTTTTTGCAGACATACTGTGGCCTGGTTTTGGATGGAGATTGGCATTCAGTTATGATAGTAAATATTTGTGTTGGCTGAACTTTTTATTGTGTATAAATCATTTAAACTTTGCTTCACAGTTTTAAGATATTTTCATCCTCGTTCTTGATCAGTCACCAATCTGTATCCCGTTCTTCTCCCTTCCAGATGACCTTGTTTATAAGGGGCAGAGGTCTCGTAGCAATAGTCTTGGGGCAAGAGTTCAAAAATTAATATGAATTTTTTGCCTGTAAGGAAGGTCAATGACCACTACAAAATGGCTGGATACGTAGAATTGTATAAAATAATAGATGGGATGCTAAACACTTGAGGGGTCAGATGTGCATATTTGGGAGCAATTTAGAGTTATTAAATACAGATCTGTTTAGACCAACATGTTGGAAGAAAAGATTGGATTTTTGGTCCACATCTGATCCTTCTGGTCCACAGCTTGTTTTCTTTGTTCTTGGCATGGGCACGATCACCTGCTCCACTGCGGCCAATAACTGACTTCAGTGGAGCAGGTGACCACGTACATGCTAGGGGGAGAGTAAGGAAGACGTGGACCGAAAGATAGACACGCAGGGGCCAGCGCTCAGTGCTGATGTTGAGGGGAGCAGGTAAGTAGGGTCATGGGTGCTCCTAGCCTTCCTGCTGCCTGGGGCTAAAACCGAAACCGCCCCCCCCCCCAAGCCATTTTCTTAACCTAACCCCTTTGCCACAATGAAAGCGCTTATTGCCCATGTCCCTTCCAGTGCCCCCCTCCTGCCTTTACCTGGTGCTGCCTGAGGCGATCGCCTCACCTGGCCTCATTGGTGGTGCACCCCTGAGTAGGGTTCTTTCCATAGGAAAGGCAGACTGCAGGCATCCACGAAAAGTTTTTCATTCCTGGACAACCCCTTTAGGCATGCCTTGAAAATTCATTCACTTAACCAGCGACCATCCCTAGTACACAACTCCATCGTGTCTCCACTAGCTACGTTTATCACATCAATCTGCACCATATATCCCTGTTGGCTCAAATACTGGCTGGATGACGGGTTTATGCAGCTTTATTTATATTCTCCATGCCAACGTTAAGTCTGCAACCAGATTAGCACCAGGTACCTGTTGTGTAACTCCTCCCATTCTATTTAGATTGCAAGCTCTTATGGGCAGGGACTTTTGTTGTCTTATTTTTCTTCATTTCTTTTGAGTATTTGTTCTTTAACTTGGATGTTATTTCCCCTGTTGTCAAGTGTGGCAGAATATGTTGGCGCCATGTAAATCAAGCTTATCGTTATTATGGTCTCTTTATGACCTAGCTTAATCTGTGGTATGAACTGGAATTCTTCAAGGAAAATTCTTAAGTTGCTCTTGACATGGTAATGGACTTGACGAAAGCAGAAGGCCCTGAACGGGTTAACACCGGGTCAGGCTGATACAAATCTTTTGTCATTGGTTGTGCACAGACCATAATGTGAACTGAATCTTGCTGACTTGTGCACGTTCCTGTGTTTGCTCCACACATGCAGGTTAATGGATAGTTCAATGTAAAGAAGTTAATCTAAAGTCTGGGATGATGATGGGTGGAGTGGTAGTTATGGTTGAGTGGTGTTCCACATCATCTATTAGGCCTGTATCTGATATCATTATGAAGGTAATATACTCTTTGTATTAGGGGAGAGACTCACGTTGCGGCATTCGTATATGACTGAAAGCCCGCATACAGTGGCCAGTGGCTGCACAATTTAGAGCATAATACCTAAGTTTTACCTACAAAATTGGGCACCTGTTGGCCACTGCATATGGTCAGGATTTTGGCTACACATGAAAGCGCAACAAGCAGGGGCAGACTGGGAACTTAAAGTGGCCCTGGAAAAAATACTAAAAGTGGCCAAGTTGTCCAAATTGATGGAAGGCAGGGCCAACACAAGTAGGCGAGGTCAGCGATACCATATTGTGGCAGATTATACCAACCCAAGAGAGCCAAATTCCACAGTCTATCACAAAATACATCCCCAAAAACGTCCACTGGCCGGCAGTGAGAAGGGCTCAGGTGGCCCCCTGGGCATTGGCCCACCGGGAAATTTCCCTGTAAGGTCTATAGCCAAACCACCCCTGGCAACGTGTGCATTTTTATAATATTACAACCTCAGAAGAACACACTTATTAGCAGCTAACCAAATCTACATTTGTGTCTTCTAGATATGGAAAAATTGTCTCCACAAAAGCTATTTTGGATAAAACAACCAACAAGTGTAAAGGTGAGAACTTTGTTCTTTGTCGTATCTATCCTTCTACAGAACTACCTTTTGTGTTACCCCCATTTCCTCATAGGTTGTAAGCTCTTGTGAGCAGGTCCCTCACTCCTAGTGTTGTATATCAGCCAGTTACGTTGCAATGCCTTTTGTTTTGTACATGAACCCTCTGAATTTGTAAAACGTGGCGGAATATGGTGGCGCAATATAAATAAATGTTATTATTATTATTACTGTATTTTCAAAAAAAAGGCAAATGTGGCACCTGCCTAGGGCAGCAGAGGTTGTCATCATTCACATCAGTCCCTGTCCTCCGTAGGGCTCACACCCTTAATCCCTATGCTGTCATACTGCTGCTCAGTGATCTGCCTGTGATACACAGCGATTCTCCCCTAGGAGCCATACCACCTATGTACAGTACATATGACATCAGATGGAGCATGCCATCATTTCTACTGTCGCACTTGTAAAGAAAAGCCGACATATGAAATCGGAGACGTAAATCACATCCCTGTGACGCAATCCGGACCCATGCTTACTAAGGGCAGACAGCCCAGGGTCCCTATTAGACTATACTTAGGTATGCCAACAACTGCCTGTAAACTATTAGTGCAGCTAAAGTACTACAGTTAAGAAATCAAAATGAAAAATCCCCATATGGATATTGTCATGACTGGTAAAAAAAGGAAATAATTAAATGCATGTGTACCAAACATGACAGCTACATAAAATACAACCATCCCACAAAAACAAAGCATCATGCAGCTACATCAAACAAAGTATAAAAAATGACTGCTGGAATGCAGGAAGTACTATGTTTTCTTATAGAGAGTGTCTAATAGGCATAAGGAGTCTAATAGGCCATGAAATGTTCCTCTGAGAAATCGGTATGCAAATTAATTCTCTTTCCAAAAAGAAAAGTAAACACTGCTTCTAATGCCACCAGATGTAAGGCAGCTATCCTATGTTTGTGAATGTTTGACCTTTTAAACAGGTCTTGAGACATAACTTAGCCAGTATCTCATCAGTGTAGAGCAGAGAGAACTGACTTAAAGGGAACCTATCATGTTGAACATGGTGTGTGAGCTGAAAGTACCATGTTATAGAGCAAGAGGAGCTGAGCAGATTGATATATAGTTTTACTGGAAAAGATTCAGTAAAACTTGTATTGTATACATTTATATTCCTGGTCATTCTGGGCTTTGAAGTCAAGGAGGCGGGTCTTTCAGTAATTGACAGCCTTCCCTCTATGACTGTGTATACACAGATAGCTATCATTCACTAATAGGGCTGCCTTGTCCTGCTGTGTGATTAGGACAGGTTTTGTGTGTACTAATAGGACGGTGGCCATTTTATTTCTCATAATGATTGCTACCTAGACAAAACAAGATATTATAATTAATGCAAGGTATTCGGGAATATATTTATAATAAAGTAATATTTAAGTACTGTATTTTCATTTTTTTTTTATTCCCGGAGAACCCCTTTCACTGGGTGAGAGGCCTTTGTCAGGATATGTGGGGGGAGGGGGTACTATTTCTTCTTATGGAGAGTGCCTAGTGCTCCTCTTAGAAAAAGAAATGCAAACTAGATGCATTTCATGAGGATCCTCCCAAAGGCCTTTCACCCAGTTAAAGGGGTTGTCCCACAAAAAAATATTCCACGTTGTTGAAGCCAGCACCTGGATCTGAATACCTTTGTAATAACATTTAATTAAAAATGTAATATAGCCACTGAGTTATTCAATAAAATCTATATGTATAGCGCCATCTGCTGTTTGTTCTTCGCCTAATCTCTCTGTCCACTTTGCCAAGGTGGTCGCACATTCTCAGTTTTATCCTTCAACTGCCACCAGCTTATTATCTGTTAGAAGCTATGAGAGTTTTAGGACACGCCCCCTGAGCAAGGACACACCTTCTGAGCTGCCAGCTTGAAATAAATCTAGCAGAACAGTTAGAGCAATGAATGGGGAGATCTCTGGATTCATGTAAGGTACAGGGCTGGCATTAGCTTAGGTAGAAATAGATTGTTATGTACTGTATGATGTCTAATTTTTATATTTTACATTAATTATGGAATAACCCCCTTTAAGCCAGTTCTCTCAGCTGTGCACTGACGAGGGGCAATCCCCGAAACAGCTGTCTGCAGATGAGGTACTGGCTTGGTTATAATTCTGTTATGTCTCAAGGACTGTTTAAAAGGTCAAACATTGACTTATAGGATAGCTATAGCTGGTGGCATTAGAGGCTCAGCTTTCTTTTCTTCTAAGAAAGAGGGCTAATTTGCATGCTGAAAGGCAAAGAAGCAACATTTAAAAAAATATATATCCTCAAGACCAGAATTGGCCCGGGTTATGGGGGTCAGACATTGATTTACACCTTTAGGTAGGCACCTTTAGGTGGCACTAGGGAGACAGATTTCTTCCTTTGTGTGAAGACCAGACTTGCATAATGTACACTACAAATGGTGTTAAAAATCTCACAGCACTTTACTGGAAGATATATGAATTAGGATTTTCCGCTTGTCTATTGTAGGCTTTACAAGTGTGATGTTATAGTAGTGCTTGGCGCTATTTAATAAAGCCTAAATGCTCTGGAGCTGAGAGAAACGGTGTCCATAATAGATAATGAAAGGAATCACATAGTGAAGGTCAGGAACCTGTTATCTAGAGATTTGCCTCAGTAATTCCAAGAAGGTCTCTTGTTATCAGGTCATGGGGTAGGCACATGTAATAGCAGATTCCTTACATTCCAAGAATTTCTAGTGTGAGAGGAGTAGTCAAGAGCCGAGCTGCAAAGATTTAAAAGTATGCAGTAGTTTAGGAAACAAGTTAGAATCTTAAATACCTTATTTTCACATGAAAGTATAGACTGTAATACATGAATAATCACCCCATAGACAGGGGTGCACCTAGCCTTCCTGCTGCCTGAGGTGAAAACTGAATCAGCACCCCCCCCTACGCAATGCCAATTTCTTAACCTAACCCCTTCCCTTCAGCTCATGGCACATCGGCTGGTGCTGCCTGAGGCGATCACCTCACCTGGCCTCATTGGTGGTGCAGCCCTGCCCATAGACCTTAATCACAGACAGAGCTTTTGCCCTTTTTAAAATAACAAAGTACCCTATAACAGCTAGCCACAGTGTCCCCATTACAAAGCCTGCCACAATGGAGCCCCAAACAATATTAGCCACATTGAGCACAGAACAGTGCCACAATGGGCATAGAACACATGGGCATCCTACCACCTGTGCTTTTGTGCTTCTCTACAAGCCACTGAACATGAGGGCACTTAACTTTATAACTCAGCCCTATTAACCCTTTCCTGACGTGGCATTTTTGTTTTTCGCTCCATTCATTACATAGTAACATAGTTTACCCACTTACAGACATTTTCTCCCAGGCCAAGCATTCTCATTTTATATACTAACCTTTTATGTGGTACAGTGTCACATGCTTTGGAGAAGTCCAGATATACGACATCCATTGATTAGCCACGGTCAAGTCTAGAACTTACCTCCTCATAGAAACTGATTCAATTGGTTTGAAATGACCGATTCATCATGAAGCCATGCTGATATGGAGTTATTTGCTTATTTTCATAGAGGTACTCCAAGATAGCATCTCTTAGAAAACCTTCAAACAGTTTACCCACGACATATGTTAAACTTACCGGCCTATAGTTCCCGGGCTCAGTTTTTGGACCCTTGTTGAATATTGGCACCACATTTGCTATGCGCCAATCCTGTGGAACACTCCCTGTCAGTATAGAGTCCTTAAATATCAGAAATAAGGGTCTGGCTATGACATAACTTAATTCTTTTAGGATACGGGGGTGTATGCCATCCGATCCTGGCGATTTGTCTATTTTAATCTTTTTAAGACGTCGCTGTACTTCTTCCTGGGTCAGACAGGGCACTTTTAATGGGGAATTTACTTTTATATTCTGCATTTCATCTGACCGTTTATTTTCCTCAGTGAATACAGTGGAGAAAAAAATATTTAGTAGCTTTGCTTTCTCCTCATCGGATTCCCAGAGCCATAACTTTTTATTTTTCCGTTCACATAGCCGTGAGGGCTTGTTTTTTGTGGGACAAGTTATACTTTCTAGTGCCACCAAATGGAGTGGAATTGGAAAAAAAGTGCAATTCTACCAGTTTCACAGTTTTTGTTTTTTTTAACGGTGTTCACTATGAGGTAAAACTGAATTGTGTTCTTCATTCTCCAGGTCAGTCCGAATCCGGCGATACCACATATGTATAGTTGTTCTTGTGTTTTAATACTGAAAGAAAAGAAAAAATTTTGAAAACATTATTTTTTTCTTTTCATCGCGCACGCTTCCGGGTTTTAGCTTCCTCACATTTGACCACGTCATCTGAGGAGTTAAATGTCCGTGATCGGCATTACCACCGATTGCGGACATTAACTGTGGGTACCTGCTGTATGAAAGAACAGGCATGCGGCGGCTATGCCACTCCGGAGCGGGCACCATCTTTAAAGACCCGACATCTGCAATACATGTACCTCAGGAACGGGTTAATGGAGACATATTAAAGAATGAGTGTATTTACACAGATCTCAGCCATCCAAAAGAGCATAGAGTGAAGCCTGCCCCAGAGCATCACTTTTGCCATCATAGACAATGGGGGCATATCCTAGAAATATGCCTCCATTGTCTGTGATGGGAATATCCCTTTAAAGAGCATCTGTCAGCAGATTTGTACCTATGACACTGGCTGACCTGTTACATGTGCACTTGGCAGCTGAAGACATCTGTGTTGTAGATGTGAGTACGCCTGCCTGGCCCTGTCAATAAAGTGCATAGGGCGTGACAGTTGTAGAGAGAGCTGAGCCTCTATGTATAACAGCAACGCCCCCGTCTCTCCTAGAGACTCATTTGCATATATTAAAACTTACTTTTTCTCAGCAATGCAGGCACATATGAACATGGGACCAACACAGATGCCTTCAGCTGCCAAGTGCACATGTAACAGGTCAGCCAGTGTCATAGGGACAAATCTGCTGACAGATGCCCTTTAACTACATGATATTGTCTGAATGTAGACCATTACAATTCCAGTAATTGTAATTCCAGTTACCATTTTCAGATTGTGTAGGACTATTTCATTATGTTGTCCCTACAGATGTCAATGAGCTCATAATTGTGCATGTAATCAGAGCTCAAGGCAGAAAGGTATTATTGGACCATGCAGTTGTGCAGCTACTTTTTATTATAGAAATTGTTATAATTATGTAAATTTTGTTTATAGGATATGGGTTTGTGGATTTTGATAGTCCTGGCGCTGCCCAAAAGGCCGTTACTGCTCTAAAGGCCACTGGGGTGCAAGCTCAAATGGCAAAGGTGAGTCCTGCAGTGTCAGCATGGACACCAATATAATAACTTTTATTAAACAAAAAAAGTTGTAAAATAGAACTTGGTAAGACTGTTAATATTATATATCTATACCTGACCCTGGAAGAGAAATGGTCTTGCCTGTATGTCACTCCCCATTAAAATCTGATCTGTATATGAGTGGAAATATTGTCTTACTAGAAAACTGGAGTAAATAAAAATAAATGTGATGGGCCTGCTGGACTGCCTCATCGCGTGTCTCAACCCCTTTTTGGAAAGTGACGAGGTCTCACGTGGGTTTTACGACAAAAAAGTGACAGAAAGGGACTGATTAATTCCATACAATATTCATAAAAAACATTTGCATAGGACTTTTGGCTGTTTTTTCTTTTTCATTTTGGCAGTACTATAGCACTGAAAATGAAATACTAAATATTGTAGGATTTTTATCTTTCTGTGCTGAATGCTACAGTAGTACAAAATATTGTACTACTGTAGCAGTCAGTGCAGAAAGGTAAAAATCCTGTGTAGATAGGTAATTCATTGTGAGTTTACTGCTGCTGTGAGGGGAGGATGTTATATTTTAGTATAATAGTAGATTCATAGAATTAGGATAATACTGTGACAGCTGTTGTTCTTTGTGAAGCTGCGTTTTCTGTTTTAAAAGTCCAAACCATGTAGTGACTTCAAAAAAAATATATCCTTCCTCCTATTTTTTTCTAAAAAAAACAATACATAAAATGTTCACAAATAGGCTATTAAAATATGATGGTCCCTTTAAGGGGCTCGTTACCTGTTCTCCAATAACAGAATTGCCTGTGATCTGCTGAGCATTGTGATTCCAGCTGCTGTTAGCACCAGAGGAGGTTCGACCCGCCATACATTTTCCATGTGATGTCCATATACCGTAGAAATTGTCGTGATAATACAATGAGGGACATTTATCAGCCTATTTACGTGTGTGCGACTAAGTTTTTCGCCACTTTTCAGTTTCTCGTGCTCAGACTGCCTTTGCCTATAGTAGCACAATAACAGCATATTTTTTTATCTGCCTCAAGATATTACCATGACTGTATACCACAGTACCAGTGATATTTCCTTTACTCACTGCAACGCCTCTTTTTATTTACAGCAACAGGAACAAGATCCGACAAACCTGTACATCTCCAACTTACCAGTCAGCATGGACGAGCAGGAGCTGGAATCACTGCTGAAACCTTTTGGGCAGGTTATATCCACTCGTATCTTGAGGGATGCTAATGGCACCAGCCGAGGGGTTGGTTTTGCGAGGTGAGAGTGCACACTAGTTTATTGTATGAGTCTAGTGGTAGTATGATAGGACCACGTTATCTGAAGCTCAGCCTCAGATCCATTTGCTTCAATAAATAAAGTGCTTGAAATTGTATTTAATTTGTAGAATGGAGTCTACAGAGAAATGTGAAGCTGTGATTTCTCACTTCAATGGCAAATACATGAAAGCGCCACCTGGTGTCCCAGGTAGGTATTTGCATCCGACTTGAATTGTAACACCATTTTGTATAATTTTTTCGCAGTGGAAAAACTGCAACAGAATGTAAGTGAGTGTTTTAAAAAAATGTTCATTGTGTTCACTGTGCACGGCATTCTGCCTGGATTTTCATCACTGTCGGTGACTAGAATAGCACAGCATCCATTGCTATGCTTGTCATCAAAACAGCATAAACCTTGACAGAATCCTGATGGATCCCATTGTAAGCCTGTCACCATTTAGACCAGGGATCAGCAACCTTCGGCAGCTGTGAAACTAGAACTCCCATCATATACACTTTATTGGCTGTTCTTATAACTCCTATAGAAGTGAAAGAAGGATTCTTGGAGTTGTAGTTTCAGAATATCTGGAGTGACGGAGGTTGTGGATCCCTGATCTAGACCAATAAGTGGAGTCATGATGCCACCGTGAACAGCTTTACAACACGTCGTGCCTAAATATGTGACTTTTGTACTTGAATCCACCAAACCTTATCTTTTACAATTTGTGTTTTGGCAGCGCCCCAGGAGCCCCTACTTTGCAAGTTTGCTGATGGAGGTCAAAAAAAGAGGCAAACCCAGGGGAAGTATATTCAGAATGGACGTGGCTGGCCACGCGAGGGAGAGACGGTAATATGAAACAAGATTTCAGTTTCCTCTTTTCTTGTTCTTTTTATTAATAACCCAACCAATTTACTTTATACTTACATATTGATTTCTTCATTGATAAGGGTGGAATGACTTTGACATATGATCCTACAACTGCCCTGCAGAATGGGTAAGATACTAAAATCTTGTTCTTCATTTATACACTTGCAGCATTATTTAAAGTCTTGTACTTGTTATTGCAGTACAGTCCATTATATTTACCCTTATTAACCCATGCATGCTATGAACATTTTTCGCTCGCGTTTTTTTTTTCCTCCTTACCTCCCTTTTTTACTTTTCCTTCACATTGCCCTATGAAGGATTATTTTTTGCTCCATTGAATTTACCATATACTGTAGTGAAAAAACAAGAAAATATTTTTAATAGATCAGACATTTTCAGATAATATCAATTATGTTATTTTGTTATAGCTAATTTTTATATGTAAAATTGGGAAAAAGGATGATTTGAATTTATGATACTTATGTTTTTTATATTTTAGAAACAATTTTTTTTCATCCCTCTAAGGGAATTAAACATGGAATCATACCATAGACTGCAACACTATAGTATTGCAGTCTATCGTGCTTGTTAGATATGAGCGAATCATTCAAAAAATTATTCGCCGAACATTCGCCGAAGTTTTCCTAAGATTCGTATATTCGACGAATAGATTTGTTGTATTTGCGTACGAAATATACGTTATTATGTGCTATTAAAAAATGTACGCAACTTCTTAGAAGACGTACGCATGAGCGTACAAATAGCTCACGAATCCTCAGCGTACTATTGTCTACGCAATTACGTAATACGCAGGCACGTACAACGAGAGGCCGCGGCGTGCACTCCTCAGAGGCAGAGCGAATATTCGAAAATGGCATCCAGATGATCCTCATCATTTAGCTCTGCTGCACAGCTGAAATACATAGTCCGGCTGATGGACCGCCAGGATTACGATTTACGATGGCACACACCGCCACCCAAACCAGCATAAAAAAGAGGTGATCCAGCAGGTGATCCGAGGCTTGCGCCATCGTTTCGTAACACCTTGCGGACCCCGGGCCAGATCCAGCATAAATGGTCAGATCTGAAATCGCCCTCAGAGGCAGTATGTATATTTGAGGTAGAACAAGTAAGGTGCTGTCTATCCGGCTAAGGGTATAGTACAATCATCCACAATTCTATAAAGTGAATATGAGAACCCATTGCGGTACCTGTAAAGAAATACACACAATGGGCAACATACTTGAAAACGTTGCTGAAAGGTAAAAACATTAGTGCAAACAATCCAGTGCAAACAATATAGTGCAAATACATTATATGTATAATGTAAACATTTTAAATATCACCTACCTAGTATGCTCACGGACACGTTCAAGTCTCTTTTCTTCTGACGCTTGTCATAGAACTGGAGCAGAGTCCCAAACTCAGGTGCAATTTGTAATCCGCATAGGTAAAATTGTAATCCAAATGGGTAAAAAAACAGCAGCAAAGGTTCCTTAAAAAACCCTCTTTCAAGGGCTCCCCAATAACCTGAAAAGGGGGAAAAAAGGGATGAGGCGCACGTATGCGCAACGTGGTTAAAACTTTTTTTTTATGGGGGGAGTCCTGACAATCCATGTCCATCTGGGCGAGAACAAACACAGGGCAACAAAAAAAAAAACATGCCAACTAGTGCTCACCCTTCAAGTTAAGTCCACGTTGTGGCTCCCATAAAAGCTGCAGGATCCTTAGGCCAGCAGGTCCTCTTCACTGCTGCTGGAGCTAAAAGACATGAGAGGGCGCTCCTGCCTCATGAAAGCGACACTGGCTGCGGCAGCAGACCCCCACAACCTCTTGGCCTGCATCTGCCATGGCAGTTGGTATTGTACCACCGATGGCTGGTACACAAAACTGTTGGTGGTCATCTGTCCCACATGAAGGATCGGCTGCAGTGGCAAATCTGGTATCAAAGGTTCCAGCTGAGCTTGGGATTTCTCCTCAGATCGCAGAGTCCCATCATTGGTCTCATGGGAACACCAAGCCTCTTCTGCGGCCTGGGCCTCCTCAGTCCAGTCTTCTGGGGGCGCTGCAGGAGTAGCTGGTCGCTTAAGGAGTTTCACCCCAGAAGCAAATGGGCCTTGGAGGCTCTTCATGGGGGTATACTCCACGTAATCCCCTGCGTGGAGATTGTGGCGGACGGGCGGAAGATACGGCCGCTTTACAGAACGGCGGTTTACGTATAATTCTTCCGCCGTCTCCTCATCGCCGATAAAACCTACTCCCCGTTCCACGCTGAACCAAATAATGGTACCCCTTTGGCGCTCCAGCTTAGGGTCACCGGACCGTGGGTGCTCCAAAACCTGCACAACCCACTCCTCTACCAGCTTTTTGTATTCCCAGAGGGTCAGGGCGTTCTGGGTGACAGCCTCGGGGACCATTGAATTTTGCCGAAGGGAGTAGTCCTTCCGCGGCGGAGCGGGAACTCCTGCCGCCTCCACCGTGCCCGACTTCTTAGGCTGCCGGACATGTTGAGAGACGTAGATCTCCTCCGGTTCCTTCTCCTCATAGGGGTCAGTGCCCGACACCATGCCTCCCCAGTCAGGGCCTCGCTGTGTCGCCATCTTAATTTCCTGAGTTGTCTCGTCTTCCTCGCGCGCTGGAGAAGGGGGCGGAGCTACCAGGGAGGAGTCTGCATCGCAAATGAAATGAATTCGTACGCAACAGCGTATAGAGTAACTTATACGTAGCAATAGCATATAATTGATAGGAAAAACTACGTAGCGAATACGTACAAAGCCGAAGCGAATCACCTAATATTCGGATTCGCTTCGCAGCTAAAAATTCCCAAGATTCGATACGAATCGACGAATCGATTCGCTCATCTTTAGTGCTTGTGACATCTTCCTGTTAAGTCCTGCCAAAGGCAAGGCTTAGAAGGGTTGTCTCACTTCAGCAAATGGTATTTATCATGGATGCTAGCTGTATATGGAGTGGGCTCAGCTCACCATTATGATGTACAGTTACGTCAAGCATTGGGAAGGGGTTAATGTTTAGCTTGACTATATATACATAAAAACTTGTGGTCAATCTCAGGACCCTAGAACATTTAGGTGCACAACCATGTTGCTGTTTTTTTACTTTATAACTGTACCAGTTATAATTGTCTGTGTCTGTGCATCCAAAGACAAGTGTGTAGAAAAAGAGTCCTTCTTGGTTAAAAATGATGTTAGCAGCTATATTGCTATTAATGTTTTTAGTTATTCCATTTGATTTCTATATTTCAGGTTTTACACCACCCCGTACAGTATTGCCCCAAACCGGGTGATTGCTCAGGCAGCCCTCTCCCCATACCTGCCATCACCTGTTTCTTCTTATCAGGTAGGAGTCTAGATAAACGGCTGGCCTCACTTGATACATCTAGAGATGTTTACTGGACTAATAGACTTTGTATTGGTTTACGTGCAGGTTCACAATCCTTCCTGGATGCATCATCAGTCTTACCTCATGCAGCCTGCAGTAAGTAACAGTTCACTTCTCATGTCTGATAGCAAAGCAGCCACACGTGAATTCTAACTTTGCTCTACTCTAAAGCACCCTGTATCAGCAGAGCTTATATTATGAATCCTAGCCTTAAAGGGGTTCTCCAGGAATTTAGAAAATTAAAATACTTAAATATTACATTATTATAAATATATTCCCAAATACCCTACATTAGTTATAAATGGCTCATTTTGTTTAGGGAGCAATCATTAGGAGAAACAAAATGGCCACCATCCTAGTAGTACACACAAAGCCTACACTAATCACACAGGAGGACAAGTTACTTCACAACACTGAGGTAAAGAGCTCATCCTCCTCTCTGCTTGTCAGGGATTATGATCCTGAATACAGGTGATAAGATCTTCATCAGCTGAATCTTTGTAGGAATGGAGTTCATGAGGAGACATGAAGTACAGAGAGGACGGTTTGTGAAGTAACTTGTCCTGCTGTGTAATTAGGACAGGTTCTGTGTGCACTAATAGGACGGCGGCCATTTTATTTCCCATGATGATTGCTCCCTAGAAAAAACAAGCCATTATAGCTAATGAAAGGTGTTTGAAAATATATTTATAATAAAAGTAATATTTAAAGGGATTCTGTCAGCAGCATTTCACCTATTGAGTTATTTATACCATCGGATTCGGCCAGTTATAAGCAGTTCTAAATTGTAATTGTTATAGGTTACAGAGGCAGTTTTTGTGTTAAAAAAAACGATTTTTAGTAGCTGTTACTCACTGTTAATAAGGAGCCCAAGGGGAGTTGCCAACCGTTCCTTGGAGCCCAGGCACGCCCACCTACTTAATATTCACTTCACTGACTCGCTCAGTGAAGCTTCGGCGCGGACGAAATCCCGCGCATGCGCAGTACATCAAGAGGCCTGCGCCCGTGCAGTCTGCGGGCACTGGCCTCTCCTGATGTACTGCGCATGCGCGGGATTTCGTCTGCGCCGAAGCTTCACTGAGCGAGTCAGTGAAGTGAATATTAAGTAGGTGGGCGTGCCTGGGCTCCAAGGAATCGCCGAGCCCGGGCTCCTGCAACGGTTGGCAACTCCCCTTGGGCTCCTTATTAACAGTGAGTGACAGCTACTAAAAATCGTTTTTTTAACACAAAAACTGCCTCTGTGACCTATAACAATTACAATTTAGAACTGCTTATAACTGGCCGATTCCGATGGTATAAATAACTCAATAGGTGAAATGCTGCTGACAGAATCCCTTTAAGTATTTTCATTTTCTTTATTCACGGAGAACCCCTTTAAGCTTCTAGGAAGGTCCAGGCTCTCATTGAGGAGATCCAACTAGTAGAGGGTGTTTTAAAGGCAGTGCCCCTGGGAAGTAATAAATAGCAAATTAGTTTCACTCCAGTAGGAAAAAAAAACTGTCTCACTAGTGCCACCTGTAGGTAACCAACCTGTAAGACTACATCTAACCCAGTAAAGAGGTGGCTGGGTGAGAGGCCTTGGAAGGTTCTTGGAAGGTACTAGCTCAAGGCAACAGGAAGCACAGTGCAATGTACGGAATTGCAATAAAGCTTGTTATATGTATCACTGCATTTAGGCTGATAGCCTTGCTTTTACATCTGCTAGAGCATTTCTCACATTTAGTGCACCCCGGCTGAGCAGCTGTTTCAGAATATCTCCAGCTACATAGGTCCTACCATTGTGAAGTGAATGGGAGCAGCTCTGCAGTAACCAGCTCTGTCCACTGCAGAACGGATGTCGGCAAAGCTACTCTGAAACAGCTGATTGGCTGGGGTATGGAGTGTCAGACTGCCGCCATGAAGATATTGTCTGTCCTGAGGATAAGGCATCAATAGTAAAAACTTGGAACACCCCATGAATTTGAATGAAACTGTGCAGGAAAAAGCAGATGGCACCTTGCACCATTCCTTCTTGGGATAAAGAAGGGGTCCCAGAGGTCAGACCCACTCATCATAATGTTATGTGTTATCATATAACATAGGAATACCCCTTTGATCTGGATTATATGGTGAAAGATTATAGGGTTGAGAATTGCTATTCCCGACTTTGTTTTGTTTGTTTTGTGCACTGCATCCCTTGACCCTTCACTTCATTTGTAGGGAACTGTCCTCACTCCCACTATGGACCATGCTATTTCCATTCAGCCTGCTTCCATGATGGGACCTCTGACTCAGCAGCTGGGACACTTGTCACTGGGGAGCACGGGAGCGGTAAGAAATTACTGTTAAACCCAGTAACTAATTGTAAAAACAGTTTATTGAGGCTGTACGTCTAATGCTATTTGATGTAACTCCTTTTCAATTTCATCATTTTAGTATATGCCAGCTGCAGCCGCTATGCAGGGGGCTTATATCCCCCAGTACCCGTCCGTGCCTTCTACTGTCTCCATAGAGGTGAGGAACAAGAGTTATGCTTGTGTGATTATATCTATGTACATGTCTACTTTTACATTGTAACTGTAGTGTTGGGATTTTTTTATGTCTTTGTTGCAGTTTTATGGAATTATTTTTGGCAATATCAATTAAAGGGTTTGTGAGGTTTCAGCAAGAACCCAGACAATGCGTGGGAATAGCCTACAATAAAGAATTGAGCAGTACTTAGCTAACAGAGCCAGCAACGCGTCTCCAGTTCTTCCGGCTGGGCTTTGCTTACCAGCTGTAGTGGTGTCATCACATTGACCGGCCTAAGCGATGCAATGAACAGGCCTGTGAGTGGCTCCAGCAGTCACGTGTTGTCAAGATGACATCACCAATGCAACCATGTAAAGCAAAGCCTGGCTGTGAGAACGGGAGCGGCTGCGCTGGATCTTTTAGGTAAGTACTGCTCACTTCTTGCTTGAAGGCTATTCCCTAGCATTGTCTGGTTTCTTGCAGAAACTGGACAGGCTCTTTACTGTTTTGCAGCATTAATGGGGGAAGTTGGACATGTTACATTTGCCAGACTCCTCCTAATAATTTGTTTTGCTCAGGAGAGCAGCGGGCAGCCTCAACAAGTTGCCGTGGAAACCACCACAGAACACGCCACTTATTCGTACCAGTGAAAGAAAGTGCAGGTAAGAACAGGAAGACCAGATACTCACATAGGGATTGGGGATATTGAGATAAACATTTTCAATGAAAGAGCAAAGTAATAACTCCGCTGCAGAGGGAAGGGTTTATCTGCAACTGATTCTCATTAGAATAGTAGTTTTGTTACGTTGTGACCTTGTGTTAAAATAAAAAATTTAGCTTTTGCCCACATTCTGCACTTAGTACCCCATAATGACAAAGCAAAAACTAAATGTTAGAAATCTTTACTAATTTATTGAAAAGGAAAAACAAAAATCTTGCATTACCATAAGTATTCGGACCCTTTATTAAGGATTTAGTTGAAGAACCTTTGGCAGCAATTACAACCTCCAATCTTCTTGGGTATGATTCCACAAAGTTTGCCCATCTGGATTTGAAGATTTTCTGCCATTCCTTTGCTGATCCTCTCAAGTTCGGTCATGTTGGGTGGGGACCGTTGGTGGACAGCCGTTTTCAGGTCTCTCCAAAGAAGTTCGATTGGGATCAATTCAGGGCTCTGGCTGGGCCACTCAAGGACACTCACAGAGTTGCCCCTAAACCAGTCCTGTGTTGTCTTGACTGTGTGCTTAGTTATTGTCTTGTTGGAAGGAGAAACTTCACAGCTCATTATGAGGCCCCAAGCACTCTGGATCAGGTTTTCATTACGAATATCTATGTGCTTTGCTCCATTCAGGTTTCCCTCAACCTTGACTAGTCTTCCTATCCCAGCCACTGAAAAACATTCCCACAGCATGATGCTACCACCACCATGCCTCACTTTAGGAATGGTACTGTGCAGATGATGAGCAGTGTGTGGTTTCCTGCTGACATGACACTTAGAATTAAGGCCAAAAAGTTCAATCTTGGTTTCATCAGACCAGAGAATCTTGTTTCTCACAGTCTGAGAGTCCTTTTGGTGCTTTTTTGCAAACTCCAGCCGGGCTTTCATGTGTCCTTTACTGAGGACAGGCTTCTTTCTGGCCCCTCTGCCATATAGTCGATTCTGGTAGAGTGCTCAAGTCATAGTTGACCTTTTGGAGTTTTCTTCCAGCAGCCACCTCTAGGAAGAGCCCTAGTTGTTCCAAACGTATTTTATTTAAGAATTATGGAGGCCACTGTGCTCTTGGGAATTTTTTTTTACTGTTCTCTAGATCTGTACTTCCACACAATCATGTCTCTCAGCTCTACAGGCAGTTCTTTCCTCTTCATGGCTAGGTTTTTGCTCTGATATGCATTGTCAGCTGTGAAACCTTATATAGACTGGGGTTTCTCTTTCTAAACCATGTCGAATCAACTGAATTTACCACAAGTGGACTCCAATCAATATGTTAAAACATCTAAAAAATGATCAAGTTTATGTCCATGTGACATTTTAGTTTTTCCTTTTTTAATAAATTTGCTAAATATTTATAAAATTCTGTTTTCACTTTCTTATTATGGGAATTGAGTACATAATGATGGAGGAAACTAATTTTTTTAAATATTATTTTAGCGCAAGGCCACAACAAAATGTGAAAAAGCAAAAGGCTCTAAAGACTTCCCGAATGCATTGTATAAAGTTCACTGTCTGTGTGTTAAAAGGGTTGTGCACATTTGGTGGGGCGGTTTTGGCAACCCCCTCAGGCAGACATGCGAAGGGAAGCATACTTGCCAGCTTCCTAACAGTGGCTCCCAGCTCCTGTGCTTTCTGGCCTCCGCTGCTCCACTTGAGTCTTTGGATGTAAACTTCCGGTTTGACACCGCAACAGCCAATCGCTGGTGACAACATTGACCCCTTTCGTCATGACAAATTGTCATGTGAAACAACGGGTACAGGTCACTGCTGCTGCCAGCAATTGACTGCAGAAGTTTCAAACTGGAACATCTAGGAACCTGAGTGGAGCAGCGGAGGCTGTAGAGCGCAGGAGCTGTGACCCAGTGTTGGGAAGCAAGTAAGTATGCTTCCCTTCACAGGTCTGGCCAGGAAGGAGGTTCTCCAACCCCCTCAAACATGCACAACCCCATTGAACATTACAGTATTTTTCGCTTTATAAGACGCACTTTTTTCCCCCAAAAGTAGGGGGGAAATTGCCGTGCGTCTTATAAAGCGAATACAAGTGAGCGCTTCCATTATGGAAGCCCTCACTAGTATATATTAGGTGCCAGGACCCCCATAAGACCTCAGATCAGCCCACCCAGCCCCATAAGGATAAAATAAAAAACTTTCTCACCTCTCCTGCGCCGCGGCTCCTCTCCGGCGCTCCTCTGTCTTTTCCAGGCCGGCTCTGCAGTGTCCTGACTGCGTACAGCGTCAGGACTAGAGATGAGCGAGCATGCTCGGCTGAGCATGCTCGGGTGCAATTTTCGCGTATTTGCGTACGCATTTTAAAATCGTTACGCTAATTTATACGCATATTTTAATCTGTACTCTAATGCGTACGCATTTTAAAAATTTGTACGTTATGCGTACGCATTTGTGTACAGATTAAAATATGCGTATGCATTAGCGTACTGATTTTAAAATGCGTACGCAAATACGCGAAAATTGCAGAGGAAGAAGACAGAGGAGCGCCAGAGCAGAGCCGCGGTGCAGGAGAGGTGAGAGAGTTTTTTATTTGGGTGGGCTGATCTGAGGTCTGATGGGGGCACAGTCGTCTAATATGGGGGCTGATCTGAGGTCTGATGGGGGTAGAGGGGGCTGATATGGGGGCTGATCTGAGGTCTCATGGGGCAGAGTGGGCTGATATTGGGGGCACAGTGGGCTGATATGGGGGCATAGTGGGCTGATCTGAGGTCTGATGGGGGCACAGTGGGCTGATATGGGGGCATAGTGGGCTGATCTGAGGTCTGATGGGGGCACAGTGGGCTGATATGGGGGCATAGTGGACTGGTCTGATGGGGGCACAGTGGGCTGATCTGAGGTCTGATGGGGGCATAGTGGGCTGATATGGGGGCTGATGGGCTGATCTGAGGTCTGATGGGGGCAGAGTGGGCTGATATGGGGGCATAGTGGGCTGATCTGAGGTCTGATGGGGGCACAGTGGGCTGATATGGGGGCATAGTGGGCTGATCTGAGGTCTGATGGGGGCACAGTGGGCTGATCTGAGGTCTGATGGGGGCACAGTGGGCTGATATGGGGGCTGATGGGCTAATCTGAGGTCTGATGGGGGTTTGACATGGAGGGTTGATGGGGTTTTGACATGGAGGGTTGATAAGGGGGTCTGATATGATGTCCTGAAATCTATGAAATTTATGTCTGATATGAGGTCTTATGAAAAATATTTTTTACTTATTTTCCTACTCTAAAATCTGGGTTGCGTCTTATCATCGGGTGTGTCTTATAAAGCGAAAAATACGGTACATTAATATTATAAAACATCTCCATGCATGCTTTCAGTTTCTGCCAAGTTGAGGGTTTCATTATACATCTATGATGAAAGTTTAATTTCTTTGTTAGGTTCACACGTGACTATGAATCAGCCCAGGATGTGACCGGATGGAGAGCTGCAGGGCTGAACATGAGGCTTTACTGAATAATGGGGATAGCTGACAAAAAAGTTAAAAAAAAAAAAAGAAATACGCTGGGGGGATGAATGAAGAAAAAAATATTTTTCTTTCTTTCTTTTGCAAAGAAGCATTTTTACTGCAATAAACTTTAAAACTTCCAAGGAACCAAAGCAGCTAGAAAAAGAAAACTCAAGAAACCTAATGAAACCAGAACAGACTTTCAAATCTCAACTGAGAAATACGACAAAAAAAAAAAGAAAAAGAACAAAAAAAGTGAAAAAATAACAAACAGAAAAAAAATCCAACAAAGCGTAAAAACAAATTCTATTTTAATAAGAAGATTTTTTTTGTCATTTTTTTACCGTAGAATATTTTTTTTTTTTAATTTTTATTTAAATGCGTGACATACAAGGAAAGTGCAGCACCAGGACATTAGCGGCGAACCGTATGCGAAACAGACTGCAATGGGGAAGTTGCAATTTTGCTGCCTGACACCATTTTTTTTTTTCATTTTTTAAAGGACTGTGTGGCTGTTTCTTATTTGTTTATTTTGGGGAGGGGAACTGAGGGGGGGGAGGAAAAAGGAGGGGTGCAAGCGATATGCAAAAACATTTTTTGGAAGGTGATTTAATTTTTTTGGTTTGCATTTTTGTCTGTGCTTTTATTTCAGTTCCAGTCACCAATATTAACTATATATTTTCGAAATGGAAGCCATGGCAAATAGGCCCGTAAAAAACACAATGAATGCCAACTTTTTAAGGACTAAGCCTCTAGGATTGTGGGAAAGTTGAAACAGAAAACTGAAGAATTTAACAGAAGTTTTAGCCTGCACAGCTCTGACAGCAACTTTGTATGGGAGAGTAGATCCTTCATAAATGTGTATTTTTCTGAATTAGATCGGGAAAAAACATGGTGATTAATTTAAAGATGTACATACATTGTTATTGACTCTGAGCTGAAGTTTCAGGGCAGCTGTGTGGTTTGTACTGAGATATGCTGGCCTTCATGGAAAATCAATTTTCTAGAACCTCAAACAATTAGCACATGCCTTTTTTGTCTTCACAATTAGATGGTGACTTTGCTCCAGGCCAGTTTAACATGAGCAAAATACGGTAGTAAATTCCGGTTCGTCCTCGCTCATATGAAACTGGCCTTGGGGTGAACATTAAAGGGTGCTATCAGCAATTACTAAAATAGCAAGATCAACCTGTTTCCATATATGATACAGAATCCTACAATAGGATTTCCTCCTCCTGCAAGACCCGAGCAGTAAAATATTGTCCCTCCTCACCACACTGAATATAGAGATACCACAATATAAATGAAGCAGCACTCCAATAGTAGCTTCTAGCTAAATGTAGGATTCATCCACCCATAGTCTCCAAAGCAGTATTTCATCCACTCAGTGGAGGGATGCTCAACCTTGCACATGGCTCCGTTGAGGAGATGAAATCCTGTGCTATAAACGTTGCGTAGATAAATCCTACACCAGAGGTTAGCAAACTCCTGCCCTCCAGCTGTTGTGAAACTGCAACTTCCAGCATGCTCCAATCTCTTATATGGGAACATCCAAGGAAATTTGCATGCTAGGAGGTGTAGTTTAACAGCTGGAGTGCTGTTGGTTGCCGATCCCCTGTGTTACACCCGTCCCTAGAAGCTACTGGAGAGCAGCATCGGTCCTTCCTGTTGTAGTTAGACTGTTGTGAACTTCGAGTCTGGTCATTTGTAGCTCCCACCCATTTTTTTATGGCAGATTTTGTTACAGTTCTGCTCCATTTATTTCACCTTGCCTGTACTATATGGAGATATGGCATATATCTGTTGTGATTTTGATAATTGCTGATAAGAGCATATAAAACTCTGCTATCGAGTTTGTGATGAAACCCATGTAAGATATTAACCCATTTTGCATTGTATATTATTTTGGAGAGACTTTGAAGAAGGATGCTCATAAAATAGCAGGTCGGGATTTAAAGATCTCTGGATGGATAATATGAAACACTATTCCCCTTCTTCAGATTTACATCTCTTCTTTATAAGGATCTCTGTTTTCTTTGCCATGCTTTATACGCTGACATAAAAATGGGTTTGTGGCTTATTAGAATATAGAGTTTGAAGGATTTCGGTTTTTAGTAGTTGCATTTTTGATGATGAGGTTTTGTCTAATTCAAGCTCAGAGCTACACAGTCTTCCTGAAGGTTTTCTAGTTTCCAAAGATCAGAAATAATTCTTGCTGTGTCAATGTGATTTAGCGCTAAATAACATTAAAACCTAGGGAAGGAGATGTATATATGGATAGGAAACTAAGGGGGGGATTTATCAAGACCAGAGCTTTCTGCATTGGTTTTGATATTTTCTGTGCTGCCAGAGGCTGCACCTAATTTCTGATGAGGCGCAGGCCTCGTTATAAATTAGATGTATCCTCCTGCAGTCCATACTTCTTAAAAGAAATCTATGGCAGCTGTGAGCTGCTGTAGATTTCTGGTTTTATTTGTGCCAGAAAACTGATGTAAATGAAAATAAATTTGTTATTTGCAGCCCTTTCGGAAATTGGCTAGGGCGGCATAAAAAAAAACACACGCTTGCGACTATTTTGAGACTTTTTAACTCCACTTTTCTCTGGCACAAACTAAATCTCTTTGTCATCCTCACATGCAGATTGGTATCAGATCCATACAGGTTTGGTTTTAGGTTTCTAAGTGGGTTTCGATTTTCTCACTAATTTAAAGAAAAGTAGAACTTTTTAAGGAGGAAGATATTGGTATTGATTGTACATAACATATTTCTTGGGTCTGGTTGTTAAGGCTTCTGATATGTCTTCATTTATTTACATAGTGTAATGTATATAGAAATGTTCAGGGCATTGCGGTTTAGGTCATCTTTTCATTTTTTTTTTCTGAATATTTTGAGGAAACACCAACATATTGGGGTTGTCATGATGACCCCCATAAATGGTTGTAGGGAGAGGATGCGGACATTAGGACATTCACTAGGTCACGTTGTGGTCCATTTTTGGTTAAGGGAATTTTGGGCATGGCTAATTTTGTTTATTTAATATATTTTCAATGGTTTTGGAAAGTATGAGATGAATAAATCTCTGTATCGTCAATGTGAATTGGCTAATTTGAAATGGGCTGAAAGACCCTTCTGAAATTCACTTCTAGGGCTGTACTTGGAACCACCACCAGCACTTAAAGGGAACCTGTGACATTCTATATTCCGTCCTATCTGTAGTCAGCATGGTATAGAGCAGGAGGAGCTGAGTAGATTGATGTATAGATTTGTGAGAAAAGATTCAGTTTAACTGAAGCTCTTTCTATGATGGGCGGTCCTTCCTTTTGGTTGACAACTAACTTTGTACAGTCTTACAGGGAATGTCCATCACTGATAGGACTGGGCTGCAGAGCATAGAAGGGACTGAAATTTAAATGAATAAAAGTTGTAGTGAATATTTTCCTATAAAACAGCCTGCTCAGCTTCTCCTGCTCTATAACATGCTCCCTGCAGATCAGACTTCATGTTCCCTTTAACTTGACCTGTATGTATCCAGATATAAAGTAAGTCACAATCCTATTCCAGTCCATGTACAATAGACAATATTGTTCATAGAGCTCTGCTCTTCAAGAACTGGACCAGAGGACAACTTTTTCAGTTGTGCAACTCAGAGCAGCACAAGCCGCTCCAGGAGTAGTGAAAATATGAGGTTTTATTGTGCCAAATTCTGCTCTTTCTAGTGCCCAGAGGGGGGCTTCACTGTGAAGTGGTCTCTATATTGAGCTGCTTCACAGCCCCACCCATCTGCTCTGAATGACAGCCATAGCATCCAACCAGCAGCTGTCACTCAGAGCAGATGGGTGGGGCTGTGAAGCAGCTCAATGCAGAGAGCACTTCACAGAGTAGTCCCGCCCTGCGCACTGGCTAGAACATAATCTAGCAGAATATTCATATATTCCTATTCACACTACTCCTGATTAGAAAAGCTCCACAAAAAGTATATTTGCGTTGCTCTTCCCAACCCCTACCTAGTTCTGTCAGCAGTTTAAACATGGTCAGAACTGCTGACAGACTCCTTTTAAATCACTTCATCTCCATCCATCGGACTAAATACTGTAAATGTTGACATGCTAGGTATAAGAGACACCTTATACTTGGCTATGAATCGGTTTTGCTGATTCATCAAATATTGATCGGACATTTTCCTCTTGCTGTCTTTTGACAACAGACAGAAGGGACATGCTCATCAAGTATGATAGGTCTGGTACCCTGTGCTTGTGATTAGGATAATGTAATAAAGCAGTGCAGATGTATTATAATGACTGCCTGCTTCCCGAGACAGCTAACAGATGATACTGGATGACTTGCTGTGTGATACATAATTAACCTATTTGCTGCCCCTTTCCTCCCTATAAGAGACTTGTGTGTTAGACTATATGTGCATCATATCTTCATTCACCAGTCCGATTAATACTTAATAATAATAGTCTTTATGACATAACTTTATTATACTCCTAGAAAGAATATGCCATTCACAATGTTCCCATTAACTCGTGACTGTCCAAAACAAATCCATCCTACAGAAACCATCTCATAGCTCTACAGTATTCATTCCCGTCAGTGTGTCTCTTCATAATGTGCTTCAGCTTCACTTGTTTGAAGCAGATCCTTATTTTGCATTGTACGTCCGGTGGATTGCACACAATGACTATAAGAAATTCCTGCCTCAGTTCTTGTTTGGCTGTACCTTGGCCTGCTTCTTTTAAGATGATGTAACGGTTGTAGTGGCGTAGATTAACACGGTGTGTATATATGTGCATAGCATACAGTCAGTAGGTGGGTGTATGACTAAACCTTCTTTGTCTTCCCTAGGGGGGGCATGCTGTTGCTTTGTACAGTTGGTGTTCACAGTTAACGCTGAATAGATGTAGGATCAAGTGTGGTTTTTATCATAGAAATAGAAGGACTTTTTTTTTGTTTTGTTTTTTTTTATTTGTGACTGTATATATCGATATGTTACCAAAGAGTTTGAAAAGCCATAAAAGGGAAATATAAAACTTCATCCCTCCATACATCCCACAGTGCAATACGGTGTGTTTTCTGTCTTTCTTGAAGATGGTACAGTTCATAGACGTCATTCCAGTCCATTTCATTGAGGTCATTTTCCTTTGGCTCCAAACTTTGCATTTCTTTTTTTTTTTATCGTTGGTTGATGTAATATTTATTTAAACCTTCTTTCTACTGTCATATAAAATTTGAAGATATGTAGTGCTGACCATATACAATATATAGGTTGAAGGTGACTTGTATTCAGTCTATATGCAGCTGTATTGACACATCTAAAGGCCCCTTTACACTGCTAGATAGAGCAGACCATTGTCGGGAAGGAAGCCTGCCTGACAATCTCCTGCCCATCCATGAGAAGAAAGCTGCATTTACATGTAGAGATCTCCCCCACAGTATGGGGAGGAGCAATCACTAATACCATTTCTCATCCCCATAAAGACTCGTTGTTTGCCGGCAGCAGAGTGCTCTTTAGGCACCACAATCTGCTGCCGGCAAGCGATAATTTAGGTGTCCTCACCAACGATCCTATTACCCGATGAACTAGCATTTCAATCATTCATCAGGTAATCAGCAGCCCCTTTACACCAGCAGATATGCGCTAATGAGCGTTCATACAAATGAAAGGGGCCTTAAGTAGCATGTAAACATTGAACCCCACTAGAGAAACCTTCTGAAGCTAACATCATTGGTGCTCCATGATGAGCAAACAGAGTATGCACCCCCAATGACAACTTACTTTATCTTCATATTGTTACATGACAGTGGTAACTGAGGTTGTGTATCGGTTGCCTGAGCTTTGGTTGACTACGTAACAGTCAGTGTGAAGTGTAGGAGTGAACCAAAGTGCTATATGGAACGGACCAGGATGACATCTCTTGACATTTACGCATGGACAAGGGAGGCAGAAAACAGCTTTTTATTTATGTGTGTACATATAATGTTAGGATGCTGTACATATAATTTTAGGATGCTGATGATGATTACTAATGAGATGGTTGTATGATATGTTTCTTTTCTGGCAGAGTTTGTGTCTTGTTAGGAAATTAGAAAATGAGGGATGACGTTTATACATGGATGATACACCTCAACCATTGCAGTCACTAGATGCAAAATCCAACTTCTATTGATATGCACGCAAAACATAAACCCGGGCAATTTGGCATTACTTGGTGCTAGCTGGTAGTGGAAGAATGATGAACATTTACCAGGGCCAACAACTAGCAGTATGCTACCATCGTTAAAAAATTACCTTTAACGTGTTAATCATGTAGGATGTTCCTAATCATAGGACTTCATTTGGATGTAGGAACTGGTGAATTCATGGAAGGAAGAAACAAAGGGCATGATGTCACTGTTTTTTTAGACATACCTCCTCCTTTACTAAGATGCATGTTATAGACACGTTTCTGTTATTGGAGACGTGTTTTTGTCACATCTGTCAGTTATAAAGCTGGTCATGCACAGAACAAGGATAAATCAGAAGTAAGGAATCTAACAGTGCTCCAACAACTTAAGAAATTCAGAAATTCTTCAGACCAGCTGAGGAAGAGTTGCTTGGTGGCCATGCTGGCCAAAAGAGTAACCGATGTGTTGAAAAGGCTATGTTCTCCCTAAACTAAGATAGTACCTCTAATGGGATGGTTGCCACCATTGGTAACCCATTTCAAAACATTTTTATACCATTTTAGGTTATTTGGTCTAAACTTCATTGCTGCATAGTCAGCCCATGACATTACTGCGCACACTCATGTTACACCTCCAAATGTCCTTCGGTGTCTGTAGATTTCTATAGAGCCATACTGTATCTCCACATACCTTTAATTTCATGCTAGTCTAGTGCCACAGGGACATCAAACAGATATCTCCATCTTGCAAATGGCCACAAATTTCCCAAAGATGGTTATTTTAATCATTGAACCAATTGAGATATTTTTGTGCATGTTCCCAAAAGTTTTCATCCAAAACGTAGAAATCAGGTGAACATAGTAAAAAGTTACTACAAGAATTTCCCACCCAGCAGATATTTATTGTTTTTTTTTTAAGTAGTCAGTACCTCATCGTCCCTAAAACACTTAATGAAGGTATACAGTGTGGTTCATCAGATGAGTTTATATTTCACTCCAGAATAACTTTAAATTCTTCAAACGTCTTGGGTAATTTTGGTTGGTTAGGTTTTCTTCCACACCCAGTGGCTTGACTGGCAAAGCATTGAGGTGGGTACACCTCCACAGGCTACCAGACCACATAGGTTAATACTATATGTAACCATAAAATCAGGTGGGTTATGTATAACCGTGAAATCAAGTGAGTTATGTATAATCATGAAGTCAAGGCAGAGATTTGTGTTCCAGATCATGACATAGTTGGGCTGTTCAGTAGGTGTCGTCAGAGGACAGTCTAGTGTTGCTGCTTGTTTCTGCGTGTGTGATGATAAGCTGAAGACTTTATATGTTACAAGGGTGCGTCTGTCACTTGATTTACCCTCCTTTTCTGAGTGCCTTATTACTTTAGTAGTGCAGATGTACTGTAGGTGATGGACACATGAGAGACTTGCTGCTAGACTATTGTTGTAATGTTGTCATTAATGGAGAATGATCCTTGTAGAGAAAGGACTTATTCTCTGGTATTAAACTACCTTGTGAATTTGGGAGGAGAAAGCATTGAGCGTGCATTCATCTTTAGAAGGTTGATCATATCCATCCTATATTCAGTTTCATTTATGTGTTAACCACTTTGCCGTGTGAATACGTCCTGGCACAGGAATAGGTCCCTACACAGCCTGGGCCTTGTAGTTATATAGCTATATCTGAGAAAAGACGCTTTACCCTGGAGTCATTGGGACAAATTATGCCCCATTCGAAGGTGTTGTGAGGAAATACCAAGTAATGCCGAAACCCTATACTGCTCTGTAATATGCAGATATTTTGTGATTATGGATTGTGAAGAGTTTTTGTGCATGTGACAACCTTCCAATCCCCTGTGTGTGATGGAGAGGGAAACACGTCTAAGCTTGCTTTCCAGTAAAAACAAAGTATATCAAAGTGTCCACCTTATAGAGAACCTGTCACATTCAACATGGTGTCTGGTCTAAAGGCAGCATGTTATAGAGCAGGAGGAGCTGAGCAGATTGATATATAGTTTTTTGGGAGAAGATTCAGTAAAACCTGCAATTTCTACTTTTTCAGGAGTCATATGGGTGGTCTTATCAAAGATTGCCAGCCTTCCTTGTATGATTGCGCATAAAGATCTAACTGTCAGTGACTGAGTAGGATTGTCCGCATGACTTCTGAGCTCAGAAAGAGCAAATGACAAGTTTTACCGAATCTTTACCAACAAAATCATCATTGCTCTACAGCATTCAATCCCATCAGCGTGTCTCTTCATGATGTGTTTCTGGTTCACTTGTTTGAAGCGGATACTTGTTTTGCAGCTTCTCCTGCTCTATAACATGCTGCATGGACAACATGATGGGCACCCTTAAGTCCACAAACATGCATAATGCTCATAAACTACCATGCAAGTTATAATCATATTCATACCAGTTCAGTTTCTGTCACAGATTTGAATCCTGAGCTTTCATGATTTGTGGGTGTATGTCACCAGTTCAACAGGATCCATCAGTCTCATGTTTATGGAGTCAGACCAACAAGTTCTCAGTGACTTCAGTTAGTGAAATCAGAGGTGTCTGGTGGCCAATATGACAGCTAGCATAAGCCTATAGGCACTATTATTTTGATAATATCAGGTCCTGATTTAAAGGGGTTTTCCAGGATCCTGATATTGATGGCCTATTCCCAGGATAGGTCATTAACATCCAATCGGTGACAGTCTGACACTCTGTACCCCCAACGATCAGTTGTTCCTTGCGTCCTCTGGCGCTGGAACTAGCTCTTGAATTCAAAGTTTAGTGGCCGTGCTAGGTTACTGCAGCTTGTTGAAGTGAATGGTAGTTGCGCTGCAGTAACCTGGCACGGCGACTACACTTTGAATAGACCTGTGCTTCCTGCTCCAGGAGGCCGCAGGGAACAGCTGATTGGTAGGGGTGCCGGTAGTCAGACCCTCACCAATTGGATATTAATTACCTATCCTAAGAATTGGTCATTAATATCAGGAGCCTGGAACACACTTTGAAATCAGGACCTGACATCATCAAAACAGCAGTGGCTATAGGCTTAAGATAGCTGTCATATTGTTTCTAAGGCCTAAAGACACCTCTTTCTTATATATAGGATGTCATCATTATCAGGAACCAGGAAAACCCCTGACTGCTTGTAACCCCAGTCCCTGTTTAACACTATCAGGTCCCTTTTGCATGTATTATTAGTATGCATATGTTATTTGTTACCAGCCATTGGCATCTTCAACTTCTTAGTATAAATGAGGATTAATGTCCAAGCACTTCTGTGTGAATTCCGGCCCGTGCAGTGTGCATTATAGAACCTTATTGAGTCCCATATTGCGGACTGCATGTTTCTATATAAGATCCGGTACCATGGATCCAGTGCGTGTAGAGGGCAGGGCTTAAATGTCCAAAATTTACCAACAAGAATGTTGGTAAGTATGATATGGTGGTAAACATGGACCCTTTGAAATGTTTGAATACTGTGTTCAGGAGTATGATATGGATTCCCACATATAGCTGTGTGCATGATGACCTCATTGAGAAGGCTGTAATGTCATGTTAGCCGCCTGACCACGGATCTAATAATCCGAACTTACAGCATCATAGACCCCTATGACTGGACCAGGATTTGTGGCTGTAAACCGGACACTAAAATGTGGCCACATTACATTACGGCCATCTGAATGAGACCTTAGAGTAATATTTTCAGAATATGTCCGACAAGATCTGGGAAACCACTACTTGCATAGGCTCCCGTTCTACATCTTTCCATTGACGTTCGAGTTGATGCGCATGATCAGGCCAGCAAACCCATCAGAAGGAAGATGATGGAGTATTTCTATGACTATAGTGCATGTGATGTTGCAGCAAGTAAAACAATATCAGCCACGGTAAAACTTACATGGGTTAAATAAAAATGCTACATTTTTTAAAATTGAACTTTTTTACATTATGGTTTAAACTGGTGCTTTTATAGATTTTTATTGTTGCTGCCAAACCTGATACAAGCGATGGTCTTCCTCTCTCCCTTATTGAAGTTGTCTACCATGAAAGGAATTAGCTACAAGAAGGCCAGCAGCCAAGGAGTTTAAGCTTTATTTCTTCGTTTTAAGATTTTACGTTTTTTTGTTTTTTTTTCTTGTGGCTTTCAAACCTTCTGTTGCTGCTAAATGTTCTAGAAGGACTGGACCATACAGTCTGTAAGTAGATAGTGGAGTTTTATAAAAAAGCATTTTGTGTGCAAAAAGAAATGCAGGTTTTATAGTATGTAATAAAGAAATCTCCTCCTCGTTGAAGGGGGACACAATACGAGGAAGGGGGGTGGGGGTGGTTTCTAACACTAAAAGTGACTATGGTAGAACTGGGGATGTTTCTCAGTAGATGAGAATTGTGTTAATAGTGTTTTTTTAATGTAAGAAATTTAGGAAACAAACAGCTTTTACATCTGTTTATGTTTTTCTGGAGAAGAGGAACCCTGCCGAGCTAGGAATATGTTATATGCTATAGTAGAAGGATCACTTATCATTAAAGGGGGACTTGACTAAGCTGCTCTGTCTGAGGGTGGTATAAAGTAGCGACAGGCACACTGACTTCATTGGTCTGTCACTTATTACCATTCAGTGGTTTTGTAGAATGTTAAACCTGTAGCAAGTTGCCAGCCAGGAGTCCACCGTGCAGGAAGACTCTGATGAACTTCATATGGGCTTCCCCCACTCTCCAGCTGCTGATTGACAGATTTCTCCCTATGAAAAGTAATAGGAAGAAATCTGTCAATCAGTGGCATGAGTGTGCACATCATGAATATAATCAGACTCTTCCTGAACAGGGGACTCCTGGCTGGCTGTGCGCCGCAAGGTATAACATCTAAGTTCTCTAAGCAATGAATATTAATATGTAAATGATAAGCTGCTGAAATCAGCGCATCTGCCACTACTTTATGTTGCATGACCAAGCTGACAGGTTCCCCTCAAGCTCATCAGTAGCGGTGGTAGGTACAAACCACCTCCCAATGAATAATTACTTTTCTCATTAAGGTCTGGGATGAATATAATATCTGATGGTGAATTGTTGTTCATCTATAACAGGGATACATCTAAACAAAACCTTTTCTGCTATGACAAAGTCTTCCACTAGATCGTGTGCATTTACCTTGAGATTCATCTGCCGAGGTCAGATATATTGACAGCCAAGAAATGCAAAGTATAAGGTATAACTTGTCAGTCTCTAGAGGGGGCTACAGGCTAAACTTTGCAGTTTAAAAGGCTGATTTAATGTGCCGAAAAGGGTAAGGTGCCTTGGACCTGACATGTCAAAAAGCCTCAAATCTACACATAGCAAACAAAAATGTCAGGTTATAAAAACGCAAAACTGGCCCATTTATTGCCCCATACATAAAAATCCAGAGCGAGAACACCATTAGTGACTGTAAAGCCGCAGCAAATGAGCCATTTTTGCACCAACTTAAAGCAACTTGCCATATGTTACGTGTTTGTTTATCAAGTCCAACCTTAACAAAATGCAAATTAATTCATTTGTAAAGTTTTATGTTTTGTTTTTGTTTTTTTGTGTTTTTTTTCTCCAGTGCATCACAATTCTCACACACGGCTTCTGTGCTAAACTTCTTTGTTCAATTTTTTTCTTCTCTTTTTGCAATGATTTTGTGAAGCTCGAATTTGAAAAAAAAAGTTGTTTTTCAATAAATACGTGATAAAAAAATACTGCTGCATTTGCTTTCCTTATTAGTAAATTTACATTCACACAGAAAAAATTACTGCTTTCTTAAAAAAAGAAAAAAAAAAAAAAAAACACTTGTCTACAGGCTGTGAGTAGTATAGAAGCTCAGGCCCTTGCCATTCAGTGGAGCTACAATTCCATACACAATCCATGGACAGGTGTAGTGATGTTTTTAGATTCATTAATCCTGTGCAAACCCTTTAAAGCAAGGGTGGGGAACCTCAGGCCCGTGGGACACATTCGGGTCCTGGGATCATTTCATGTGGTCCCCGGCCACCTGCCAGAGCACATAGTGTAAATGCTAATGACGGCTTCCATTATAGAAGTGGTTATTAACATGTGGCAGGCACGGGAAGGTGAGAACAGGAATGCACTGGCTGTACTCGCCTTCCCTGGTGTTCTTCTGGCCCCACTCTGTGCACCATGATCTGACGCCGTTTTGATCCGTCATAATAGAAGTATATAGGCAAGCATAACGGATCCGTCTGGTTCCCGTTATGCTGGATGGAAAACAAAGTTCGGTTACCACAGATCGGCCAGCAAAAAATGAGCCCTAATACAGCTTCGGAGACGTAAATGTAAAATAAATATGGAGATCAGAATATGGCAATGCAAAGAAAACATTTTTTTTCAGTATTAAAACACAAGAAAAACTATACAAATGTGGTATCTATAATCATACTGACCTGGAGAATGAATGTAACTGGTCAGTTTTACTGCATAGTGAACGCTGTAGAAACGAAACCCATAAAACTATGGTGGAATTGCATTTTAATTTCCAATTCCACCCCATTTGGATTTTTTCCAGGTTGTCACTACATCATATGTATTATTAAATGGTGCCATTAGAAATTACGATTTGTCCTGCAAAAAACAAGCCTTCATACGGCTATGTGAATGGAAAAATAAAAAAGTTATGGCTCCGGAAAGGCAGGAAGTAAAATTGCAAGATCCTGAAGGGGTTAATTGTTGATTGGGACTTGTTCAAGCTGGAGTGGTTCCCTGCAGTCCTTTGGGTGCTCTGAGTATCCATCAGCAATCTGTTAACAGTTGTTCCAGGATTTGTCCAGATGGATACTGTAGAGCCTCTGTTCCTGGGGTAAGTGAGGCTCTGCACACATATAGACAGCTAGTTTTATTTCGGCTACTGCTCTCCAGAATTGCAGTTTACTCCAAAGAGCAAAAGAGAGGGCTAACAAAATGTATATGCTTTGATATGCATATTGCCTTTACTGTATGTATTTGCACAAGCTATTAATGGGCCATATTCACAGCCACCACTAGATGGGGCTGATATCAACCTCCATATATAGAGAGGGATGAACATTTTAGTCAGGCTAGCTAGTTTGAACCATTTAGTGTCTGGACAGCAAAGTAAGCTGAAACAAAGATGTAGTGCTGACAAAAACCTATTTGTCCTGAACCCAAATCCATCAGGATAGGACCAGAACATCTACAGAAGCAAACAAGATGTAGAAAAGGAGGTGTAGAGAAAGCACTGTTGAAATAACCTATCTACAAGGACTTATTGACTCTACGGCATCTATGTTCAGTAGTTGCCCCTGGTGGCAGAACATGCCAAATAACAGTTTGGCCCACTGTGAGAAACTCTACATCCCAAGGTAGAATATGTGGATGTGTAGTACAAGTACAGCAACCTGTTCAATGTGCAGAAGAGTTTGCCTGCCATGAGGAGACCACCCATTGATTGCATTGTATTGTCTATACACCCCACATCTGGATCTAATGTCACAGTCAGGTAGCGAAGTACAGAGTACGGACTACTTAAAAGAGACACTTTGGCTTATCAACTACCTAAGCATCTGTGAAACCTGTAACATCCGTAAAAAGTGCATTTGTGAACATTTTAATTCTTCAGTAAAGACCTTTTCTGATACACCACTGCCTCATAATTGCTTCCTGCACTACTTCACTGCAAAGTGTTGGTGTCACAACTACCAAGACCCTACTTTGGACCTCAAAACGACCAACATGAAGGGTACCTCAACCGTCACCAGACAGTAGAATCCCAGAACTGGAGTGTGCCCCAAAGGGAAGAAAAGGTGCACCCATCTCATCACTGTACAGGGAGCTTTAGAACCGTAAGCACAACTACTACTAGCCCGGTCAGTGCATAATTAATTCCTCTGATCAGATCCTGTACTCTGTGCCTATTTGTGAACTCTGTGCCTTTTCTTAGGAAAATAGGATGTGCCCCACTGGAAGGGGGCAGTGAAGACAGAGATGATGCATCTTAAAGCCTTTTTTGGGGATGTGAGAAGGAGCAGAAGGAATGCGCTCAGCCTTGGCTCCAAGGCAAGGTGCCAGACTCAGAGGTGACATCATCCTGCTGTGACTGAGAGGAGTGAGCCATCCAGTCTACAATGTCTTCCTCTTTGTCCTTAATAATAATCTGCTGTCTATCAGAAGCATGTACTGTATCTTGTTGCTACTTCTTCTTCTTCTACTAGGCAGTGAGCTGGTGCTGCAACTCTTAGATGAGGCAATGATCTTTCATTTTACTCTCTTCCATTTACCAGACATTTTATTATGAGACTTATAAGTGAAAAGTCACACGTTTGGCACAGAGATTATTAAACAGTACTAATAAAATTGCATTTTTTTTTGTAATTTACAGACAAAGGTTCACTAAAACATCCCTTCCTTTCTACAAACACACTGCACACTGATATGGACAATTTACAATGGTAGTACAATGAGTTAAATGAAACTGTTATATTAATGCAGTACAATTTGCAATACAATGTATTAACTAAAACTGGTTTATGAACACCATTACTGTATCGCAGTAATGTGTTCACTAATAAGGCACACTATATACTGTCACAATACAAAGAGCAAATTAAAACTACTAAATTAATGCAGTTATCATAGTACAATACATTCATAAAACTGCACGCTATGTTGACACAGTACAATTGGGGTCATTTATCAAACTGATGTAAAGTAGAACTGGCTTAGTTGTCCATAGCAACCAGATTCCACCTTTTAATTTTGACAGCTCCTTTTGAAAATGAAAAGAGGAATCTGATTGTTTGCTATGGGCAACTAAGCCAGTTCTACTTTACACCAGTTTGATAAATGAATCATAAATAAATGTATTTACTAAAACTGGTATAGTAACACACCAAAATGCGCAATTACAAATGGTAGCTAAATTGAAATTTTTCAGTAACTAACAGAGGAGCAATTAAAGATGACCTGCTATGAACATACTGGTAAAGTAATGAGCTGTTTAATTATACAAGGTAGCAAAGTTGCAGCTGTTTTTGTGGTAAAAAAAAAAAAGGAGCAATTATCCTCCCCCTTCACACACTGAATATACTGAAGTGCTTAATTATACAAGGTAGTAAAATTGAAAAAGGGAGCAATTGTGCAGCTTTTGCAGCAGAATCTATACTATTGATGCTGGTGCGGGAGGTGATGGCAATAAGCCTATAAAACTCTAGAAACTTGAGGTTTATACGAAAAAGACTGGCCATTCATTTAAAAAAATGAGGTTGCAGGATTTTGTTTATTGCAGAGTTTGCTGTGCAGCTGTATGAACATCATATAAAACATACACACACAGGACTCTCCCTCTCTATAATCTCCCTGATAAAATCCTGACTTTTTTACCTATTAATCAAAACTACCTAATTAAATATGCCCATATACTCTCAATACCACACCTAGATTACTGGATTGTGTCTGTAATTGCTTTTTGGCGGACACAACCAAAACACATGCTCTCATAATGCAAGCTGAGCTCAGATTGGCGTCTATGGCTTCTGAGACCAAGAAACTGTCAGAATCCTGCCCCATGATTGTCTCACTGGCTGTCTGACAGCCTCTGAGCCAATGAGGGCAAGACCCCCTCCATCTTTATACTCCTTGTCAAATTCCCTGCAAATCCACTCATTTAGACATGGATAAATGTCTCTTAGGATCTTACGTTTCACTTGTTAGAGAGACTGTCAAACTCACCATGATTGAGAAAAACCAGGGTCTACTGCCTACGGTGGAAGGAAACCTCCTCAGGGGCTGTAAAAGAGGACTCATCCTTGATATGTACACACAGATACCACACAGATCAAGTCCAGAGAAGTAGATGCCAGAGTCTGGGTTGTCCCAAAAAATCACAGAATGATCTGGGAGGGAGGTCATATCACCTGCCAGAGTTCTAACAGTGGAAGTACCAGATAAACAGACAGGGAATGAGATCTATAAAATGAACCCCTGGCCTACTTATGAGCTCAGCTTCATGAAGCAGCAACCAAGAGTGAGGAAAAAAGGCCCAATAGAACCCCTGGGCACTGGAAAAAAGGCAGGAGACTGATGCAGCCTACTTCCAGCAGAAGTTGGGGACTAAAGTAGAAGGTGCAGCCAAAAATTAAGCACTTCTAGTTGGCTGCACTGCAGGAGCCGGGGGTACTTCAAAAAAGGTATGCTGGGGGGAGAGGGGGGGAGTCATAGCGACCCCCAATTTGGGAAAAATAGGCCTACACGGAGTCCTTGGGAGCGAGAGAGCAAGCAGTTACTGTGGCGGCCTAGTCCCGGCAGGAGCCAGGGGCTAAAGTAGAATGGGGGCCGAAGCATGTAATCAGGGACTGGAAGGACCTGACAGAGGGAACCCTGATGGATGGGAGGAAGGGGTTTCTAACCAGGTTAGGGAGCATACTCACCATCTGATGTGTTCGGTCACCGCATGGTCACCCCTTCTGTAAACTTGCACCTAAGTGGGATTACCAGCACTCCACTAAGGATGCAGTAATGGGGGACTGGGTGAGGTACACGCCCGCAGGAAGTGCTACTAAAGTGGAGACCCACGATGAATACCCCCTCCTGCAGGATAAGACCTCCTTAGTGAAAACAAAAAAATAAAGAAAAACTAGTAGCAAGACCTGTAGGGAAAACACAGTCCGTGTCTGCCTCCTATGGACACTAAACTAAAAACTGATTAGCCTACCTGGGTAGGGCCAACTTTTTTATTTTTTTAAATCTAGTGTTGCCTCCGAGAGGGAGCTAGGTGTATACCCATGGTGCTGTGTCCCCCTAAAGACATTAACGAGAAAACATGATTTAAACAATAGGTAATTTTGGATGACAGTCACATGATTTTAGTGTTTTAAACTAAAACTATAGCCATGTTCAGTAAAGTACCTTGAGTCTAGATGTGGTCTCCAATCTTTCTTTTCAGCTTCCGTTTTCATTTTATTTTACTTTTTCTGATATGTAAATTTTCTCTGAAGGAGCCCAGAGGGGCGTTAGGGAGCCCAGTAGCGCCCCCCTCCTGTGCCCAGCCCACCTTCTTACTTGTCCAAAACACACCTAATCAGGGACGGACTAACGGCCCATATTAGCATTGTAGGCTGTCGCCCCCCTCAACTACGTCACGGCAGCTCTGGAAACCACTCGTAGAGCTGCCTGCTTCGCCTGGCCGAAATCTCGCGCAATTGATCCACATTTTCTCGCTCGTGTCATTGGGGGACACAGGAGACCATGGGTATAGCTGCTGCCACTAGGAGGCGATACTAAGCAACAAAAGTGTTAGCTCCTCCTCTCAGCTATACCCCTCCTGCAGGCACTGAGCTAGTCAGTTTTTAGCTTAGTGTCTGTAGAAGGCAGACCTCCCTGAGCAGGGTGTCTTCTATTCTTATTTTACCTTTTTTCCTCTTTAGGCACGGGAAACAGAGACGCCTGGCCTCGGGGAGGAAGGCCGGTGTCGGTCCCCCTCACCGCCCGACCCCCCCCAAGAATGCAATGTGGACCAGGGCAGCCCAGCTCCCCTGCATCCCGCCAGCCATGGGGTCGCCTGCACGTCTGCAGTCCTCCCCTCCAGCCCAGCCTCACTACCACCTCAGTGCTAGTGGCTGAAGAGGTCACCCTGCTGGTACCCTGACGGGGGTGGAGGTGAACAGAAGAGGATGAAGATGGGGTGAGTAGTGCACACAAGGTGAGTAACCCCATCCATCCACCTCCCCTAATCTCCCTCCCCACCTCCCCTCTACATTCCTACCACTCTACACCTCCATTCTCCGGCCACTCTCGGCCTGTGTTCTCTCCTTGTCCTCGTCCATCCCCCTTCCCAGTTCCGAGGCGGGGATGCATTCCCACCATGGCCGCCCTCCGGATCGTCATACCTCTGGGGTGGACCAACTCCTTGCCCAGCGGTCACATCCTCTCCAGGCACGACCGCTGCTCCGGCCACCGGGTGTCGAGAACGCCCGTCCCTGATCTTCTGGGCTTGGGGTTCCGGTCGGCCCGCTTCTACACGAGCCCCTGACTCCCACTCCGAGTTTGATGTTCGCACCTGTTTGTCCCTCTTCTCCGGGAGCGTGACTGAGCACCGCCCCACGGGCCTCCGCAAAAAAAAAAAAAAAACTTCTCTTGCCCATCTTACTGGGGCTGGCTCCCCATTTCCCCATTATGTGGCTGGCTAATTTTAAGTTAACCCCTTCTTTGCCTCCAGTTGAGGCTAGGGGTTTTTAGTGACAAATATTAAATAAATAAATAAATAAATAAATGAGGTCCCCTGGCACTGTCATATCCTTCTCCTCCCATGGCGGAGTGAGGGCATAACGATACATCGTGTCGTATGCCCTTCCATCCGTAGATGGACTAATGGCACTACCCACGTACTCCGTACATCCTACTCCTTGGGGGGAGTAAGAATGCCGCACACTCTGTAACATGGTCCCCTCTCTTAGGTGGCGTAAATCCACGACCACTAGATACTATACTGCCTGTCGCATTACCCCCCTTCATAGGCGGCGTAATTGCAGGCCACTGGATACTATACTACCTGTCGCATTACCCCCCTTCATAGGTGTAGGTGACTGTACCTATTCAGGGCACATACTGTGCATCAACTGTTTTCCCCCCGCACCAGACAAAGCTATGGTGCTGGCACATGTTGTCAAGACTACTAGATGTTTCGTTCCTGGAACACAACACTCTTCGATGTTATGCCCCTCCGCAGCCGGACGCGGTGGTGCGCGTCTGTAATCCCAGTTACTCGGCAGACTGAGGCTGGCTGATCGCTTGAGTCCGGGAGTTCTGCCTGGCAAGTAATTGCGCTCCCCCCAGATATACTTTCTGTCTATCTGGCCAGTAATCAGATTTCTAGGTTGAATTTTTATGGTTCTGGAGCGTTTGCACTATTCTTTTCTTATAGGTCCAGTTTTTTCTCTGCTGTTTTGCAACATCGGACATAGTCAACCATTCTCCCCTGGAGAAGTATTTCTGGTATCTCGGACCAGTCTGCGCTTCCGCTGATGTCCGCATCATCCCTTTCAGTGATGGTCTTTGTTGGCTCTACACACCTCCGAGATATTTGTTCTTCAACTTACGGTTGGATCTGCCTGATCCAGGCAGTTAGTGGAACATCGAGCAACTTCTTTTGTTAGAAGTCTCATGTCAGCCTCTACGGCTCTAGGGGCATCTGTCTTCCACAGTATCTGCTCCTTAGGAAGCGTTTCCTTTTAGCAGAGATATATGCTGTGCACCTCACCTTTTGGATAAGCTTCCGGGAGGGTATTCCTGCAAGTGTATGTGCCCTCTCATGTATGGTAGCCTGCATTTCTTTTTGCAGTGCGGTTGTTCAGTTTCCTGAGGCTTTCTAATGCAAATCATGTTATGGTCCTTTATCCAGCATCACACGCAGTCTTTCTTTTGGTGGCAGAAGTTGCTTGGCTGCACTCTTCTGCGCGGCCAAGATGCTATTGTTCCTCGAGGACACGGTTTTTTCCTCTTAGACTATTCACTAGTTGCCTATGGCTCTTCTTTTTATACCTTTGATTCCTTCCAGTTTTTTTCCTGGGTTGAAGTTCCCCATCCCGGTACCTACACATTGGTATGGTCGTGTCTGGGTCTACCTGTTGCTTCTTCACCAGGTCTCGTGCATACCCAGGTTCTACAGACCCATTTCTGTTGCGTAGACCCCACTCGGTTTGCCATGGAGCCTATTAGTATGCCACAGTCATTCTGTGGTTTTCATTATTCGGAAGTTCCTTCCACACATCATTCTCAGTCGTCGGACATGCTTATCCTCCTTGGGGATACCATGTACCGCTATCCACATCCTCTATAGCTTCTTGAGTCCTGGGACTTCATTTAACTGGGTTCCCTTTTTTCTGTTCTTTGCCCAGTCTTATGTGCCTTGTGTTCCACGCTCTCTGGCTGGCCTTCCCGATTCATACTTTTCCTGGCCTTTTCCGGTATTCTGTGCATCCTTCCCCACATCTCTGTGTGGGATCCCATGAACGGCCTTGGTTTGATTCTCGTCTTTTGTTCCCGCCCCATGGTACTGCTTTGGAACGTCCCATGGTCTTCTGTGTCCCCCAATGACACGATCGAGAAAATAGGATTTTTTGTGCTTACCTGTAAAATCCTTTTCTCGCTGAGTTCATTGGGGGGACACAGCTCCCACCCAGTAAGTGCATTGCTGGTTCCTTTTGATGGGTCCCACCTATCCCAGTTCTGACCCATCTTCAATTACATCTTCTGACCCATCTTACAATTGGTTTCTGTTGGCTTCTCCTGGTTGCTCAGTGCCCTGCAGGAGGGGTATAGCTGAGAGGAGGAGCTTTTGTTGCTTAGTGTCACCTCCTAGTGGCAGCAGCTATACCCATGGTCTCCTGTGTCCCCCAATGAATTCAGCAAGAAAAGGATTTTACAGGTAAGCACAAAAAAATCCTATTTTTTGCAGGCAGCACCCAGACCAGTTAATTTCTATGGGTCCGCATGGATAGCACAGGGATATCATGTCAGATGTGTTGTATTCACCACTTGATGTTGAGCCATAACTGGTCACCTTGAGAAGTTTAGAATGTTGAGCTTCTAGACTTCTTCCAGGCTTTTTCCATACAGGTGTAAAATATACTACCCCTAGGCCAATTTCAGACGAGCGTATTCAGTCAGTGACAGCAATTTTTCCCAGACCGAAAGTTGCTACTGTGACACAAACTCACAGCATAATGATTTATAATGCTGTGTGGTCCTGCCAGATCTGCTGCGGTTGGGCGGGAACACACAGCATTATAAATCATTGTAATGCCATGAGTTTGGGTCACAGGAGCAGTATTCATTCCAGGAAATACTGCTCTTGCACGTAGTCCACTTCATAGACTGAATATACTTGCGTGAAATTGCCCTTAGAGCCCAGTTTGCTCCTTAAAGGGTTTCTGTCACCAGTTTTTTCGGTATGAATCAGGCTGACATTAGAGATGTGCTAATGTAACCTGATTCCAAATATATTTCTGTTTTATTTACTGGTGCCCCCATTTTTATATAAAATGAACTTTTATTTTATGCTAATACGGCCTCTAGGTGCAAGGGGCGTTACCCCTGCTCCTAGAGGCTCTGTTGATTGACAGGACCAGGCAGAGAAGAAACATTCCATTCACCATAGCTTGCAAAGACCTTCAATGATGTCATGACCATGTGATCAGTCAGATGGTTTAGGAGGAGACAGGCTGTTTGTGTGATCCTAACCATGTGACTGATCACATGGTCATGACATCATTGAAGGTCCTTGCAAGCTATGGTGAATGGAGTGTTTCTTCTCTGCCTGGTCCTGTCAATCAACAGAGCCTCTAGGAGCAGGGGTAACGCCCCTTGCGCCTAGAGGCCCTATTAGCATAAAATAAAAGTTCATTTTATATAAAAATGGGGGCACCAGTAAATAAAACAGAAATATATTTGGAATCAGGTTACATTAGCACATCTCTAATGTCAGCCTGATTCATACCGAAAAAACTGGTGACAGAAACCCTTTAAAGAGGACCTGTCACCCGAAAATGCGATGCAATCTGAAAGCACCATTTTATAGAGCAGGAGAAGCTGAGCAGATTGATTGTTTTACTGAATGTTTTCCTAAAAAAAATATACATCTATCTGCTCAGCTTCTGCTATATATCATGGTGCTTTCAGATTGTATTGCATTTTGTGTTGACAGGTCCTCTTTAAAGGGGTATTCCAGTTGTTTGAAGGGTAGGTGATAACTATTAGATTGGTGGGGGACCTACAGGTGAGCCCCCCCACAGATCAGGAGAATAGGGCCCCAAACCCCCTGAAGCCACCTCAAATGAATGCAGCACACGGTCAGATATGCACGTGGCCATTTAGCACCTGGAAATGTCATCAGTATCTGATCAGTGAGAATCTGACACCCACTGATCAGTTGTTTGAGAAGACACCGGCTCTGCTGTGAGTGCCACAGCCTTCTCGCAACTTACCAAGCACAGAGCCATACATTGTATAGCAGCTGTGCTCGTTATTGAACTCAATTGAACTTATTTCAATGGGGCTGAGCTGTGCCTAGGCCACGTTACCAATGAACGTGGTCTCCCTGGCCTAGGGAAAGCTTCGAGAAGGCCACAGTGCTACTGTGAGTGACGCAGTCTTCTCAAACAGCTGATCGGTGGGGTCCAGGATGACCAACCCCACCGAGGATAGGTCATCAGTATTAAAGAGGCTCTGTCACTAGGTTGTAACCTATGTATTTAAATACATAGGTTACAAGGCCTAGTGACAACTTTTAAAATCATACCTGTCATGCAGAGTTCTGCGCAGCGGTCGCGTAGAAATTTAAACTTTAAAAAGTATGCAAATGAGCCATCGGAGCACCGGGGGGCGGCCTCTTTCCTCTGGAGCACCGCTCCTTCACCGCCCCCCCGGGCCCGAGCCACGTCCCCTGTCTCTAATCACGCCCCTTTCTGTATTTGATAGACAGTGCTAGACTGGTAAGTCTAGCGCTGAACTCTCGCGCATGCGCCCTAAAATTTTCCCGGCGCATGCGCAGTAGCGCTTGCAGTGTCTACACTGCAAGCGCTGTCTTCTCTTCTGCGCACGCGCCGTCACTCCCGGGACTAGCGAAGTGAAGGCGCGTGCGCAGAAGAGAAGACAGCGCTTGCAGTGTAGACACTGCAAGCGCTACTGCGCATGCGCCGGGAAAATTTTAGGGCGCATGCGCGAGAGTTCAGCGCTAGACTTACCAGTCTAGCGCTGTCTATCAAATACAGAAAGGGGCGTGATTAGAGACAGGGGACGTGCCTCGGGCCCGGGGGGGGGGAGCGGTGAAGGAGCGGTGCTCCAGAGGAAAGAGGCCACCGGTGCTCCGATGGCTCATTTGCATACTTTTTAAAGTTTAAATTTCTACGCGATGGCTGCGCAGAACTCTGCATGAAAGTTTAGATTACTTACCGGTAATCATTTTTCTTTGAGCCTATGACAGTACCCCTGGAGAGACCGCCTCCTTCCCTAGGACAGGAAACAGACCACCGGCATCGCTTTAAAAGAGGGACCCCACCCCTCATCTCCAGTCCTTTCCAAGAACTTAAGGGAACAGTGTTCATATCCAACAATACATCCATAATCTATCTAAACACCATATCAAAAAAAGTGCACTTTTTTTTTTTTTCTTTTTTTTTTTTGCGGGGGAATGCATCGGGGTGCTGTCATAGGCTCAAAGAAAAATGATTACCGGTAAGTAATCTAAACTTTCTCTCTTCACCTATGACAGCACCCCTGGAGACTAGGCTAGAAGTCAGGGTGGGACTACCGCCTGTAGTACCTTCCGGCCGAAAACCAGCCCATCATTGGAAGGTAGCTGCAGCCTGTAATGTCGAAAAAAGGTATGCGGGGTACTCCATGTGGCGGCTTTGCAAATTTGCTCCAGAGAAGCCGAGGCCCTCTCCGCCCAAGAAGCAGAGACCGCTCTCGTCGAGTGAGCCCCAAACCCCTCTGGAGGAACTTTACCGCTGGAAGAATAAGCTAGGGAAATAGCCTGTTTTATCCACCTGGCTATCGTTTGAGCCGTAGCGGAAGAACCCCTCCTAGTTCCCTGAAACAGAACCAACAAATGCGACGAGGATCTCCAGGGGGAAGTGGTCTGAAGGTATTGTAAGAGGCATCTCCTGACATCCAAGCAGTGAAACTTCCTTTCTTTCTCGTTCTTTGGCGAAGCACAAAAAGTGGGCAAGACTATCTCCTGTGACCTATGGAATCTGGAGGAAACCTTTGGTAAAAAGGAAGGGTCAGGAGAAAATACCACCCTATCTTCTGCAATAATCAAATAAGGGGGATCAATTGACAAAGCTGAAATCTCACTGACTCTTCTAGCAGATGTTATGGCCAGGAGAAAGGTAAGTTTAAGGGATAAAAGTTTAATGGAAATTTTCTCTATAGGCTCGAAAGGAACCTCCGTGAGTGCGGACAAGACAACATTTAGGTCCCACTGAGGAACCCTCGATCTACAGATCGGAGACATCTTTGAAATGGCCGTAATAAATCTTTTAATCCAGGGATGGCTGGCCAATTTATACTCAAAAAGGGCACCTAACGCAGAAATCTGCACTTTAAGAGTGCTAGGTCTAAGCTTTTTCTTCCAACCTTCCTGCAGAAAATTCAAAATTAAGGGAATGTCAGGGTTGGCCAAAACATCCACAGTTCTATCCGCGAACCTGAAAAAAACTCTCCAGATTCTGAGATAGATCTCGGAGGTAACTTTTTTGCGACTAGATAAGAGTGTAGAAATGACCTCGTCAGATAGACCTTTACTTTTTAAGATGTTCCTCTCAAGAGCCAGGCAGTCAAGTGGAGGTTGGAAACTTCCGGATGGACTACCGGTCCCTGAGAGAGAAGACCCTCCCTCTCCGGGAGAACCCAAGGGGAAGCAATAGACTTCCTGCGCAGTTCTGAAAACCAGACCCTTCTCTGCCAGAAGGGGGCAATCACGATCACTAGTGCTCTGTCCTCCTGAATCTTTTTTAGGACCCTTGGCAATATTTTTAGGGGGGGAAAGGCATAAAGAAGCCCCTTCTTCCAGGACTGAGCGAACGCATCCACCGCCACTGGAAGATCCCGCGGGGAAAGGGAAAAGAAAACCTCCACTTTTCGATTCTGTCTGGTGGCGAATAGATCTATGGAAGGTACCCCCCACCGGGATGTTATGAGGGAAAATATCTCCTGATCCAGGGACCACTCCCCCTGGCAAAGGCGGTGACGGCTTAGATAATCTGCCTTTACATTTTCCTTTCCCTTTAAATGGACTGCAGAAAGAGAAGCTAGGGAACTCTCCGCTAGGTGGAAAATGTCGTGAGCTAGATTCATTAAAGACTGAGACCTGGTGCCCCCTTTCCTGTTGATATATGCTACAGTGGTCACACTGTCGGAGTAAATCCGTACATTTCTCCCCTGAATGAACTGGTGACACTGGGAGAGGGCCATGAGAACCGCTTTCAGCTCCTTGAAATTGTGAGACTGGGACTGTGAGGGAGGATCCCAGAGACCCTGAAACAGGGAGGAACCCAGGTGAGCTCCCCACCCCCTTGGGCTGGCATCTGTGGTCAAACAGATGACATCCCTTCTGCACCAGGGAACTCCTTTCTCCAGATTTCGGAGATCCAACCACCATCTCAAGGACGAAATGGTCTGGGGAGAGAGGGTGAATACCCCGTCTAAGGACGTGAGACCCCTGTCCCAGACCTCCAATATCTGGAGCTGGAGTGGCCTCGAATGGTACTGAGCCCACTCCACCCCCGGAATAGCCGCTGTGAGAAGCCCTAGTACAGACATGGCTTCTCTTATGGAGACACTCTCGAGGGAGACAAGATTCTGGACCCTGTCCCTGATTGACAATCTCTTCTGAATCGGAAGAAAGGACGACTGAAGAGTCGAGTCCAACTCCACTCCTAGGAACCTGCACTTTCGTGAAGGGGACAGGCACGACTTTTCCAGATTCAGCTCCCATCCCAGACTCACCAGGACCTCTCTGAGCCAAACAATGTTGGACTGGAGAGTCTGGGCTGACTGAGCCACCAGTAGAAAATCGTCCAGGTACGGGACTATGACCACATCCCATTCCCTGATATGGGCCATCATTTCGGAAATGACCTTTGTAAATACCCTGGGTGCCTGGGACAGGCCAAAGGGAAGGGCCCTGAACTGGAAGTGCCTGATCTCTGATGACACATGAACTGCAACCCTTAGATATTTCTGATGAACCGGATGAATGGGGACGTGATAATAAGCGTCCCGGAGATCCACCGACACCATGAAACAATTGGGCAGGAGATAATTTAGGGTCGACCTGATGGATTCCATACGGAACTTCTCGTACACCAGACTTTGATTCAACAGTTTTAAGTTTATTATGGTACGGAATGAGCCATTCGGCTTCTTTACCAGGAAGAGAGTTGAATAAAATCCCTCCCCTTTGTCTTGGGCCGGGACCTCTATCAGCACCCTTTTCTGAAGAAGGGAATCTATCTCTAATAGAAGAGCAGATTGCTTCTCCCGGGACCCCCTGAAGTCTGTGATCACAAACCTCCAACCCGGGGACGAACGAAATCTCAGCCTTAGCCCCTCTCCTATGACTGATAGAATCCATTCGCTGTTGGAGATCCTCTGCCACTGAGGTAGAAACAGAGACAGACGACCCCCAACAGGCGGCCTGGCGTCATTGGGACTGCTTTTTTGAGGCTTCTGAACTGGAAAAAAGGAACCCCCTAGACTTCTTGGTATTCACTGGGAATTGTCTGGATTTTTCTCTAGACCTGAACCCTTCCTTATTAAACCTAAGTCTAAAAGATCTTCTAGGGGCCTGCTGACTGGTAGGAGGAAAACTCTTCTTTTTGTCAGCCGCTTTTTCCAACAGATCGTTCAGGACCGGCCCAAACAGAAATTCCCCCTCACACGGGATAGCACATAATTTCGCCTTAGAACCGACATCTCCATTCCAACCTTTAAGCCAAATAGCCCTCCTAGCAGAGTTGGAAAGGGCGGAGGCCGTGGCAGACAGCCTGAGGGAATCCGCCGAGGCATCAGACAAAAAATTTACAGCATTAAAGGGAACCTGTCACCTCCTAGACCGAAATTAAACTGTTAGCAGTACCTTATAGTACGTTGTAGTGTGATGCAGATAGATATCTTCATAGGGGCAAGCGATGCATCTAAGTATGTAAAATCCATCTTTTATTCCACCAGCGCGCGCTTTCCTGAGTCACTCCTGAAGTCAAGGGGGCAGCGGCCTAGCTTCTTCAAGTCAAGCTAGCCACTCCCCTCTTGTAAGTGAGTGACACCTCCGGCAGTTCACATCAGCGGCGCTTTCCTCATTACTGCGCATGCGCGCATCGGCAAGCGCGCGATCCCGGCTCCGGCAGTTCACATCAGCGGCGCTTTCCTCATTACTGCGCATGCACGCATCGTCAAGCGCGCTCGCTTGCCGATGCGCGCATGCGCAGTAAAGAGGAAAGCGCCGGCGATGTGAACAGCCGGAGCCGGGATCGCGCGCTTGCCGATGCGCGCATGCGCAGTAATGAGGAAAGCGCCGCTGATGTGAACTGCCGGAGGTGTCACTCACTTACAAGAGGGGAGTGGCTAGCTTGACTTGAAGAAGCTAGGCCGCTGCCCCCTTGACTTCAGGAGTGACTCAGGAAAGCGCGCGCTGGTGGAATAAAAGATGGATTTTACATACTTAGATGCATCGCTTGCCCCTATGAAGATATCTATCTGCATCACACTACAACGTACTATAAGGTACTGCTAACAGTTTAATTTCGGTCTAGGAGGTGACAGGTTCCCTTTAAAGATAGTTGGAAAGGATGCCAACAGCTGATCCCTAGGGGTGCCTCCCTTAATGTGGGCTTCCTGCTCCTCTAGCCACACCTTCAAAGATCTAGCGACAGACGTGGCGGCGATAGCCGGCTTAAAAGCGCCTGCAGAGGCCTCCCAATTTTTCTTGAGATAAACATCTGCCCTTCTATCCATCGGGTCCCTTAAGGAACCCATATCCTCAAATGGAAGAGCTCCTCTTTTAGACATTTTCGCCACTGGAGCGTCTAACTTAGGAGCTCTATCCCAGGCGGCTGTTACTTCATCATCAAACGGGTATTTACGCTTGACTGATCCTGGGATGTAGAACTTCCTATCAGGTTTTTTCCATTCATTAGCAATTACCGCCTGTATATTTTTGTGCACATCAAAAATTTTCTTTTTCCTTGGCCCCAGGCCCTCAAACATTGAGTCCTGTACTGAAAGGGGAGCTTTCTGCTCATCCAGTCCCATAGTCACACGCACCGCCTTGACCAGGGTACTAATGTTGTCGGCGGAGAAAAGCGTTTTTCCTGCAAATTCCGAGTCTGAGGATTCTTCAGACGACGGACGTTCCCCCTCCTCCTCTAAGCCAGACAGAACATCACTGTCACTAGAAGGTGCAGTAGCAACCGTGGCTGAAGTACTAGGGCAATTCTTCTTTAAACCACTGACCGACTCCTTAACCTCTTCCCGGATCATTCATCTAATACTCTCCATCATGGAGGGGGCCTCATCCTCCACCAGCTTGCTCACACAGGCTTGACATAAAGGTTTTGACCAGGAAGAGGGAAGCCTCTTTTTACACACTGCACACCCTCTCTCTTTGGTCCTAGAACTCTTCTTAGAGGATTCTTTAGGGACCTGGATACAAACACAAATACCCCCATAAGTTTGACTACATAAAAACCGTCCAGGGGGAGAGCCCCTCTTACCCCACCAGGTACCGGTTCATTGGTGGTATCAGTGGGCTCAGCGCGCTGTGTCTGCTCCATTATTCAGGCAAGGAGAAGCCACTGGAGGAAGCTTTTCACTCAAAGGCACGCCGGCCTGAGCAGGAAGCCGGCTGGGTATTTGAAATACGCGCGCTCCGTAGGCCCCGCCCCTTCCTGTGTATGGAACGCATAATCTCCACCGCCACCGGAAGTCCTCGCGCGCGGCGGCCGGCGTACGGAACACGGCCCGCAGAGGCCGCAGCAGCAGAGAAGCCGGAGCCCCCCTGCCCCCGGAAGACCGGAAGGAGAGATGGCGCTCACCCAGACTCTGCAGCGGCTCCTTGAGGAGGCTTATGCCGCATCGAGGTAACCCTCCAGCCACCACATAAAAAGGCCCGGGCCCTCGCAGCTCCCACAGTACTCCTGGCGATGCCGGCACCCTGTCCCTTAGGACAGGAAACAGAACTGGAGATGAGGGGGGTGGTCCCTCTTTTAAAGCGATGCCGGTGGTCTGTTTCCTGTCCTAGGGAAGGAGGCGGTCTCTACAGGGGTGCTGTCATAGGCGAAGAGAGAAAGGTATGATTTTAAAAGTTGTCACTAGGCCTTGTAACCTATGTATTTAAATACATAGGTTACAACCTAGTGACAGAGCCTCTTTAAAATCTCAGAAAACCCCTTTAATTATTTCAATGTCAGATCTTGCTGTTGGGTTAAAGTGCCTGGCAAAAGGCCCTTTTAAATATGATGGACTTTAACATAAACCAAAAAGTGACCTTCCTTCATTGCTTTCCAGCTTTGGTTATCATGACAAATAGACTGGGCCTTCTTCAACTTGATACTAAAAGAATTATGTGCATTTGCCTGGAGAGATCTTTACCTTTTAGGCAAATTGACAGACTGTCCATCAAATACTTACAGGCCAGAAAGGGCAAAGCAGCTAGTACAGACTCTTTAGCTACAGTAGGGGACTAAAGAGTTTTATTTCTTTTTACTGTTCGTTAGAAAGCATCCCAATTCCTATTCATGTCCATGCATGATCTACACCAGCTTCCTCGTCAAGAATTGTTGGTCCCTTTTTTAATATATTTGGCAGACAGCATCATGGGTCTCAACACGTAGCTTTCAGAAACAGTGTTAGACCTTTGGCAGAAGAGTCATCAATGCAGTCTTGCAAGAATTCTTCCCTCTCTCAAGTTTTCTACATCAAAGTAGTATTGCTGAGGACTATGAGAGGAAAAACAGGATTTTTGTAAAACTTACCGTAAAATCCCTTTCTTGTGGCTTCATTGGGGGACACAGCACCAGTGGGTATAGGCAGCTGCCACTAGGAGGCGACACTAGACAATAAAAAAGTAGCTCCGCCTGGCAGCCTATACCCCTCCTACGGACACCAGGCTAGCTCAGTTTAGTTAATAAGCAGTAGGAGCCAAACAGAAGATACCAACCAGTCTGAACCCGGGAACGAGAACTCAAAAACAGCCAACAAGCCCGGGAAAAGAACAACCCAGAAAAAAACAGGGTGGGAGCTGTGTCCCCCAATGAAGCCACAAGAAAGGGATTTTACGGTAAGTTTTACAAAAATCCTGTTTTCTTGTGCCTATCATTGGGGGACACAGCACCAGTGGGACGTACAAAAGCAGTCCCAGAGGGTGGGAAAAGAGAACAATTTCCCAGGCGGCCAGCCTAACGTACGGCGGCCTGCAGAACCCTGCGGCCCAGACTGGCATCCGAAGAAGCCAGGACGTGGACCTGATAAAACTTGGTAAAGGTATGCACCGAGGCCCAGGTGGCGGCTTTGCAAACCTGAGACACCGATGCATGATGGCGAACCGCCCAAGAAGCTCCCACGGCCCTGGTTGAATGGGCAGTGACCCGGAAGGGAGGGGACCTGTCCCGAGAGCGATAGGCCTCAGAAATGGCGGCCGAAATCCAACGCGCAATGGTCACCTTAGAGGCGGCAAGACCCTTGCGGGGACCCTCAGGGATGACGAACAAGGACTCCGACCGATGGAAAGGAGCAGTGAGGGACAGATAGACCCGGATGGCCCGGACAAGGTCCAGACAGTGAAGGGAGCGTTCCCTAGGATGGGAAGGAGCGGGACAAAGAGAGGGAAGAACGATATCCTCATTGATGTGTAATGCAGAGACAACCTTCGGAAGGAAGGAAGGGAGAGGGCGCAGAACCACCTTGTCCTTGTGCAAGACAAGATAGGGGGAGCGACAGGAAAGTGCGGCTAATTCAGATACTCGGCGGATGGATGTAACCGCCACCAGAAAAGCGACCTTCCAAGAGAGAAGACGCAGGGAAATCTCACGCAAGGGCTCGAAGGGCGGACCCTGGAGCACATCAAGTACCAAGTTAAGATCCCAGGGCTCGATAGGGGAACGGAAAGGGGGAACCAGACGAAGGACGCCTTGCAAAAAGGTCTTCACCTGGGAGCGAAGAGCCAAAGCCTTCTGAAACAGCACTGATAGGGCGGAGACCTGAGACCGCAGGGTGGAATGGCTGAGACCCTGGTCGAGGCCGGACTGTAAGAAGGAGAGGATCTTAGGAGTGGAGCAAACGAGGGGATGCAAACGACGTTGCTCGCACCAAGAAAAGAAGGATTTCCAGACCCGATGGTAAATACGAGCCGACTGGGGCTTACGGGCCCTAAGCATAGTCTGGATGACAGAATCAGACAGGCCCCGAAATCTCAGCACCGCGGATTCAACAGCCACGCCGTCAAATTGAGCTGAGGTAAAGTGGGGTGGAAGATCGGCCCTTGAGAAAGGAGGTCGGGTCGCAGAGGAAGACGCCACGGGACGTCGGCCAGGAGCTGGATCACGTCGGCGTACCAGGACCGGCGAGGCCAGTCCGGAGCGATAAGGATGGCGGGAACGCCGAACCCCTTCAGACGTTTGAGGACCCGCGGAAGAAGAGGGAGCGGGGGAAACAGGTAAATCAGGGAGAACTGATCCCAAGGGGTCACCAGGGCGTCCACCGCGAACGCGCGGGGATCCCGAGCCCGAGCCACGTAAGCGGGAAGCTTGTGGTTGAGCCTGGACGCGAACAGATCCACGTCGGGGAAGCCCCACCGACGGCAAACTTGCAGAAACACCTGAGGATGGAGAGACCACTCTCCGTGGTCCAGGGACTCGCGACTGAGATAATCCGCCGCCCAGTTGTCTACGCCCGGAATGTGGACGGCAGAAAGAGCCGGGACAAACTGTTCCGCCCAGCAGAGAATCTGAGCGGCCTCCGCCATCACGGAGCGGCTCCTGGTGCCCCCTTGGCGGTTCAGATAGGCAACGGCGGTGGCGTTGTCCGTCTGAACCCAAACAGGGCGACCCCGGAGGACATCGGTCCAATGAGTCAGGGCAAGGAATATCGCCCGAAGCTCCAGTATGTTGATGGGAAGGCGCAACTCCGGCAAGGTCCACGTGCCCTGAGCCGTCAGGGCACCGAAAACCGCACCCCACCCGGTCAGGCTGGCATCGGTGGTGACGACCAGCCAGTGGAGGGGGAGGAAGGAGCGTCCCAGAAGAAGAGCTGGAGACGTCAACCACCAAAGCAACTTCCCGCGGACTGCTGGGGAGAGGATGATCTTCTTGTCCAGGGAGAGAGGAGACTTGTCCCACTGCGCCAGAATCGCACCCTGGAGGGGACGAGAGTGGAACTGAGCAAATGAGACGGCCTCGAAGGAGGAAACCATCTTGCCCAGCACCCACATGCAGAGGCGGAGAGAACAGGGGGAGCCCGAGCGGAGCCTGGAGACAGCCTAGCGTAGGGAAGAGACCTTGTCGCGAGGCAGGAGGACCCGAGCCGTCTCGGTGTTGAACAACATCCCCAGAAACTCCATCGAGCGAGAGGGGAGCAGGGACGACTACTGGAAGTTGATCACCCAGCCGAACCTGGAAAGCAGATCGAGCGTGATCTGAAGGCTGGACTGAGCGTCCTGCATGGTGCGGCCCTTCACCAGAAGGTCGTCCAGGTACGGGATGACCGCCACTCCTCTGGCACGAAGGAGAGCCATGAGGGGGGCGAGGGTTTTGGTAAAAACCCGGGGCGCTGTGGAAAGGCCGAAGGGCAAAGCGACAAACTGGAAATGTTGAGAACCGATGGCGAAACGAAGAAAGCGCTGATGACTCAGGGCGATGGGCACATGGAGATATGCGTCGCGTATGTCTATGGAAGCGAGAAACTCGCCTTGTTCCAGAGACGCGACCACCGACCGCAACGACTCCATGCGGAAGTGGCGGAGGCGGACAAAGAGGTTGAGACGCTTCAGATCCAGGATGGGCCGAACAGAGCCGTCCTTTTTGGGAACAGTGAACAGGTTCGAGTAGAAGCCCTGAAAGCGCTCGGAGGGGGGAACTGGAACTACAACCCCTTGAGCAAGGAGGTGGTGAACAGCGCGGGAAAGAGCCAAAAGCCCAGCAGAGGAGCGGGGGATCCGAGACTGGAAAAAACGAGGAGGCGGAAGGGACGCAAATTCTATTTTGTAGCCGGAAGACACCACCTCCCGTACCCATGCGTCGGTGACGTGGGCGAGCCATACCTCCTTGAAGGAGAGTAGACGACCCCCCACCCGAGGGAAAGACCCGAGTGGGGGAAGGCCTTCAAGAAGAAGACTTGGGGGCAGGGCCCTTGGAAGGGCGAGAGCGCGGTTGCCAGGAAGGCCGGGGCTTAAAGGAGGGCTTCCCGGAAGAGGGGGCTGAGGGAGCACCCTTCGAGGACTGCTGACGAGCAGGGGCTTGAAAGGAGCGAAAGCGACTGGAGCGCTTCGGAGGCTGGGAGCGCCTGGGCCGGTTCTGCGGCAACAAGGAACTCTTGCCACCAGTGGCATCGGAAATGATCTTGTCCAACCGCTCTCCAAAAAGCCTGTTTCCTGAAAAGGGAAGAGAAGTAAGAGCCTTCTTGGAGGCGGCGTCAGCCGACCACGATTTCAGCCAAACAGAGCGACGAATGGCAACGGAGTTAGCCACAGCCCGAGCAGACAGTCGAGCCGTTTCCTGAGAAGCATCATACAGATACTTGGAGGCGTGAAGAACCTGTGAGGCTAGGGAAAGCAGATCCTCACGAGGGACCTCCGAGGAGATGTCATGGACCAGTTGCTTGGCCCAAACGGAGCAGGCCTTGCTGACCCAAGACGCCGCAAAAGCAGGGCGAAGGGCAGAACCCGCAGCGATGAAGACGGATTTGGAGAACGTATCGATCTTTTTGTCCACAGGATCCGTCAGGGACGCACCGTCCGCCAAGGGGAGGGTGGTGGATTTAGACAGCCGGGAGATAGGGGGGTCCACAGTAGGTGGGACCGTCCAGGCAGAAACTAAATCCGCAGCAAACGGAAAGAGAGCTTCTGTCCGCTTAGAGGAGGGAATGCGCCGGTCGGGGTGCTTCCATTCTCTGTCCAAGAGACTCTCAAAGTCCTTGTGACTAGGGAATACTAGCGGACGCCGCTTATGGCGACTAAACGAAACTTCACCTCGGACCGCAGAGGGAGATTCGTCCCGGATATGGAGTGTGTCCCGCACTGCACGGACCAAGGCTTGCACCGCAGAGGCCAGATGATCCTCCCTGTCAGACTCTGAGGCAGAGTCACAGGAGTCCCCCGATGCGAGATGCTGAGAACCGCCCGCAGTGGACTTTTCCGGGGAAGGTCAGAGGAACACCGGGAAGGTGACCGAGAAGGGGAACGCCTACGCCTCTTGGAGGGCCGTCCCCTAGAGGGGGAGTCAGGAGACACCCGAGGAGGGGTCGCAGAGGGGGGTGCCTGGGACGGCAGCCGATCAATGGCGTGGATCATGACCTGAGACAATTTAGAGAGGTCATCAATCGCCTGGGTCAGGGACCTAGCCCACACGGGTGGAGCCGCATCCAAGCCAGAGGAAGCAGGAGTCTCAGTGCCAGGAGTAAGGCAAGGCACACATAGGGAGCCAGACTGACCGCTAGGGAATTTTTGATTACAGCAAGCGCACGCAAAGTGCGTCGCCACAGCCACGGGAGCACACTGCCTAGGAGGGTCGTCCCGGGGACCAGACATGGTGAAAGGCTCAACGAACAAGCAATAGCCTGGGGAGGAGGAGGAGTATCACCCACTGGGTGCCTACCAGACCCTGGAACAGTTGAGCACTGGAAAACGCTGCAGACCACTGGAGAAGCTGACCACTGGAGAGGCTGACCACTGGAGAAGCTGTGCAGATCACCGGAAAAAGCAGGATGCTGGATCAGAGCACACTGCAGAAGAAGACTGCCAGGGAAAGACCACCCACAAAAAGGAGGGGGCTAAGAGCAGAAGAGCCCGCCGGCGGGAACAGGAGGGGGAGGGCAGAACATCGGGCGGGCGCGCTGCCCAGCGTGACGTCACTGGGAGGCGCCCGCCCACATGCGGCCTAGCATGTCCAGAAGCCGCGGCCTAAATTAGAGCGCCGCCCGGCCGGAAGTGCCGGTGCGGTGCGCACGAGCGAGAAGCCCGTACGTCCGCCAAGGAGGAGCCGGAGGGGCCCCAGAGACCAGGGGGCAGCCCGGAAAGCGACACGCGGCCCGTCCCCCCCGCAGGCAAGGAGCCGGAGGCCGCAGAGGAGGAAGCCAGGAGGCACCCGGGCGTCTGCCGGAGGCTCAACGTCCCCAGAGGGGCGGCATATCAGGTGCTGGGGTGGGGGGTGGGGGGGGACCCCCCCACCAGAAAAGAACCTGTTCAAAATGCAGCAGGGGGCTCTTGGAGGGAGGGAGAGGGGGGGGGGAGGCAGGGGGGGGGGGCGACTTGCATACTCACCTCTCCGACGGCTTCAGGTGCGCGCAGGGTCACCCCTTCAGTGACCTCGCACCGGAGTGGGGCACTGGCATCCAGCTGCAGGGGGCAGCTACAATGGGGGACGGGTGACCGGCGCAGGGAGAATGCGAAAACATTCTCCAGGCACCCTCAGGGGGGGTCTACGTCTGATGTGGCTTCCCACGCCGACGGCCCCCCTGATAACCTAAAAGAGAAAAGAAAGAAATAAAACTAAAATAAAAAATAGAGGTGCAAAGCACCAGTGTCTACCTCCTACGGACACTAGACTAAAACTGAGCTAGCCTGGTGTCCGTAGGAGGGGTATAGGCTGCCAGGCGGAGCTACTTTTTTATTGTCTAGTGTCGCCTCCTAGTGGCAGCTGCCTATACCCACTGGTGCTGTGTCCCCCAATGATAGGCACAAGAAATTTGTTTTCCTGAAATTTTCTTTTCCTTGAGTCCTAGGCAGCAAAAGCTCAACCAACAAATTATTTTCGTGGCCATTTGATTGCTTGCTAGCTTTTAGTAGGTTCTACCCTTTCTTGGTTTGGAATCCAAAGCCCAATGGTGCCACCTCCAGACACAAGGAAAATATCAGGCAGCAGGCTACCACTAATTCTATCAGACATGGCACCTATAGGACATGGTTTTACAATCCATAGAAACTTGTTATAAACAGATTCAGAGTTCGTGCTTGCGTTGTTTCAAGGTATGAAATAAAACACAGCCAGCAATTTATTTCTATGACATTTTTATTTAATTTCAGCTGCTAAAGGGCACACTACAGCACATGTGCAACAACGTGAAGTTCTAAATTTTTTTTTTGTTTCATTTCTTAAAAACGAGATTGGTCCTAAAAATATAGAAAGAAATAATTTTAAATTCACAGAAAAACTGTACATTTATCAAAAGTCACTATAACACAGTTTGGTTACATATATATAAAAAATAATATAGGAGGATGTGAGAGCTGGTGGGGTAAATCCTGGTGTGGGTCCAAGCACCTTATAATCTGCAGGACTGGCCTTGAAGTGGAATGCTGTCATACAGAGATGCTTAGTGCACTGGTAGACCATTCACACTCATACTCTCATTCAGTGTCGCAACGACTAAACCTGTGTTTATCCTATTCTGAATTATGTTGTTCAGCATATTTTAGGGAATATGTCTGCTATCAGTTTTGATGCATACACCTTCCGTGGATGTGGTCCGTGTCTTAAACACAGCAACCCTCATAATTGTAAAAAACACACACTGCACTGAAATGTTGGGGCTTCCGTCTCACAATCTTACAAACTGGATTATTAAAGAGCTTATATAGTGATGTGAGAGCAGACAGAGCTCAGTTGCGGTATCAGACAGTCAAGTTGATAAAAAGGGTCCATGCACAGCAAGAATAAAAATACCCACATTTGCCGTTGATGATTGGGCTTGTGATAAAATAATGTGTTCATCAGGAAGAGGAGGGCTTAAAAGCGGCCATGATGGTGAAGCAAAACGCTGGATGCTTTTGAAACAGAGGACGAACCCAAACTCATAAGGGTGCTGTCATGTAACTAGACATATAGGACAATAATTCCTATTAAAACTGATTCAATGTCTTTTTGTGATGGAAAAAAGATTGACACAAGGGTCCTTCAACCTTAAAGTGAATGTCTGTTTTTTACCTAAAAAGCTCCAACATTTTTTACCAATTAATTTATTGCTAGCTTCATACGGTGGCAGGAAAAAAATCTGGTTGCCTGTAGCAGGAGTAGCTTAGTGGTAACTGCATAGTAAATACACTCATGAATGGTAGCCGAGCTGTACCAAGTTGGCACAGTCACTACACAGTGGACAGAGCCGTCTGCTTCTGGCTCCATCCGCTGTATTATTTCTGGTGACGGGTCATGAATATCTTGTCTGAAAAGTGGAGCTCCATCAGCTTAATGTAAGGATCCTTTCACATGGGCAGATTTGTGCCCGGTAATGATCACCAATCAGTGATATAAAGAAGCCAGTGGATCAACGCTAAGGAGCTTCACAAACACACAAGTAGGGTAACTATCCGATTGAACGGCCACATGAATTGTGGGATAGTTCGTGCAGGCATCCGTTTACATTACTGTTTGCAGTGCACCCTGTTTACACAGGCATATGTACTGCCGACAGATGATTTTTATGTCAGCATAAGAGAATTGATCAGCCGACAGCTTGTTTTTGTCGGCTGATCGGCTGGCCTTTTATGTGGGGTAATGAGCAGGCAGAACCAATACTCCTTTCATCTGAAAACTGACCTATGTGAAAGACCCTTTAGACCTAAAAATAATATGACATTCACTTTAAAGCATGGTATAGAGAAAGCCTTGTTAGATGAGTACTAACATGCTATGTAACATACACATTTCATATTATGACAGCTTTAATAAAGGTTAACCTGAACATTTCTATAATTTCATGTCTGTAGCATGAATTCCCAGTAAAAAAAAAAAAAAAAAAAAAAGACATTAAACTCAAGTACTGAAAATATACCAACAAAGGCTCTAACATTACTTAAGATACGGCGGTCATTTAGAGAAAAATAAATATGTCTGCATTTTATAAATTCATTTTAAAGTCCGCTGTCTACTACTCAATACTAAAATAAAAAACAAAACAAAAAACTCTTTAATATCCTGCATATAAAAATATCTGAGTGCAGTGCCAGCATACATCTAAAGATCTACCCTCGCCCAGTTCTGCCTCAGAACACATTTCATATATGAGGGAACAAGCTAAACCAAACGCAATCCCCATGACAGGGAATAAGAATAATCCAGTGTCAAATTCCAGAGGATCGGGTTCTCTTTGATTTAAAAAGATGACATTTCATTGGGTTTAGTGCATAGGACATTATAGTTTATTGCTTTACAATGCAACACACTGGTTGCAGCTGAATATTGCTCCATATACCAACTACACTATCCCATTAATTTTCCTATTACTTGCAGGACTCAAAGCAAGTCAAAAAGACTCAACCACATGATTCAGTCCCAAAGGATGCAAGATTGCAACATGTGTGAGCCTTGGACTTTCAGATGTGAAGGGATTAAGACTTGCTTCCTCTAGTGAATGAGACTTTGGTGAAAGATCACCCTTATAAAGTGCAAGATCAGCTATACAAAACTAACCTGAAGAAGACGAGACTGAAAACGTGTAGAAATCAAAGATTTCTTAAATGGGGGGTAAATTATAGACCAGCGTTGGTCGGATGAAGTGCAGGCCTCGCTATAAATCAAGCACATCCTCAGGCTGTCCGTGTGCCTAAAGTGATATCTACACCAACCTGGAACTGGCGTAGATTTCAGTCTTCTTTTAGGCCAGAAAACTGGGGTGAAAGCTGATAAATATGCCAGGCCTAGTGGTCTACGCCTCACCTCCTTTTCAGTAAAGTGGCGCGGGCGCGATGGCATTTAAAATGTCTCAAACACGTGGTTTGCAACATTTTTACACCAGAAAACTAATTTGGAGAGGAATGATACAGTCTCCCTATATTTGTAGGCAGAACTTAGATCAAACAATGGCGTGAAATGTGCTGGCACTGCAGTGTCTACAATGGAAGGAGAATATTTGTCTCTAGAAAACATGAAAAAGTAAAATGAACTTTCAATGCAAAATAAATTATAAGGGGCTAACTGAACCAGACCGCACAGATCTGGATTAGTGGATGGATCCATGATCCATAATAACTCAGAACGTATAAGCTTCTGTACAGACCTCAGGAAATGAACAGAAGAAGCAACATGAAATACTCTCCTTCAATCTACACGATGGTCGTGTACTACCGGAAAGACAAGAGACCTCAGTAAAGCAATGGAGTATTAATGGTTTTAGATCGGTTTCTGAAACATTCCAGCCAGAAGATTGACCACTTGATGCTTCTGAGGAAACAAATGAACTATAACCTAATAAATGCCAATAGTCACCGTCAGGGTGAAGGTATAAAACAGACTGTTACAACACTTAAATTCGTAAAAAATAGTCTTCAGGAGATTGAACATGTTTCAGAGAACCAAACAGTCAAGATATTAAATACCAAAAGCAAATGGCTATACAACAGACACCATGATAAATAAATACACAAAGTAAATAAAAATTGAGAGGTCACATCAATTCTACACAACGTATTATAAAGTCAAACAAAGAAAGTACAAAAACTAAAATAAAAAAACGTGTAGCAAGTGTCCTCTGGAAACCCTGTAGTGCTTAAGGCCTATAAAGACCAAAGGTACTTCTACTAGGCGATAGCTAGTACCTCTGAGTCTAAACATTAGGGGGGCAAATAACGCAAAAAAAAAAAAAAAGAAGCCACTGGCATGGGAGGAGGTAGTGCCAAAAGATGATGGGAACAAAAAATGGCTTACATAAACAGTGATTAACCAAAGGAAGCAGCACATTGAAGAAAACCTGGTTGGAGGTGATTACATCCAAGTTCAGCCTGGGGCACACAAAATTATTGTTCTGTCAGAGCTAGTGCACTGAATACTGGCCATACAACACCACACGCTATAAAACAGATACCTCATCTATGGTCCAAACCAAAATGCACAACGTCGCTATTGCTATTGAGTAGGTCCTGGTGCCCGATGTAAGGGTCAAAAACCCGGCCTCAGGACAGAAGTGAGCAGATGCTGAAAGTGTTTAAAAAATGGACATGAGAACTTATGAACAACTTAAGCACACAACTAAGATGTATATCATAAGGTAAGTTTGTGCCCATTTTCTGTGAAGGTATTGGCTATGTATACATGTACAGTATAAATATATGCATTTTGCACATTATGCTAATGTAAAGGTAGGAATGGAATACATGTAAACGTGCATATTTCAGCTGAATTATCCAAGTTCAGTAGATATGAAACATACTGGCTCATGTACACATGGACACTCAGTAGGCATGTCTACATAAGCATACTTAACATTGAGGTGAATGAAGATACAGCCAAGATGAGCTGGGCACAGAGGAATCTTGTAGCACAGCTACTTCTAGTTGAGGCGAGGCTGCCCTGGTGAAGGAATTCCACCTCAGAGACACCGAGGGAATGTAAGGAATTCAGACACACTGGGTTAGAAGAAGGGGCCCAAGGGCACCAGAAAGCGAGTGAATGAAACCCTAAGTTGCCATCATTTTCCTTCAAAGTGGGGGTGTGCACCTTTGAAAGATAAAACGGACAACAAGAGAGATGAACCCGTTTTTCAGTGTTGCAGAGATGCACATACAAATGTTGAGATAAAAAAAAAAAAATTCCGCGCTTTAGTCTCAAAGGGAATTGTTTTCTTGCTCTTGGTTAAATTCCTCCCATCGGCTTTCGTAGAACTTTTTCAGAACGAGTCCGGCCTTCCCTACTTCAGAGTCATCCTCGTTAAACAGTTGGCAATTACTGAACACCAGCTCAGCATCTTCTGCAAATTCTTTACAACTGGAATATCTGGAGACAAGGAAGGAGGAGGAGGTGATAAAAGGATTGGGACATGCTATGCATCTCACACATAGGAAATCAGCTGCTCCTAAATAAGCATTGAGTAATAACTTCACCTAACTAGGTGTTTATGTGAAAAGAACCAAATCTATTTCTCTCTGCCGGACCCCAAAGGATTATACATTTATCTGCTATCATGTGGAAAGGTAATAACGGTTCACGGGCCTACCGCTTTAAGGCAAGCAGGAGCATTCTTCTAGAAGACTTACCTTCCATTCAGCAACTTGTTCCGCATTGTAGAAAAATCCATAGGGTTTTTGATGATTTTTCTATATCCGGGAACAAGGCGCGGGTTCACAGGTTCTAGGAAGGGCCATGCATCGTCATGTGACTCCATCTCCATTAAGATGATTCTAAACGGACACATACGTGATTAGATTCCTACTTCCTATTACCCACACTATTATCTGCCCCTACAACTGTACTCTTCAGGCGATAGAGGCGCGTGCTTTAGACATCTCCAGCCAATGACCAGAATTGCACAGGGTGATCTTGTGCTGATGCTATTTCCACAAGAGGTTTGGAGAGAGTGGTCTACCCTTTACGGCTGAGCTGTTATTCTAGACCAGTGATGGCCAACCTTTTAGAGGCTGAGTGCCCATAAGTTCATCACTACTGTTCTAGATACTTCCACTTCACAATAATAGCACTTACAGGTAATACGAGCAGTTCTAGCAGATCAGAAACTTCACAAACTGATTTGTGGCAAAGGTGGCATCCTTAAACAATGCCAAGTCAGTGAGCTCTTCAATATACCATACACTTTACTGATCCCGAGGGAAGTTTCAGTATGATATAACCCTTACTACTACCCTACCCATGCTGTTTGCTCTGAGATGGTAACGCCTGTTTTCTTTCCTAGACATTAGTAGAAACTTAAACTCCCAGTCACGTCATGAATATGACCCTCCCAACATGACTGACTGACTAAGTTGCGCTGTGACTTACTCGCAGAATGTTAAATCAGGGCACTGGCTTCGCGTTCCAATTCGTCTCCGTTTTGCTAGTGATGCTTCTGCTGGAGAAGGTTGAGAGACTGCCGCTGGCTCTTTTTTACGAGACTGCTTCAAGGGACTGTTATCTTGATATCGTTGCACACTTTTTTTGGCTCTTTTTGAGGAGCCACCGGGTCGTAGGTACTCGCTTTCTCCTTGCTAAAGAAAAATAACATATTTAGTTACACAAAACCAGGAAAAACATAAAATTTCAACTTACAAGCAAAACATTTTGTTTTTGTACAGATATTAATCACAAAATTTCATGTTTACGTCTTTCATATGCATACCTGCTTTCAGAAGGGTACTGGATGCCCTGGGTAACAGACAGCAGCATTGCTTCACGCTGCTGTCAGTCATGTGACTTAACAGCTTTGCGCTAAGGCCAGGTGCAGCAGGTAATTTCTGCAGCAGATTCTGCCTTGAACTCTGCTTCACCCACTTAACCCGACTTCTACATCTACTTCTTGGAAAAGGAACAGGTGCTTCCTAAATATGGCACTATTTCTGAACACCTTATTTCTCAATGTATTTACACCAGACAACTGGCATACATGGATAAATTTTGCCCAAACAACTCAAAATCCTCTGCTTCCCTTTATGTAATACATGATAAAATTGTTTGACTGTAGCCACCACTAGGGGGAGCTCAGTACACAGGAATTCAGCTTCCATTGACCTTAATGGAAGCTGTAAAAAAATCTGTGCTCTAAGCTTACCCTAGTGGCGGCTGCCAGAAACTGCAATGGATTTATGTTGGGAACAAACGTTTAGTGCCAGGCCTATAGCAGCCATGTGGTATGCCTCCATGGTGAATATGCAAATGCTCATATGCAAATCACTTACCAAAGAGATACAGTTGGGACAAAACCAGTCTCCTTCTGGAATCTCTGTTATCGGAGGTCGATGGCAATATGTGTGGCAGCCGCGATCACAACTATCACACAGCAGCAAGCAGTCATCATTGTCACCTTTTCGACAATAAATGCAAGTCTGTAAGAATGATAGGGTTCATTAAGCCATATCGTACAAGACATTAAACAGAGTAACTGTAGGGGTGCCCTCGGTCTCTTACCACTTTATTAACTGAACGCTCCCAAGCTAAGGACTTCTCAAGCTGCTGTAGACAGAGGGAGAGCTGAGCTGAACTCCGGCATCGCTCCACTGTTTGGCGCCACAAACGAAGACGCGATGTAATGCTGTACTGACTGCCACCGACAGAAAAGAAGTGGTACAGATTCAGTACATTATTTATATGTTAAGTGAAAAGGATAAATTAAGAGGCGATAGGATTCCTGCTCTTACGTTTCAGTGGTAGATGATGTCTCTGGGTCAGTGATGACAATCTTCTCATGCTGCACCTCGCTCAATATCCACAGGGGTTCCTTCAGGTATCTTCTTTCCACATTCTGTTCCAGGTCCAGAAGCCGCAGCACAGCTATGTCTAATGGATTATCTGGCTCCCTGTGTGCTTGTCCTTCCCTTTTCACTTTTGCTAAAATATCATCTGATGCTTCCACTTTGTGCTCATAGTATTTTAGGTCACTCCGTATAGAGTCTAACCCAGGAGGGGTCCAGCCCTGTAAAATATATGAAGGCAAGTTTAGGACTGTCCAGTCAGAAGCTCAAAAGCAATATAAATGTCAGTAGCTACAAGCGATTTTGCTCCTTGGCAATTTTTTCGCTCAGTTCCATTAGGGTTGATCTATGGTCTGTGACTACAGCTTAGTCCCTGTAGGCACTGTAGCTATGAGGTAGTCGGAGACACACCTCCTGTCTCAATATTGAGGCTGCTGCTCCCCTCCTCCCATTTCCAGCTGCTATTAGCTGATATCTATATAAGCACAAGTCTATCACAGGATTACTAGAAAATTACTGAACCGAGAACAGTTTTCCATTACAGAACAGAAAATGTATTACAGTACAGATTAAATCAGTTGTCTCATTTCAGCAAGTGGCATTTACCATGTCGACAATGTTAAATTAAGCCACTTAAAGGGGTTCTGCAGTTGTTTAAAACTGATGATCTATCCTCTGGATAGATCCTCAGCATCTGATCGGCGGGGGTCCGACACCCGGGACCCCGACCAATCAGCTGTTTACTGCAGGCCCACTGACGTCACAACTAGTATCACTGGCCTGGGCGGAGCTAAGCTCCATTCATGTGAAGAGCTTAGCCCCGCCCAGGCCAGTGATACTAGTCGTGACGTCACTGGGCCTGAGGAAAACACAGAGAAGGCCGCGGCGCTCCTGCCTTCTCAAACAGCTGATCGGCCGGGGTCCCAGGTGTCGGACCCCCGCCGATCAGATGCTGATGATCTATCCAGAGGATAGATCATCAGTTTTAAACAACTGCAGAACCCCTTTAATGTATTGTGATTGTCCATATTGCTTCCTTTGCTGGTTTGATTTATTTTTTCCATCACATTATACACTTCTCATTTCGAAAGAGGCCAGATCCCCATCCCATTATAGTCAATGTTCTACAGTGGGGAAAGGTAGTATCTGGCTATGCCGGATACGATGAACTCTACCAGAACGGCCTGCCGGAACTGTTTAGCGCCAGTGTGAAGCTAGCCTTACTAAACCACCAGGAAGAAAAAGATGATCAAGTAACTGCGTGCAGCACATATACAGAGGCAAATAAACCTTAGTAAGGGGGCGCCCCTGGAGAGATGCTTTAAAGAGGCTCTGTCACCAGTTTTCAACCCATGGAATTAGTCATATAATCAAATAGTGCTCTTAATCCTTTCCCCACACATACCTTTATTTAGCAGACGGAATAAGCGTTTAGCCAGCAAAACGTTCTTTTAGAAATATGCTAATGAGTCTTCGGAGCACCGCATCTGCGACGCCCTTCTAGCTCCTAACACCACCCTTCATCAGATAAACCCGCCCCCCTGCTTCATGATGGACAGCGCTAGATCCTGCAGTCTAGCACTGAAATTATGCGCCTGCGCACTGATCAGATGTATGGTGCGTGCGCACTAGTCTTGCAGCGCCGAACTCTGCAATCCCTTTCTCTGTAGTGCGCACACGCCGACACTTCCGGGTTCAGTGAAGTGATGGCGCGTGTGCACTACAGAGAAAGGGCTTGCCAAGTTCGGCGCTGCAAGACTAGTGCGCACACACCATACATCTGATCAGTGCGCAGGCGCATAATTTCAGTGCTAGACTGCAGGGTCTAGCGCTGTCCATCATGAAGCAGGGGGGCGGGTTTATCTGATGAAGGGCGGTGTTAGGAGCTAGAAGGGCGTTGCAGATGCGGTGCTCCGAAGACTCATTAGCATATTTCTAAAAGAACGCTTTGCTGGCTAAACGCTTATTCCGTCTGCTAAATAAAAGGTATGTGTGGGGAAAGGATTAAGAGCACTATTTGAATAGATAACTAATTCCATAGGTTGAAAACTGGTGACAGAGCCTCGTTAAAACCACCAGAGACACATTGTTTTCTACAACCTGCAAGACTATTCTGACGATGCTCGTCTGAAATAAAACAAGCTCCGTAAATTAGAGAAGAAAACGAATGCTAGATGGGACTGACCCGCAGCTGCAAATCTGACATCATGACCCTCTGTTCCAAGTCTTCCACCCGCTGTAGAACGGAGATATCCACTTGGAATGACTGCTGCTCAACTGACCATTTGTCCAGTGTTTCCTGGCTCACAGGGTGACCTTCAGTGGGTTTGAACTGAAAGAGTGCATCTAGGTGCACAGACACATGGTACAAATAAAAGTTAGCGCAACCACTTTGTCATCAAATTATACATTTATGTATAACGTTTTATAAAACGAAAAAACCTCTTACCAGTGATTGACCTCGTGCACATCTCCTTGAGGTGCGCAAGATGCTTTGTGAGATGTTTGTGCAAGGATTTTTCACGTATACCTCGTGGGTGAAGAGCTTTCAGCAAGGATTCCAGCACGACTGGGTCTTTTATCCACCACCAAGCATTTTTCATATCTGTATTTTCAGAAAAGCACATAGAACGGGTCAGGTAATTTTAATTGAGGAATATCTTATCAAATACTACTAAAACAGAACATACAAGAGTATTCACCAATGTTTTGGTGCATTAAAATGGATTTTCATTTAGATTTTTTGGAAAGGACCTGACAAAATAATTCAAATTCTTACACAGGAATGAAAAAAAAAACCTCGTTTTAAATAAACATTGAAAGTCACGAGTGCATATGTATTCACCCTTTTGCATTCAAACTGTCACATGACCTGTCACATGATGTGAGTATAAATACGACTGTTGTGAAAAGCGCCTGAGTCTAACTCTACTGAGCAAGCTCCATGAAGACCAAGGAGCTCTCCAAACAGGTGACATAGAAAGTTGTGGAGAAGTATAGATCAGGGTTGGGTTTAAAAAAAAATTTGAGCCTAGTGTTGAACTCCTCCTTCTGTTCCTGATATGAAAACAATATATTTTCATGCAGTTGCCACTGTAGGGGGGGAGGGGTGAATGCAAAGAGATTACTACAACTTCACTACAGTCAATGGTAACTGTATAAATTCCTATGCACTGAGCCCCTCTACTGGTAGATGCAGGCAGCCAGTTTAGTAATATGTTATCTGAAGGGAGGAAATGATTTGTATAAGGAAGCTTATCTGATGTACATACATAGAGAAATATGCTTTTCAGGGGGGAAAAAAAAATAAAAAAAAAAATAAAAAATTTTTATTACAATTTTTATTTAATATTTCTTCCGCTTTAAAAAGAACAAAAAGTCATACATTTTGGAACTCTAGGGAGCTGTTTTTTGCGTTCTGCGTTGCCTGGGAGTGACTGACACACGCATACTACTGGGTGAAGCAGGGGAGCCCATACTAAGTTTTGCTATGGGGCCCTGTATGATCTGTGTACTTCCAACAGATATGGGTGAAACACTTACCCATAACCACCGCATGTCTAATCTAGTTCAATACTCTACTATATAAAACAATTTTTTAACCAAAGTCATTTCCAATATCGTAGCCATAGCTCACTAAACCAATAACTTACTTTCTGGTATAGGCCTTTCTATCAGTTGATTGTAGTACTTTTGCTCTATTTGGGTGAACAGCTTACTGGACGGCCGCCCTCTTCGTTTCTCCAGTGTCGCGACATTGCCCCTAGGCTTGTTACATACTTGGCAAACGGTAGATACAGATGGCAGCTGAGAACCAACAGGCGGATGCTGTTCATTTGCCAGTCCACTGACCTGTGTAATGTAAGAAGCTGGTATCAAAGTGTCTTATGCGGGCTACATCAGTAATGGAGATTTCTGAATTGGCTACCATACGCTCTATGACGTCAGAGTCCACAAAGGAGAGCGAGCGGTGGAGATGCATTCAGATGTCTTTTTATTGGAATTGCTTTTTAAAGTGCATCACAGTTTAAGCAAATAAATTCTGAGTTTTTAAGATCCCTGCTAGCGGTCATTCATCAGGAAGTAGTGTTTACTCCCAACAGGTGGAACTTGGAAGAAAAAAATGTTCTATCATTGTCACTGTTCATTTTCAGTGTATCTGCTTGCAGTCATTTACTATGAACCTATACATTCCTCACACAAATCTCCAACTCACCAAATCCATTTTAGCAAACTTACACAAATGTGCGCCTCAATATTGCCTCCACCTGACAAAGCTCTGTGTACCTGCTCACTCACTTCTTGCATCTAACCCTCAGGCTTCTTCCAGACGAGCGCATCCAGTGCGGAAAACACCCTCCATGTGTGAGCATGATTCCCCGTTATGGACACTGCTCGTTTCACCGGATAGCATGGCATCATAATGATTTATAATGCTGTGTGTCTCTAGCTAACATTGCATCTACTGAATTATACTGACATAATGCAGAGTCACAGAGCATTATAAATCATTATAATAGAATGCGGTCCTGGCAAACGAGCTGTGTCCTGAACTGGAAATCACGCTCACACTGAAGTGTGTTTTATGCACTGGACATACTCATCTGAAAAAGGCCTTAGGATCAATTTCAGATGAGTGTGTTCACCGCATGAAACATACTCCATTTTACAGTTACAGTGGAGGTCAGGCAGAGACACACAGCATTATAACTCATCATAATGCCATGTGGTTCTGTCACAAGAGAAGTGACCAGTCCAGGAAATCATGCTCTCACATGGAGCGTTTGCTGCAGTGGACACGCTCACATGAAAAAAATAGGCCTTTTTGTGCTTACCTGTAAAATCCTTTTCTCGCTAAGTTCACTGGGGGACACAGGAGACCATGGGTATAGCTGCGCCACTAGGAGGCGACACTAAGCAACAAAAGTGTTAGCTCCCCCTCTCAGCTATACCCCTCCTGCAGGTACTGAGCAGCAGGAGCAGCCAACAGAAACCAATTGTAAAAAAGAGAGCTGGAGATGGGTCAGAACCAGGATAGGTGGGACCCACCAAAAATAGCCAGCAATGTACTTACTGGGTGGGTGCTGTGTCCCCCAATGAACTCAGCGAGAAAAGGATTTTACAGGTAAGCACAAAAAATCCTATTTTCTCGATTGTGTCATTGGGGGACACAGGAGACCATGGGACGTTCCAAAGCAGTACCATAAGGAGGGAACAAAAGATGAGAACAAATCAAAGGCCGGTCATGGGATCCCACACAGAAATGTGGGGAAAGGATGCACAGAATCCCGGAAAGGGCCAGGAAGAGCATGAATCAGGAAGGCCAGCCAGAGAGTGTAGAAAGCAGAACAGAAAAAGGAAAACCCAGATAAATGAAGTCCAAGGGCTCAAGAAGCGTCAGAAAATGTGGATAGCAGCACATAATATCCACAAGAAGGATAAGCAATGTCCGACGACTGAGAATGATGTGACATAGTAACATAGTTTGTAAGGCTGAAAAAGACATCTGTCCATCCAGTTCAGTCTGTTTTCCTACAAGTTGATCCAGAGGAAGGCAAAAAAAACCCTGTGAGGTAGAAGCCAATTTTCCTCACTTTAAGGGGAAAAATTCCTTCCCGACTCCAATCAGAATAACTCCCTGGATCAACGACCCATCTCTAGTAACTATAACCTGTAATATTATTACACTCCAGAAATACATCCAGGCCTCTCTTGAACTCTTTTAGTGAACTTACCATCATCACCTCCTCAGGCAGAGAGTTCCATAGTCTCACTGCTCTTACCGTAAGGAATCCTCTTCTATGTTTCTGTACAAACCTTCTTTCCTCCAGACGCAGAGGATGTCCCCTCGTCACAGTCACAGTCCTGGGGATAAAGAGATCATGGGAGAGATCTCTGTACTGACCTCTGATATATTTATACATAGATATTAGATCTCTCCTCAGTCGTCTTTTTTCTAAAGTGAATAACCCTAATTTTGATAATCTTTCTGGGTACTGTAGTCCACCCATTCCAGTTATTACTTTAGTTGCCCTCCTCTGAACCCTCTCCAGCTCTGCTATGTCTGCCTTGTTCACGGGAGCCCAGAACTATACACAGTACTCCATGTGTGGTCTGACTAGTGATTTGTAAAGTGGCAGGACTATGTTCTCATCACGGGCATCTATGCCTCTTTTGATGCAACCTATTATCTTACTGGCCTTGGCAGCAGCTGTCTGACACTGGCTTCTACAGCTTAGTTTGCTGTTCACTAAAATTCCTAGGTCCTTTTCCATGTCAGAGTTACCCAATATTTTACCATTTAGTATGTACTGGTGACTTGCATTATTCCTTCCCATATGCATAACCTTACATTTGTCAGTGTTAAACCTCATCTGCCACTTCTCTGCTCAAGCCTCCAGTCTATCCAGATCCATCTGTAGCAGTGTACTGTCCTCTTCTGTGTTAATTACTTTACACAGTTTAGTGTCATCTGCAAAAAATGATATTTTACTGTGCAAGCTTTCTACAAGATCATTAATAAATATATTGAAGAGAATAGGGCCCAATACTGACCCCTCTGGTACCCCACTAGTGACAGTGACCCAATCTGAGTGTGTACCATTAATAACCACCCTCTGTTTTCTATCACTGAGCCAGTTACTTACCCACATACAGACATTTTCTCCCAGGCCAAGCATTCTCATTTTATATACTAACCTTTTATGTGGTACCGTGCCAAATGCTTTGGAGAAGTCCAGATATACGACATCCATTGATTCGCCGCGGTCAGGTCTAGAACTTACCTCCTCATAGAAACTGATTAAATTGGTTTGACATGACCGATCCCTCATGAAGCCATGCTGATACGGAGTTATTTGCTTATTTTCATTGAGGTACTCCAAGATAGCATCTCTAACAGTTTACCCACAACAGATGTTAAAGGGGTATTCTCATCTTAGACAATGGGGGCATATCGCTAGGATATGCCCCCATTGTCTTATAGGTGCAGGTCCCACCGCTGGGACCCGCACCTATATCCAGAACGGAGCGGGGAGCGCTGCGCCTGGAGGACCCCAGGTTTCCGGGAGTCCGGCCACCACCAGGCGCAGCTCCCTGCGCCGCTCATAGAAATGAATGGGAGCCGGGCAGTGCATGCGCGGTGCGCTCCCATTCATTTCTATGGAGCCGACGGAAGTAGCCGAGCCAGCGCTCGGCTATTTTCGGCGGCCCCATAGAAATGAATGGAGGGCGGCTGCGCATGCGCAGTGCGCCCTCATTCACTTCGGGGGCTCCGTTCTGGAAATAGGTGCGGGTCCCAGCGGGTCCTAGCGATATGCCCCCATTGTCTAAAATGAGAATAACCCTTTAAACTTACCGGCCTATAGTTCCTAGGCTCTGTTTTTGGACCCTTTTTGAATATTGGCACCACATTTGCTATGCGCCAATCCTGTGGAACACTCCGATGTGAGAAAGGAACTTCTGGATGACGAGGACCACGGAATTGCTGTGGCGCCCGGACTGGAACCTAGGATTTCTTGCATGATAATAGACCCCATGGAAAATCGAGTGGGGTTTACGAAACAGAAATGGGTCTGTGGAACCTGGGTATGCATGAGACCTGGTGAACAAGCAACAGGAAGACCCAGACAAGACCGTACCAATGTGTAAGTACCGGGATGGAAAATTTTAACCCAGGAAAAAACTGGAAGGAAATACTGGGCAACTGGCAGAGGACTAGACCTGTAGGGATCTGCCAGGCAAGAGAGGAGAGCCCTGTGGGCCAATTGTAAAAGAAAACAACAAGTAGTCAGCACAAGAATCCAGCACGAGAAGAGACTAAACAAAAATGAGGGATGGCCAAGGAGGCCAAAAGGTTACAACCAGAACCAATCAGAGGTATAGAATGAAGAACCCTAGGCAAACAGGGAGTAGTCTGAGAGGAAAAGACTGTGTCCTCGAGGAACAATAGCATCTCGTCCCACTGCAGAGAGCAATGTGGCAGAAGAGTGCAGCCAAGTAACCTCCGCCACTAGACAAGGGGAAGACTGTGAGTGATGCTGGATGCAGGACCATAACATGATCGGCATTAGACAGCCTCCGAAAACTGAAAAACCGCACTGTTAAAAGAACGCAGACTACCATATGTGAGAGAGGGCACAAACACTGGCAGGAATACCCTTACGGAAGCAGATCCAAAAGGTAAGGATCACAGCATACATCTCTGCTAAAAGGAAATGCTCCCTAAGGAGCAGATACTGTGGAAGACAGATGCCCCTGAAGACAAAGAAGGTTGTCATGAGACTTAAACAAAGGAAGGTGCTTGATATTCCACTAACTGCCTGGATAAGGCAGACCCAACTGAACTGAAGTTGAAGATCAAATATATCGGAGGTGTGCAGTGTCATCAAAGACCGTCTACTGTCACCCGAAAGGGACGATGCCATTATCAGCGGAATGGAATGAATACTTCCCCAAGAGAAACTGGGATGACTATGTCCGATGCTGCAAAACACCAGAGAAAAACTGGACATATAAGAAGAAAAATATTGCATTTGGTTGTGTAATTGACACTAAAAACCCCTATGCCTCAATTGAGGCAATGAAGGGGTTAATTTCAAAACCAGCCAGCCACATAACGGGGAGCCAGCCCCAGTAAGGTGGCCAGAAGTTCTCTCGCTTTTTTTTTCTTCTTTAATAGAGGGGCCCATGGGGCGTAGCTCAGAGAGGCTCTCGGAGAAGGGGGACGACCGGGCGCGAAAATTTTGCGCCCGAGGAGCAGACCCCGCCCACCAAACTCGGGATGGGAGTTGCGGCCTACTAGGCCGCAAAGCCAGGGGCTTCTGTAGAAGCGGGCCGGCCAGAAGGGCTTCCGGCCGGAAGAACGGCCGTGGAAAACTGGAACCCCAGACCAAGAAGATCAGGGACTGGCGTTCTCGGCGCCCGGATGCAGCGGTCGTGCCAGGGATGTGACCGCTGGGCAAGGAGTTTGCCCCAGAGGTATGACGATCCGGAGGGCGGCCACTCTCACCTGCAGAGTACTCACCCCATCTTCATCCTCTTCTGTTCACCTCCACCCCCGTCACGGAACCAGCAGGGTGACCTCTTCAGCTACTAGCACCGAGGTGGTAGTGAGGCTGGGCAGGAGGGGAGGACTGCAGAAGTGTAGGTGACCCCATGGCTGGCAGGATGCAAGGGAGCTGGGCTGCCCTGGTCCACATTGCATTCTTGGGGGGGGGGGGGGGTCGGGCGGTGAGGGGGACCAACACTGGCCTTCCTCCCCGGGTAAACAGAGAGGCCAGGCATCTCTGTTTCCCGGACCTAAAGGGAAAAGAGGTAAAAATAAGAAAAGAAGACGCCCTGCAAGGCAGGGAGGTCAGCCTCCTACAGACACTAAGCCAAAAACTGATTAGCTCAGTGTATGCAGGAGAGGTATAGCTTAGAGGAGGAGCTAACACTTTTGTTGCTTAGTGTCGCCTCCTAGTGGCAGCAGCTATACCCATGGTCTCCTGTGTCCCCCAATGATACGAGCGAGAAAGCCCTTATATATTGTAAGCTCATACGTTCAAAGGTTACATTCCTAAAGTTTGTTATCTACATGGTTTACATATATTCTATTGCATTACGAATTGCAAATGATGGCGCTACTACTGAAATAATATACATTTTTTTTAAAAGATTAACCTACGTAGTAAAATTACCTGTATTGTCTGTGTAGTTGCAGCGAGAGAGGATGGGGAAAGGAGAGTGTTTGACTGTGAGTTGGGATTTTGGGAATTTTCAGTGCAAGGAGTCCTAAGGAGTGAGTTGAACAACCGGTTATCCTTCTCATCTGTGTCGGTAGCACCAGGACAGGGCCCAATGTCAAATGTAGACGTTCCTTCAGTGTGAGGAGGACTATTCTCAGGTGTCAACACCGCACTGTTCATGATAGAAGTTTGACACTGTGTCAGCCATGACAGGACTGTTGTCTGGCTTATTCCTTGGTGGCTTTCAGAAGGGTGTGTATATGTCTGCAAAAGGCCATTTGGTGGAGCTTGCTGAGACCCAGGACACTGACAGTATTTACAATGCTCTGACTTCCGTGGTCGACCTCGTGAGCGACTGAGTGAACAGTAATATTTGTCTTCTGTCCCTTCTTCTTCTTCATTCTTCACCTCAGAAGATTCTGACAATTCGGGTAGTGCAGTGTCGGAAGTTTTACCTGGAAGAGAAATAGGTGTTACAGTTTACAGCTGAATCCAGGTATGTCAATGACTGCTGTGACGTGTCTGGTTCTGTCACCTCACCGCTGTAGTCAATCACTGTCCTCAACCATAGACTGCTGAAGACAGAGATTAGATGCAGCGGTTACATGCCATATCCAAGTACATCTCCACTGCTGTTTAAAAACAAGCATCGTACCAAAGGAGCGGTGCAGAGAACGACAATGAAGCAAGCTGTAGACTGTATTACAAGACTATATTATGTATTTTTTTGTTTTTGTTTTTATTAAGACACTGTAGGGATTGTCTGAGATTTTTAATTATCCTAGACAAAGCCTTTAAAAGAGATTGTCTAGGACTACAAAAAATTTGCACGGGGGCTGGATGTGGCATAAAAAGAAAAAAACGCCTTGTCAATCAATGGCCTCAGGTGTCACATATATTTAGAGAACGTCAGACTTCCAGTATGAAGAGCACAGGAGCTGCGGTACTGGCCTAGGACACTGACCTAATGAGTGGATTTTTCCCTCTTTTTTTCTCACCGTGTTCAACCCCCTTGAAATTTTTTTTTTTTTTAATCAGTCTCAGACAACCCCTTTAAATGGATTATCCAACCCCTATAAATGCCCCCCAAAACGCCCGGGCACCTCATACAGGTTACACTTACCTTGGCACCCACGACACTCGTGATGACTGCACGGCCGCCGCAGCAAATAGCAGGCCGCAACGGGAACGAGCCTCCAGAGCATCGCTGGTGACGCTCGGGAGGCTCGTTCCTGTTGCGACATGCTATTGGTTCAGACAATGAGGATACCATCTATCCTCATGGCCTGAACCATACAATTGATTTTTCTTATTTATAGATTTAGATACATGTATTTATTAGACACATGCTATATATCCCGTTCAGTGGCGTAGCTATAGGGGTCGCAGTGGTCGCAGTTGCGACCGGGCCCATAAGCCAGGGAAGCCCCCCCCTTGCCACTTGCAGGGCCGCACCGCCAATTAGGCAAGGTGCGGAGCGGCCCTGAGCACAGTTGGGAAGCGCTCATCTCCATAGTCATCTGTATCGCCGTCCTCAGGATAGCGATACAGATGCCTGTACTGTGGGGCAGGGAAGGGAGAGGCGTCTTCCCTGCCCGTTCCTCTGATAGGCTGCAGGCACTAGGCCTGCAGCCTATCAGAGGCCGGCTCAGGCGGCGCGATGACTCAGGCCGGAAGAGGCCTGCATCGCATCGCTGCCAGCTTGATGGAGGTAAGTCAATTTTTGACTTGGCCGGCAGAAAAGCTAGGTGCACCAGCGCTGGGGGGGGGGGCAAGCTGAACTCTTACACCAGGGCCCATGAGCCTTTAGCTACGCCCCTGATCCCGTTTGAATATTTGTTGATTTCCAGATGATTTTTTGTTTATGTATATTATATGTTGGACACATCTCCTTTGGGTGTGGGGGTAGGATTTTGTAGGACATGTGCAGTGGCATATTCACCTCCATTGTTAGTAAGGACTGGATTAGTCTGAAACATGTTATTTTGGAGCGATTGCCTGGACACACCATGTTTCTGCTCTTTTAACGCATATTATTAAAGTGGTAACATTTTAGCATCATGTGCTAGTTCCAAATTGCATTTTTTCTTACAAGAGGTGAGATGGATCTGCTTCTATATTTACTCACCAGAACTGTCTGTCATTCCCTCTACAAAGATGCCACCTATGTGTGGAAGCAACCAATAGAACCTGCGGTACCGATCCTGACCCAAGGACATACATCGAAGCCTCTGAGAACAGCTAATGATTTTCTTTCTCAGAAACGTCTGACGCTGTAAAGCAAGATTGCAAACAGAAAACAGTGAGAAATAAATTCAGTGTACAACACGTAAACATGAGAAACTTGCTCCCAGTGTCTTCTTCTGCCAGATTTTCTGCTTGTTCGTAAAACAAACAGTCTTGTAGAAATCCAGCAGAGAACACATGGGTTTATTTATCCTGCCGATGTCTTCCCTTTTCAGATGAGGCACGGCTTAGGCTCCTGCTGCAGCCACCTGTCCTACAATCAACCACATGGCAGTGAGGAGCAGGAGGGGGACATGGCTGAGCATCTTGGACACAAAGAGAATATTTCTTTATATATTTCTCAGTTTTAAATGTAAGCTTATACTACACACAAGGAGACATTCTGACAGGGCCCTGCTCTGACTCTGCTGGAAGGTTCTCCTTTGGCTTCTCCCTGTCCACCTTGGCTTGATAGACAGGTCGTTCTCTATTTGTGCTTGGGAACTGTCAATCAGGCAGAGAAGGGCAAAGATAAGCCATAGGAGAGCTGCCCAGTGGACAGGCCACACATTTCCCAATCCTTTTTAAAACTAAGTTCTCTCTAAAAAGTCAGAGCATTTCAGAATAAAGAGTATCTTGTGATGAGGGAGCCTGTAGTTCATGTAGCAGGAATATGCTGACAGGTTCCCTTTAAAAGGCACACTACTGTGACTATGTTTTAAAATGCGCAGCTGAAAATTAAAGCCTTGTATAGTCTTCAAGCTATTGCCATTAATAAGAGATTCATTTATTAAAAGTTTACTGCAGGGATTTATGTTTATATGGTGACTACAACATAACCCATACTTTGCACAAGTGAGTGATACCTTAGTGAGTTTTTCTATCTGTCTTTCGAGATCCAAAGTATTGACATTAGAGGAAATTTCTCCCTGCAACAGAAAAACATAAAAACCGACTATCACTTTTGTGTCTGCTCAATATTCAATATATTTCATTACTTGTGAAAATGTATCTTCGTCTACACAGGCTATTTTTCTATATGAAAATGTTTTAATCTTAAAAATATACGTAGAGGTGAGTATCCAACTGAAATCTATTCGGCTAAATGCACATAATCAAGATTGCTTGCGGATTTTCATGCGCAAAATCTGCATCATAGGTCAAGTTCATTGTATTCTAGGAGAATTTGAAATTCTCATGTACAAAATGCAGATTTATTCCGTGCAGATTTTAAAATCCACAGCATGATTTTTTTTTTTCATGGCCGAATTTCATGCGCATTTTCGCCATTCACTTCAAAGGGGAAAGTAAAATCCACATGACGCACGTATACAATGCGGATTTACACAAAAATCCACAATTGATACGGATTGTCGGCATGGATTTCCCTGCAAACACCTGCAGATTTCAGTGCGGATTCTCCTGATCTCGTGCATTTACCCTTTTGCCTGCAACCTCTCCTGACATGTCTGCTTATTTGCACTCCCATTATAATAACATTTCTGGAGGACCTTGATATATGTTGTACCATTTGTTTATTATTCCCTGTAGAAGTTAAAAGTGAATTGCCAGCAGTTTGCAATGAAGGTCTTGCTGAGTATTACCAGTCTGGGGTGTTTATCTGCACAGTCTGCCACTGAAAGCACCATCTGGATAATGCCAGTCTGTGCAGGGACACCCCCCCCAACTGGTAAACACCCAGCTGGACCCTCACTGTAAACTGCTAGAAATAATGGTACAACATAGCACCATAAGAAGAGATGCTCCAGAACTGTTTTTACAAGAGTTGCACATGTAGCTCTGTTTAGGCGCACGGACTGCCGGAGGATGTGCCTCATTTATGACAAGTAGAAAGAGCCGGTATTGATAAATCTCCCCCTTGTTTAAAGCTCAGTGGTTCTGATTTACCTCTTCATCCTCAGGTGGTTTCAGTAAAACGGATTCGTCACCCACAGCATCTTCATTTTCCTCATTATTGCGTGTGATGCTTCTTGTCTGATGCTCCTCTGCACTGGTAATTTGGAGGTCTTGCCGTCCTGTCTTCTTTCCTAATGCAAACTTCAACCTGTGGGATATTAATATTATTACATCAGTGAGGGCAGCATAAAGGAGGTGACATGTTCCCTTTAATGACTGGCAACATTTTTTTTGTTTTTTGCCTTTGCACACTTCAGCAGATATATATATTTATATAATTTTTTTTTTTAGATGTTCACTAATGTGGCTGTAGGAGACCTTGTTTTATGCGGGAGAAATTATGATTTTTTTTTGACGTGTTATTGCAACAGTTTTGGTGGCGTTACCTGCGAATTTTGCCCTCAATTATCCACTTGTTCTTTCTATAATTAGACATGTTCTCCAGAGTTTTATCAATTTCACTGCAGAAACAAGCAAACATTTCATGTTAGGAGTTCATATAAGATAAATGTACACGAAAAATATGATAACGTTCTAGATGTTATTTAAGAAGAAACATTTTATTTAAAAACATGGAAGCACACTTATTAAGACCAGCATTTTATACACTGGTCTTACTAAGGCCCTGCGCTGGATCCGCCCAAGTTATGTAGAGACAGCTTCCTTGCCGTCTTACATTTAGACCATTTTCTATGCCTAAACCAGGCATAGAAAATGGCCTGTCCCCTTCCTCGCCACGTCCACTTTTGTAGACCTGGTGTGAACAGGGAAACGCGCAGATTGAGGTGCAAAGGACCTTTGCGCTGTAATCTGTGCCAGAAATACCCCTAATATAGATGTATTTCTGTTTAATAAATGACTCCCATAATTTAGTGCTAACATTTTCTAAAATATAAAAACTGGTCAGCTCTAGAAACAAAACTTTACCTGATAATCAGAGTACTGGCATTGAGTTCATTAATAAGAAATGCTAGCACAGCAGCTTTGATGTGTGGTGGATGTGCCTGAAAAGGATGAGTGCGGAGGCTATCACAGACCTCAATGTCACCGCCATAGGCCTCCAGGAAGATACGGAGTATTTCAGATACATTTTCCCTGGTTAAACTGATTTCAGAAACTTTTTCTCCCAGGATTTTCAAAGACTGCAGACAGACAAAGACACAAATATTGATTCTAGGAGGGACTACTACTAGGTAAGCCATACAAAATGGTTAGCATGAAGCTGTTCCGATACCTGGCAGAACGATGGAAGCCCAGGGTCAAATAGTGCAACCTTCAACAGTTTCACCAGCAAGTCTTGTACCTCCCCTAAACTGTCACCCATATTGAAGAGTCCTTCCTGTAGGGTGAAGAGGCTGGGTACATCCTTAGTTTCATCCAATCCAAACACTTTTCCATACGACTGTAGAAACTCCACTGTCATTAAGCAATGATGGAAGGCACTACCGGGTAACACTACTCCCGGAACATGCAGGTAGTCTGGTAATGGCTGAAATGAAAACAGTGGTAAAGAAATGAGATGAACGCTTGACAAATCCCTGAAGGATGTTAAAGGGGTTTTCCCATCTTGGATAATGGGGGCATATCGCTAGGATATGCCCCCACTGTCTTATAGTTGCGGGTCTCCGTCGGCTCCATAGAAATGAATGGGAGACAGGCTGCGCTTCCGCGGTGCGCTCCCATTTATTTCTATGAGCGAAGCGGGGAGCTGTGCCTGGTGGTGGTCAGACCCGGGGAAACCCGGGGTCCTCCAGGCTCAGAGCACCCCCGCTTCGTTCTGGATATAGGTGTGGATCCCAGCGGTGGGACCCGCACCTATAAGACAATATGCGATATGCCCCCATTATCCAAGATGGGAAAACCCCTTTAAGTAACCGATATCAAAAGCCCCAATTCAACAGCATTCAATACAAGTTTTAAATTTAGAGACAAATGGAGAAGTAGATGGTGCAGTCACGTCTCCTTGCCCTCTGGAGACATTACGCCGAATGCGCGAGTTACAGCGGACAGGCTGGATGATGTGGAAATGCAGCTTGACAACCATTTGTAAGACTGTAGTAGTTAGGCAATCAATTGTAAGTAATCAGATGGTGCAGAAAATAGTCAAGCTACAATATTGCTACTGCTGATGTATTATTTAAAGAGTTATTCCCATCTCAAACATATATGGCATATCTACTGGAAAACCTATTCTGAGATGGGAATATTCCTTAACATTTACCACTAAATGTGATTACTGGTGTACAAAACCCTTCTATTAGAAGAATGTGGGATGGATTCATATGACTGAACAGTAAACAGAAACACTTTAATACTTATAGGAACATGTATATTTTCTATGGCAGCAATGCTGTAACTGTTCTAGGCAAATCACACACCTGATGATCAGGCAAACACATATCTTCAGTGGGTTTCTTCAGCTCCTCCAACATAAACTGCTGGTGCTTGCGTTCTTCCAGGCGTCGCTGTTGTGCAAGCTGCTTCCTGTCTGGCTTTGGAACAGGGGGAGTTGCCACTTTTTCCTTCAGTTTTCGCTTTGCGTTCTTCTTTACTTCTATCTGCTCAGCTTCCTTTATCTTTTGCTCCTTTTCTTCTTTTTCTTTTTCCTTCTCTTTCCTTTCTCTTAACTATCAAAATAGCATTAGTTACTAAAACGATCAACTAAACCACAATAATGATATGACTGATACACTTGAATCTTTGTATTGTGGTCACTATAGGATATATAGTACCAGTCAAAAGTTTGGAAACACCTTTTCATTCTATGGTGTCTTTTTTTTTTTTTACATTTTTAAATTGTAGATTCATATTGAAGACATGAAAATGATAAAGGAAATCATATTTAATTAAGAAGCAATCAACAAACTGTTAAATCAGAATATTGTTTTTTCTTTTTTTTGGGGGGGGGGGATTCTTTAAAGCAGTTCCCCTTTTGCTTTGACAGCATTGCATAAGGCCTTGTCAATAGTTAATTTGTGGAATTTCTTGCCTTCATAATGTGATTGAGACCACTAGCCGGCCTTTAATAGCTAGTCCCCCACCAGTCTGATATTGATGACCTATCCAGAGGATAGCTCTCCTTCTCATTCAAGTGAAATGGAGGGAGCCATCCCATAGAAGTGAATGGGGTCGCTGAGATGTAAATACACCTGCTCACCACTGCGGTGACAACGGCGAGCCGCACGGGGAGTCTCCTCCCCACCGATCTGATATTGATCACTTATCCTGAGGATAAGTCATCAAACCTCTTTAAACCCCATTGAGCTTGTTTGGGATAAACAGGACAGAAGGATCAAAGTAAAGGTTGTGGATACTTTTGAAACAACTTTGAGCAGAACTTTCTGAACAATATCTGAATGACCTTCCATAAGGAAGCGCTCACTTGTACGTAGGGACCCCCATTAGACCTCAGATCAGCCCACCCAGCCACTTATAAAAACCTTACTTACCTGTCCTGCGCTGCCGCTGCCCTCCAGTCCCGCGCTCCACTCTTTTCCCTGCCGGCGCGCACTATGACCTGACGCTGATGGGGGCACAAGACGCTGATCTGAGGTCTGATGGGGGCACATACTGCTGTGATCTGAGGTCTGATGGGGGCACATACTGCTGTGATCTGAGGTCTGATGGGGGCACATACTGCTGTGATCTGAGGTCTGATGGGGGCACATTCTGCTGTGATCTGAGGTCTGATGGGGGCACATACTGCTGTGATCTGAGGTCTGATGGGGGCACATTCTGCTGTGATCTGAGGTCTGATGGGGGCACATACTGCTGTGATCTGAGGTCTGATGGGGGCACATACTGCTGTGATCTGAGGTCTGATGGGGGCACATTCTGCTGTGATCTGAGGTCTGATGGGGGCACATTCTGCTGTGATCTGAGGTCTGATGGGGGCACATTCTGCTGTGATCTGAGGTCTGATGGGGGCACATTCTGCTGTGATCTGAGGTCTGATGGGGGCACATTCTGCTGTGATCTGAGGTCTGATGGGGGCACATTCTGCTGTGATCTGAGGTCTGATGGGGGCACATTCTGCTGTGATCTGAGGTCTGATGGGGGCACATTCTGCTGATCTGAGGTCTGATGGGGGCACATTCTGCTGATCTGAGGTCTGATGGGGACACAGTAGGCTGATCTGAGGTCTGATGGGGACACAGTAGGCTGATCTGAGGTCTGGTGGGCGCACAGTGAGATGGTATGGGGGCACAGTGGGCTGATCTGAGGTCTGTTGGGGGTCTGACATGGAGGGCTGATATGGGGGTCTGGTGTGATGTCCTGAAATTTATAAGCAGTCTGATAAGAGGATCTGATGAAAAATATTTTTTTCTTATTTTCCTACTCTAAAACCTAGGTGCGTCTTATGGGGCGAAAAATACAGTACATCGTAGAAAGAATGCCTTGGTTGTGTTCAGCTGTTATCAGCAAGGGGTGGCTACTTTGATCAGTGGTGAAATTCCAATTCAAGGGTTGTAGGAATATTGATTGCAGTAAAGGCAGATAAACGTACTTTTAGTTTCTTTGCTGCCTCTTCTTTAGCTTCTTTTAGTTTCTTAGCTGCCTCTCCTTTAGCTTCTTTTAGTTTCTTAGCTGCCTCTCCTTTAGCTTCTTTTAGTTTCTTAGCTGCCTCTCCTTTAGCTTCTTTTAGTTTCTTAGCTGCCTCTTCTTTAGCTTCTTGACTCCTGGCCTTAAATATAAAGTGGACATAACTTGATAAACAAGGATCATAGAAAAAAAGTTATGACTGGAGACAAAATCATTAAATTGCATTCACTGTATTTATTAAGGAGCATTTAGATCCTAGGCTTTAAGAGCATTTTCCTTTGCTTTTACTTCTCGTATGTGTATGTGACTACTTTCACATCTGCACTTCCCCCGGGGAAACGCTTCCATTTTATCCCCATTCATTGTCAATGTGTGAACTGAACGAAACAGAATGCACCAGAATGTATTCCGTTCCGTTGCGTCCCCACCCCTTAAGGCCAGACAGCAAAACAAGCACTGTTCCACAACGAGGATAATACCGTCATTTCATATACAGACTTACCTTCCTTCTCATTTTCTTCCTTAACTTACTCAGCTGCACTTTTTCAACATCACTAAGAATATCTACATGGGAGACAGAAGCAGATTAAAATGAATCCAGCAAGGTATACTCATACAGCGTTTTACTGAATTTATTTTGTAATACACGTCCTGTATCTATATGTGAAGCAAACACATCTTTAAAGAATAATGGAACCCTTTAAATTCCATACCTTGATTTTCCAGCTTCCTCAATTGCTTAGCATCGGGTTTGCTCAGAAGATCAATCATCTTCACTTTTGGAGGACGACCTCTTCCTCGCTTCACCTTATTCTCCTTAGCTCTAGCTTTCTCCATATTACGAGGACGTCCCCTTTTCCCTGTAATCGCCAAAATGCGTGAGGGAATTTCCTCTGACTTCAACAGTATCCACTTTGTGCCCTGGAGAGGAAAAATAGAGAGAACTAGTCAATATTACGTACAAAAAATTCACGTTGTGCAAACAGCAGAGTTTTTTTTTTTTATTATTGCGGTTGTGCCAAACAGACATTATATACACACACATGTATAACGGGGAAGGGGCAGGGTTCTGCGGTGAGCTTATCTACTGTCAAAAATGGAGCTTAAAGGGAACCTGTCATCTCCGAAACACCCCCTGAACTAGAGTAAGCGGTGTATAGTGTAAGTGATGCTGAATCCGAATATGTAAGTTTTATCTTCATACTCCCTTCCATTCCGACGCTGTGTTCCCACAAACCAGCAGTAAAATGCACTCACTGGACTCTTCTTTGAGTCCTCTCCATTATGTGAGTGAGCACTGGAGTCCAGTGAGTGTATTTTACTGCAGGTTTGTGGGAGCACAGCGTCAGAATGGAAGTGAGTATGAAGATAAAACTTACATATTCGGATTCAGCATCACTTACACTATACACCGCTTACTCTAGTTCAGGGGGTGTTTCAGAGATGACAGGTTCCCTTTAAAGGGGTTGTGCAAGCATACTCTGGAAAGGCAACACTGTAAGCTGGTCAGAGCAGTTACACCCAGCGAGTATAGCGCACGGCTTAAATTCTAATTAATGGGACCAACGAAAGTACAAGCTGGCTTTTGGGACATTTTTCATGGCAACTGTCCTGTCCAGCACATGTCCACATCCAGAATGGGAAGGAGAGCATCCCTGCACCAACCCCTTAATTAAGAGGGGGTCAAATAAGTGCTGTCAGTGCTAAAGTAAGCAGAAGACATGTATCAATTCATTACAATGGAAAGTGACTGGCCATACTCCCTCCAAAGATAATTTGGAATTGCTCTTTCCAGGAATGTAACTTCTTTACCGCAGCAATGTAACTTTTCCAGGAGGTATTCTCTTTATTCGATTTGGATAAAGAGTCAGCAAAGTCCTGCCAAAGTGCACTGAGTAAGTAGTATAAGAGTGGAAATTGACTCACCTCTGGAGTGTGACGCTCTTCATAAAAATCTCCAACTGGCATTCTGGGACTGAAACTGAAGTGTTCTCTTCTGACGTGAGAACCAGAGTATTTAGAGAGGTACTAGACAACAGAACGACAAAGGTGAAAAATTTATTACACAAAATACACCAAAGATCACAAGAGATGGGCATGAAGTGATCACAGCATGCAAAGCCTTCAGAGAAATAAAGGCTTTGTATACAATGAAAATTATTTACAAGGTTAAAAAGATCCCCCTGGAATCTGGCAATGGAGCCAGTATATAGAAGCACTGCGTTATGTAAAGATATTCAGGGTATTAAGGTTAGGGGAAAAGATTATAAACTGAGCCTTTTTGCTGATGATATTTTGCTCACATTGTCAAAACCTCTTACTTTTCCAGAATTCTTAATAAATTAGGGGGCGGAGTTTGGGATAATTTCCAGGTTGTATGTTGACATTGAAAAGTCAGAAATAATGTACTGCGATATGGAGAAAAGTGCGCAGAAGCTCATAGATCTAGACTCTGTATTTACAAATAGGGATAAATATATGACCCATTTAGGAATTAAGATATGTAAAGATCTAAAGGATATGTAGCAATGTAATTATAGGGGGGTTATTCCAAAAAACGGAGGGATCTGAATAACTGGACTTATAAACAATTATCCATCACAGGTAGGATAGATGGTTTGGCCTCAGATGCTTTTACCTATAAAAGCGATAAGGAGGGATTTAGATAATTTTTTTGGGGGGGAAGGGGTGGGCGAGAGTTTGGCTGACAAACTCAAACTTGGAATTTACTATAAAGCAGCCCGTGGCGCACAGTTAATGAGGACAAGTGTGGTAGGGCTGACAACATTGTGGGTTGACTTGAAGCAGGGATGCTCAACCTATGGCCCTCCAGCCGTTTTAAAACATGCTGGGAGTTGTAGTTTTCCAACAGCTGGAGAGCTGCAGGTTGGGCATCCCTGACTTAGAAGATGGGATTTACTTCTTGAAATGGGAGGCTTGGGAGAAACAGAAAAGTGATTGCTTGAAAAAGTCCCCAGTGGTTGATTTTTCTTAGAATTTGTGAGGGGATGTTAAAGGGGTTGTCCGGGTTCAGAGAAGAACCCGGACATACCTGCAATTTCACCCAGGCAGCCTGCCTGAAGAGGACATCGGAGCATCTCATGCTCCGATGCCCCCCCTTGCCCTGCGCTAGATCGCGCAGGGCAAGGTCTCTTTTGTAAGTAAACACTCGCTGCCGGGCGGGTACTTCCGCCCGGCAGTGAGTTCGGTGACGTCACCGGCCTTAATGGGCCGGCTTTAGCGCTGCCCTAGCCGTTTTACTGGCTAGGGCAGCGCTAAAGCCCGTCCATCAGCGCCGATGACGTCACCGACTCACTGCCGGGCAGAAGCCTCTGCCCGGCAGGGACCGGTACGTCACCGGAACTGGCTAAATTCCTTTGCCCTGCGCTAATTAGCGCAGGGCAAAGGAGGGCATCGGAGCATAGGATGCTCCGATGCCCTCTTCAAGCGGGCTGCCTGGGTGAAATTGCAGGTATGTCCGGGTTCTTCTCTGAACCCGGACAACCCCTTTAACAGGAGGACCAAGGTAAAATCTATAGGGTCTCCTGTAACGAGTACATCTGGAAACCATTTGTTTGTACCAGGATTAAGGAAGGGAAGTTTTAATTGGTGGATGGGGAAGGGTATTTTGAGACCTGAATGTTTTTTGATTGATGGGAAATTGGGGAGTTGGACAGCTATGAAATGGGAAGTTCTGGCTAGTGAGTTTTTCAGGCTATTGCAGATTATTAATTCTGTGAGAAGGGACAGGTTAGAAAAATATGATTTAAAAAGTTATAAGTATCGGATTCTATGAGAAGAGGTATGATCGCAGGGTTAATAAGATAAATTAGAGAATACACTGAAATGGGAGCAAGATTTAGAACCTGACTGGATGAGGGAGAAATGTAATAAAATAATTGAGTACAAGCAATAGACAAATGTCCGTTGTGGGAACATCTTTAAGCCTATTTGACTCCAGTTAGAATATTTCAGAAGTTTAATACTGTAGAAGATTAATGTTTTAGAGAGTGTGGTGAGAGAGGAAGTCAAATATATGTGGTGGGAATGCATAATTGGGAGAACATTAATGTTAGGTATATACAAGCTATGCTAACCCCTGATGTACCGTATGTCTTTTGGGAGCGCAGCTGGACGGAATATCAGAAAAGAAAAATACTCTGATTCAGCATGTTCTCTCTGCTAGTAAAGTATATCTGGCGAAGAACAAGAGCTCTGGGTGTGATCAAAAGGTTAAATCTAAGTGTGGGAAAAGATTAGATGCAAGTAGGTTTGATAAAATCTCTACATTTAAATCGATATGGGAATTGTGGAATTTTTTCTAAAGAGTAGGATTTTTTTTAGGGTGGGGGGGGTTTACATTTTTGGTTTAATGTGTATTTATTCTGTTATGATTCGGATGCATGCTTTATTGTTATTAAAAAATATATAAAAAAAACGACTTCCAGGGAATTAAGGATCACATTTATCTATAGCACAGTTATAAGACAACAACCTTAGGCTTCTTTCACACCAGCGTTATTGCTGGATCCCGCAGGGTTCAGCAATAACGCTTCCGTTACTGATAATACAACCGTCTGCATCGTTATGAACGGATCCAGTTGTATTATCTGTAACATTGCTGGGACTGATCCATCATTAACTCCATTGAAAGTCAATGGAGGACGGATCCAGTTTCTATTGTGTCAGACAGAACGGATCTGTCCCCACTGACCTGCATTGGGGGTCGTGACGGATCCATCTTGGTGCGGATCCCCAGGACGGAGAGCAAACCGCAGCATGTTGTGGTTTTCTCTCCAGTCTGGAGACGCAAGTGAACTGAACGGAATGCTTTTAGGAGCATTCCGTTCTCTTCAGTTCAGTTTTGTCCCCATTGACAATGAATGGGGGCAAAACTGAAGCGTTTTTTTCCAGTATTGAGCCCCTATGACGGAACTCAATACCGGAAAAAGTAAATGCTAGTGTGAGAGTAGCCTTACTCCATTTCATGATTAACAGCCGCATTACCTTTATGACCTCAGGGAACTGTTTCATTCTTTTCCCACAGGGAGCATAGTACCAGGTCTCTCCTTGCCAGCGGTGACTGCCCTTCTTTATCCGAACTTCACGTTTCCAACTGCAAAACCAAGGTCACACTATGGTCATCAGGTGTACAGAATAATTTACAGAAGACTACTTCACAGTTCTACAGGGTCTTAATCTCTATGCACTTATTTGTATAGATTTTTATTACACATACATACTAGTTTTGCAGGTTACAGACCAGGGATTTTTCAAACCACCAACTAAAGCAACTTACCCATGCAGGAGAGGGTACCGCACGTCTTCAGGAGTAGCTACCCTCCTCCGTATTGTAGCCCCTGCCAGATAAAAGCATTTTGAGATGAAAAATATTTAAAAAGAACCTAAAGTCATTAGTCACAAATAAATGGAGGTTTCTGAAGATATTAAAAATAAAGCTGTGATCATAACAGCAGACATTTTTCAGGGCTTCCGACCACTAGTCTCTCTCCTCCTGCCAACTGACTGAATGTCATTGTATAGACAAAGCAGACAAGAGAGACTGCATGTTTGCATCACATTTAAGTGGTACTGTTTTGTCACAGTTTTGTTAATTTGTAGGTGACTTAATAAAAGATTAGCAGTAGTTCAGCAAGTAACATTATCAGTGGTTATTTCATACACTGTGTACAGTTACAGGGACATGCCAGTCCTGCTACACCTCCGCAATGTGGATGAAGAGCAGGTCAACAGTGAACAGTTGATCACCGGGGGTGCCGAGACCCCCGGTACAGGGAGGAGGAGACGGCCATGTTTCTCAAGGGGCGTCTGCTTCTCCCTGGCTGTGAGCTGTTCAATCACAGAGGAGAGCGTCACAGCCAAGGAGAAGGGGAGCTTTTTTGAGAAACAGGGCAGTCTCCTCTTCCCTGTACCGATACCACTAATTAGCATACAGGGTGGCCAAAGAGAATGGGGGACACAGTGGGGGAACAGAGCAGCGCATCTGAAAAAAAGTGCACTAACATCTACTAAACCTGCCATATGCTGCCAGGTACTAATATTGCAATGTCAGGACCAGTGAAAGGTCCTCTTTGAGTTGACCACAGCCAAGTACATCAGCCAAACCCGCTGATTTTGGAAGGACTGGAAGACCATCTAATGGTAATATGGGCTTCCTGACTCTCCTCCAGTGGCAGATAAGGGTCAGACATGTTTGTTTTCAACTGCCTAATCTTTTTGTTCTCGGAGAGATAAGTGCTGCCACAAGTCTGACAGACACTCCTTTCCCCTCTTCCTACTGAGAACATAATAAGTCTGTATCACCAAGCCGAGCAACCAAGCGAATGAGGGGGATCAGATGTCCGGCAAACAAATCAACAGCTATCTTGGGTGTACGGCTGGCATTAGTTGTGGGGAATGTGTGTGCATGTAGACTCAGAACGCTGCATACTTTATACTTTTATTTTAGGTGTCAGACTGTGCTTGGGGCAGACTTTTAGCCACAAACAAAAAAATTTTTTCTTCCACAAAGTTAAAGGGGTTGTCCGGGTTCAGCTCTGAACCCGGACAACCCCTTTAATTTTTGATAAATTATGATTTTGTTTTAGAACTGTTTTTGTGTTTATTAAAAGTGTGAAAATTATCTTGGCAACACACATAGTAAATAAGGAAGGTTAAAGGGGTATCCCTATCTCATCCACTCCAACTGTATAAGGCAGCCAGAGATGGTCAGAGTTATGAGAGCAGCCAAGCTAGCTACTTCTCTAAGTAATATACCTAAGAATTCACAATGTCAATAATGACCAGCTGACCTACCACAACCACTCTTATGAAATCTTATGGCAGTATTATGAATACATACAATATTACAAGGCCCATAGCAGTACGATATGCCACTATGGCATCGTTTACACACTTATGTAGGCCAATCAGGACTTACCCTTTACTTCCCCAGGCTCCAGGTCTTCCTCCTCGGGGTCAGGGACAGTAGAACTTGGTTCGGGGGTTGCGTTATCTGTGTAAATTTCAGTCTGTGAGTTGCTCTCTAAGGCAGCACTGGGTTCCTCTGCTTTACTTCCTTCTGGACTTTTATCCATTTCAGGCTTATTATCTGTAAACACAACTATGCTCAGCATGGACATACACAAAAGTAAAAGCTTAAAAAGGAGGGTTATCCTGGAAAAAGAGATAATGACGACCTATTGTCAGGATAGGTCTTCATTATCACATCGGTGGGGGTCTGAGTCCTAGCAATAAGCTTCAGGGAGCCGCTGCACTCACTGGGGCTCTGGTAAGCGCAGACGGCCCCACCAGGTTTCTAATACAGCACCGTACATTGTATAGTGGCTGCTCTTGGTATTGCAGCTCAGCACCATTGATTTGAATAGGGATGAGCTGCAACTAGGCCAGGTGACCGATGTAAAGTGATGTCACTGACCTAGGAAGAGGCAGCGGGGCTCACTGAGCACCCAGCCTCTGCTAACAACTGATCAGTGGAGGGTAGAGCATATTGGACCCTCACAGATCTGATAATGATGACCTATCCTCAATATAATTTTCTGGACAAACCCTTTTAAAGAAATTTGTATTGTGTTCAGCTATTTCACTAATGAGCTCATCAGCCCTCCTATATATAATGGGCTGTTTGTTCCACCTCCTTCCACCTGTTTCACTTCCTTGCTATGTTTGCAAAAGAGTTAAAATTGGTTTGTCTGTGTACCAACTTGTGCATGTTTTCTGGATACTGACTGCTACCTGACTTGACCTGAGCCTGAGGGCTCAATACCGGAATAAAGCGCTTTAGTTTTGTCCCCATTCATTTTCAATGGGGACAAAACTGAACTGAAGACAACGGAGCGCTCCTGAAAGCATTCCGTTCAGTTCTCTTCAGTCTCCAGACCGGAGAGCAAACCGCAACATGCTGCAGTGTGCTCTCCGGTCCAGGCATCCGCACCAAGACGGATCCGGAATAACCCCCAATGCAAGTCATTGGGGACGGATCAGTTCGGTGTGACACAATAGTAAACAGATCGGTCTTCCATTGACTTTCAATGGAGTTCATGACGGATCCGTCACCCTGCACTTACCTGTCCTCGCAGCTCCCTCCTCCCTCCAGCAGGGGGCGCTGAGGGGAATCTTCCCATTGTGCGTGCCGCCCTCTGGAGCTGCGGAGAGAGGTTGGGAGCTGCGGGGACAGGTAAGTTTAACCCCCTCCTCCTCAAAATAGTGTATGGTGCAGGTGTGGGACCGGAGCGCGGTTCCAGCCCCACGCATGCACCTGCGGCAGAACGGATCCGGCGGGACCCTTCACCCACCGGATCCGTGCTGCCGCTTGTGTGAAAGTGGCCTAACACATGAAGCAAAAGATAACAATGACTGACATAAATAACTACAATAAACAGTGAATATGAAATTGTCAGTAATAACAGTAATCAACAGAAACTTGACAGCAATAAAAATGTATATTGCCAACAATATAAGAATCCTAAAACTGCAGGGCATCATATATACAGAGCTATACCCTAAATGTGATTTCTGCGATTATGTGCCAAAGAAGAATCATATGCCTCTATATTGCTAATGGATATCTGCGCAGATTAGGCACTAATATGATACGTATATGGCACTTGTGCTGGTGCACAATCTTTCAATAGTTGGGCAGTGCACAGTAACAGGACAGTTGTCCTATTGCTCCAAGTATGTACAGTGCTCCCCACCCTGATGACTTCTGCCGCATGGATAGTCCAACCATGCGCCAGAGTTATCCTGCTGTTTGATAGTTTTGGAGCATCTAAGACTTTTGTCTAGAGCTGTTCCTCCAGGTTTTGCATGCCACCTGTCTACTGGAGTAAATCTACTCCTTTTTTGTCGACTTTTTAAAAAGTGTCATTTGATAAACCTGGAGTGCAGCTTAGTAAAAGTTATCCACAACCACTTTCAAAAGTGGCGAGAGTTGAGTTAAAATGCAAAAAGTCGCATATTTTTGCGCAAACACAACATGCTCCACATATTGCCCACTTACTGTAACTACCTTGAACTCCAGAGTCTCCCAACTCAGGAGATACAGACACAGAACGGGATAAGCGAGGGGTCTTAACTTCTTCAACCACAGGATAGAAGGCAGCATCTGACATTGATATACATCCCAGATCTGGAGATTTGACCAGTGGAGTCTCATCTTTTTGTTGCGCTCCAAGTTCAGTTTCCTCTGGATCATTTAACGTACTGCTGACTGATTCTATTAATTTACAAAAGAGAAAAGAAAAAAAAAAAGAGAAGATTTAGCAGAAGTCAGGGCCAGACGTTTACATTGCCTGGCCCTGTCAATCAAAGTCTCGCACTGCGCAGTTCACTTCAGTATCCAGTGCAGGTGTCGTCCAGGAAATTCTCTTTTGCACAGCCTGGTCTTGTCAATCAAAGTGCAGAGGGCGCAGCAGCTGCAGAGACAGCAAAGCCTCTAGGTGTAATGGCAACGCCCACGTTGCTCCAAGAGGCTCATTTGCATATATTAAAACTTCCCTTTTCTCAGAAATGCAGGCACATATGACCATGAGACCAACACAGAAGCCTTCAGCTGCCAAGCGCACATGTAACAGGTCAGCCAGTTTCAAATCTGATGACAGATGCCCTTTAAGCCCAAAAGCTATATACAGCCGTTTGCCCAGGGTAAAAAAAAAATAAAAATATCCTACCACTCACAGATAATAGTTTTGATTTGTTAACTACACTGCAGGAGGTCTCTCAGGACTTTACCCACTTTTGATATTCATGGCAGCCGCATTCCCTTCACAGCTACCTAATTTTTTCATACCAATTAAAACATGAATAAAGAAAGCAAATGTTAAATTGGTGGAAGAGGGGAGAAGAAAAGGCAGAACATAAAGGTAACCAAAAAGAGAAAGAAAATTAATTGCAAATTGTCTGAAAATCAAATGAGGAGATATATCTTTCATCATTTTATAAAATTAAAGCAAGAAAGGCAGGATTTCACATAACTTGAGAGATTGCACCCAATTAAGCCTATAGTACAAATAACCTATTTCTATCTTATTTCCATATATATTGTGCATATAAAGAATGCAATAATTTATTCATTCTATGTACAAATTGTTAGAGGGAGGTAGATGCGAGTTATCACTACAGTAGAAATGTGATATTACATTGTGGCCATTGAAATGGATGGGTGACCATGTACCACATAATGTGCAGGATGCTGCAGTGCTGGAGGTGTAATAAATGCTGGCACAGCACATGGGTACCCTGTAACCATGTACTATGGCAGGATTACCTGAGCAGAGCGGGTTACTGTAAAAGCTTACATGCAGGGCTCTTAGTAAAGCAGGCACAGGCAGGAGCCGGCTCCGCTAATCCTGGCATAGCACATGGGTACAGGGTACCCATGTGCTATGCCAGCATTTAGTAAACCTCCTGGGGCCACTGGCAGGAGCAGCAATGTCCGCTCCTGCCTGTACTCACTGCTGCTGTGGCCCCATTGAGAAACTGAACTCCGTACACCACTGAGAAGTCAGCAGGGGAAAAGTCAATTATAAGTGCACAGGGGGAGGGGGGAAGGCTATTAAAAATACATTAATAAAGTACAGTAGAAAAAGTGAGATTATGAAATTAGGGACAGTTTAACAAAAATGTATTCAAAAGTTTAGTTATTCTTTAAGGGGCCGATCAGATGTTCGTGTTGTTGCAGATCCGCAAAAACACGGATGCTGGCCAGTGTGTGTTCTGCAATTTGCCGGAACCCCATACAAAACACCTATTCTTGTCTGCAATTGTGGACAAGATAGGACATTTTCTATCTTTTTTCGCAGAGCCGCGGCTCTCCGTGATCTAATGCCACCCATTGAAATGAATTGCGGAATAGATGCGGCCCCATTTACACGGCCCTAAGTCATTAATAAAAAAATAAAGGCGTGTTTTCTGTACAGCAATGGGGACCATCCATCTAAAATAACACCTATATGTACATTTACACAAGTAATCACGGTGTCACTAGCCTTCAGAGTAGTATATACCGTACATAAGTAACGTGTACCCATACATCACGTTACAAGAGCGATGATTTGGAGCATTTAGTGTAACCTACCACCAGTGGCTTCATTTTCAGAGGTATCCACGTCGGTTTCCATGTCGGAGTGGAGGACACGGCACTCTTCAAGTTGGGTTGGAGGAGGAGATGGGTCTTCCATACTACTGACATCTGGAGCAGAGAATGGGCTAAATGCAGCGGGACTCAGTTGTTCAGTTTCCAGATCTGGTCCGTTGTGCTCAGATATTCTATGACCTATATTGTAACACACAAATGTCAGTGCAGTTTATCATTTGTACTGTGTAACATGCTGGTGTGGGACCAATGCACATAAATGGTCAATAGTGACAAGTGAGTAGTCCAGTACGTGCAGAGAACGGTCATATCTACTGTATTGTTCTCACCATAAGATGCACCTGACCATGAGAATTAGGGGGATGCGGTGTAATACACACCTGTCTGTGCATCAGAGCAGCCCACAGCTTCGGTCTTGGTTCCATCGGCCTCTAATACTTTTGCAGCGTTTGAGTCTATTCCCTGCTGTCTTTCCTGGCATTGAGAGGTAACAGAGACGCATTGTATGATAGATATGGGTGATACCGGAGCTGAACGAGATGTCTCAGAAAAGCAATGCGTCTCATTTACTGCAGCTGCCACTTTTACATTAGAATTACTAAAGGTGAACAAGTCTTGACCAGTGATTGTGAGAGATGCTGGATGGCTGGAGGCAGAGTTTTCCCAGGCGTCCTGCGAGCTTCCTTTACAGAACGGGATATTTGTCAATGGAGATGCTAAACCATTGAGCTGATGTGGACTTTGCCCATGACTCTCAATCACAATAGTAGACTTGGGGAATTTCCAGAGGTAGTCAAAGTTCTTGGTTGTAGAGTGACTGGTACTAATGGCATCGGATGCATACGTCCCATGAGGATTAGTTGGTATGGAGGGGGAGATCAGGCCATTCACTGGCATGTCACAATTCAGACCTAAATGCACAAATGTCAGATATTAGGGTAACTTATGACAACTTCTGGATAAACTATAATCATAAACTAATTGTAAAATTTAAAAAAAGAACAAATTAATTTCTGCATGATGGAATTAAACGTAAAATAAAGCTTCACAACCAACAAAAACCAATCCGGAACAGGATCAGCAGTACCACATAGGGCACCTTCACACGTGTTAAAGGGGTTGTCCCATCTCAGACAATGGGGGCATATCGCTAGGATATGCCCCCATTGTCTGATAGGTGCGGATCCCACCTCTGGGACCTGCACCTACAACGAGAACGGAGCGGGGAAATGAATAGAGGGCGCACTGTGCATGCACTGGCTCGGCTATATCAGTCTGTCCCATAGAAATGAATGGGAGCAGGGGCCGCACATGTGCGGTGCGCTCCTATTCACTTCTATGGGAGCAGTAGGGAGGAGCGCCTGGTGGTGGCCTCCAGACACAGCGCTTCCCGCTCCGTTCTCCTTGTAGGTGCGGCTAGCGATTCGCCCCCATTGTCTGAGATGGGAATACCCCTTTACATCTGTCATAGACCTGTATTTACTAAGTGATCTGGGGCAGAAATACAAGGCCGAGGCTCCGATGGGCAGTCTGAGGCCGCAGATCTGACAGCTTTTTCTGTGAGCAATCAGTGAGAATAAGTTGAATGTCACTTATTTTCACACGTTTTCTGTGGAATTGGAGTTCACCTTTCGCTTGCTGAGGAAATATTACAAGAGAATTATTTGTGTAAACCGGTTCCACCAACTGAGGCAGCTGTTTCAGTCCTGAGGCGCTGGATAATGGAGGCTGACCAGTGCTTCCAAAGTGATTGTTTGTCTCCATGTCTACAAAGCAAAAAGAGTTAAGAGATATTAAAAGATCACATAATAACTAACAGACAATTACTTTCAATATGAATGATTTAGAACATGCCTGATGGTGTATACCCAAGAAGAACTCTTAAAGGGGTTCTCTGCTTTCAACAATCCCTACTTGTTAGAAGGATCCCTCCATAAAGTGTCCCCTGCTAGGATCGCCAGCGATCAGCTCTTCACTGTGAGGAAACCTGCCAATAAGTTTTCCCTGCAGCACCCCCACAGGTGAAACAAAGCATTACACAGTGCAAGTTTAAGTGAATAGGGGTTGTCCGGGTTCAGAGTTGAACTCAGACATATCCCCCTCTTCACCCAGGCAGCACCATTTCATGCTCCGATGCTCTCCCTTGCCCTGCACTGAACCGCGCAGGACAAGGGCTTTTCTATTAGATCCGGTGACGTACCAGGTCTCTACCAGGGGGAGGCTTCGACCTAGCAGTGTTCCTGGTGATGTCACCGGCAGTAATGGGCGGGCTTTGGCACTGCCCTAGCAGTGTAAATTTGTAAACAAAAAAAGCCCTTGCTCTGCGTGATGCGGCATAGTGCAAGGGAGAGCAAAGGAGCATGAAATGGTATGATGCTCATCTCAGAGGGGCTGCCTGGGTGAAGAAGGGGATATGTCAAAGTTTAGCTCTGAACCCGGACATGCCCTTTAAAGGGGTTGTCCCATTTACTATATTGATGGCCCATCCTCAGGATAGGTTATCCATATCTGATAGGCCTGACTGCCTATTCACTTGAATAGGAGGGTGCGGTCCCACTGAAGTGAGTAGGATGTCGATGGAGAGCAGGTAAACAGTGGAGAGAAGGCAGTGCTGGAAAAAGCGCTGTGTTCTCCTCATACAGCTGAGCTAAAAAAAATATAAATACAAATTTTTAAACTTTTCCGATTCATAATATTAAAAAAAAACAATAGAAAGACAAACAAGGTTATTTATGGTGAAAAAACTCATAGTCTGTCTGAATTGCCATGGTCTGTAAGGCTACTTTCACACTAGCGTTTTATAATTCCGGTATTGAGTTCCGTCATAGGGTCTCAATACTGGAATAAAACGCTTCAGTTTTGTCCCCATTCATTGTCAATGGGGACTGAACTGAAGACAACGGAGTGCTCCTTAAACCATTCCGTGCTGTATTCAGACCGGAGAACAAACCGCAGCATGCTGCGGTTTGCTCTCCGGTCCAGGTATCCGCATCAAGACGGATCCGGAATGACCCCCAATGCAAGTCAATGGGGACGGATCCGTTTGGTGTGACACAATGGTGAACGGATCCGTCGCATAAACACATACAGACACATACACATACATACTTACATGCTCCCGGCAGGTCTCCACAGCGCAGGAGGAGCAGGACGGCGCACACATAGGACAATTCCACCCGGCGCCCAACAGAGGGCGCTGTGGGGAATCGTCCTATGTGCACGCCGTCCTGCTCCTGTACTGTGCTGTGGAGACCTGCCGGGAGCATGTAAGTATGTATGTGTATGTGTATATGTCTGTGTGTATGTACTGTGTGACATGTGTGGGGCCGGAGCGCGGTTCCGGCCCCACACATGTCCCTGCGGCAGCACGGATCCGGTGGCACCCTTCACCTGCCGGATCCGGGCTGCCGCTAGTGTGAAAGAGGCCTTACCTTGTCTTAAAGGGGTCGTCTCACTTCAGTAAGTGGCATTTATCACGTAGAGAAAGTAAATACAAAACACTTACTAATCTTTATTGTCTCCTTTGCGGGCTGGAGTCATTTTTCCATCACATTATACAGCCAGCAAAGGGAGAATTATGGACAATCACAATACATTAGTAATTGGCCTGTATTAACTTTCTCTACATGATAAATGCCATTTACTGAAGTGAGACAACCCCTTTAAGGTGGCCATACACATGAGAGTAAAGACAGCCGGAATGGCAGATTTCTAATACCCATATAGACAGGGGGAACACTACAAATAGACAGGAGTGCACTAATGGTTTAAAAGTACTATGCACAAAACCAAGAAAAGCCGAATGGCCCAGAGAACCATAATAAGGTGCACATCCAAAAATAGTAAAAACAATAAAGCAATTTTATTGGACAACACAAATATACAAACATCTAAAAAATAAACCATGTGCTGGTAAGGATAAAACCAGACCCAAATACAGGGCCCACCAAGGTCCATAAATGGGGACACAGCTCGTATAGTCCGGGATAAAATAAGACTCAATATAGTATAATACATAAGCAAAGATAATCAATGATAATGTGGCATCAAGGAACAGAAAGTGATACCTGACCAAGAATAAGGTGCCATGATATAGAACCCGGACTAGTAAGTTGAGCCTGTATGAAATAAAAAAAAAAGCGCCCCAAGCGTATCGCCAGTGGAGTCCCTGACGAAGCCAGATTCCACTGGAGATACGCCTGGGCACCCGCACCCTGGAAAAAGTCTATGGTGTACCAATATGCCTACATCAGCGCAGAGTGCACTATGAACGGCACAGGCAGTGCACTGAATGTAGGCAGGCTATTATAGCTAAGTGATAAAGTACATGGAGGATATACTATACTGGACTGTAGTATTCAGGGTAAATTGCCCTGTTGGCACTTTAGAAATATGTGGGTTTGGGTTATAGTTTGGGCACAAAGTCTGTAAAATGTTCACCATACTGCCCTATAGCTACAGGCAGTATATAGCAGTGACCCTGTCCATGGATAGAAGGCACTGCTGGCGATATCATGGACTATAAGACTTTGTACGGCATCAAACTACTTCTCCACTTTACAGACGTGTCGAACAGAACTTGACGTTCTTACAGGATGTGGACACTTTTGCAACCTCGTCTTGCTGCCAACTGACAGGAGGAAAACAACACACGACTGCAGGATCAGACTAACCACCATGGAGACACACAGGTCTGCAGGGTGGCTGCATACATTAGCTCTTCTTGTTTCATGTCTTTGTAAAAATGCTCCATTTATACACTTCTTGTATCCAGGGGTTATGACCACCCTGCAATCCAGCAGCAGTGGTCGTGTTTCCACGTTACACGATAAAACGCCGGCCTCTCTGGTAGTCACAGATCAACCATAAACCAAAAATAAACCCCCTTTTTAAAACATAACCTTTATTTAATATTTCCTAAAATAATTCACTGCAGAATCCCCATAGATAGTATAATAATAAATAAATCTCTATAGGGAACAATAATATCCTAAAGGTTGGGACCACTATGTAAGTCAGGAGCACAGGAGTCCTAGTGTGGAACCACGACCACCATTGCTGGATTACAGGGTGGTCAGATACAAGCAGTGTAAATTGTGATGGAAAAATGAATCATGCAAGCAAAGAAAGTTTCGGATATTTACCACTACAGGTCCCGGGATAAGTTTAGGATATTCACCACTACAGGTCCCGGGATAAGTTTAGGATATTCACCACTACAGGTCCCGGGATAAGTTTAGGATATTCACCACTACAGGTCCCGGGATAAGTTTAGGATATTCACCACTACAGGTCCCGGGATAAGTTTAGGATATTCACCACTACAGGTCCCGGGATAAGTTTAGGATATTCACCACTACAGGTCCCGGGATAGGTTTAGGATATTCACCACTACAGGTCCCGGGATAGGTTTAGGATATTCACCACTACAGGTCCGGATAGTTAGGATATTCACCACTACAGGTCCCGGGATAAGTTTAGGATATTCACCACTACAGGTCCAAGGATAAGTTTAGGATATTCACCATTACAGGTCCCGGGATAAGTTTAGGATATTCACCACTACAGGTCCCGGGATAAGTTTAGGATATTCACCACTACAGGTCCCGGGATAAGTTTAGGATATTCACCACTACAAGTCCAAGGATAAGTTTAGGATATTCACCACTACAGGTCCAAGGATAAGTTTAGGATATTTACCACTACAGGTCCAAGGATAAGTTTAGGATATTTACCACTACAGGTCCAAGGATAAGTTTAGGATATTTACCACTACAGGTCCCGGGATAAGTTTAGGATATTCACCACTACAGGTCCCGGGATAAGTTTAGTATATTCACCACTACAGGTCCCGGGATAAGTTTAGGATATTCACCACTACAGGTCCTGCTATAAGTTTAGGATATTTACCACTACAGGTCCCGGGATAAGTTTAGGATATTCACCACTACAGGTCCCGGGATAAGTTTAGGATATTCACCACTACAGGTCCCGGGATAAGTTTAGGATATTCACCACTACAGGTCCCGGGATAAGTTTAGGATATTCACCACTACAGGTCCCGGGATAAGTTTAGGATATTCACCACTACAGGTCCCGGGATAAGTTTAGGATATTCACCACTACAGGTCCCGGGATAAGTTTAGGATATTCACCACTACAGGTCCCGGGATAAGTTTAGGATATTCACCACTACAGGTCCCGGGATAAGTTTAGGATATTCACCACTACAGGTCCCGGGATAAGTTTAGTATATTCACCACTACAGGTCCCGGGATAAGTTTAGGATATTCACCACTACAGGTCCCGGGATAAGTTTAGTATATTCACCACTACAGGTCCCGGGATAAGTTTAGGATATTCACCACTACAAGTCCAAGGATAAGTTTAGGATATTCACCACTACAGGTCCCAGGATAAGTTTAGGATATTCACCACTACAGGTCCCAGGATAAGTTTAGGATATTCACCACTACAGGTCCCGGGATAAGTTTAGGATATTCACCACTACAGGTCCTGCTATAAGTTTAGGATATTCACCACTACAGGTCCTGCTATAAGTTTAGGATATTCACCACTACAGGTCCTGCTATAAGTTTAGGATATTTACCACTACAGGTCCCGGGATAAGTTTAGGATATTTACCACTACAGGTCCCGGGATAAGTTTAGGATATTTACCACTACAGGTCCCGGGATAAGTTTAGGATATTCACCACTACAGGTCCCAGGATAAGTTTAGGATATTCACCACTACAGGTCCCAGGATAAGTTTAGGATATTTACCACTACAGGTCCCGGATAAGTTTAGGATATTCACCACTACAGGTCCCAGGATAAGTTTAGGATATTCACCACTACAGGTCCCAGGATAAGTTTAGGATATTCACCACTACAGGTCCCGGGATAAGTTTAGGATATTCACCACTACAGGTCCCGGGATAAGTTTAGGATATTTACCACTACAGGTCCCGGGATAAGTTTAGGATATTTACCACTACAGGTCCCGGGATAAGTTTAGGATATTTACCACTACAGGTCCCGGGATAAGTTTAGGATATTCACCACTACAGGTCCCGGGATAAGTTTAGGATATTTACCACTACAGGTCCCGGGATAAGTTTAGGATATTTACCACTACAGGTCCCGGGATAAGTTTAGGATATTTACCACTACAGGTCCCGGGATAAGTTTAGGATATTCCCGGGATAAGTTTAGGATATTCACCACTACAGGTCCCGGGATAAGTTTAGGATATTCGCCACTACAGGTCCCGGGATAAGTTTAGGATATTCGCCACTACAGGTCCCGGGATACGTTTCGGATATTTACCACTACAGGTCCCGGGATAAGTTTCGGATATTTACCACTACAGGTCCCGGGATAAGTTTCGGATATTTACCACTACAGGTCCCGGGATTTACCACTACAGGTCCCGGGATAAGTTTAGGATATTTACCACTACAGGTCCCGGGATAAGTTTAGGATATTTACCACTACAGGTCCCAGGATAAGTTTCGGATATTTACCACTACAGGTCTCGGGATTTACCACTACAGGTCCCGGGATAAGTTTAGGATATTTACCACTACAGGTCCTGGGATAAGTTTAGGATATTTACCACTACAGGTCCCGGGATAAGTTTAGGATATTTACCACTACAGGTCCCGGGATAAGTTTAGTATATTCACCACTACAGGTCCCGGGATAAGTTTAGGATATTTACCACTACAGGTCCCGGGATAAGTTTAGTATATTCACCACTACAGGTCCCGGGATAAGTTTAGGATATTCACCACTACAGGTCCCGGGATAAGTTTAGGATATTTACCACTACAGGTCCCGGGATAAGTTTAGGATATTTACCACTACAGGTCCCGGATAAGTTTAGGATATTTACCACTACAGGTCCCGGGATAAGTTTAGGATATTTACCACTACAGGTCCCGGGATAAGTTTAGGATATTCACCACTACAGGTCCCGGGATAAGTTTAGGATATTTACCACTACAGGTCCCGGGATAAGTTTAGGATATTTACCACTACAGGTCCCGGGATAAGTTTAGGATATTTGCCACTACAGGTCCCGGGATAAGTTTAGGATATTTGCCACTACAGGTCCCGGGATAAGTTTAGGATATTTGCCACTACAGGTCCCGGGATAAGTTTAGGATATTTACCACTACAGGTCCCGGGATTTACCACTACAGGTCCCGGGATAAGTTTAGGATATTTACCACTACAGGTCCCGGATAAGTTTAGGATATTTACCACTACAGGTCCCGGGATAAGTTTAGGATATTTACCACTACAGGTCCCAGGATAAGTTTCGGATATTTACCACTACAGGTCTCGGGATTTACCACTACAGGTCCCGGGATAAGTTTAGGATATTTACCACTACAGGTCCCGGGATAAGTTTAGGATATTTACCACTACAGGTCCCGGGATAAGTTTAGGATATTTACCACTACAGGTCCCGGGATAAGTTTAGTATATTCACCACTACAGGTCCCGGGATAAGTTTAGGATATTTACCACTACAGGTCCCGGGATAAGTTTAGTATATTCACCACTACAGGTCCCGGGATAAGTTTAGGATATTTACCACTACAGGTCCCGGGATAAGTTTAGGATATTTACCACTACAGGTCCCGGGATAAGTTTAGGATATTTACCACTACAAGACCTTAGATAAGTTTAGGTTATTTATTATTACAGGTCCTGGGATATACAGATGATATTGAGAACACAGGCTCCAGGGCTGAGCTCCAGCAGATGAACCTCCTGTAACAATAGGAACCTTCCTGGGGATTTAAACGCAGGGCTGAGCTCCATTTGCTTCTTGGATGAATCACTCACATATCAGAGGGAGAAACTGTTCAATCATAAAATGGAGAGAGCTTGTGATGAGTGGCGGAGAGCACACGGTCCGCAGCCGTGCAGTACACTGCGGGGGACACGGCCAGCCATATTAATAATGGGATTATTAGCAGGAGGCCATTACATTACAGTGTGGCCTGGAAAGACACAACATTAGTGTGCGGTACCGCACATGCCGGCTGGGGGCTCTGTGCTCTCCTCACCGCGGGCACCAGCTCCCCTGACGGACTCTCCATCACCACATAAAGAACTTGATGAAGTGACCGCTCCGGGAGACCTGTCCCTGACTCCGCCGCAGTGGAAGTCACCGGGGCCTACACTCCTCTCTGAAGCCCCGGGGTCTCCCGCGTCACTTCCCGGCTGCCAGTACTCACCTGAAGCCGCCAGGGAGAGGTGTAAGTGGCGCTAGTCGCGGCCTGTTCTCACATGGTGTCCCCGGCCTGGCCTGGGGGAGGTAGCAGGACGAAGCCGCGGCTCCGGGGGTTGGAAGCTGAGTGTGTGAGAGCGAGGCAGGAAGTGCTGGCGGAGGCCGCGCGGTCCTAGAGGAGCCGTCTGCACTCCAGTCTCAGAACTTGTCCCATAGGCTGCGGATGTGAGAGGAGCGTCACTCCAGAGTGGAGTCTGCACTCACTTGTTATGGAGGCTTCATGGAACATCTGTAGATGGAGCCATATGTTATCTGGAAATGTTAGCACCTCACCTCAGAAATCACAGGGCCTTGACAAAATGAGAGGGGCCCATGGGAGTATATTATGTGTCTCGGCTCCTTAGAGAATCTTCAGAGGCAGGCAGCTACAGCATCATCCACAGCCATGACCACCGCCCCAAAAAAGGACCACATATCCCCTTTTAGGAGTTTTCCAGGAGTATGATATTAAAGGGGTTTTCCAGGATTGTGATACTGATGACTGGGGATAAGCAAAGTTATGTTTTCAAGTTCGTCTTACAAGGTTAAGGTTATCTTAGTCTTTTTCAAGCTATGAAATGTGGTACTATCTTTGGCACTTTTTGTACATTTTTATGCAGGGGCGGACACAGACAGCAGAGGGCCCCTGTGCAAGGAATGTCCCTGTACAGGTCCCTGACACTAAATTATAACCAAAATGTTCCCTAAAAATAACTGTGCTAAGCTTATACTGTGCCCCCCACCGTAATAGTGCTCACCAATAGAAATAATTAGTGCCCCCGGCCAACCAATGTCCCCATATTGCCCTCATAATGTGTGCCAATGCCCCCTACTGTGTGCCCAAAAACCCTCTTAGTGACCCTATACAATGACCCCAATAGTGCTCCTCTCCCACCCTTCTCCATAGTGCCCCCATGTCTGCCAGTATATGAGATAGGGCCCCCATAATGCTCCTCCCCCTCCATAGTGCCCTCATGTGTGCCAGATAGGACTCCCAGTAGATGCCCTCATAGTGCTCCTCTCCCCTCCTTCTCCATAGTACCCCCCATGTGTGTCAATATACAAGATAGGGCCCCCATAGTGCTCACCCCCATCCATAGTGCCCCCCATGTGAGCCAGTATATATGATAGGGCCCCCATAGTGCCTGTACATATATATATATAGGGCCCCCATAGTGCTCCTCCTAGATAGTGCCCCCATAGTGCTCCTCCTTTATAGTGCCCCCATTGTGCTCCTCCTCCATAGTGCCCCCATTGTGCTCCTCCTCCATAGTGCCCCCCATAGTGCTCCTCCTCCATAGTGGCCCTCATTGTGCTCCTCCTCCATAGTGCCCCCCATAGTGCTCCACCTCCATAGTGCCCCATAGTGCTCCACCTCCATATTCCCTCCATAGTGCCCCCATAGTGCTCCTCCTCCATAGTGGCCCTCATTGTGCTCCTCCTCCATAGTGGCCCTCATTGTGCTCCTCCTCCATAGTGCCCCCACTGTGTGCCAGATTCATTTAGCAGAGCTTAAAGGGGTTGTCCAAGTTATTTTTTTGTTCTTTATATGTTTCTAACTTGTCAGGTATAACAACTTTCCCATATACTTTGTGTCTCTAAAGCTGCTGGTTTCTCAGAGTTGACTGAGGGTCACATGACCTGTGATGTCACCTTATCTCTCTGCTCTGTGATGTTTCGTTCACAAGCCTCAGAGTTCAGATAAGAGTCTGTACACGAGACGTCACTGGCCACGCCCCCTTTCTTTGCCGGGCTCCTGCTATCTGCTTTCTTCCTGGTTTCCTTCAGATAAAACATTAACCCCTTCAGCCAGAACACACTGAGGGCTCAAGGCTTTATAACAAACAGTAGCTGCAGCAGTGAGAGGAGACAAATGCTGGGCACAAGAGCTGTAGAGGAATTGTATTGTACAAGAACAGGTAGGGAGAAATTCCTGTGTGTATTAGCAGTATCATTGTACAGCTGGGACTTGTAGTCCTACACATACAACATGCTGCTGAGTATTCCAGCAGGCAGACATGTCACTCAGCACTTGTATTCACTGCCTTTGCAGAGAGGGGGGGAGAAGGGGGAGGGGCTGAGATTGTTGTTATTACTGCATGTAAACAAAGACCAGAAGAGAACCAGGGAAATTAGGAAATATGGATTTTTTTTGCCTAAAACTTGCTTAACTTAGTTATATATTGCTGCCCATCAGATTTACAGTGCTATATATTTTTTGTCATAACTCGGACAACCCCTTTAAATGAAAAAATAAACACTTCTACTTACCTCCTTGCCTCTTTCAGTGACGCAATGCAGGCCTCTTCCGGCCTGTGTCCTGTGCTGTACGGCTCAGGCGGCGCGATGACGCGATGCCTGTTCCGGCCTCTGATAGGCTACAGGCCTAGTGCCTGCAGCCTATCAGAGGAACGGGGAAGGGATATGCCTCTCCCTCCCTTGCCCTGCAGTATCCATCTGTATGTCCTTAGGACGGCGATACAGATTAATATAGAGATGAGCGCTTCCACAATGGAAGCGTGCATCTCTCCCTGCCCTGCCGCCGGTAAGAAAGGGCACCCTCCGGCCCTGGGCCCCTGTGCAGCCAAACCGGCTGCACAGGCGGTGTGTCCGCCCCTGTTTTTATGGACCCAACTTGAATAAAGAAACCTTGAAGGACATGCTGCTGTCTACTCTGCTTGGTATCGTATATGGAGCAACCGGAGGATCTATGGTTGTTGACAGGCTGAGGCATTCCTGAGAGAAAGTGTCTACGAGGGACACTGGTGCTGCTTTTACAAATATTTTCTACTATCTTCAGGATCGGTCATCAGTATCTGATCAGTGGGGGTCCAACACCCAGGACCCCACTGATCAGCTGTTTGAGAAAGCACTGGAGCTCCTCTGAGCACCCCGGTCTTCTCTGTGCTTACCATAGTATAGTGGCTATGCTTGAAGTGAATGGGGATGAACGCAATGCCAAGTACAGCCGCTATACAACGTATGGTGCCATACTTGGTAAGCACGAAGAAGGTTACAGTGCTCATAGGAGCACCGCTGACTTCTCAAACGGCTGCATGCTTGGCTATTTTCTGAAGTCCCAAGGAAATGAATGGGAAGAACAACGCGCAAGCGTGGCCACCACTCCAGGCATTCACTTCTATGGGCCTTAGGGAAATAGCTGAGCCAGCGCTCGGCTATTTTCAGCAGTCCCATAGAAATGCAAGGTGTGCTCTCTGGCACTTTATGGACTCGTACCTATCGGACACTGGGAGCATAACCTAGCGCAGGGATCAGCAACCTCTGGCACTCCAGCTGTGGTGAAACTACGACTCCCAGCATGCACAATTGCATTCCTTTTCTTACATCTCACCTGGAAGTGAATGGAGCATGCTGGAGTTTGCTGATCCTGACCTACATACACCCCCAGTGTCCGAGATGGGAATACTTTTTGATATGTTGCTATGAGATTTCAAAAGGTTTGTAAAAGCTAAGTGACCCTTTAAAGGTATAGATTGTAAAATGCCATATATCACCAACACAAAAGTACAGCATTCTTACATCTGAGTGGGCCCCTCGACCTCTGCGCCCCAGTAGCAGCTGATATGTCTGGTATAGTTATAGTTACACCCACGTTCTTGGTGATTCTTGCCTAGAAACCATCTATGAACCATTAATAAATCTCCCCATGAAATATAATACCAACAAAAATCAATGTCAAAATTGTGCAAAACACGCAGGGCCACATTTACTATGGTGTTTGTGCCTGTTTTTAATAGAAAAAAATGTAAATGTGATTAGCCAGATTTACTACTGAAATTGTGCCTGTTTTGGAGGCTTTTGCACGTTTGACTATTTAGAAGTTTTAGACTAGTTCACCAGTTGTCTAATTTTTGTGAATTTTTTTTCTACCTATTTATGTAGGTGCACCTTTTTTACCATTTAATTAGGCGCAAAACCAGCCTAATTTTTACTGCACTCCAAGGCTGGCTTATATTTATTCAAAAGTCTTGAGTGGTGAAGTGTGACTTTTTCTGGGAGACACGCGACTTTGCTCCGTACGGATGTGGCTGTTTTTCATGCTCAAATAAGTAAATATGAACCTGTCTAACTAAAAAAGAACCACCAGAGGTCAGACTAATACCAATACGCTGAGTCTACACTGACATGTGCCTGTGACATTTGTGTCGCAGTAATGTTGCGCAGCATTTTTTATAATGATAGCCTATGATATCACACTGCCACTGTGACACAACAGTTGCACAAAAATCCAACTTCAATGCAAGGGATCCATAAGAAATACTATGCAGCATCCTCCTATCATTCACTAAGACAGGGACTGCTGCACCAGGGGCGGATTGGCCATAGTCCTTACAGGGAAAGCTCCCGGTGGGCTGATGCCCGTGACCCACCTGGGCCCTCCTCACGGCCGGCCACTGGAAGTTTTTGGGGATGTATTTTGTGCTGCTGGCAGTATTTTGTGGTGGATTGTGGTATTTGGATCTGTTGCGGTGGTATAATGTGCCACAATATGTTATTACTGGCCCTGGCTTCCATCAATTTGGGACAACTACAAAACGGGGCCACTTTTAGTATTTTTTCCAGGGCCACTTTAAGTTCCCAGTCCGTCCCTTTGCTGCACAAAAGCTCTGGCTTCTCCGATGGCCACACGGGGGAGCCAGAGCATTACCAAAAGCACGCGCTTCCGGTATTTCCCGCTCACAGATGTCGTGGTCAGCATTGACCATGGCATCTGAAGCGTAAAATATCCGTGACCAGCATTACTGCCAGTCGTGGACATTAGCCGCGGGTGTCTGCTGTACGAAACAGCAGGCACCCCATGGCTATGGCGCCCACTCCGCTTTAAAGACCCGGCCAGCATCGTACTAGTACGGCGCTGGTCAGGAAGGGGTTAGTAAATACTCGACAAATCAGACAAATCAAATACACCTGTCTAATTTTTACGCCTAAAAACAGGTGAGCTTGATAAATGTCTGCCCAAGAGGAGGGGTAGCATAGTCCCTTTAACACGCCCAACTAAAGTCAAATTATGGCAGAGGAGAATGTGATCAGGTGGACTGGAAAAAGTATTTTGAAGGCAATATCTACCACATTCCTATGATCACTGATGAAATCTGGGCAGAGCATTTGGATGTCCAAGTGACTATCCTGAAAGACCAAGCTGTGTACCAGTGACTGCCTGGCACTGTGTAGCCAACATTAGGTATGTTCTCCCTTGTGCTCTGATTTATTGCGTGTTTCATCAAAGACGTCCTTGTCATTCATTCATGTGCCAAACACATTTACACCTAATCAGCAGCCAGTAATTATTTTGCTACAATTAACACCAAGCAAACGAAGCCAACGATTCTAACATTTGGACGTTTTCAAAGCACAACAGTCCGTTTGTACAGCGGAGCAAAGAGCAATAGGCAAAATATGTATTCAGATAAATGGAGCTAATATACAGGAGGAAAAGAGAACAAGGCCATATCAGGATTGCATATATTGAATTATTTATTTATGTTAAATATATTTTCCAGATTGTATATTATCTGTTCTCAGAATTGTAAAAGAAAACTTGACTTAAAGGGGTATTCCCATCTCACAGATGTAGTTTGTATAGTTAGATATAGCCATACCAATATTATTACTAATAGAATGTATTTATATAAAATGTACCGTTTAGAAGATTTGCCTATTTGTATATCCATTGTCCCACACACATCAGTCAGGCTGTTGCCCCTAGTTACGTCCACCTCAGCCATGTAGTAGTGGTGGTCAGCTTGCTCCTTTTCAAACCCGCTCTGAGGTAACTGCTGTATTGTGAACGCACATTGCATGAGCATGCGGAGGCTCATCTTAGGGTACTTTCACATCTGTGATTTGGACGCTACCAGTCCAAAACATAATGGTCAGGATCCGTCCAAAACGCAGACTTTATAAATGGATCCTGCTCCATAGAGATGAATTGATCTTGGAACAGGATCCGGAAGCGCAGACAAAAATGCTACAACCCTAAGATGTGTCTCCGCATGCTCATGTAATGTGCATTCACAATACAGCAGTTACCTCAGAGCGGGTTTAAACAGGAGCAAGCCGCCCACCACTACTACATGGCCGCTGTGGTCGTAACTAGGGGCAACGGCCTGACTGATGTGTGTGGGACAATGGATATACAAATAGGAAAATCTTCTAAACGGTACATTTTATATAAATACATTCTATTAGTAATAATATTGGTATGGCTATATCTAACTATACAAACTACATTTGTGAGATGGGAATACCCCTTTAATCTAGTGATATTCCTTTAATCCTGTAATATATTATGCTTTGTGATTATGGCATTTGCCATTCTATGGTGCTTCCTTATGGCACTGTCACGGTATTGGTCCCTAAATGTAATACTTGTAAGGACTCAAACACCACATGCCCCGTTTAGGTCTAATTTTCACGTAAAACCAATTTAAATGAATGGATGCACAATAAAAAGAGACAGCATATGGACATGGCTGGTACAACTATAAGTTTCAGAAGGTCCCCTAAGGGAGCAGGGGTGCACCTAGTCTTTCTGCTGCCTGAGGCGAAAACTGAAACAGTACCCCCCCCCCCCCCCCCGTGCCAATTTCTTAACCAAACCCCTTTGCCACAATGAAAGTGCTCCCTACCTGGTGCTGCCTGAGGCGATCGCCTCACCTGACCTCATTGGTGGTGCAGGCCTATAAGGGAGAATATGGTATATCTGTAATATTGTAATATGGCATGTGATGGAAGATATATTTTTTTTCCTCCTTTATTCATAAGAAAAAAATATGTAGAATCAGAATTTAATGGAAGCCATGGATCCATAACACCTTGTATAGATGGTTAGGATTGCTGATGGTTGTGTACTGGTAGGGGGAGGATTTGGCACGCATTAGACCCTTAAAAGAGTTTTCGAGATTTTAATACTAATGACCTTTCCTCTGGATAGGTCATCAGTATCTGATCGGTGAGTTTCTAATACCCAGGACCCTGCTGATCAACTGTTCCCAGAAGTCAGAGACACTCCTGTTAGCACCGTGGCCTTCTCGCTGCTTTTCCTAGGCCTATGACGACTAACCTCCAACACGCCAGTTGTTCTCAGCATGCTGGGAGTCGTAGTTTCGCCACATCTGGAGTGGCGGAGGTTAGCCGTCACTGCCCTAGGCTGAGGGACGACACGTTCATAGGTCACATAGCCGCAGCTCAGCCCCACTGAAGCTAGGCTGCGATACCAAGCATAGAGGTTCACCAGAGCAGAGCAGAGAGGAGGATGAGGCAGCTCTTTACCTTAGTGTTGTGAAGTAACTTGTCCTCCTGTGTGATTAGGACAGGTTCTGTGTGTACTAATAGGACGGCGGCCATTTTATTTCCCCTGATGATTGTTCCCCAGACAAAACGAGCCATTATAACTAATGAAAGGTATTGAGGAATATATTTATAATAAAGTAATATTTAAGTATTTTCATTTTCTTAATTCCTGGAGAACCCCTTTAATACCAGAGGCTCAACTTGAAGCTCCTGGTCCACCTTCAAATATCTGTAACACATCCCACACTTACCATTTAGGCAGGGTCAGACTGGCCCACCAGAGTACCAGCATTTCCTCTGGTGGGCCCAAGCTCTGACCATAATTGACCCCTAATAAAACAGGGCCCTTACGGGGTTGTGACACTTCAGCAAATGGCATTTATCATGTAGAGAAAGTTAAAACAAGCCACTTACTAATCTATTGTGATTGTCCATATTGCCTCCTTTGCTGGCTTGATGCACTTTTCCACCACATTATACACTGCTTGTTCCAGGGGTTATGACCACCTTGCTATCCAGCAGTGGATAGCAAGGTGGCCATAGGTGGCCATGCTTTCACACTATAGGAAAAAGTAGGGGACTATGTGCACTCCCGCGGTCCCGGCATTAGGATAGGCCGGCACTTTTTTTCTATAGTGTGCAAGCACCGCCACTGCTGATGGATTGCAGGATGGTCATAACACCTGGATACAAGCAGTGTATAATGTGATGGAAAAATGAATCCAGCCAGCAAAGGAACAATATGGATAATAACAATACATTAGGAAGTGCCTTGTATTAACTTCCTCTACATGATAAATGCCACTTGCTGAAGTGAGAAGACCCCCTTTAAGGTCCTATATATACAGAAGATGGGTCCTCTGTCACGCGCAGGTGTTGGGGGGAAAACCAAACCGAGTGTAGGAGGGAAAGGAGATTAGGCCTAGAAACTAAGGAAGGAAGATGGACACCTCCTACAGGAGACCCTGGCTCAATTCCTGTCTATCTACCAGTATGAACAGGCCTCAAAGGTAGGCAAGTTCATACACAGGAACCTAAACACCAAACTGACCCTATAGGACCCTGGAAACTAATGACAGGAATGAGTCTACCTGTTCCTCCAAAAGTAAGGACGAACAGGAGTCTCCCTAAGGCCTAATAACAAAACAACAGGGAAAAGTAACAAAACACACAGAAGGGAAAAGGAAACTTATCTTTCAATGAAGAAATGGAGGCTCCAGGATCTCAGCTGAGACCCAAACTACTGCTCACCACAACAACAACTGAAGCTATAAACCGCAAGGAATAGTGGGAGAAGAAGCAATAAATAGGGGAGGGACAATTACCACACCAGGAACACCTGGGGGAAAAGGGTGTGGTAAAACAAAAAAGGAAAACATGTCAGATTATACCACGTGTTTCCAATCTGACAGACCTCCTGTTACCTGTCACAGGAATGTCCATGACATCCTCAGAATCATTTCCTCTACTTTGTCCAATGAACTTCAGTCTGATGTTGCATTTAGGGTATGGCCACACAGTCAGGTTTCTACATGCAGTTTTGGAAGCTAAGATCAGGAGTGAATCATAAAAGGAGAGAAATTATAAAAGACATATACGACTTCTGCTTTTTTGGATTCCACTACTGGATTTGACTTCCAAAACTGCATCAGGAAACCTGACAGCATGGCTGTACCCTTATAACGCTGATGTTTTCCTATTTGGCGGAGGAGCCACTGGGCCCCCTCTAGACATCAGGGACCATTTGGGATAGCCACCTACCACACAGCTCCAGTTACAACTACCCCCGACCCAAGTCATCTTATTTCATTCTGGGAGATTCCCTTATACTAATGTGCCACAAACAGGAAGTTAATATCACCAACCATTCCCATTTTATTTAGGTTTATCCATATAAATGGCCCACCCTGTATTATCTTTCCGTGTCTGTTCCGGGTTGCAGAACCATTCATTTCAATATGTCCACAAAAAAAGCCCCAACTGAAGTTAAGCCTTATTCACACGTCAGTGTTCAGGCAGTGATTTCCTTCAGTGATTGTGAGCCAAAACCAGGATTGGAGCCTCCACAAACATAAGGTATAAGGGAAACATCTGCAGCTATTCTGTGTTTAGAGCTGCACCTGGTTTTGGCTCAAAATCACTGACCGAACACTGACATGTGCATTCCGTGGGCATTCCATTTCTGTATTTCCATTCCGCACAAAAATAGAACATGTCCCATTATTGTCCACATTACAGACAAGGATAGGACTGTTCTATTGGGGGCCAGCTGTTCAGTTCTGCAAAATATGAAATGCACACAACGTCATCCATATTTTTTGCGGATCCATGTTTTGTGGACTGCAAAATACATACAGTCATGTATACATACAGAATGTATTTTCTTTCTGTGTCCAACTGATGTGTATAACTGTGTATAACTGATGCACTGGATATGTTTTTTTTTACAGGATCCTGTTTTGTTTTTTTCTGTTCTTCTGACAGATCAGAAGAATGGAAAATGAAGCGGAGATGGGAACTCTCCCTAAGGCCTCATGCACTTGACCATGTGTTTGGTCCACATCCGATCCACATTTATTGCAGATCAGATGTGTATCCATTCATTTCTATGGGGCCAGAAAAGATGTGGACAACACACCATGTGCTGTCCACATTCGTATGTACGTTCCACTGCCCCGAAAAAAAAAAAAAAAAAAAATAGAACATGTCCTATTCTTGTCCATGCTGCAGACAAGGATAGGGCATTTCTACAGGAGTAAAAAAAAATGTCTGCATGCACACTCCCGGGATCCGTGTATTGCGTATCCCTGATTTGCGGATTGCAAAACAGATATGGTTGTGTGCATGAGGCCTAACAGAGCCTCCAAAATAAGTTATTAACCACACATCTTTGACCTGCCATGAAGTTGGACTAACCTAAGTTTTCTCAAGACTTTCTGGTACCCATGTGATGTAACCCACCTCACCACATACTACAGCAGACCGGAAGAAATCCTGGGTCACAATCACAATATGACATAATAATAATATGACTAGTACCGCTAATTAAGGGGAAATTTATCAAAACTGGTGTAAAGGACAACTGGCTTAGTTGCCCATAGCGACCAATCAGATTCCACCTTTCATTTTCCAAAGGAAAAAATGAAAGATGGAATCTGATTGGTTGCTATGGGCAAGTAAGCCAATTGTACTTTACACCAGTTTTAATAAATATTCCACATTAATGGGGTTCTCCCATGAATAATGTAAAAAATAAAAATCAGATGTCATATAGGACATGACAATCTCTTTCTAACAAAGCTAGAACCAGCCCCGTGTCTCACATGGATCCAGAGATCTCCCCATTCATTGCTCTGCTAGATTTATATCAAGCTGAAAGGTGAAGGGGAGTGTCTTTTCTGTTGTAGCTCAGGAGGCGTGTCTCATCTTTCCGTATCACAGCTCAGGAGGCAGTTGAACGATGAAACTGAGCATGTGTGGCCTTCTCAGTGAGCAGGTCAAAGAAATAAGAAAAAAAACAAACTGCAGGTGGCACTATGCAGATACATTTTATGGAATAACTCAGTGGCTATGCTAAATTCTTAATTATATCCAATTACAAAAGAATTCAGATCAAGGTGCTGGTTTTAAAACTGAAGAATATTTTTTTCATGGGACAACCCCTTTAACTTCTATTTTCAAAGCTGGTGAAGGCCATTACTAAAGCTGGTGCATTTTTATGACTCAAGCTAACATTTCATACAGTGATATGGTGATTTCAGGGAATGCACCGCACTTCTGGGATGTCCTTCATCTTTGACTCATTTTGCCCTATTACAAGCCTGTGGGTTATTATTTATTTAGCTGTGGTTTCAAATTCATATTGATTTATTTCTAAATGGTGAAGTAATATTTGCAGATTGAGTATATTTCATTTCATAATACGGGAAATTCTGGACAATCAGATATTTATTACAAACAATTATATTTTCCTTTAATTTACTGCTGTTTATACAACTTGGACATACTACCAATTTATTAATACCAAAGTATTGTTTGTATTTGTATTTCTCCCTGGCAAAACTGTATTGTTGGTACCGTATTTTTCACCCTATAAATCTCACCTTTTTCCCCCCAAAGTGGGGCGAAAATGTCAGTGCATCTTATGAGGCAAATACTAATGAGCACTTCCATTATGGAAGCGCTCATTAGTACATTAGTATTAGTACTACCCGTTCGGGCTCTGTACTCACCTCCTTCTGGTCTTCTGCAGGCTGCTCACACTGTGCGACGTAGGGTCATAGAACAGTGTGTCAGGAAGAACAGGAATAACACTGGATGTCAGGAGTGGCGCTGTCCGGAGTAGGAGAGGTAAGTTGATTTTTTCATTTTTTTGTCTGCTCTGAGCAAGGGTGTTCTGAACTGAAGTCTGAATGTGGGTCATTCACATTGGGGGTCTGCTCTGAGGTCTAAATGGGGGGTCTTATTCACATTGTGGCTCTGACCTGAGGTCTGATTGGGGGTCATTCACATTGGGGCTCTGATCTAACGTCTAAATGGAGTCTTATTAACATTGCCGGTCTGATCACTGCGTGTAAATGTAGCTCTTTACTCCTACTAGATATCAAGCAGGCAATAATTGAGAAGGGACAGTTCCTTCCTGATACCTGCCTGTTCATCAGTAATCTTTAAAAATGGTGCCTGTTTGTGAGCGCAGTGGGTGCCATAGCCGCCGGGTTTCTACTGTTTTAAACAGCAGACACCCAGGGCAAATGTCTGCAATAGGTTTTTAACCCCTCAGATGCCATGATCAAGTACAGCATTTGAATCTTTCCCTGGGAGCGTGGAGATCAGGGAAGCTGTTGCTTCTATATAAAAGCCCTGGTCTCTCTGTAGAAACCAAGGCAGGTGGCAGGGCTCCATAAGAACGTAGTGAATCTGCAATGCATTGCAATGGGAATCCATTGCAATACATTGGAGAAGCAATCTAATGATTACTTGTTATAGTCACCTAGAAAATTCAAAATTCAAATCACCCCCCCCCCCCTTTCCACATCCTTTAAATAAAAATAAACAATAAAGAAAAGTATCATAGACATTGATGCGTCCCAAGATGTCTGCATTATTAAAATATAAATGTATTTATCCCGTATGGTAAACGCTGCAACGAAAAGAAAAAATCAAAATGGTTAGTTCGCCATTTTTTTGTTGCTTCACCTCAGAAAAAATTGAATAAAAAGGGATCAAAAAGTGATATACACGCTAAAATTGTAATTGTGTATATATAGAGGACTGGCTTCCTCTGGGAATAGCACTCCTGTTCACACTGGTGCAGCTTCTGATCAGGTATGGTGTTCCCGTGATACAGGCCTGCCGGTTTGTGTAGGATGCAGGTCAGTGTTAGTATAGGACCCATCTGATTGGAGGCCACCTTGATCGTTGGTGGATGGGCCCGACATATCTATGATCATTTATATGCGCCAAGAGCTTCTACTTTATTTACTTGTCCTCATAGCAGTAATGCTTTTTTACTTTTTCATATGTTCATTTTATGTGTCATGGCCTATCTAGTGCTGCTACCATTTGCTGTTTAGTATATGTATATATATATATATATATATATATATATATATAGAGAGAGAGAGAGAGAGAGAGAGAGAGAGAGAGAGTTTTTTTATTATTTGTGTAGGAGCACTGAAGGGAGAGTAGTCTATGACCCTATATATTCATGTAAATATAGAATACCATCACAGCAACCGATGAACTTCAATGAATTGTGTAATTTTGCAAATATATCATGGAAAATCACTTCACTGAAATGAACTGTTCCCCTATGACCTGTTTCCACGTGACAACCATCTTTACACACCTTTTGGCAAGAACACTCTGGTCTTACAATGCACTGTGAGTCTCGGTGGAGTATAGTCACCTACACACACAGATACATACAACTAAAATGCAAAAACACAGAGCCCTCCCAGGCTCCCAGTCAACCCTCATACTTGGTCACGAATCAGTCTGTGCTTCTTCCTCCAAGTCCCCTCATTCCCCCCCTTGTCATGCTCGCAAGCTCAGGCAAAAACTAGAATTGGCGAAACCTGTTTTCATTCACAAGCTGCCAGTGTTTTGTGATTTTATTTTTAACCCGACATCATAAGCTCCACACAGACAGCTCTCTGGATAGTGGGCTTGGCCCATCCTACAGCCTGGGGCTCCTACACCCTTTACAATCCTTCATTAATGCAGGAAGCTGAAGATCTGACATCTTTATTCCACAGTACAATAATACAGATTCTTACATTGCGGTTTCCTTTAGAGAAATAAAAAAAAATTATATATTCAACCTGGGTTTTCTCACTTCTTCCACATTGGATAGTAAAACCATCACTTAGTGTATCAGATTTGTTCGTCTGTATGTAGGCATGCTCACCTCATCCTGTCTAGTGGTCTCTAGATTTTCAAGTCCCTCATCTCCACTTTCCTGGTGTTTTGTGAGCCTGGCAATAGGATGTAAGCTCACAGGCTAAGGTGTATGTGGTGAAGAACCATGTCTTGCCTGAAAAGTGCCTACAACATGTCCAGAGTGATGGGTATCGTCACCTTTTTTGGAGTTTGACACACTGGTAACCAACCTACAGACCCTATCTTAATTTATATCTATCCCTGATTTTTATCACTGTTACCAGCATCTTAAAGGTTAACTGGATGGAAGAACTGACAACGATGAGGATCGCCCAATAACCAAACTTCTATAGTCTAAGAAACCAGGTTTCCTTGCAAGGTAACTCTGGTGTGCTTGACCCACATGGTCAAGCCTCCACAGGTACAATGATACCATGACAGTTAAGGGATGAAGAGTGCTGCATCACATAGGTAGATGTAAGATCTGGCTCTAGGCTGTAAGCTGAGGCCTCTGAGACCCAGCAGTCACCAGCTGCTCCGGCAGCTGCAGGAAATGAGGCAAGAGCTTACTGTAAAGTCTTGTATGTGTGGGGTAAGGACTAGACAAGTGAGGAGATTACAGAGGTGTCTGGAGGGCAGGTCACTCACCTGGATGTCCTGCTTTGGTGCTCAGGAGTAATGAGGAGTTAAAGAGGGGGTGTATCTTGGGCTCTCCCTCCACCCTCTCCGCGTATGAGCCTCTCTCGCTGGAAGCAGGTGGCTGATATTGCTTTGCTGCTGATGTCACTGTATTCACTGCCCATCATTTCCATCCAGCAGCTAGATTAACATGAATTATTTAAAGAAGTAGGATCTGTTTTCATCATTGAGGGAATGGAGGATGCAACCTTATAAAAAACAACATACAATTAATAGTCCTGCATGAGATCTGGTCTAATTGCGAACATGGTCACATTAAAGGAGCACTAAATCTGAAGGAGAAAGCTTATAGCATTATGAGCTCCATTACATTTTTTCAGTGTTTTTGAATGCTGGTAAAAACAAAATGTTATGAATTTCAAGCATTTTCATAGGGTTTTGCTTTTTGGTAGTGTTTTTGATTGTAAATAATTTTAAACGTGCTTTTTTCCTGGTGTTTTTACACTAGTACTATAAAGAAAACTGTGGGATAATGTGACTCCTGTTGGTATGTACAGACAAGGACAGTGAGCCCTAACCTAGAACCCAGCCCTCTTTCCCTAACTACTTGCAGTATGAGCCCTACTTGGCAGAACCGCAACTGGACGCTGGTCCCTACTCTAAATAAGTACGGAGACGGACAAATACTAACAGACAATATATACAATAGCAGAGTAGTATGGCAATGGGTTACACAGACGGGTTACACAGACGGGCTACACAGTACCAAATGAGAGACAGACAGTGGTTAGCAGATAAGCCGAGGTCAGAGGCACAGAGGAATCACACAAATGCAGGAACAGGGAACAAGGAACACAGCTAGCGAGCAACACAAGATTATCACTGGCAATGGTGTATGACCAGGAAGGGTTTTAAAGGGGACCTGTCACCACTCCTGACATGCCTGTTTTAATAGCTTCATGTATTCCCATGTAATAACAATTCTGGAGCATCTATTCTTATGGCTCTATGTTGTGCCATTCCTGTATTATTTCTGCAATGTATTGCTAGCAACCTGCAGTAAGGGTACAGAGGGGAGGTAACAAGTTGGGGGGGGGTGTACCTGCACAGTCTGAAAATGGCAGCATTGATTGGGTAGAGGGAGAATGTGCAGGTACACCCCCCCAACTGGTTACCTCTCCTCTGTACCCTTACTGCAGACTGCTAGCAATTCATTTATAACTTCTAGTAGAAACAATAAAGGAATGGCACAACATAGAGACATAAGAATAGATGCTCCAGAATTGTTATTACATGGGGAATGCATGAAGCTATTAAAACAGGCGTGTCAGGAGCAGTGAAAGGTCCTCTTTAAATAGAGCGCCGAGTCCCTGGATCAGAACATGCTAGGTCCATTAGTCAAGAACACTATTGCATAGTAATAGAGCAGCCCACTGCACACACCTGCGGGGAGAAACAGAGCATTGCATCCTAATACTAAGGATGCGGTCGCGTCCTGCGTGGCTGTGCAGCGCATCTTTCTTGATGCAGCCATGCTGAGGCTGAGGATTGCTCCGCTGGTCCCCGACATTTATTACAAATAAACACCTGAAAAAAGCTATACTCAGAGACACATGTGTGAGGAGCTCCCGAATCTCAGATGATGTCGGGGAGACAAGGATTAGGCAGACTGAATATCTTTTGCCTGATCCTTTTGTTCTCCCACAAGATAAGCCGCCACCAGAAGTGTCTGGCAGTGGTCTCTCCATAAAATCGGAACAAGTATGAGTATGGGGAGGCTGGGAGGAAGTTGGGAGAGATAGTTGTCAGCCGAACTATCATTCTTCCAGCTGTTATTGAATGTGTATGGGCAGCATAGGCCAGCAAAATACTGTCATATATTAAAATAATTATGGATGTGAGCGACAGGCGACAGGGATGTACTATTACCACTTTACAAATCTTTGGTGTGGCCTCATCTGGAATATGCAGTTCAGTTCTGGGCACCAGTCCATAGGGAGGATGCCCTGTAGCTGAAAAAAGTGCAGAGGAGAGTTATGAGGAAAGATTAAAATAATTACATTTTAGAAGAGGTGTCTAAGGGATGACATATTTGACTACAAGTATACAAATGGTCCTTACAAACAATATGATGAAAACCTGTTCCATGTAAAATCCCCACAAAAGACAAGACTCTTTGGTCTTTGTTGAACTATCATGTTTTTTTTTTTTTTTTTTAATAAAATGCAACATTTTCTTTTTTCGAGCAAAATAAATAAACACCACCAGATGATAAAACAACCTAAAACCACAATTTTTTGTACTGGCATTTTAAGACATTTTGGTCTTTTTTCTGTGGGTGTGATATTTTTTTCGGATGTTCCTAGAGACTTCACAAAATGGTTAATCTTATCCATATGTGAATTTTCAAATTTGGCTACAGTTCTTTTAAATATTGCCAACATTTGCAGGGTTAGGTCACTGCTTCTAAGCTCCTGTCTGTGGGCTATATATGATTTAACTATGAGGTCTATTACATCTAGAGCAGTGGTTCTCAACTCCAGTCCTCGGGACCCACCTGCCAGTCAGGATTTAGGAATATCCCACAGAATGAATACCTGTGGTAAGTCCAGATGGATGGACGCTAATTATATCAGCTGGTCTAAACTAAGGAAATCCTGAAAACCTGACTGGCAGGTGGGTCCCGAGGACTGGAGTTGAGAACCACTGATCTAGAGGAAAAAAGGATTTCTACACTAACTTAGAAGGTCCGGAATATACGGGCACACTGTATCAAGGATGCAGACCCATTCACTTGAATGGATCTGCAATCCAGAAGGAGCGGTGCGGAGGAATGGAAAGAAACCCCACTGAATCACTCTATAGTGTTTCAATGGGGTTCTGTTCCGCACCGCTCCTTCTGGATTGCAGACCCATTCAAGTGAATGATACAGTGTGCCCGTATATTCTGGACCTGCTGTTTGTATACAGGCATGGCTGGGCAACAGCGAAAAAATTGAATGAGTGCGGATCCGTCTGCGGCACCCGGATAGATGATGCCTGTGCATTGGAGACCACAAAATGCAGTCCCCAATGTACGGAACGGCCGGCACACGTTTGCGTGCATGAGGCCTAAAAGAGTTCAAGAGAGACCTGGATGCATTTCTTAAAGTGGTTTTCCAGGACTATGATATTGATGACCTATCCATGGGTCATCAGTATGAGATTGTTGGGGGTCTGAAACCAGGCACTCCCACACGGCTGGGTACCAGGATTCAGATCCTGAAGATAGGTCATCAGTATTGTACTCCAAGAAAACCCCTTTAATGCCCCTTTCACACGAGCGGGAGACTCGCATGACTCGGCTGGAGTCCAGCCCTGTAGATGCGTTGCGGGAGACATGCGAGTCTCCCGCTCGTGTGAAAGGGGCATAATGGTGCTGGGTTGCAACAGATAAACCATGCACAGGTGTAGTTTTGTTTCTGTGAGAAAGCAGTCATTGAAATACCTATTGCTGATAAGTATACTGTGGCCTCTATATTACTGTGGTGATATCCCACACCTATGTGTTACTGTATGTACACCATGTATTATTATACATTTATACATACAAGACCATAGTTCTCTACCTTTTCTGTCCCCCCTCCCCACTTTTTTTTATCACCATTACGGTTACATCCACACAGGGCACAATTTATGATGCAGATTTTGCTGCATTTCTGAAAAATCTGCAGTTGTCACCTTCTACATTGCAATTAAAATTCACACCATGTTTTACAAAGAGCATGGATACAATTTGTTTAAGGCCCGATTCACACGACCGTATGTATTCCGTGTCCGTATAAAAACGTAACGGAAGACATACGGAATGTCTTCCGTAGTGTTCCGCATTTTTGCGGACCCATTGACTTTAATGGGGCTACGGACATGTTTTGCGGCCAAGTATAGGACATGTTTCCATTTTTTTGCTGGAGAACTTCCGTAATATACGGATGCAGAATGCACACGGTGTGCATTCCGCATTTTTTTTTCTCCTATGGAAAAATGAATGGGTCCGTATGGTTCCGCATCTTATCCGCAAAAATGCTGATAAGATACGGAAATGAACATACGGTCGTGTGAATGGTGCCTAAAGCAAATGCGTCATCATAAAATGAGCATTTGTCTAAGTCATGTTTTTATGTTTAACATATTTTTGTTGATGTTATTTTTTCATTTTCCATGTCACATATCTACAGCTAAACATAAAATCCTGCAGCTTTCACACTGGTCACTGAGCCTTATAATAGGAACCACTTCTTGTCTGTACAGATTACGTTACTGTAGTTACATGTCTTATCTATACACGGAGGTGATATCATTACAGCCAGGATTAGAATTACGGATAACACAGGATCCCCCATTCACAATAAGTGATTGTCTCGTCTTTCCTTGTACAATGACCTCTGCACAGGTCACAGATCATGCCTAGAAAACTCTCCCATAGAAATCAATGTGGTCCCCTCCTGACCATTGTGTCTATGGACCATGTGGCTGCTGCAAAGCAATTTTCTTAATGCTTTCTTAATGCTCAGGCAAGATGGCCGTCCCTATAATAATGCTGTGTATCCAACCCCTGTGGACGTACTCCAAGGCTATGTCCATGTGGCAGGTTAAATACACAGGAAAAGTCCAGCGCAGATTTTACTGTGGATCCACGTCAAAAAATGTGGCAAATACCACATGAATTACATGTAGTATTTGCTGTGAAATCTCTGGTGGAGACATATGTACCCTAAAAGTGCTTTCCTTTGCTCAGTCTTCTGGAATCAGTTCCTGTTTTGTTTAAAAGAAATGTGTCACCTATATTTAGTTAAAACAACATAGACACATATCCTTTTTTCTAATGTGTTTTTATTTTTTGATTGTAGATTTTTTAAATTTTTATTCCTGAACAAGATCATTAGGTCAGCCATCTTGTTTGAACTGTTGGCAGGATTTAGAGATACGTTATTGTTCACAGCAGCCACTATGGGCCATAGATACAGTGGACAGGAGGGGACTCATTGACTCTTTCTGACATGCTTTGTGGCCTGTTCAGAGGTCAGGGGGAGTTAGATAAACTAGATAATATCACCTATTGAGATTCCGTCTTTTTTATATATATATATATATATATATATATATATATATATATATATATATATAGGAGATATACTGTATTTTTCGCTTTATAAGACGCATTTTTCCCCCCAAAAGTAGGGGGAAAATTGCGGTGCGTCTTATAAAGCAAATACAAGTGAGCGCTTCCATTATTCCATTCCTTGTAAAGCAAAAAATACGGTATGTCATTGTATTCTTGCATGTAATGACAATGAGATGACTGCTGAAAAATGATCTGTACAGAGCAAGAAGTGGCTCCTATTATTAGGCTCAGTGTCCAGTGTGAAAACTGCAGGATTTTACTTTTTTAATATAGATAGTGACATGGAAAATTAAAAATAACATCACCCAAAAAATATGTTTAACATAAAAACTTGATTTAATTCCCTACCTTATGTTACAACTTTGGAGGAAAGTCCGGTTTAAATACAAATTACAAAGCCACGTCTCCCCTATGCTTCCTCTGTTTGGCAACCCCCTATTTCCCCCAGGCTTACCATTGACTGCTTTTGTCTGGTGGAAGCATACTAGACTTCGTTATGTGGGTGACTTTATACTCCGCACTAAACTTATGTCCAGAGCATACTTTATCTCTACCTTTGTGCCTCCGTCTTCTGAATACTTCAGGGTTTCTCAGGTCTTTCACTTTTTAACCTCTCTAATACCGACACATAGCGTGATAGAATTCACTGCATTTGAACGGCTTTGCAAATATAGAGCCCTAGAGAAAGGTATCCTCTCCTCTATCTATGCCACCCTGAATTCACCACCTTCTGACACTAAATTGGCTTTCATGCATGGCTGGGAGGTGGATTTAGGGGAGGCCCTCACCCCGGAACAATGGTTTGACTGTTGTACGACAATCAGTAAAGGAAGCTGGCAGGTTACCCTTATGGAAACATCCCTAAAGGTTCTCCATAGGGTCTACTTAGTACCTTCCAGGCTACACCTTATATACCCCAATGTCTCTCCCTTATGTTTCAGAGGTTGCCAGGAGTCAGGAACCACTCTTCATATATGGTGGACCTGTCCTGTGATACGTCGGTTTTGGACCAACATAAAGAGAGGGCTATTTGAGGTATTTGGTAAGGATCTCCCCTTATCAGCTCCGGTATATCTTCTAGGCCTTAAACCACTTGCATTCAATTATACCACCCATAAATTACTTCAATACATATTGATGTCTGCCAGGATTCATGTGGCATCTAGGTGGCGAACTCCATCGCTTTCGATTTCGGCAGTCATTCATAGAGTGAATCAAATAGCCTTATACGAAAAATTAAATGCTACATTAACAGATACGAGGGACCGTTATTATCAGATATGGAACCCCTGGTTAAACTGTTCTCAATCCCCTAATTTGCAATACTTTCTATCCCTCTGAAAGGAAGTCTTAGGCACTAGGAGGCCCTCCACATACCCTTATCCCCTCCAATCCCCTCCCCCTTCCTGACCGGGGGGGTCCAGAAGGCTATGCCTTCTTTACTAAATCCGGATTGTTTGAAACAGTTCGTATTCAGAAATGAGTCCACACTATGCAAAGATTGTTCAATTTATTGTTTGACGTTATTTTCTTAAAATGTTCATTGTTACATTGAAAATTGTAAAATGATTTACATATCTAGTCTGTATTTGTATACTTTTCGTATGCATTCCTTCTTGTTTCTTGCAATCAACCCAATAAATATTATTTGAAACTAAAAACTTGATTTAAACAATAGGTCATTTACTGATGACACATTCCCTTTAAGAAAATGGACACTTACGTGTGCTGAAAGTATAAGAGGAACCATTGATGTTTGCTATACTTTATTTGTCATGCACAAAAGTTATTTATACCATTTTTTATTATGTGTTGGTACAAAACAGGAATGAGAACAGAGAGCTTATAATATAAACTCCTGCCAAATACAAACTGTAATTTGAAGTAACCACTGATCAGATCTACCCCAAACTGTGTTGGACTGGGCTGTCTAGGGCCCACCAGTAAAATTTATTTTGGGGGCCCATCATATGGATACATTCAAATATTACCTGCTCACACAGCAGCAAGACACTACAAGATGATTGATTATGGGGTCCCTGCAGAAACTTTGAGAAGGCAGGTATCTGGGAAAGGAGGACATTGGCTGTCCTGCCTGTGTACCTGTAAATCATCTCGGCTGCATGAACGTTTCTATAATAATAAACTGGGGTGTTTTTTAAATATTCTACACAGTTTTTTTATATGAACATAGGCTGGTTGAGGTGCTGTACATTGAATATATGTATGTAGTGCAGTAAGTCTACTGTGTTGTGTGCCACTTGTGCAGGGAGTGGAAGAAAAGAGGACCACCTCACTCAGGGGCCCACCGGGGGATTCATCTGTACCCCTGTGGGCCAGTCCAAGCCTGCCCCATATACAGTATTGTATGAAAAAGATATACAAGAGTATTTCCAGATAGATGCTAAGTATAAAGGTGTTTGGGAAACCTACAGCAAAATTGTAGTGATGCGGCTCAAAGGACAGGGAGCTACAATGCCGATCCTCAGACTAAGGGCCCTTGCACACGACCGTATGCCCTCCGAGACATACGGTCCATGAGCGGGCCATATGTCCCGGAGCGGCATTGATCGTGCACATGGGAGTAAAAAGCATCATAGATTACAATGAGGGCTCATGCACACGACCGTATGTATTTTGCAGTCCACAAAACATGGATCCGCAAAAAATACGGATGACGTCTGTGTGCATTCCGTATTTTGCGGAATGGAACAGCCGGCCCCTAATAGAACAGTACCATCTTTGTCCGTACTGCGGACAATAATAGGACATGTTCTATTCTAGGTTGTTCACATGCAGGTTTTTGCTGGTATTTTTCTGCACTATTGCGTTTTTAGTAATGTTTTTTGCTATTTGTTTTGTGATAAAAATGCCAACTCCGGATGTCAGCTGCCACTTGACCAAACTAAAATAGACTGGAATAAGCCATAATCATTAAAGTATGCAGAGTAAATAATGTCTAAATAATTTTTCATTGTTAGTGTCCTTCAGTAATCTAAATTCAGAGCTTTCTAGGTTCATGCTGTGCATGTATTATGATGGAAGAGATATACAATGTAATAATGTTCTTCATTCATCTGGTATCACACCTCCCCTGACCCACTGTCTGTTTGAAGATAACGGGAAGACTCATTTCATTTGATTCTAATAGTTAGAGCTGTAATGTTATATGTATGTTCTATGTATGTTATGGTAATGTTATATGTATGTCATCGGCTATGTAGTCTGTTATTTTTTTTACAGTGTTACGTTCAGTGAAAGGGTTAATGGCAATCTCCATTAATTGCTAAGACAGCCCAGTCATTTAACAAGAAAAAATGAATCGGTGCCCAAGATTGGTGGAAAGATATCACGTGTGTTCAGTCCTATTGTTTTTAGAACTGCGTGACGGTGTGCTGAGGAAATCTGACTGCATGTCCCAGTGGTGTAGTAGGGTGTGAGCGTCTCCTAGTGTATTAACTCTGCAAGAAAGCAGCAACCCAACACCGATGACAAAACTGAGCTAACAGATATCCGTTTTCTATAAAAGTGTATAGATAAGTAAAGGGAAGCAACGTTCGTATAATATGGTATGTTACAGGGATATTGTCATTATAGATTTTAGATTTTTTTATAATAAAAAGTGATTGTTCTGATTATGAGCGTGGTCACACCCCACCCTTATTCCATGTCTTCTGTCTTTCTTCACCCAGAAATGATCTGCCCACTTCATTATCATCTCTGTGCAGTACTATTACAGGGTGGACCAGCCCTGTAAAAAGTGCTACATGAATAGTCCAGATCGCTACTTTGTACAGTAGTCCCTCAAGATACAATGGCCTCAGGATACAATATTTTCAAGATACAATGGTTTTTTCTGACCCATCGTAGGTTGAAACCAGACTCAACATACAATACCTCAGATCCAACCAATCAAGGCCATTTCTCTGGTAAAATAGTTGTATTAGTTACTAGTTACAGCTATTCTTTTTTTTTTTTTTTTTTTGAAATTGTGATTTTTATTAAAGAATACATTTTTAAATCAAGTATAATAAAAAAGACAATGCAAAAATGCAACTGAAATACAGTTAAAGGCAATGAAGAACAAAGAGAAATCTTCAAATAATCTGCCGAGTCTGAGTCCGCATTATGTATAGTGAGCGGCAAGTATACATCTGACATCATGATAATCACCAGCACAGTATTTAAAAACTGGCATTGGTACAGCATATCCAGACAGGCATATAAAGGCTTAACTGTAAGGCAGACTAGTCTGAGAGAACAGAGGAACCAGCAAAAAGACTGGACATCAAGGACAGGACAAGACACATAGGGAATTAGGACTAGGGGAGGGAAAAAAGACAGATTAAATAGAAAATAAATTCACAGATCCGCATAGAAATAACAGTCCCACAGCTCCCAGACACGGTCAAATCTAGGGACCTGATTAGTAATAACCGCCACATGACGCTCCATTCTGCGAATGTCATTGATCTTATTTATAAGATCATCATGAGTAGGTATAATAGTTTTTTTCCAGAAACTCGCTATAAGGCACCGTGCTGCAGTTAATATGTGCAATATGACCGCCATTGTATATTTCCTTTGAGGCGTAGGGGGCATGTTCAGTATATAGAAAAAAGGGTCTAGAGGGAACTCAATCCCCAAGACCTGATGCAGTGTGGTTTGTACCATTCTCCAGAAAGGACAGAGTAAAGGGCACTCCCAAAATATATGAATAAGAGAGCCCACCCCCACCCCGCATCTCCAGCACCTGTCAGACACCATAGGGTTCAAGCGATTAAGCAATTGTGGAGTATGGTACCAAAACATCATTTTTTTATAGATATTTTCCTTATAGGAAATACAAGAAGAGGTTACAGCGGCTCTCCTCCAAATTAAAGCCCATTCACCCTGAGAAATTGTACGTTTAAGAATAGAGTCCCATTTTGCCATATAAGCATGTCTGACAGGCGCCGAGGACGGGGGAGCAGAAAGGATCAAATATATCTCTGATATAAGACCTTTCGTAGAATCTGAGAGCTTACATAACTTTTCAAAAGTAGATGGAGTAGACACCTGCTGGGATTTAAACTTACTCATAAGGAAATGCTGTATTTGCAAATAATGATACCTAGCAGCTTCCGGCAACCGATAGGAAGACTGAAGACCCTCAAACGGCAAAAGCCGTAAGGTTTTATAGTCAGTAATATCCGCCAACCTGAAAAGCTTATTAGAAAACCAAGGCTTAACAAAATCTGGCGAAGTACTCGCCGGGAGCGCTGGGTTAAACAAAAAAGACGTCATAGATGATTTCTCCGAAGCTAATTTAAACCTCTTATTACACGTCTGCCAAACACGGAGGGTGTGTGACATTGGCCCCAACAACTGAGCTGAGCCTGGAATCGGGGAAGGAGACCATAAAAGAGAGTTGGGGTGTATAGGCGTAAACCATAATTTTTCTATCTCCATCCATCTAGAATAAGCATAGAGGGATGACCAAGCTGGGAGGTGTCTCAAGTGCGTGGCCCAATAATATTTGGTAACATCAGGGACCGACAGACCGCCATGTGTCTTTAAAGCAAGCATTACACCACACCCTATTCTATGCCTCCTCCCATTCCAAATAAATCTAAGGATTGCAGACTGTAAGGCTCGCAATTCTCGCAGAGGTACGGGTATAGGAAGAGTTTCGTACAAATAAAGTAACTTAGGGAGAATGGTCATTTTGACCGCTGTTATGCGGCCAAAGAAAGAAATAGGCAGTGGTCTCCACCTATCCATAAGTGCCCTAAGATTCTGAAATAAAGGAGGGAAGTTCACGGTATACAAGGAGGAATAAGAAGAAGTCAACCGAATCCCCAAATAGCGAAGAGATTGAGTATTCCAATTAAAGTGGTAATTAGATTGCAATAGGTTAAGGTCTGAGGGAGGTATGTTAAGTGGGAGTGCCTCAGTCTTAGTAGTGTTTACCTTATAACCAGATAATCTACCATATTCCTGCAGGGTTTTAAAAAGATTAGGGAGAGAAGTGTGCAGGTCCGTTAGAGTGAGTAGAATGTCATCCGCAAATAAGGAGACCTTAAAGTGCACTTTGTTAACCACTATACCATGGATATCCGGATGCTGTCTAATAGCCGCCGCAAGGGGCTCTATACTCAGTACAAAGAGAAGGGGGGAAAGCGGGCACCCCTGCCTTGTGCCATTCCTAATCGGGAACGAACTAGAGTGTGCTTGTGGCGTCTTAATAGTGGCTGTAGGATGTGTATATAATGCTTGAAGGGCTGTCAAAAAGGGACCACGGAGTCCAAATGCCCGCAGGGCGGAGAACATATACGGCCAGCACAATCGGTCAAATGCTTTTTCGGCATCCAAGCCTAATAGCAAAGCACGTTGTTTTTGCTTACTTATGATGTCAACCAGGTCAATAGTTCTTCTGGTATTGTCTCCGCCCTGCCGACACGGGACAAAGCCCACCTGATCCTTATGGATCAACTGTGGAAGCCAGTACGAGAGCCTATTTGCAAGCACCCTCGTAAATATCTTTAGATCGGAATTTAAGAGCGCAATTGGTCTATAGTTTGAACACTCTAACGGGTCCTTTCCGGGTTTAGGAAGTAACGTTATATAAGAATGTAGGATCGACTGAGGGATTGGAGCCCCCTGCAGGAATGAATTAAACAAAGACAATAGGTGCGGCAGTAAAAGAGACAAGAACGTTTTATAATATAAGTAAGGCAAACCATCAGGGCCAGGGGACTTATTGTTTGGGAGATTCTTAATGACTTCCTCCAATTCCTCCACTGTAAGCTGAGCATTAAGAGAGGTCAAGGCTTCTTGGGATAGTTTCGGTAAATTACACTTATCGAGAAAGGAGGCGAAAAGAGAGCGACACGCGGCAGAATCCGTGGGTAACTGATGCGGGAGAGAATACAAAGATGAGTAATAGTCTTGAAAAAGTGTTGAGATATCAGCAGGGTCATACAATATTGCTCCATCTGACCTACGGATAGCCATAGGAGCACTAGAGGCTTTAAGATCTCGCAGTTGCCTAGCTAGCATAGAGTGTGGCTTATTCCCCCAAGCATAAAAATGCTGCCTCGAATATAGTAACGACTTCTCCGCCCTTGTGATAGCTAGTTCTCGCAATCTGGTACGTAAAAGAACAATACGCCTCACCAAGTGACAGGAGGGCCTATTTGCTAATTTTGTTTCCAATTCCCTCAACTGAGCTGTGAGTACTGTATGACGCAGTGCTGCATCCCTCTTTAGCTTGGAGCCCAATGCAATGCATCGCCCATGGAAAACTGCCTTGTGTGCCTCCCAAAGAGTGGATATTGAGGCCACAGAATCCTGGTTAAGAGAGAAGTATTCAGTAAGGGCAGTATTCAATTCCTGTCTGAGCACTGGCCTATTCAGAAAGGACTCATTCAGCCTCCAGTGGCACTGTTTAAGATAATACCCAGACGTTTTAAGGGAAACGGAAATTGGAGCATGGTCCGACCATGAGATATTACCAATATCCGCATCCCACAACATCCTGAGCGTGGGTATGTTACCGAAAAAATAATCAATACGTGTGTGCGTTTTATGCAGGTTAGAGTAGAAGGTATAAGTCTTGGCAGTTGGGTAGTTAACCCTCCACAAATCGTACAGTTCAAATTTTCGAATCAGACGTCTAAACAGTCGTGAGATTCTACATTGGGAGTGTGAAGACGCTACGCCTGTGGAGGACATCCTATCCAACCGCTCAGAAAAAGCAAGGTTAAAATCACCTCCTATGAGCAGAGCAGCCGGTAGATATTTAGAGAGTTTCAGAAACACTCTGTTCAAAAAAGGGATCTGAGAGGTATTTGGGGCATATACACTCACCGGCCACTTTATTAGGTACACCTGTCCAACACCTGCTCGTTAACACTTAATTTCTAATCAGCCAATCACATGGCGGCAACCCAGTGCATTTAGGCATGTAGACATGGTCAAGACAATCTCCTGCAGTTCAAACCGAGCATCAGTATGGGGAAGAAAGGTGATTTGAGTGCCTTTGAACGTGGCATGGTTGTTGTTGCCAGAAGGGCTGTTCTGAGTATTTCAGAAACTGCTGATCTACTGGGATTTTCACGCACAACCATCTCTAGGGTTTACAGAGAATGGTCCGAAAAAGAAAAAACATCCAGTGAGCGGCAGTTCTGTGGGCGGAAATGCCTTGTTGATGCCAGAGGTCAGAGGAGAATGGGCAGACTGGTTCGAGCTGATAGAAAGGCAACAGTGACTCAAATTGCCACCCGTTACAACCAAGGTAGGCAGAAGAGCATCTCTGAATGCACAGTACTTCGAACTTTGAGGCAGATGGGCTACAGCAGCAGAAGACCACACCGGGTGCCACTCCTTTCAGCTAAGAACAGGAAACTGAGGCTACAATTTGCACAAGCTCATCGAAATTGGACAGTAGAAGATTGGAAAAACGTTGCCTGGTCTGATGAGTCTCGATTTCTGCTGCGACATTCGGATGGTAGGGTCAGAATTTGGCGTCAACAACATGAAAGCATGGATCCATCCTGCCTTGTATCAACGGTTCAAGCTGGTGGTGGTGGTGTCATGGTGTGGGGAATATTTTCTTGGCACTCTTTGGGCCCCTTGGTACCAATTGAGCATCGTTGCAACGCCACAGCCTACCTGAGTATTGTTGCTGACCATGTCCATCCCTTTATGACCACAATGTACCCAACATCTGATGGCTACTTTCAGCAGGATAATGCGCCATGTCATAAAGCTGGAATCATCTCAGACTGGTTTCTTGAACATGACAATGAGTTCACTGTACTCAAATGGCCTCCACAGTCACCAGATCTCAATCCAATAGGGCATCTTTGGGATGTGGTGGAACGGGAGATTCGCATCATGGATGTGCAGCCGACAAATCTGCGGCAACTGTGTGATGCCATCATGTCAATATGGACCAAAATCTCTGAGGAATGCTTCCAGCACCTTGTTGAATCTATGCCACGAAGAATTGAGGCAGTTCTGAAGGCAAAAGGGGGTCCAACCCGTTACTAGCATGGTGTACCTAATAAAGTGGCCGGTGAGTGTATGTTACATAGTACAAGCGGAAAGCCATTCAATGTAGCCTTAAGGATAACATATCTACCCCCCACATCTGAAATGACTGACTCAACCTGAATAGGACAGTGAGCGGAGAGTAGGATAGCCACTCCAGCAGATTTCCTACTCGCCGAGGCTGAATAGACTCGCGGGAAGGTTCTAGCCATAAACTTAAAAGACCCCCCACTGTCAAAATGGGTCTCCTGGAGGAAAACCACGTCTGCCTTCTGAGACCGACACTCAGTATAGGCCAATCGCCTCTTAACATTCGAGTTGAGGCCTTCGACATTCAAAGATACAATCTTAACCATAGTTAATATACACAGGGAAGATTATACTTGCTAGCATGCCGAAGCGAGGATTCCACCAGGAGAGCCACGGTAACAGCGATGTCATCAGTGGTCGGATAACACATACAGATCTGTATAGAAAGAACAGGCTAAAGAGGGAGAAACAAAGGGGAGTAGGGGGTGACACAAGACACCACGAACAATCAAAACATGAATAATTTTTGACATTAGGCAGAAGAGCCCAGAAAGGGGCCAATGAAAATAACCAAGGGTGAAGCATAATGCCCAAGACTCCCCTACCATCCACATCGGGACGAAGGAGGAAATGGAGGGCCAAGGAAAATTCCCTATAGACAGGAGCGTGACTGGTCGCTCCCAGCGGCAACATATCCGCTAACCCAGAGGCAGATATCCGCCAAGGGAGTAAAAAGGAAAAAATCAGTAGAGTAAAAACATTACAGAATACCAACAACATAATACCATAACTGAACGGCTGCTCAGAAAAAAAAGCCCGAGTACCAGACCCAGGCAATACTCATTAGGGGACAGCATAGACAAAACTGCAAGTGAACATAGCAGCTAAGCAGAAAAATTCAGGATCCAGGTCCTGGGGACCCCTCTGGAGGTGGGGTGCGTTGCCTATTCTGCCTAACAGTGCGCCACACTGGAGCGGGCGCTGGCGACGGTTCAGGAACCTCCCAGTCTTCTATGGCCGGAACAGGGACCCCCACAGAGGAGCAAAAATCAGGCAAGTCAGCATGTGACCGCAGGACAGAGGTCTTCCCATTCACAGTAACAAGCAAAGCAAAGGGGAACCCCCATCTGTACGCAATCTTACGCTCCCTGAGGCTAGAAAGCAAAGGCTGCAGGGCACGTCTTTTTTGCAAAGTCACCCACGACAGGTCTTGATACAGCTGCACTGATGAGCCCTGGAAATCTATTGATTTCAGCAAACGAGCCTTGGCCATAATAGCTTCTTTCAGTTGGAAATCATGCACGCAGCATATTACATCACGAGGCTGTTGCGATGACATGTTAGGACGAAGTGCTCTATGCGCCCGATCCAGTTTGATGGTTTGGGGGGGTTAGACCCCAGAACAGCATTGAAGAGGTCCCCGAGCAAGTCCTGCAGATTTTCCTCTTTATCGGATTCAGGGATGCCCCTAATCCGTATGTTATTCCTCCGTCCCCTATTGTCTAAGTCCTCCAGGTGACGAGAGTTATCTCTAATGGTGCGGGCATGGTGCACAATAGTGGATTGAAGATGAGCAATATACTTGCGAGTATCATCATGGTCATTCTCTACCGTATTGATACGTGAAGCAAGAAGCTTAAAATCTTGGCGGAGAGAGGAAATTTCTGATTTACATGCTGTTCTCACCTCCGCAATGAGTGCCTTGAAATCTTCCTTGGTTGGCAAATGCTGCAGTGTCTGCTGTATATAGGCGGAGGCTTGCGACATAAGTGTGGTATTTTCACCTTCCTCGGCAGAATCAGAAGGATGGCTCCAGGCCGCATTAACCCCATCATTACTGTCTTCCTGCTGAAGGGGATCTTGGGGGTCATCTGGAGGCTCTTCCCAGCCCCTGCGCCGAGGTGCTGGGGTAGCAGGTTGTTTAGCCTGCTTTGCTGGCACTTTGGGAGGCATGGTGGACCCGGAATGCTGGCAGGCCTGCACCAATTCAGGGGAACCGCGGCCCTGATGCGGCCGGTGTTGCAGAGGGATGTACTCCTGCGCCACCGGAGACAAGGAGGAGCACTCCGGGAGCTCTACAAGGTGGCGCGTGACCCACGGCTGTGAGGAGAGCGGGGCCACCTGACCACGTGGCAGCGCCGCTGAAGGGAGAGAGACCGGAGGTAGGCCGCAGGACGGAGGCAGCACAGCAGACCCCCGGACAAGGTAGGAGTCCAGCGTCTGCTTTTGCAGGGAGGGTACCGGAGCGTCTCTGGCCTTCTTAGCAGCCGTCCTCTTCCCCATAGGACACCGGATCGCCGCGCTGGAGTCCCCTATTTCCAGTAGAGCAGCGGAGCTCAGAGATTACGCCGCCATTTCACAGAGCGGCCAGGCCACGCCCCCAGTTACAGCTATTCTTAACTGTTATATGTAAGGACTTGTTTTATCTGCCTTAGTTATCTGCTTATCTTTCTAAAATCTTCATTTTCTCTTATTTTGGATGACATTTTGGGGCTTTGGAACCGATTACTCAAGTTACAATGATTTCAACATACAATGGTCGTCCTGGAACCAATTAATATTGCAACTTGAGGGACCACTGTATCTGGATAATCAGCCCTATTCCCCACTGGGTGACTGCAAACTGGCACTGAAATACACGGACTCATGAGCATGCACTGACAATGGAGATGACCCAAGGAACAGTGCTCCCAATGTATTCCAGTGCCGGTTTACAGGTACACAGTGTTAGAAACAGGGAGAGAATCCAGATACAAATTAGCCATTTAGACTCAGTGCCAACAGTACTATTGTATAATTTATGTAGTAGTGTACTTCATCCCATCCGTGAAATACACTGGTGGTACTATCATGATTTGTGCCTGTTTTGCTACATCTGGGCCAGGACAGCTTGCCATAATTGATGCAACAACGAATTCTTAAATATACAAGTAAATTCTAAAGGAAACTGTCAGGATGGGTGTCCGTGATCTGAATCTCAAGAGAATGTTGATTATGCAGCAAGATAAGGTCCCTAAGCAGACAAGTGGTTAAAGAATAAAAAAAAGATTAAAGTTATAGTTTTAGAATGGTTAAATGCATTTTATTGGGATTTAATGTGATAGACCAACACAAAGTGGCAATTATGTGTGAAGTGAAAAGAAAATGATAAATGGTTTTCAAAATTTTTAGTAAATAAAAATCTGGAAAGTGTGGCGTGCATTTCTATTCAGCCATCCGAAGTCAATACTTTGTAGGGCCACCTTTCACTGCAATTACAGCTGCAAGTCTTTAGGGGTATGTCTTTACCAGCTTTCTACCCATTCTTCTTCCAAAATAGCTGAAGCTCAGTCACATTGGATGGAAAGCGTCTGTGAACAGCAATTTTTATGAACATGCTGTTTAGGGTCGTTGTCTTGCAGGAGGGTTAACTTCCGACCCAGTCTCAAGTCTTTTGCAGCCTCTACAGGTTTACTTCCAGGATTGCCCTATATTTAGCTCCATACATCTTCCCATTAACTCTGACCAGCTTCCTTGTCCCTGCTGAAGAAAAGCATCCCCTCAGCATGATGCTGGCATTACCATGTTTCATGATGGGGATGGTGTGTTCAGGGTGATGTGCAGTGTTACTTTTCGCCACAAATAGCGTTGTGCATTTTGGCCAAAAAGTTCAACTTTGGTCTCATCTGACCAGAGCACCTTCTTCCACGTTTACTGTGTCTCCTACATGGCTTTTGGCAAACTGCAAATGGGATTTCTTATGGCTTGCTTTCTTGTTGCCACTCTTCCATAAAGGCCAGATTTGTGGAGCTAATAGTTGTCCCGTGGACAGATTCTCCCACATGAGCTGTGGATCTCTGCAGCTCCTCTAGAGTGACCATGGGCCTCTTGGCTTCTTTAATTAGTGCTCTCCTTGCCTAGGCTGTTAGGGTACGTGGACAACCATGTCTTGGTAGGTTTGCAGTTATGCCATACTCCTTCCATTTTAGAATGATCAATTGAACAGTGCTCCGTAAGATGTTCCGAGCTTGGGATACTTTTTATAACCTAACCCTGCTTTAAACTTCTCTACAACTTTATCCCTGACCTGTCTGGTGTGTTCCTTTGTTTTCATGATGCTGTTTGATCACTAATGTTCTCTAACAAATCTCTGAGGTCTTCACAGAACAGCTGTAGTTATACTGAGAATAAATTACACACAGATGGACTCTATTTAGTAATTGGGCGACTTCGGAAGGCAATTGGCCACACAGGATTTTATTTAGTGGTATCAGATAACGGGGGGTGGGGGTGGGCTGAATACAAATGTATGCCACACTTTTCAGATTTTTAGTTATTAACATTTTTGAAGACCATAATTTTCTTTTCACTTAACGCATACTTTGTGTGTCACATTAAATCCCTTTAAAATACATTTAAGTTTGTGGGTGTAACATGACAAATGTAAAAAAAAGTTCAAGGTGTATGAATGCTATTTTAAGGCACAGTAGTTTTAGGTCAAATTGATGTAGCACTATAGATAATTTTGAAGCATTCACAAACTTTCAAGCACCACTTGCCATAGAGGCAAACCGCACAGCTGCTTTCAGGCCCTTGTACTGAGCATGCCCAGCTCTAGTTGGTCCCATCTGCTGTTTAGGACTCCAGATAAACTTCACTTTTAGCAAAAAAATTAACTCAAGTGGCATGGTAAGATGGGGAATTAACTCAAGTGGCATTTAAAGATTGTGAAGAGGGAAACAAACACCAGGCCCTTCTGGCTACACATAGCACTATAATGAGGTAGCTTTTTTATTTTTCATCATATACTGCTAATTGTGATATATTAGTTGTCTATTTTAGATTAATTGGGTCAGGGCAAGCAGTACAAGTGGAATTTTATTTGTATCTAATTTATTTATAAGATCACATGAGACCATTGGGGATATTTTTAACATTGTACTTTTCCACCGTAGATGAGTCTGTACAGTTGAAGGAGAAATCAGCCCATTTCCAGGGTCTATCTGGGCTGTGTTGAGTCTACTTAGACCGCAGCATCATGCTACTGGCATCCCAGACAATTATGTAATCAGTCATGTGACCTCCAGGACCAATGGGAGCAGCAGTGATGCCACTGCATTTATTCTCTACACAGAGCTTGTTGAGTGCTCGAAATCTGACAACAGAGAAGACAGAAGTGGTGAAAACAGCTTCATTCTTCTTTCTAGAGTGCCTGGCAGCCTCTGATAGCCAAGTATAGCTGGGGAAGGGGCAGCTGGGGCATGTTGCCAGGGTGAAGTGTGGCAGGGTACTTAAATACAAAGTGTGGGCAGTGAACTGCAGTTTTGAAAGAAAACCTGGCTATGGGTCTAAGCAGTGGCGTACATAGATAAGTAAGGGCCCCATAGCAAGGATCAAACCAGGCCCCCCACACAGAACAGTAGGGTTTCCGCCTAAACCCCTTTCAATGACCCTTGGGCCATTTTTTCCACTGCCTGATTTGCTAAAAGTTGTTTTGCTAGAGGGTAGAGTTCTGACTAAGTTTTTACCCCAGTAGAAGAGGAGATGATGCCAACTGGGCCCCCTCTTGCCCTGGGCCCCATAGCAGTCTTATGGTCTGCTGCTATGATAGTTACACCCCAGGGTCTGAGCTAGGCACCCAACATTCAATGCTCAATCAATGGTACAGTAGCCTTAAAGGGATTGTGCACCTTTGGGTGGCAGACCTCTAAAGGTAAGCTTACTTACCTGCTTCCTCGCACTGTGTCCCAGCTCATTCACCGCCTGCGTGATGTGACCATTTGTCATGCCCTAGCGGAGTAAGTCACCACTGCGGCCTGTGACTGGCTGCAGCGGCATCAAACAGGAAGTTTACATCCAGGGAGCCCAGCAGAGTGGCGAGGACGGTGAGCGAATAAGCCAGCTGTAGGAAGCTAGTAAGTACGCTTCCCTTTGTAGTTCTGCTCAGGCGGAGGAAGAGGAGGGGGGGAATGGGTTGCAAAGGATATATATTTATTGGGGTGACCTTCACAATTTAAAGGAGGCTCTAGTTCCCTGTTGTACAGCCTCTAGTCTGGATACAAGATGACATATGGTTAGGCAACATGGCATACAGGTTTTGTATGGTATCCTGTGGTACATTTGCCCACAGATCTTGCATCTGAGCCTGTAGATAATGCACACTCTTAAGCTGCTGAATCTGGCGTCCCAGCTGGTCCCATAAATGCTCAATTGGTGATAAATCTGGCGACCGGCAGACAAAGGAAGTGTTGCAATCTGAAACAGACATTCCTGGGAAACCCTTTCTGTGTTTGGGTGAGCACTATTCTGCTGAAAACTGCCAATTGGAAGCCCTGCAATGAGAGGCAACAGATATGGCCAAAGGATGTACGGCACTTATCACAGAGATGTTACTGCCCTGCATATCACTACTTTAGTATTGTGCAAAAGTTTTAGCTGTGGAAAAAATCTGCAAAGTTACAATGCCTTAGGAAAATAATAGTGTTAACAGTTTAAACTTAAATTTATTCTGCAGCAGGACAACAACTCTAAACATACATCCAATGTCATTAACAACTAGCGTAAAGAAAAACAAGGGCGTTGATTTATCAAAACTTGTGTAAAGGAAAACTGGCATAGTGACCTAAAACTGAGCACTGGCCTCCCTGCCAGCACTCAGAACCCCGCCCGCTCGTTGTCTAGGGAGGTGGGGAGGACACCGACCGCGCTGAGACTGAATGCACGCTGGGTCCTCCACGCCCCTGTTGTCATGGAGACGAGGATGCACATCGCGTCCTCGCTCCAGCACAGCAACGGGAGTCCGGCGGCGCTGCACGGAGGAAGTGCGCAGCCGGCTCCCCGTGACATCTCCAGAATGTTTGGAACAACCTCCCTTCATAGTTCTTTCAAAAGCTTTGTGCAAGTGTACCTAGAAGAACTGACGTTGTTTTAAAGGTAAAAGCGTAGTCACACCAAATATTAATTTAATTTAGATTTCTCTTGTTCATACACTTTGCATTTTAATTAATAAAAATAAACTATTAGCACTTCTATTTTTATTTTTGAAAGCATTCTTTTTGCGTTTGAAGCATTTTTCCCCACACCGAAATGACAGAAATGAACATTGCGGTACCTGCATCCAGCACTGTATCCAGTATTTCGCCATAACAAGAGAAGTGTGAACACCTGTGGGCTAAGAGACAGCATGCAGACTTTGTTAGTTGTGTTGAGCATATACTGACAAACTGCACTTTTGATTGTTTCACCTTTACCACTTATCTAGCTTGCGCAGATCCGCTATCTTTTTTCTTTTGCTTCTTATACAGAGGACTGGAATAACTCCAGATAGGATTTTGCAGCATACAGTACGCATGTGTCTTAAGAAATCACCAATAATAATCTTTGTTTAATTTTTCCCACACCTGCCTAAATCTTTACTGTAAATCTGTACTGTATAAGAGGCATCTGTTCCACTTTGCCCAACATAGACGCTGGGTAAAATGGGTGAGGTGGACTGCGACTTTGTATTACAAAATGCCCTCCACTTAATAAGAAAAATTGTAATTTGTCAGACTGAAAAATGCAATGTGATACATGGTGTACTGTACATCTTAGTATCCACTAGATGGCAATCCACTCCTGTGTGATCCTCCTTAAAGTGGCTACCAATCCACAGGTGAGATTTTTGTGAGCCAAAATTGTGATTGTGCAAAGATCATTTTCACTTTGCAGGAGATGAAGGATGAATTCAAGGCTTACAGTGGGGAAAAAAGTATTGTCAGCCATCAATTGTGTGAGTTCTCCCACTTAAAAAGATGAGAGAGGCCTGTAATTAACATCATAGGTAGACCTCAACTATTAGAGACAAAATGAGAAAACAAATCCAGAAAATCACATTGTCTGATTTTTGAAGAATTTATTTGCAAATTATGGTGGAAAATAAGTATTTGGTCACTATTTGGTCACCTACAAACAAGCAAGATTTCTGGCTCTCACATACCTGTTACTTCTTCTTTAAGAGGCTCCTCTGTCCTCCACACATTAGCTGTAGTAATGGCACCTGTTTGAACTTGTTATCAGTATAAAAGACACCTGTCCACAACCTCAAACAGTCACACTCCAAACTCCACTATGGTGAAGACCAAAGAGCTGTCTAAGGACACCAGAAACAAAATTGTAGACCTGCACCAGGAAGACTGAATCTGCAATAGGCAAGCAGCTTGGTGTGAAGAAATCAACTGTGGGAGCAATAATTAGAAAATGGAAGACATACAAGATCACTGATAATCTCCTTTGATCAGGGGCTCCACGCAAAATCTCACCCCGTGGGGTCAAAATGATCACAAGAACTGTGAGAAAAAATCCCAGAACCACACGGGGGGACCTAGTGAATGACCTGCAGAAAGCTGGGACCAACGTAACAAAAGCTACCGTCAGTAACACACTACGCCGCCAGGGACTCAGATCCTGCAGTGCCAGACGTGTCCCCCTGCTTAAGCCAGTACATATCCGGGCCCGTCTGAAGTTTGCTAGAGAGCATTTGAATGTTCCAGAAGAGTATTGGGAGAATGTCATATGGTCAGATGAAACCAAAGTAGAACTGTTTGGTAGAAACACAACTCGTCGTGTTTGGAGGAGATTTTGTCTCTCATAGCTGAGATCTACCTATAATGTCAATTACAGGCCTCTCTCATCTTTTTAAGTGGGAGAACTTGCACAATTGGTGGCTGACTAAATACTTTTTTCCCCACTGTACATTGATCATAGGTTGGGTCTCAGGACTCAGAGTCAATCCACTGATGGATATCTATCTCAGTTTTGCATTATTGACAAAACACGTTCTTCCTCATTTAATAGGGATAATCTAAAAGCTGAATCAATTTAATGTTGAAAAAACTCTTAAAGGGAACCTGTCATCTCTGAAACACCCCCTGAACTAGAGTAAGCGATGTATAGTGTAAGTGATGCTGAATCCAAATATGTAAGTTTTATCTTCATACTCACTTCCATTCTGACGCTGTGCTCCCACAAACCAGCACTAAAATACATTGAGGGGACTCTTCTTTGAGTCCTCTCCATTTTGTGAGTGAGCACTGGAGTCCACTGAGTGCATTTTACTGCTGGTTTGTGGGAGCACAACATCAGAATGGAAGAGAGTATTTAGATAAAAATTACATAACCAGACTCAACGTCACTTACACTATACACCGCTTACTCTACTTCAGGGGGTGTTTCGGAGATGACAGGTTCCCTAGGTTAGGTTCATATCTGTGGCAGAGGTTCTGTCAGGAGCCTCCATTGCAGATTCCAGCTAAAATAAGAGGGTAAAATACCACTGAACATGGTATTTTGCCTGGCAAAATGACAGTATTCATACCAGATACCCAGCAGGCCCCATTACCATTAACGGAATCCGTTAGGCGCCAGCAGTGTCTAGAACACAACCCCTGGCAAAAATTATGGAATCACCAGTCTCTGAGGATGTTCCTTGAGTTGTTTAATTTTGTTGAAAAAAAACAGATCAGAGACATGACAAAAAACTAAAGGCATTTCAAATGGCAACTTTCTGGCTTTAAGAAATACTAAAAGAAATCAAGAAAAATAATTGCGGTAGCCAGTAACAGTTACATTTTTAGAACAAGCACAAGGAATAAATTATGGAATCACTCAATTCTGAGGAAAAAATTATGGAATCATGAAAAACAAACAAAATAACACTCCAACACATCACTAGTACTTTGTTGCACCACCTCTGGCTTTTATAACTGCTTGCAGTCTCTGAGGCATTGACAAACAGTACTCTTCATCAATCTGGCTCCAGCTTTCTCTGATTGCTGTTACCAGGTCAGCTTTGCAGGTTGGAGCCTTGTCATGGACCATTTTCTTTAACTTCCACTACAGATTTTTAATTGGATTGAGATCCGGACTGTTTGCAGGCCATGACATTGACCTTATATGTCTTTCTTCAAGGAATGTTTTCACAGTTTTTGCTCTATGGCAAGATGCATTATCATCTTGAAAAATGATTTCATCGTCCCCAAACATCCTTTCGATAGATGGGATAAGAAAAGTGTCCAAAATGTCAATGTAAACCTGTGGATTTATTGTAGATGTAATGACAGCCATCTCCCCAGTGCTTTTACCTGACATGCAGCCCCATATCATCAATGACTGTGGAAATTTGAATGTTTTCTTCAGACAGTCGTCTGCATAACTCTCTTTGGAACGGCACCAAACAAAAGTTCCAGCATCATCACCTTGCCCAATGCAGATTCGAGATTCATCACTGAATATGACTTTCATCCAGTCATCCACAGTCCACAATTGCCTTTCCTTAGCCCATTGTAACGTTCGTTCATCAGGTAATAGGATCGTTGGAGTGGTCATCATGCTGTCTAAACAATAATTCTGTATAGGGATGAGCGACGACTTTATGTATGACTGTATGTATTTTGCGGTCCGCAAAACACGGATTCGTAAAGAAAAAAAAATGTCCTTGTGCATTGCATATTTTGCGAAACAGAACAGCTGGCCCCTAATAAAACACTCCTATCCTTTTCTGTTATGTGGACAATAATAGGACATGTTCTTTTTGAGGAACGGACATACGAAAACTAAATGCACACGGAGTAGGTTCTGTTTTTTTTGTGGACCCATGGAAATGAATAGTTCTGCATATGGTCCGCAAAAAAACTGGAATGGACACGGAAAGAAAATATGTTTGTGTGCATGAGCCCTAAAAGTGTAAGGGCTCATGCACACGACCGTATGTATTTTGCTGTCCACTAAATAGGAATCTGAAAAATATATGGATGACGTCCGTGTGCATTCCATATTTTGCGGAACGGAACAGCTGGCCTCTAACAGAACAGTCCTATGTTATTACGTATTACGGACAATAATAGGACATGTTCTATTTATATGCGAAACGTACATACGGAGTAACTTACTTTTTTTTTGCATACCCATTGAAATGAATGGTTCCACATACATCCGCAAAAAAAAAATACAGGACACGGAAAGAAAATGTGTGTTAAAACATAAATACATATATATGTAAAATTGGTATCTCTGTAGTCATACTGACACCAGAATAAAGATAACGTGACGTGTCATTTTTCCCCACACAGTGTTCGCCGCAATAACAAAACCTAAAAGCAGTGACAGAATTTCTGGCTTTTGTTTATCCTGCTTCCAAAAAGCTAAATAAAAAAAGTGATCAAAAAGTTGTATGTGCCCCAAAACAGAACCAATGATGATGGAAACTCATCCTGCAAAAAATAAGTCCTCACAAAGCTCAGTGGAGATAAAATTTAAAAAACGTATTGTTGTCAGTGAATGACTGTACTACTACCCCAGAGGCTGTTCAATAGCAACATCGCGCCCGTAAACCAATCTAAAACCCAAAAGGTGGTCTTTCCCTTCTGAACCCTGCACTGTACCCCTACAGCAGTTTACATCCACATTTATGGCATTTTGATACCCAGTAGAACCACCTAACAATTTAAAGGGCCTGGTGTCTCAGATGGTACAAGCTGGGAACAGCATATTGGATAGCGAAATATCAGATCTGTGGAAAACTTGCAATTTTCACTATGCATGGTCCACTGTGGATTAATCTCTGCAAAATATATGTGGCATCAAAATGCTCACTCTACTCAAATACATCAAGGTGTGTAGTTTCCAAAATGGGGTCACTTCTCAGGGATTCCATTATTATTTCACCCCAGGATTCCATTTATTATTTCACCCTCTACAGGTGCCAGCATAAGATGTGTAAATCAGCACATTGGGCCTAAAACCTGCATGGTGCTCTTTTACTCCTGAGCCCTACCCAGAAAGCATGGCATACAAGGATGTGCATTTCACACTGGCACACAATGGGCACAACATATTTGGCACTGAAATTGCATGTCTGTGCAAGAATTGAAATTTTCACTTTGCACCATCATTTGCTGTGAATTACTTTTTGCAGAACATCTGTTGGGTCAAAATGTTCACTACACACCTTAGTACATACTGTGACAGGTGTGGTTTCTAAAATGGGGTTACTTTTTGGGGGTTTCTTTTTTAGTTTCACCTCTCTAAAGTTGTCAGTGCTGTATAACCACCAATCACCAAACTAGGCCTCAAATGTTCATGGCGCACTCTCTCTTCTGAGCCCTGCGGTGTGCCCATACATCAGTTTATGACCACATATGGGATGTTGCTGTATTCAGGAAGAAATGGATAACAAATTGTGGGGTCCTTTTTTCTCCTGTAAGGGTTACCTCAGAGTCTCTACAAATGAGACATAGTGCCTGGAAACCATACAAGCAAAATCTGCTCTCCAAAATGATATTGAGTGCTTTCCCGAGTCCTATAGTGTGCAGTTTATGACCACATATGGGGTGTTGCCATATTCAGTAGAAATTGCGCAACAAACTGTGGGATCCTTTTCCTCATTTTACCCCTTGTGAAAATGAAAAATCTGGGACTAAAGCAACATTTTATTGGTAAAAATGTAATTTATTTTAACAGCCAAGTGTTTCTAAATTCCATGAAACGCCTGTAGGGTGAAAGCAGTCAGTACACCATTTAATGACTTCCCTAAACGGTGTAGTTTCTAAAATAGGGTCACTTTTTAGGGGTTTCCATTTCAGGGTGTGACGTGGCCAAAAACCATTCCAGCAAAATCTACTCTCCAAAAACCATAGGGCGCTCCTTCCCTTATGATCCCTGACGTGTGCCCAAACAGCAGTTTACGACCACACATGGTGTCTTGCCATTTTCAGGAGAAAAGGCTTAAAATTTGAGATGCTATTTATCCTTTTACCCCTTGTGAAAATAAATAAGGTGGGCTTATACAACATTTTATTGGAGGAAATGAAATTTTTCATTTTCACAGCTAAGTGTTTCTAACTTCTATGAAAAGCCTGTGAGGCCAAAGCGGTCAGTACACCCATCAATAAATTCCTGGAGGGGTGCAGTTTGCAAAATGGGGTCACTTTTTGGGGGTTTCCAAAGGTCAAACAGGTAAAAGGGGAGTCCTCTCCTGCATAACGGAAACGGGACGGATCCGTTTTGCAACCCTCTAAAGGCATTCCCTCATAGAATTGCATTATGGTCCATGGTAACGGAATCCATAACAAAATTCACCCATTACCAGTAACCGAAGCGTGAACAAATTTCAAAATATGAAATTCTCTAATAACATTAGAGAACAAGATACCGCTTAGAACAGAACCCACGTTTCCTGGGTTTTTAATAGAAGAGAATGATAAGCTACAGCACATAATGGGGAAATTTATTAAACTGGTCTAAAGTAGAACAGGCTTAGTTGCCCATAGCAACCAGATTCCAATTTTCATTTTCTAGAGGAGCTGTGAAAAAAAATAAAATTGAAATCTGATTGGTTGCTATGGGCAACTAAGCCAATTCTACTTTACACCAGTTTGATAATTCTCCCCTACAGTGTGCATTCTAAAGTCAGGCTACACATAACAACAAGTCTTGAATACTGAGCTTGGCATGGCTGGGGCACTCATGCTGTAACTCCAAGGAACACTCACCCACCAAATAGCAGTGCTGATCTGTGGGTAATAGTCTCTGGATCATTGCACAGACCCTGCTCCGTATGCCTGAGCAGACTGTCAAGCTCCATGGACACTGACATGTTCCAGTACCCAGCATCTTTGTTCATCACTAAAAGACTTGGAAGGAGCACATCATAGCGTTCCTCTGGTCCTATGCTGCCTCTCTGCATTATTTCTCCCCACTAGGGCGCCTCAGGAGGGTACTACAGTCATGGCCAAAAGTTTTGAGAATGACACAAATATTATATTTTCACATGATCTGCTGCCCTCTGGTTTTTATGTGTGTTTGTCAGATGTTTTTATCACATACAGAAATATAATTGCAATCATATTATGAGTAACAAAAGCTTATATTGACAGTTAGAATGAGTTAATGCAGCAAGTCAATATTTGCAGTGTTGACCCTTCTTCTTCAGGATCTCTGCAATTCTCCCTGGCATGCTCTCAATCAACTTCTGGACCAAATCCTGACTGATAGCAGTCCATTCTTGCACAATCAATGCTTGCATTTTGTCAGAATTTGTAGGTTTTTGTTTGTCCATCCGTCTCTTGATGATTGACCACAAGTTCTCAATGGGATTAAGATCTGGGGAGTTTCCAGGCCATGGACCCAAAATCTCTGTTTTGTTCCCTGAGCCATTTAGTTATCACCTTTGCTTTATGGCAAGGTGCTCCATCATGCTGGAAAAGGCATTGTTGATCGCCAAACTGCTCTTGGACGGTTGGGAGAAGTTGCTCTCGGAGGACATTCTGGTACCATTCTTTATTCATAGCTGTGTTTTTAGGCAAGACTGTGAGAGAGCCGATTCCCTTGGCTAAGAAGCAACCCCACACATGAATGGTTTCAGGATGCTTTACAGTTGGCATGAGACAAGACTGGTGGTAGCGCTCACCTCGTCTTCTCCGAATAAGCTGTTTTCCAGATGTCCCAATCGAAAAGGGGATTCATCAGAGAAAATGACTTTACCCCAGTCCTCAGCAGTCCACTCCCTGTACCTTTTGCAGAATATCAGTCTGTCCCTGATGTTTTTTCTGGAGAGAAGTGGCTTCTTTGCTGCCCTCCTTGAGACCAGGCCTTGCTCCAAGAGTCTCCGCCTCACAGTGCGTGCAGATGCACTCACACCTGCCTGCTGCCATTCCTGAGCAAGCTCTGCACTGCTGGTAGCCCGATCCCGCAGCTGAAACACTTAAGAGACGGTCCTGGCGCTTGCTGGTCTTGGGCGCCCTGGAGCCTTTTTGGCAACAATGGAACCTCTCTCCTTGAAGTTCTTGATGATGCGATAGATTGTTGACTGAGGTGCAATCTTTCTAGCTGCGATACTCTTCCCTGTTAGGCCATTTTTGTGCAGTGCAATGATGACTGCACGTGTTTCTTTAGAGATAACCATGGTTAACAGAAAAGAAACAATGATGCCAAGCACCACGACTCCTTTTAAAGTGTCCAGTGGTGTAATTCTTACTTAATCATGACAGATTGATCTCCAGCCCTGTCCTCATCAACACCCACACCTGTGTTAATGGAGCAATCACTGAAACGATGTTAGCTGGTCCTTTTAAGGCAGGGCTGCAATGATGTTGAAATGTGTTTTGGGGGATAAAGTTCATTTTCTAGGCAAATATTGACTTTGCAAGTAATTGCTGTTAAGCTGATCACTCTTTATAATATTCTGGAGTATATGCAAATTGCCATTATAAAAACTGAAGCAGTAGACTTTGTAAAAATGAATATTTGTATCATTCTTAAAACTTTTGGCCATGACTGTACATAGGGGTTGACCCAGGCAACATCACGAGACACACTGCCTGCCCAATCAGACCTCAGCCTTCACAGGAACATGACACGTTCAGCTAGGAACTCTGCAAAGGAAGCTCCCAGCACCCCTCTGGTCTGCCTTTGATGTGTGGTTCCCCACCCAGTGTTGGAAAGGAGGGGGATTTAAACTTGTTTTTTTCCTGTCCTATCAGAGGAAGGCAGTCCCAGATGTGCCATCATGGAGATAACTGGGGAAATATTGTCCCAAACAAAGTAGAAGCATGCAATTACCAATAAGCGTCAGAGGGCAGAACTAAGCTCACAATAGTTACAGCTTGCAGTTACCTTTAGGATACATACAGTGCTTCATGGAAGCACCATGAGAATATTGAATCCCTATGGCTCAGTATTATGTCAGTGCACAGTAGATACTAATTAGGATGGGATCACAGAAGAATGACATGGGAGAGATTTTTTATCAAAAGGGCTGTCCCACAAAATATTTTACAGTTTTCAACCTAGCACCTGCATATAAATAGTTTTTTAGTAATAGTAAGATTTTTTGCTTACCTGTAAAATCTTTTTCTCGGAGTCTTCATTGGGGGACACAGGACCATGGGTTATATCTTGCTGCCACTAGGAGGCTGACACTAAAAAAGACCAAAAGAAAGTCGGCTCCTCCCAGCAGGATATAACCCGCCTACTGGCAGTAAACTAACCAGTGTGTGAAAAGCAATAGGAGGAACCTAGACAACAGTCTAACTCAAACCAAGAACTATCATCGTCGGGCGACGAAGAACTCATAAACCAAGAAAAGGGTGGGTGCTGTGTCCCCCAATGAAGACTCCGAGAAAAAGATTTTACAGGTAAGCAAAAAATCTTACTTTCTCGGTCGTCACATTGGGGGACACAGGACCATGGGACGTCCAAAAGCAGTCCCTTAGGGTGGGAAACAACCCAAAAAACCTTAGACCGAAGGAGCCACCGCAGCCTGCAGAACTCTGCGGCCCAAACTCGCATCCGCGGAAGCATAAGTGTTCACCCGGTAAAACCGAGAGAACGTGTGCAAAGACGCCCATGTGGCGGCCTTGCAAACCTGCAAGGCCGAAGCACCATGGCGCACTGCCCAAGACGCCCCCACCGACCGAGTGGAGTGAGCCGACACCCGAAAAAGAGGCGCTTTACCCTTGCTGCAGTACGCCTCCGAAATGGCCAGACGAACCCAGCGGGACAGAGTCGCCTTAGAAGCCGCGAGCCCCTTCCTGGGCCCGTCCGGAATGACAAAAAGAGCGTCGGAACTACGGAACGATTCTGTGCGAGCAAGATAGGTGCGGAGAGCACGCACCACATCCAAACGGTGAAGAGAACGCTCGCGCGGATGTACGGGAGAAGGACAGAAGGACAATATCCTCGTTAAGATGGAAGGAGGAGACCACCTTAGGAAGGAAGGAAGGGGACGGACGCAGTACCACCTTATCCTGATGTAAGACAAGGAAGGGGGAGCGGCAAGAAAGAGCTGCAAGCTCCGATATTCGACGAAGTGAAGTAATCGCCACAAGAAAAACCACCTTGTGGGACAACATGGGCAAGGAAATATCCCTGAGTGGTTCAAAAGGGGACGACTGGAGAGCATCGAGGACCAGGTTCAAGTCCCATGGAGAAATAGGGACCCGATAGGGGGGAACGGTATGGGCAACGCCTTGCAAGAAAGTCTTCACTTGAGACAGGGAGGCCAGAGGGCGCTGGAAAAAAACAGAGGGCCGAGACCTGGCCTTTAAGAGAGCGTAAGGCAAGACCAGCGTCCAGGCCAGCTTGAAGAAAAGCAAGAAGACGCGGGATAGAAAATGGCAAGGGGGGAACCGAGGACCCCTCACAGAATTGTAAAAAAGATTTCCAGGCGCGATGGTAAATACGCGAAGAGGAGGCCTTCCGGGCCCGAATCATGGTGTGCACCACCGCGTCGGAGAATCCTTGCGACTTCAAAATATGGGTCTCAACAGCCAAGCCGCTAAACGTAGAGACCGAAAATGCGGATGGCAAACGGGACCCTGAGAGAGGAGATCCTGTCGGTCGGGTAGGTGCCAGGGGGCGTCGACGGCCATGGAAACTAGGTCTGCGTACCAGACGCGCCTGGGCCAGTCCGGGGCCACTAGAAGGACCGGAATGCCTTCCGCCTTGATCTTCTTGATCACCCGCGGCAGAAGCGGAAGCGGAGGGAAGATGTAAGGGAGGGCAAACAGGTCCCAGGGGATCACCAGGGCGTCTGTGGCGACGGCGTCTGGATCCCGGGTTCTGCTGACGAACCGTGGGACTTGATTGTTGAGCCGGGAGGCCATGAGGTCCACATCCGGCGTCCCCCAGCGTAGGCAGATCTGGCGGAAGACTTCGGGATGTAACGACCACTCGTTGGGGTCCACCTGTGTGCGGCTCAGAAAGTCCGCTACCCAATTTTCCACTCCGGGAATGTGAACCGCAGACAGTGCGGGCACGTGGTTTTCCGCCCAGGTGAGAGTGAGCGCCACTTCCCCCATGGCGGCTCTGCTGCGAGTCCCGCCTTGATGATTTATGTACGCCACGGCGGTGGCGTTGTCCGATTGAATGCGGACGGGGAGACCCTGCAGATCGGACTGCCAGTGGAGAAGGGAGAGCCGAATCGCTCGGAGTTCCAAGACGTTGATGGAGAGAAGGGCTTCCGGAGGGGACCAAAAGCCCTGCACGGTCCGGTGTTCCCAAACACCGCCCCAGCCTTGGAGACTGGCATCCGTCGTTATTATCTGCCAGCGAAGGGGCAGAAAGGAGCGGCCACTGAGGAGAGAGGGAGATCGAAGCCACCACTGGAGCTCCTTCCGCAGGCGAGACGGAAGACGAACCAGAAGGTCGAGGGACGCAAGGGACTTGTCCCATCGCGACAGCAGGAAGAGCTGAAGCGGACGAGTCCGGAACTGGGCAAAGGGAACTGCTTCCAGAGAAGCCACCATACGCCCCAGAACCCTCATACAGAACCGGAGGGTCACCGAGTGGGAGGAGCAAAGGGTCCGAACCCCCGTCTGAAGGGATAAAAGCTTGTCCTCTGGGAGGAGAACACGAGCCCTCGCAGAGTTGAAGTCCAGCCCCAGGAACCGGATGGTCTGCGAAGGAGACAGATTGGACTTGGGGCGGTTGAGGAGCCAACCGAAGCGGGAGAGGGTGTCCAGGGTGATGGAGGCTCTCCAGGTTGAGAGACCAGGACGGAGCCTTGATTAGGATGTCGTCCAGGTAAGGGGTCACCGAGACCCCCCGAGCCCGAAGAATCGCCATGACCGCAGCCATGACCTTCGTGAACACTCGGGGGGCCGAAGCTAACCCGAAAGGCAGGGCCACAAACTGGAAATGATCCTTGCCAACCGCGAAGCGTAGAAAACGCTGATGTGTGGAAAAAATGGGGACGTGCAGATAAGCATCTTGCACGTCCACCGACGACAAGAACTCCCCCCGCTCCATGGCTGCTATGACAGAGCGGAGGGATTCCATCCTGAAATGGGAGATTCTGACGTGCCGGTTCAGAAACTTCAAGTCCAGAATTGGACGAAACGAACCGTCCTTCTTCGGGACCACGAAAAGGTTGGAGTAGAACCCCTTGAACCTCTCCGAGGGAGGAACCGGGATCACCACGCCTTTGGAAAGAAGAGATGCTAGCGCGTGGTGGAACCCTGCTGCCAGGGCAGGGGAACGAGGGACACGAGAGAGAAAGAAACGGCCGCGGGGCCGTGAAGCAAATTCTATTTTGTAGCCGAGTGCGACCACATCCCGAGACGAGCCAGACGTCCTGAAAAAAACGAAGACGACCGCCTACCCGAAGAGCGTCGGGACGGGAGGGACCCTCAGGAAGAAGGAGTCTTGGCGCCCCCAGCCTTGAAGGTGGAACGTGAAGTATTGGGACGGGACTGCCAAGAAGAGCGTGGCTTGGAGAAACCGGGCCGCTTGGCTTGTGAAGCGGATGGGCGAGAGGAACGCGGCGGGGGAAGGGACCTGAAAGAACGGAAGTGCCCCGCTCTACGGTGCGCATCCTGGCGCTTGGGACGCTGTTGCGGGAGGAGGGAGCTCTTGCCTCCCGTGGCGTCCGAAATAATCTCATCAAGACGCTTCCCGAAGAGACGGGTACCAGAGAAGGGCAGGCCAGTGAGCGATTTTTTGGACGCCCCATCGGCGCGCCATTCCCGGAGCCAGAGAGAGCGACGGATGGCTACGATGTTGGCAGAGGCCGAGGCGGAGCAACCCGCCGCATCAAGGGAAGCTGAACAGAGGTACTGACCTGCGTCCTGAATCTGTTGAGCGAGGTCAGCAAGCTCCTGAGCAGGAGCTCCTGCCAGGATGCCATCCTTTAGTTGAGAAGCCCAAGTGGAAACAGCCTTGGAAACCCAGGTAGAGGCCAGGGTGGGGAGAAGGGAAGAACCGGCAGCCTGAAAGGCGGATCTGGCAAGGTATTCTACACGCTTATCCGTAACGTCTTTAAGAGAGGCCGCGCTGTCTAAGGGGAGCGTGGTGGACTTGGAGAGGCGAGAGACTGGCGGATCCACAGATGGTGGGGATGACCATTGAGCAACATGTTCCGGGGGGAAAGGATAAAGAAGGGAAATGCGTTTTGGAACAGAAAAACGCTTGTCAGGGGATTTCCAGTTCTTATCAAATAAGGCATCAAACTCCTTGTGCGAAGGGAAGGTAGGACGGACTCGCCGGGAACTCTTAGAAAAAAAGACATCTCCCGGGGTCGGGGAATCCTGGCTGTCAGAAATCTGAAAGGTGTCCCGAATGGCAGAGACTAAGCTGTCCACAGTAGATGTAGAGCTACCAGAATCTTCCAAAAGGGAAGAGGAATGGGACTCGGAGCTGGAGATTTCGCCCGGGGAGAGAGAACGGTCACGTGTGGGGGAGACACCAGCAGTAGCCGGAGAGGGATCGGGAGATCCTGAAGAGGAACGAGAAGGAGCGGTACGCGGACGCTTGCGAGAGCGATCCCTGGCCAGACGGGAGCTGGAGGAGGGACCAGAAGAAGGAGCGTGAACCTGGGGAGGGACGATGGACACCTGGGAAGAGGCAATGCGGTCTAGGACGGAGGCCATGGTTTGGGAAACCGTGGACAGATCGGCGACGGACTGGCAGAGGGCAAGGGCCCAAGCCGGAGTAGGTTCTACCGCTGCTTGATCAGGGGGGGGGCGCTCTGGGCAGCGGGCGGAGGAGAGTCCGAGCTAGCAGAGCATGCAGCGCAAAGGGGCTGGGAACGGCCAGTAGAGGATTTTGATTGACAGGAAGAACAAAAATAATAAGTAACTGATGAGGGCAGCGCCGCAGGACGGCGAGTAGTTCTAGAGCCTGAGTCAGACATGGAGAAAAAAACTATACTAGCAAAAAGCACAAGGAAGGCAGCCCCCTAGCAGACGAAGTGTGCTGGAGAGGCAGGGTACCTGGAGGTTGAAAGAAAAAGGAGAGGGACATTAGCAGGGGACCAGGCAGAGGGCATGGATAGGGGAGAAAGACTCACCGAGGTAGAAAAGCAGTGCTGTATGGAGGACCGGAGAGTGGAGCTGCTGTTCAGCAGCGCAGGTACCGACGCAGGAGGCCCAGAAAAGAAGCTGCCGCCTAAATGAGCAACCACTGACCGGAGCCCAGAACGAGGTGGCCAGGTAAGGCTTCGCGCCGGCGGGAACAGAAGAAGGCCGGCCCGGCCGGATGACGTCACCGCGCGCGGGAAGAAAGGGGGCGGCGCTAGAGAGCGGCTCGAAAGGCACCAGAGACGCCGATGGAGAAAAACGCCCGGAGCTCCATGCGGGCTGAACAAGGACGAGCCGGGGAGGTCCCCGGCCCAAGCGCAGGAGAAGGCACAGTCGGGAGCCGGGAGCCCCGATCCTGAGGGGGAGGCTAGAGCCTGAGTCAGGCAACAACGCTGGCGACATGTGGATAGGGGGGGGCCCCCCACAGAGGTAGAGACGCAGTCCCGGGAGGCACTGCAGGGGGGGTGGGGTGGGGGGGGGAACCGGTGGGCCGGAGGGCACAGTATGATCCCGCAGGAGCCCCGATCCTACTCACCTTCCGACGTCTTCTGCCGGCACACAAGGACCTCTGAACTGCTGCAGCTCTGGGAGGCTGAGCAGCAGAGGAACGGGGCGGATGGGTGGTCCGCAGAGGGGAACAGGAGTGCACCTATCCCCTGGGCGCTGGGTCCGGCCGTAGGTGACCCAGGGTGGACAGTCCTTCCATATAAGAACTGTGCCCTGGTCACAGAGGAAGGGAAGCTGGATCTAGAATATCCAGCTTTCCCAGAACCTGTGGAAAGAAAACCTAGTAAAAAATAAAGCTAGAAAATAATAAACCAGACAAAGGACTGGGAAACCCAGACCTGTGTCTGCCTCCTACTGACACTAAACTAAACTGGTTAGTTTACTGCCAGTAGGCGGGTTATATCCTGCTGGGAGGAGCCGACTTTCTTTTGGTCTTTTTTAGTGTCAGCCTCCTAGTGGCAGCAAGATATAACCCATGGTCCTGTGTCCCCCAATGTGACGACCGAGAAAGTAATTTTTTCCCTTTGTCCTGCTCACTGAGGTGGTCACATGTTTAATTTCATCCTTCAACTGTCTAAGCTGTGATAAGGGAGAGCACCCTCACTCCCCTTGAGCTGCTAGTCTAGGAGAGCAATGAATGGGAAGATTTCTGCATCCATGAGGTACAAGTCCGATTCTAGCTTTTTTTTTTTTTTTTTTAGAGTTTCATGTACTATATGATGCCTGATTTTTTTACATTAGTCATTGGATCACCTTTAATGTTCACTCCAGCTACTTTGTTACATACATCTGCCCTGTCAGTTTGATGCATCCAATGTTTTAGAAACACATATGGTCTTTACACAGATGTTTTATTGGAAATTTTAAATACATTTTGCCAACATGATCCATTACAGACAGGCAAAAAGCGTTACTGAGGATGAAGGTGTTGTGGATGAGTGCTTTCACGGAAACATTTTATCAAGTCTTTAAGAGTGCTCTTCTGCAAGTTTCTCAGCCTTTGCTACCGCTTCTTCAATAGGTCCTACCATGTAGAAAGCCTGTTCAGGCAAGTGATCGTATTCTCCTGTAAGGGCAGGAAAGGTTAGGGTAAGTGGACAACCACCAACAGAAACTTAGTTTATCATGGGTTTTAAACTAATTAAAATAGTGTTACCACTAGGATAACACCTACTTTATGATAGGTGGGGGGGGGGGCACTGACCGAAACGGTATTTGCCATTAAAGAAGACCTTTCACTGTTTTAACTTACAGTAGCTAAATACCTTTATTGTTAGGGCACCCCCCGCTGATGCCAGCACCAGTTCAGGTTTTTCAAAATATCGCTCCTGCGCTCCGCTGTGGCCCCCTGTATATTTCCCTCTCAGTATGCTAATACTGAGCATCGGAACAGGGAGGAGGAGACGCTGGGTTTCTCAATGGGCGTCTCCTTCTCCCTGGCTGTACTGCGATCCAATCACATCGGAGAGCGTCACAGCCAGGGAGGAGAAAAAAAAAAAAAAAAAACCCTCCTTGGCTGTGACGCTCTCCGATGTGATTGGATCGCGGCACAGCCAGGGAGAAGGAGACGCCCATTGAGAAACGCGGGTGTCTCCTTCTCCCTGTTCCGGTGCTCAGTATTAGCATACTGAGTGGGAAATATACAGGGGGCCACAGCAGAGCGCAGGAGCGATATTTTGAAAAACCTGAACTGGTGCTGGCATCAGCAGGGGGTGCCCTAACAATAAAGGTATTTAGATAGTGTAAGTTAAAACAATGAAAGGTCCTCTTTAAATGTTAACAGTAAGTTGGTTAATTGGCTTCAACACTGCATCATTAAATATTACCGTGAAGGATTTGCTGGAATCCCTTGATAGTTTCTTTAAGTGGAACCAGTTTGCCCATATGTCCAGTAAAAACTTCAGCGACCTGGAATGGCTGAGACAGGAAACGCTGGATCTTGCGAGCTCTAGCTACAGTAAGTTTGTCTTCTTCTGACAATTCATCCATACCCAAGATGGCAATGATATCCTGCAGCGATTTGTAGTCCTATATAAATAGCGATGAGGAAGGGGAAAAAAAAAGTTAAAGGGGTTGTCCGGGTTCAGAGAAGAACCCGGACATACCTGCAATTTCACCCAGGCAGCCTGCCTGAAGAGGACATCGGAGCATCTCATGCTCCGATGCCCCCCCCTTGCCCTGCGCTAGATCGCGCAGGGCAAGGTCTCTTGTTTTGAAAATACTCGCTGCCGGGCGGGTACTTCCGCCCGGCAGTGAGTTCGGTGACGTCACCGGCCTTAATGGGCCGGCTTTAGCGCTGCCCTAGCCGTTTTACTGGCTAGGGCAGCGCTGAAGCCTGTCCATCAGCGCCGATGACGTCACCGACTCACTGCCGGGCGGAAGCCTCTGCCCGGCAGGGACCGGTACGTCACCGGAACCCGGCGAAATTCCTTTGCCCTGCGCTAATTAGCGCAGGGCAAAGGAGGGCATCGGAGCATAGGATGCTCCGATGCCCTCTTCAGGCGGGCTGCCTGGGTGAAATTGCAGGTATGTCCGGGTTCTTCTCTGAACCCGGACAACCCCTTTAAGAAACCATCCGCTGAAGTGTTCAAGAAGCACATACTTCACAATGGGGTATTCAAAGTTACACTGCACAAACCTGCAAGATCTTCTGGACACCACGAGCTACATCATAGTGCTCCTGACCCACGATGTTAGGGTCCATGATACGGGAGGTAGAATCCAGGGGATCCACAGCGGGGTAGATTCCAAGCTCAGCAATGGCACGAGACAACACAGTTGTTGCATCCAAGTGAGCAAATGTGGTGGCAGGGGCAGGATCTGTCAAGTCATCAGCAGGCACATAGATAGCCTAGAACACAAAGTAAAGAACTTCAAAAATAGAACTAATGAATGACAAGAATGCAGATAAAACAAATAATGCCTCATCAGATAGAAAAGGTTGCTTCAGAAAGCTCAGAAGAACGAAAGTCTAAGGTTACTCATCATCTCAAGGCAGTAACTTTACATTCAAAGAAATTCTGTACAAACTAGCCATCACTGACAAATTTTAAGATAGATTTATAGCTCAAGTAACTCCTTTTAAGGGTTCTTTGGGATATAGTTATGTTCCACATACTGACTGTAAAGACCTAGAGATGTCACTTGTACACACCTGCACAGAGGTAATAGATCCCTTCTTTGTGGTGGTAATTCTCTCCTGCATGGTACCCATGTCAGTGGCCAGGGTTGGTTGGTAGCCGACAGCAGAGGGAATACGACCCAGCAAGGCAGACACCTACAAAAAGTTAAACGCATTTTAGTTTTCTAGATTCTGTCCAATTCATGAAGTACACATACAGAAGTCTAAAATGTTACCTCTGACCCAGCCTGGGTAAACCTGAAGATGTTATCAATGAAAAGCAGCACATCCTGTCCCTCTTGATCTCTGAAGTATTCAGCAACAGTCAGACCAGTCAGAGCAACACGAGCTCTGGCACCTGGTGGTTCATTCATCTGTCCGTATACCAGAGCTACCTACGATGGAAAGACAAAAAAAAATTATATATATTGTATATAGAGTTAAACAAGGTCTGTCTATAAGGAAGATTACCTATTGAGAAGCCAGAAGGTGCTACTACACTTTCTGAAGCCTCTGCAGCACACTGCCATATTTGAAAAGGCATATAAACAGAGGATACTCAGCTGGCAGACGTCCCACTACTTTGCCATGAGGAGTGGCACCGGCCTTAGCTAACCATGTAAAGGTTGTGCCATGAAATATTACACTTCCTATGCAGCAGCTCGTACAAACAAATATCTATTTTTCTGCTGCTTCCCCTGGCAATAGCATTTATATGCCAGGAGCTAGTCAACTTTTTTACATGTTTGAGCTAAAAACAAACAAAACAAAAACACACCACAAAGACCAACCTTTGATGTTGTGTCCTTCAGGTTAATGACACCAGACTCAATCATCTCATGGTACAAGTCATTTCCTTCACGGGTACGTTCTCCTACTCCAGCAAACACTGAGTAACCACCATGGGCTTTGGCTACGTTGTTGATCAGCTCCATAATAAGCACAGTTTTACCCACACCAGCACCACCAAACAAACCTTAGAGAGAAGAGGGAAAAAAAAAAAGTGTAAGCTCAATAGTTGAACTATTATGTTGATGCAGAGTTAATCTTCAAGAGTTTCTTCAGATAGGTTATTCGTCTTCAGTAGTCTCAGAAGAACGAAAGTCAAATAAAGATCATCATAAGAAACTATAAGGGGCTGTTCATACTGAAACTGTTTCCCACAGGAGGTTGAAGTTGATGGTCAAGGCCGCATGAATGGCAGCACAGCATCCCATTGAAAGTTATCAGAGGCTGCTTCTGAGTGACTGGCAGCTTTTTTGGTGCAAAACCAGTCTCAAATTAAGGGTGCACTCACAAACATACTGTGCGGTCCGAAAAAAAACACTGATGCCGCTCATGAGAGTTACGCAATTTGTAAATTATAGAAATACCCATTTTTGTCCGCAAAACAGACAATTTATAATTTTGTGGGGGCCACTGAATGGAGCTATGGATGATGACAGAACACAGAGTATAGTCTGCATCTTTTGTGGCCCTGCTGAAGTGAACAGGTCTGCATCTGAGCTGCAAAAAACGCGGCTTGGATGTGGAACAAAACCACGTTCGTGTGACTGCACCCCAAGACTGGGGGCCATTCAGTGTCTTGTGAAGATCTCACCAGTTTATTGGAATAAAGCAGCTCACAGAACTCAGGATGAATACTCAATGTCCATTTGACAAGTTGAGTATGAGAATTAGTGAATGTAAAGTTATAAAAAAAAAAAAAAAAAATGCTGCTGCTAACTTTGACAGGACATTTAGGGACACATTAAAGGAATTCTGTCACCTCGTTTAAGCCTATAGAGCTGAGGACATGGGCTGCTAGATGGCCACTAGCCCGTCCACAATATACTTTTCCTATTGCTGTGTGTGTCTTTGTTTAGTCAGAAAAACGATTTTATTCATATGCTAATAGGGGTTATAAGGAGCCCAAGGGGCGGTTACCAATATTCCTGGATCCCAGCTGCGTCCACTGTGAAGGAGCCCAGCACCGCCCCGCATCCTCTCATCTCCTCCTTGCTCCCCCGACTTCACGCACTCAGAGCCGTAATCTCACGCGAGCCATCTCGCGCATGCGCAGTTCGTTCCCTGATGCTGATGCCAGCACAGGGAAAGAACAGTTTACCATCACTGACAAGCGGCGTACTCGCGCATGCGCGAGATTACGGCGCTCTGAATGTGTGAAGTCGGGGGAGCAAGGAGGAGATGAGAGGATGCGGGGCGGTGCTGGGCTCCTTCACAGTGGACGCAGCTGGGATCCAGGAATATTGGTAACCGCCCCTTGGGCTCCTTATAACCAGAATTAGCATATGAATAAAATCGTTTTTCTGACTAAACAAAGACACACACAGCAATAGGAAAAGTATATTGTGGACGGGCTAGTGGCCATCTAGCAGCCCATGTCCTCAGCTCTATAGGCTTAAACGAGGTGACAGAATCCCTTTAATTAAGACCAGCGTTTTAGACACCGGTCTTAATAAAAGGCCCATAGCTGGCAGTGGAGCCGGCACAGGACTAATGCATAACTTTGGCGGATTCTCTGCCAGTTTCAAATGTAAGACAGCTTCTGAGCGGTCTTACATCTAGACAGTTTTCTACACCTAAAACAGGCACAGAAAAGGGTGAATAAGATGGGTCTTCTCAATTTTAGAACTGGTGTGAGCAGGGAGAAGTGACAGACAGCTGCGCAACTAACCATTGCGCCGCCATCTTCACCTGAAATAGGCCTAATTTAGGCGTATTTCAGCTTAATAAATGACCCCTTTTGCCTTCAATGGGCTGTATGCATAAACAAAGCATTTCTGCTCCACCAATGACTGAATACAAGTTAACGTACCGATTTTTCCTCCTTTGGCATAGGGGGCAAGGAGATCTACCACCTTGATTCCTGTAACCAGAATTTCCTGCTCAACACTCATTTCAACAAACTCTGGTGCTTCAGCGTGGATGGCAGCAAACCTGTAGGTGCATAATAAGATATTAGATAATAAAGAGGGAAATATCCAAAGTTAATTCTTGCGCACATCTACAGCTAACGTTAAGCATGCAGCTCTGTTTCGGAAGTCAGAGGCCTACAATTTCATTTTCATGACACATCATAGCTCATCCACCGTAATCTCGGCAGTGAAATTCTCAAAGACCACACATGTAGTCGTAAGTAGACTAGATTCTGGTAAAGGCAGCCAGAAGACAGGCCAAGTTTTAGGCTAGGGCTACACAATGACATTTATTGCCCGGCAAAAGGCTACAACTACAAGGCGACATTTGTCACACATTTACGTCACAGCTGTGTCATGCAGGATTTCTGGTACTGTTAGTGTCATTCTGCAACATGACAAACAATTCACAAAGCTGTAGATAGCTGGCCTGCTATACTGCTACTTAACTCCTACTACCAAAAAGCTTAGGGGCATCATTGTCACGGAAAGGATTAAAGCGCACCTCTCTTATAAAGAGCCAATATACTAATACAGAATCAGAGGACAAGTCTCAAAGCCCATTTATTATTAACAGACAACCACTTATTAACACTCAAATACTCACTGTTTGGTTGTAATAGGGCCTCTCTCATCAATGGGTTCACCGATGACATTCATGATCCTTCCAAGGGTCTCAGGACCAACAGGAATTCTGATTGGTGTGCCAGCATCAAGGACCTTTTGCCCTCTAACCAAACCTTCGGTACCATCCATAGCAATAGTACGGACAGTGTTCTCACCTATCCCACAGAGAAGTTTCCATGTAAAAAAATCTTCAAGAAAAAGAACTTCTTCCAAAGACTAGACATGAATGACTAAGATTATATAAGGCTACCGATCACATCCTTCTCAGATCAATAAGTTGCTTCAGGAGACTCAGAAGAACGAAAGTCATGATTGATGATCATCAAAGAAGGACCTTTTCTGCTTATATCCAAGATTACTAGATCTAAAGGGCACATACTCAGGCGTATTTTTATACTACAAAAGGTATTAATAGTGCTCATTATTAGACACTGCATTTTTGGTAATTTGTGACTGAATATGTTGGCGCTATATAAAGTTCATCATGGGGCAATCAAGTCCTAGAGACATCAGTAATGTCACTGAGGCTCACAGCATTAAAGTTCTCCCCTATCCTGTGGACGAACTGATCCCCGAGTGGTGGATGCCATTCTCCCAGTCTGATGGGGATGCAGGACAGACATGCACCCTGCTGCTCCATTCATTCTCTGGGACTGCTGGAGTAAGCCAAATACAGTGCTCAGCCGTTTTCAGCACTCCTATGGAAAATAAGTAGAGCGACAGGCCACACGCCCAACCTGCTGCTCCATCAGATTGGGGAACAGGACCCCCATTCTCAGGGTCAGTGGAGGGCCCAGCAGGCAGACCCCCATTGAGCAAGTTGCCATCTCATATGCTGTAAATAGGAGATAACCTCCAAACTTGGCACAACCCCTTTAACATGTGAATACTGCAGCTAAAGCTTTAGGGCTTCCTTGGTGGATCATAAGCAGGATCAGATAGAAGTGGGGCCCTGAAAAGGTAAATTTATCATAATGCTTTACCCAAGTGCTGAGCAACTTCCAAAACCAGCCTGGTGTCCCTGCCCTGGACCTCAAGAGCATTCAGGATTGGTGGTAGGCCTTCATCAAACTGGACGTCGACCACGGCTCCGATGACAGCGACAATGCGGCCGGTTGCTGTGCCTGGCTTGGCAGCTGTAGATGCCTGAGCTGCATAGTCTCTCCCTGTGAAGAGAAACACTGCATGACATGGCTGTAACATAGACACATTCTGCTGCTTCCCAGTCACATCGGCAGTCTGTCGTACAGCAAGCATAAAGGGTATTCCCATCACTAGGACAGGCCCCATTGTCTGATAAATGCAGGGGCGACCTCTAGGACTCACACCTACACCAGAACTGATCAGCAAGGGTGCTGGGAGACAGCCCCTCACCAATCTGATACTAATGACATGTACTGAGGTCATCAATATCATGAAACCAGACAGTCCCTCTAAGACACCAGCAGGCAGTATACAGGCAATAACATGCCGTTCTTCTACATGTGTGACCAGACTGGTGTGTGGAGGCAGCAACCTTGCAGCCAAGAAGTTACACCAGGGGACCCCTTTATCTTCCTCAATATAGGGCTGCTTCAGGGTGAAGAACATTCCCAGAAAACAGGAGCAAGGGAATTGCTACTTCAGCAATTCATTGACTTCAATGTCATCAAGTGACAATCTGCTGCAGCTAATGTCTGGCCAGGATAAAACGCACTGCACTGACAGCCGAGTGTGGCACAAATACACACTGGCATAGGTGGCACTACAGCTGCTATGACCCTACTAGGTGAGGGCGCCCACAAGGGCAAGGTGTCACCCAGAGCACGCAGGCCGTCAACAGAAGGTCACCCACCAGTAAGCACAGGAGCAGTGAACACTGCAAGGCAGTGCACACCAGTCATACGGCACTGCGGCCCAGCACAAGGTCAGCCAGGGTCCTGAGGACGGAGCCCCGCGCGTACAGTGTGCACAGACCCCACAGGCCTCAGCAATGACCGGTGCAACACCCGCCAGAAGAAGACGTCTCCCATCCCTGTTCTGCTCGCGCCCTACAACGTGCGGCGTGTCCGGGCCTTGCCGCGGCCTACTCCCTATTCAATGACACGGCTAGGTCACCAGTCAGGAGAGACGCGCCCGGCTACTTACGGGAGTGCAGCGCCGCAGGAGAGGTTCTTAGCAACGTCTGGCCGAGCTGCAGGGAGCTGGCGGCCGGCTTAAAGGCCTTGAGGGCCCCGGCGGAGCAGCGTCCGACAGCTCCTAACATGGCGGCGGTAGAAGGAGAGAGCAGCAGAGCAGACTGAGCACTCGGCAAGTCTACCTCTAGGGGCGGGAACAAGAAGAGGAACGTCTTGTCGTCACGGGGAGGGCTCAGATTATTACTGGACCGAGTTTCTGTCACTTTCCCAGTTCCTCTAATTCTATTGGATGGTTAAAGCAGAATTTGGACGTCACTTCAAAGGGGCGGGATATATCTCCGGAGGACTGTCAGTCAGGAGGGGCGTGGCTTATTTGGCGCTGTGACCTGTGCGGTCATGTCCTTCACTGTCTTTCAGAGATAGTGGAGAGGAAGTACAGAGGAGTGTGAGGAGCGGGCTGTCCTCCGAGAGTGACCCTATAGCTGCCACTCTATGGCTGTAGGTGCTGATAGCGGTTATAGAAACCGCAGGTGCGGTTGTGCACTAAAGTGAAACGTGGGCCTGGACAATACCAGAGGCGTGCGGTGCGCTGCGGTCACACGCGTATGTTCTTCTCATGTGTCACGTGATCGACCGGCGGTCAGAGACTTAGCTCCTGAACGCTTTATTTCCGGTCACAGAGGCCACACACACCGAGTACCGGAGTCTGCTGACAGGTCCGGAAGGTCATTGGCCTGCAACAGAATCAGCTTTTTACAATCAAATAAGTAAGGCAAAGTCCTGGCTCTCCTGTCCTTCATGTAAAGACATGCTTGTGTATCTGAGGAACCTGTAAAATGCAGTGTAACCTGCAGGCAACATGTTAAAGAGCAGGAGGAGCTGAGCAGATTGTGGGAAAATATTCGGTATGGCTTGTATTTTATACATTTATATCTGCTCATTCTGGGCTGTGAAGTCCAGGAGGCGGTCCTATCAGTGACTAACAGCTAGCTCTGTATACACAATCATAGAGAGACTGTCAATCACTGATAGGACCGCCTCCGGGACTTCACAGCCCAGAAGATATAAATTACAAGCTATACTGAATCTTTTCACAAAAAACTATATATCAATCTGCTCAGCTTCTCTTGCTCTATGACATGCTGCTGGAAAATTACACTGCATTTTTATGGTCACAGGTTCCTAAAAAAGCAATCATGTATTCACCATGTATATATAATTCACATGAAGGACAGGAGCACCAGTACTTTGACAGGTATTTTTTTGCCCTACTTTATGGTCACATCTAAGAAATTTTCAATGTATTATTATTGTGAAAAGCCAATGACCTTCCAGACCTGTCACCAGACTCCAGTACTCGGTGGTGTGGCCTCTGTAACCGGAGATAAGGCTTTCAGGATCTAATAAAGTCTCTGACCGCAGTCACGTGAGACATTACAACATACGCGTGTGACTGAACTTTTTCCCTCAAAACTATATATCAATCTGCTCAGCTCCTCCTGCTCTATAATATAATGTCTGCAAGTAAGGTTCCTTACAAAATTGAATTTGGCTCTGACTTTTTTTTTTCTTTACCAGTAAGGGCCCATTCACAGGGCATAATTTTGGCACGGACACCACTCCAGAATTCAGTCGGCAGCTGTGTGTCCATTGTTTTCAATGGGAGGCAGCGCTGCAGTTCACGAGCTGGCGTTTTAAAGGGGTTTTCCGAGTTATATATATTGATGACCTATCCTCAGGATAGGTCATCAATATCAGATTGGCGGGGGTCCGACACCCAGCACCCCCGCCAATCAGCTGTTTGAAGAGGAGGCGCGCGCCGTATCAGCGCTGCCTCCTCTTCAGTGTTTACATGCTGGACGTAACGGGGTAGTGGTGAGTAGGTGTAATTACACCTCACCGCCCCATTCATTTCTATGAGAAGAATCGCTTCCATAGACTTGTATACGAGCGATCCTTCCCATTGAAATGAATGGGGCGGTGAGGTGTAATTACACCTACTCACCACTACCCCTGTTACGGCCAGCATATAAACAGTGAAGAGGAGGCAGCGCTGATACAGCGCGCGCCTCCTCTTCAAACAGCTGATCGGCGGGGGTGCCGGGTGTCGGACCCCTGCCGATCTGATATTGATGACCTATCCTGAGGGTAGGTCATCAATATATAACTCTGAGAACCCCTTTAATGCTGGGCCAAGAAGGGACATGCCCCTTGGTGTGGTGTCTGGACGGAAGCCACAGTTGGTGTCCTCTTGCTGTTTAGCTCCATTCAATGTGAACAACTTCAGCAGAAACCAGTGTGTCAGAATCATCCGCCGTGTGAACGGACCCTAAAGTAACATCAGATAATATTCATGTGACACCTGCATTTGTGCTGCAGTTTGTGTTTGTGTGAACTGCTTTTTTCTTTTTTTTCCTAATCGTGAAAAAGATGTAAAAACTACAACATGTTTGAAAAGATGGCAGGATATGCCCCCATTGTCTTATAGGTGCGGGTCCCAGCGGGGAGCGCTGCTCCTGGAGGACCCCGGGCGTTTCCGGGGGTCCGGCCACCACCAGACGCAGCTCCCCGCTGCGCTCATAGAAATGAATGGGAGCGCAGCGCGCGGCCACCGCTCCCATTCATTTCTATGGAGCCGACGGAAGTAGCCGAGCTAGCGCTCGGCTATTTTCGGCGGCCCCATAGAAATGAATGGAGGGTGGCTGCGCATGCGCAGTGCGCCCTCATTCAGTTCAGGGACTCCATTCTGGATATAGGTGCGGGTCCCCGCTGGGACCCGCACCTATAAGACAATGGGGGCATATCCTAGCGATATGCCCCCATTGTCTAAAATGAGAATAACCCTTTAAAGGGGTTATCCCATCTTAGACAATGGGGCATATCGCTAGTCTATATCGAGAACCGGGGCCCCAAAAGAGAAGGAGGGCGCACTGCGCATGCGCAGCTGCTCTCCATTCATTTCTATGGGGCAGCCGAAATGAATGGGAACAGTGGCCGCGCAGTGCACTCCCATTCATTTCTATGGGAGCAGCAGGGGAGCTGTGCCTGGTGGTGGCCGGACCGTGGGAAACCTGGGGTCCTCCAGGCAGAGCGCTCCCTCCTCCGATCTCGATATAGGTGCGGGTCCCAGCAGTGGGACCCGCACCTATAAGACAAAGGGGGCATATCCAAGTGCTATACTCCCATTGTATATCACTTGGATATGATGGGAATACCCCTTTAATGACGGATCCGTCTTGGCTATGTTAAAGATAATACCACCAGAGCCATTCATAACGGATGCAGATAGTTGTATTATCAATAACGGAAGAGTTTTTGCTGAGCCCTGCCGGATCCACCAAAAACACTGGTGTGAAAATAGTCTAACAATAACACCAGTAGCAAAAAAAAAAACAACACTTGTGTGTCACATAGACTTTCAGCTAACATCTGAAGCTGGTGTTTTTACCCCAAAGAACACAAAGGTGAATCTGGCTCTGGTGTTTTTGCCTGAAAAAAAACTCCAGAACAAGCACTGGTGATGGCATTTTGACCTTTAGAGAAGAACATATCAAAATGCCTGAAAAAATGGCAAAAACGGCAACATGTATGTCAAAAAAGCTCCCATACACTATTGGTGTGAATTTGGACCAATGTTTTTTTTTTCTTTACCACTAACCACTTTTATGCTTTCCCCCCTAGAGAGATGAAAAAATGCCTAAAAAACATAGGTACAACATTCTACATAAACAAACCAGAGAGACAAAAATGACAGCAATTAGAAAAAACATCATTAGCCAAAAAATGCTTGTGTCCTGCATTTTATATTCTCCATAGACATTTGGATAATATCTGCACCAGGTATTTTTTACATCAAAAATGCCATTTAAAGTACAATAGTGATGAAAAAATCCCACAAAATGTGTGGATCCGCCCTTAGGGTGCCGCCACACATAGTTTTATATTGTGTGGCTTTTTTGTCCAATGAAAATGGGACAGTGATTAGCATTTGTAACATTTTTAAGCATTTTTGCCCATCTAGAGTATTTTAGCACCCCAACTTTTTTTTAAATGGCAGTTTTTATATGCCTTGCATTTTTATAGGAACATAAGTACCCTCCTGTGATGTCACTTCCTTTAAAAAAAAAAGTCCATTAAAAAACAGAGGTATACACAGATCTTATAGGGCCCCATAGAAAAACTTAGTATGGGCCCCCTGCCCCCCAGTTTCCCAGTACATGTGCGGCAACTCAATTTCTGACAAATTTCTCTATTTTTTTATTAAGCGGAAGAAATGTTAATTTAAAAAATAATAATAAAAAGTCATCTTCCACCTCACTGACTTTATCCGACTTCTATGTCAGAAAGAAAAATGGGAGCTTCATAAATATGGCGCTTATTCTGACCATTCTTCAATGTATTCACACCAGGCAACTGCCATAAACAGGGGCGTTGCTAGGGTCTCAAAAGATCCGGGGTCCAAGCCCATTGTTCCCTCTAAGCCTTGGCAGCTGCTGAGCGGAGTCGGCTCAGAGCTGGGCACAGCTCCACCAAAGGTGGGCGACAGGAAAACCTAAGATAATTGTCACATCAAAGACATACAGTGTAACCCCTGCACCATCCCATACAATATAGTATAATCAGGGGCGGATTGGCCATAGACCTTACAGGGAAATTTCCCGGTGGGCCGATGCCAGAGGAAGTTTTAGGGGGTGTATTTAGTGATGGACTGTAGTATTTGGCTCTGTTGGGGTGGTATAATGTGCCACAATATGGTATTGCTGGCCCTGCCTTCCATCAATTTGGACCCGATTACAAAACAGGGCCACTTTTAGTATTTTTCCAGGGCCACTTTAAGTACCCAGTCCGCCCCGAGTATAATCCCTGCACAATGCTGTATAATATACAGTATAACCCCTGCACCATCCCGTACAATATTATACTGTATGGTGTATGCATTATACTGTATATTATACAGCATGGTGTATGAAGTACACCATGCCGGACAATATAACCCCTGCACCATGCTGTACAATCTACAGTATAACCCGCAGTGTAGAGGTATACTGTATATTGTGCAATAGTTATGTTATATGTATATAACAAACATACTCCCACATGAAAACTTACAGTTACTTGGCTTGGTCCTTGGGAAACTTGGTCTAAGAAGATGCTGTCCCTTCTTCTGTTCCCCTTGTTTGCCTCACTGCACATGTTCTTCTCTTCCAGTAGCAGCAGCGCGGCATGAGGGAGGAGGCGGGGCCAGCTTGAAGCACCGCACAGGAACGTCCTGACACTGCATAACGTCAGGACGTTTAAGGGCACTGTGGTCAGTATGGTGGGTACCTGTTGCAAGTTCTCGGTCCGCCCACCTAGGGTTGGGCGATATAAAAAATATTCAGATGGAGGCAGCCACAAGGAAACGTTACACTGTATGGGGGCCACAAGGAAACGTTTTACTGTATGGGGGCCACAAGGAAACGTTATACTGTATGGGGGCCACAAGGAAACGTTATACTGTATGGGGGCCACAAGGAAATGTTATACTGTATGGGGGCGACAAGGAAACGTTATACTGTATGGGGGCAGCCACAAGGAGACGTTATACTGTATGGGGGCAGCCACAAGGAGACATTATACTGTATGGGGGCAGCCACAAGGAGACGTTATACTGTATGGGGGCAGCCACAAGGAGACGTTATACTGTATGGGGGCAGCCACAAGGAGATATTATACTGTATGGGGGCAGCCACAAGGAGACGTTATACTGTATGGGGGCAGCCACAAGGAAACGTTATACTGTATGGGGGCAGCCACAAGGAAACGTTATACTGTATGGGGGCAGCCACAAGGAAACGTTATAATTAGAGATGAGCGAGTAGTGTTCGATCGAGCTGGTATTCGATCGAATACTACGCTATTCGGCGTACTCGATTTAGTTCGAGTATAACGGCGATGGCGCACTTAGAATTCGTTTCCCCTCCCACCTTCCCTGGCGCTCTTTTTCCACCAATCACCATGCAGGGGGGTATGACAGGCACGCTGAGCACGCTGGCAGCGCGAAAACGGCGTCTACATGGATTGGCTGGAAAAACCATGTGACCTTGAATATTAAAAACTCAGCTCTTCCTGCTCGTACGCATATGCTGCGTGAACTTAGTCAGGGACAGAGGCTGGAGAAGGGAGAGACAGGTTTTAGCTGTTGGACAGGCAGGAGCGTGATTAAAAGCCCTTATCAGGGCTACTATAGTGCAGTACAGTGATAGCTTTACTACAATATAGACTTTACAGAGAACGGCTGCTGTATTCAGGGATAGCTGCTGGAGTAGGGACAGAGAGAGGCATTAGTGGTGTATTAGGTGCTCTGCTACATACCAAACTATATTTGGCACTACTGCTGTGTACCTTGAACTATAAAATATATAGGCCTTATAATTGGCAACTGTACTGTGCGTTCTCTTGCAAACTAATTTAAATACCTGGTGTTAATACCCACCGTCTGAACAGTTAGTACACGGCTGTGTACCTTGAACTATAAAATATATAGGCCTTATAATTGGCAACTGTACTGTGCGTTCTCTTGCAAACTAATTTAAATACCTGGTGTTAATACCCACCGTCTGAACAGTTAGTACACGGCTGTGTACCTTGAACTATAAAATATATAGGCCTTATAATTGGCAACTGTACTGTGCGTTCTCTTGCAAACTAATTTAAATACCTGGTGTTAATACCCACCGTCTGAACAGTTAGTACACGGCTGTGTACCTTGAACTATAAAATATATAGGCCTTATAATTGGCAACTGTACTGTGCGTTCTCTTGCAAACTAATTTAAATACCTGGTGTTAATACCCACCTTCTGAACAGTTAGTACACGGCTGTGTACCTTGAACTATAAAATATATAGGCCTTATAATTGGCAACTGTACTGTGCGTTCTCTTGCAAAATAATTTAAATACCTGTTGTTAATACCCACCGTCTGAACAGTTAGTACAACGGCTGTGTACCTTGAACTATAAAATATATAGGCCTTATAATTGGCAACTGTACTGTGCGTTCTCTTGCAAACTAATTTAAATACCTGGTGTTAATACCCACCGTCTGAACAGTTAGTACACGGCTGTGTACCTTGAACTATAAAATATATAGGCCTTATAACTGGCAACTGTACTGTGCGTTCTCTTGCAAAATAATTTAAATACCTGTTGTTAATACCCACCGTCTGAACAGTTAGTACACGGCTGTGTACCTTGAACTATAAAATATATAGGCCTTATAATTGGCAACTGTACTGTGCGTTCTCTTGCAAAATAATTTAAATACCTGTTGTTAATACCCACCGTCTGAACAGTTAGTACACGGCCGTGTACCTTGAACTATAAAATATATAGGCCTTATAATTGGCAACTGTACTGTGCGTTCTCTTGCAAAATAATTTAAATACCTGTTGTTAATACCCACCGTCTGAACAGTTAGTACACGGCTGTGTACCTTGAACTATAAAATATATAGGCCTTATAATTGGCAACTGTACTGTGCGTTCTCTTGCAAACTAATTTAAATACCTGGTGTTAATACACACCGTCTGAACAGTTAGTACACGGCCGTGTACCTTGAACTATAAAATATATAGGCCTTATAATTGGCAACTGTACTGTGCGTTCTCTTGCAAACTAATTTAAATACCTGGTGTTAATACCCACCGTCTGAACAGTTAGTACACGGCCGTGTACCTTGAACTATAAATTATATAGGCCTTATAATTGGCAACTGTACTGTGCGTTCTCTTGCAAAATAATTTCACGGCTGTGAAGGCAAAATATTGTAACCAAAAAAAAATAAAATGCGGAGGGGGGCTAGCGGAATAGGACGTGGACGAGGACGGGGGCGCGGAAATGCTGTTGGGGGCCTTGTTGAAGCCAGTGGGGATACAATGCGTGCTGGTAAGGGTCAGCCAGGATCCCGCTCATCCAGAATCCCTGCCTTTATGGGACAGTTAAGCAGGGGGCGGGTTACACCGCTGTTGAGGCCTGAGCAGGTTGAACAGGTGGTGCAATGGATAGCCGATAGCGCTTCCACACAGTTGTCCACCAGCCAGTCATCCACACAGTCTCACTCTGACCCTCCTTCCTCCACACCTGGCCAACAGAGTCATCCCACCATTGACCCCTCCCAGGAGCTCTTTTCGGGTCCTTTTTCAGATGTGCCGG